>CM070875.1:166710429-167910429 GCA_036365515.1 Torymus aiolomorphi | reverse complement strand
TTTATTTTTGCCTTTTCCTTAATAGAGTTTCGAAACGCTTGACGTAACTTATTTAGCGCTGAGTCATCTTCCAGGTCCGAGCTGCCCGCGTCGGTTGCTACCGCGTGGGTTGGTGATCCCCCTTCATTAACTATGCATGTTGGATTGTTGATAAGACCTTCACTCCCTTGGGTGGCTACTTCATCTACTTCGTTTATAACGGTTGCTATTTTTTCTATAACTGTAGTAGGCTGTGGGTGTGGAGGGCTTGCCCTCTGACTCATCATTGGTACTGCCTGTTCTTTGGCTTCTATAGACACCCTTAGTATATTCTGGATACGAGTTTGTTCTTGCTTTGGTAAATGATATTTACTAGCCGACACTTTTGTAAGTCTGACATTCGTCAATATGCATCGAAAATCAATGAGTTCATGATAGTCTAATACATATACCTGCTTGTTAGTTTCTGATTGAGTGAGCCAATGGATTCATTTTAGGCCCCCGGGGCGAGATATCTTTCTTGTTGCTCTGCATAAAAAAAATCCGTCGTCGGTGTTTCGAACTGCCAAAAACTCATATTTATCGTATATGATATCCCGTTTTACATTTTCTCTGCTTTCGGAGATTATCCGTACTCGGTCGCTACTCGATTTTCTTTGTTGCACGTGTAGTTCCCCGAGCTCGTCAGTAAATCCACCGGTTCCGATGGCTTCATCAAGGTTCGTCCTGCTTTCTGTGGTAGGACCCGTTGGGGTCTCGCCAAATAGTGGTTTTTGTCTTAGTGTCTGCCGGCGTACTGGGTCCATTTCGGATTGGATAATTGTCGTATTCCCCATGGGTGTACTTACGGCTTGGATCCCCCTTCTCATATTGATCTCTTTTCGTATGTAGGGCAGTTTTCTATCTGTTTCTGTCTGGGTCAACAGTGGTTCGTCCATGGGTTCACAGCTCTCTCTGAATTTTTCGCATACAGGAAATTTCCGTCCTGTCTTTTTGTCGGCTTTCTTCGTATACTTTCGCCGTCCGGTATGCTCTTTGAGTCGATTAGCATCTGTATCGGAGTCGTTGGGGCCGTCCGAATCAACTGATGTGTCCAGGTTGGGTATCACCCTCTCCCTAGGATTTCCTGAGCTCTCCGCGCCGGTAGACTCCAGGTCTTCACTGGCTGCTCTATTCCGACCACAGTTTCTTTTAGCGGCGCCTCTTGTCATATAGAGTGCTCTAACGGGTGGATCGTACTCGTTGTAGTTATCCTCCTTCTCCTGTTTTTCCGCTAACTTGTATAGTTCTACTCTAGGCCGATCAGGGTTATCTTCGCCGACGCGTATTATTGGATTGCGTGATAGTGTGTCCGCGTTGCAATTGCGCGGTCCTGGACGATAAATTATCTCAAAGTCATACCCACATAATTCCGCCTTCAGCCTGTTAAAGCGTAGATCGGGCTTTTTTGTTTTGTGGAAGTGTTTAAGGGGTTCGTGGTCGGTAATCACGGTGAATTTTCGACCGTACAGGAAGGGCCGAAATTGATCTTTTGCGAAGACGATCGCAAGGAGCTCTCTGTCGTACGTCGAGTACCTTAGTTCGGCCCCTCTCAAACACCTGGATCCGTATATGCAAGCGTGGTCCTTTCCAATCTCTCCTTGGCCCAATATTGCTCCAAGGGCAAAATCGCTGGCATCAGTGGTGACTATGAACTCCTTGGTCATGTCGGGGGCCATTAGCACTGGCTCGCTGCATAGTGCTTCACGGAGCTTGTCGAACGCTTGTTGCTGTTCTTCGCCCTAGACAAACTCTTGCTTACTTTTCTCATCCCGTTCCGTTAGTATCTTCGAGAGTGGCCATGCAATTTTTGCAAAGTCTTTCACAAATCGGCGATAGTATCCGGCTAACCCTAGAAACTGTTTTATTTTCTTTTTGCTAGTAGGGATGGGGAAATTGCGAACCACTTCAATTTTCTTCGGGTCGGGTCTGTTTTTCCGATTGCCCGCGATGTGTCCCAAAAAACTAGCCTCCTTTTGTAAAAATTGACACTTGCTTGGTTCGATGGTTAAATTTGCTTCGTCTAATCTTTTCAGCAAGCGCCTAAACCTTTTCCCGTGTTCCTCTAAGTCTGCCGCAAAAACAATAATGTCATCCAGATAGACGTATAACTCGACGCCCTGCAAGCCACTTACTACCAGGTCCATTAGCGCCTAAAAGGTGGCGGGAGCATTTCGTAGCCCCATGCCCATTCGAGTATACTCATAATGCCCATATGGTCCTGCGAAGGCCGTCTTGTGAGCATCCTCGGGGTCCATTGGGATCTGGAAAAATTCTTTTTTTAGGTCTATAGCAGTGATGTACTTAGCCGAGGCTACCGATTCTATTATATCCGTTGTCAATGGGAGCGGGTAACTATTGCCGACTGTTACCTCATTTAATTGGCGAAAATCCGTCACCATTCGCCATCTTTTCTCGCCGTTTTTACCGCTCTTTTTCGGAACAACCCACATCATCGATGCGTATGGGCTATCCGATGGCCTAATTATCTCCGCTTCTAAATATTGTGCAATTTGTCGCTGCATCTCCTCCTTAATTGCAGGTGGATGTCGATGTCTCTTCACGCGGACTGGTGTGTCCGTAGTCGTCACAATCTTATGTGTGACCAAGTGTGTGGCCTTTAACGCTTCCTCTGGGAGTCCAAAAAGGTGCGGATGCTAGCTTATTAAATTCTGGATATGTTGTATTTCCTCCGCATTGAAATCTTTCAGTGTATCGGAATCTAGTGCTTCAAATATTTTGGCAGCTCTGTCTGTTTCTTCCTCAGAGCGCACTTGAAGCACTTTAGCTTGGCCGATTTTGATATCTTCGCTATTATTAACATAATTGATATCAGGAAATCCGTCTTTTTCTCGCATCGCCTCGCAGGGCTCTAATGTGACGGTCGGCGCTTCAATCGTTATTGATTCTTCGCTAATATTATAGCATAATGCGTAGGCCTTGCCTTCCTTATTTTCGGCTACGAAGTTGCCGAACAATAACCCAGGCCCTAAATTCTGCAATGGGACGAATCCAACCTTTTCGTTCATGTTCTGAACACACGCGTAAATAACTTGCCTCGTCTTTGGAGGGATTATGAATTCTTCGTCCTTTTCGAACGGTACTACTAATTGGCCGACTTCTAAATACCTGTTGGCGGCATTAATTCTGCCTTTATGTCGGATCAGCATATCCCAACCTAAAAGTCCATCAGTATCGATGGGGAAACTGTCGGGCACTATATGTGCCTCGCATAACAGTCCATTTAAACTTATATCCGCGCGTCCGAGGGTAACGCATTCTCCCGGAGTGATACCACTTATGGATACATTACTATGCTCGTCTACGTCGACATCTTCTTTTATGCAGCGTTGCTTAATTAATGATACGTCTGCTCCCGTATCGATATAAAATCGGCCTCTGTTTCTGTTTAGCGTCGGGCTTCTCAGATTCACTATCGGCGGCCTCCGTCCTGCCTGGGCAAACCTTACTAAGTACTTGGGGGTTTCTTTATTTGCCTCTTCAGCTAATTGCTCGGTCCGGCAGGACTCTGATACCGAGCATCCTGCAAGTTTAAAGAATGTTTGGGCATGTTTCCGCCTTCCTGGTGTCTGTCACCGCTAAACCTGCCATTATTGCCGTTGTTATTATAGCTTGGACGCGCCTTTCATAACTTCTACTTCTGCGGTCTCCATGGTCGTTCCAGCGGCTACCATTAGTTCCCCAATTGATGTAGTACCTACTGTCGTTACGGCGTCGATAGTCACCGCCATTACCTCCTCGAGACCAATCATTACGATCATAATTCGGACGGTAATTATGATCATTCCTCCTATCGGGTGCCCTATTGTAATTTCGATTTTGGTAATTATTACGATCGTTCGGGCCACGTCGTTCGTCGTATCTGTCGCAATTTCGTGGCTCGCTCGGCCCATGGCGGAGGCACCGGATACGCCGTGTAAATGACCGGAGCCTGGTTCACCGTTGGTGTGGTTTCGAGTTTCTTCTCGGCGCTTTCCTTGCTGACGCGTCCATCTCTTAGCGCTTTTCGTAGCGAGTAGCAGTCTTCATAAGCGTGACCTCGTACATGGCAAAAATCGCACAGTTTTGTGTCTGCGTTCTTTCTTCGGCATTCTTCTGTTTTATGGTTGGTCATATTACAATGGCCGCAAGCGTATCTAGCAGGTGCGAGCCTGATTTTTGCATCATGTGCGGTGTCGGCATTTAACGATGATATCTTTGTGGCAAGCTCTTTCAACGCTTTTTCGGTAGACATGGCTTGCTCCGAACCCTTATAGGTATAAGTCGTTTCCCCCCGTCGTTCCCCGATCTTTTGCTCAATACGTATGGCCTCCGTGATGGCCGCCCGTATGTTTGTCGGGTTACTTGCTCTAACCTGGTGCTGCAACTACCCCTTTAGACCGAACAGGAACTGCTCCAAGGTCTCTTGCTGGCCTCTCTTTTTAAATGCAAGCTTCTCAAAGGTTAGGAGTGATCGATCGGCGTCGTAGGAATTCAATAATCGGTTGAGTAGAATTTCTACTCGTTGGCCATAGCTGCCCGCGCTTTCGGCGGGGTCTTGTTTGACTACCTTTATTTCCGATAGAGTCTGATCTGCCCCTCCGATGTGGCAATATTGAAGGTACATGTACTCCAAAAGCCTTTCCACTGAATCATATTGCGTCAACCGCGTCGTGAAACCTTCGGCTGCCTGACCGCGAAATTTGGAGGCAAAGATGTGAAATATCCATGGTTCGGCCCCCGGTCCAAAGGTGTGAAGTACCTTTTTTACGCCCTGGCAGAAAGTAGCCAGCATGTCGGGCTTGCCATCAAAGCGAGGAATGAGATTTAGTGCTTGGTTTAGCGTGAAATTGAACGTTGATGCCGTCGGAGGCGGATACGCTTGCGGATATCCGTGCCTGTCTGTGAGTTGCTCCAAATAGACGCGGTCTCTATACCCGGAATTCTTAATTCCCGAGCGCGCCTGGTAACCGAGATTGCAGTCTTCGTTTCCCTGTCGAGCTGCGAAGGGCACTTCTTGTTTGATCATGGGGATCCTCGGGTCGTATCCATACAGCGGGGCTATTTGAGGGTCAAACCTCTCTTCCTTTTTCCAGGAGTTAAAATCTTGGCGCGCTTGAGGCGTTGCCCAGGTTCCGTAGGGCCTACTTGGTTGCGTATTATCCACTATCTCCGGTGGCCTATTACCTACCGGGTGGAACGTGTCGTTTTGAGCCCCGCTGAATGTGTCTGGGTCTCGGGACTGCAGATGCTCGATTTTGCATGGTGGCTTAGTGTCCAGTGTATCCCCGCCGGACGGGGATTGGGTGGGTGGTCCCCTGGCTTCTGGGACGCCTTGGTTCTCAGTTTTTATGGCTCCCTCATTGAACCTTTTCGACGACGTAACTGAGGTGATTTCGATCCTCTCCTCTACTTCTCGCTGCAATGTCTCTAGCTGGAGACACGTGCGTTTGGGGACCTCAAGCTTGTCTTCGCTATAGGTCTCGATCCCCATTGCTATTACCTTGTCGAGCTTAGTTAATCCTCGCTCGATTACGTCCAGGTACGGGTGGTTCAAGGCGACCTCCGCAGTGGTAAGCGCACATTGCATATCTAATCGCGCCCGAACGTCGGGTGTTATTTCTATGTAGCGCTGCTCACCGAGGATCTTCATATATTGGGGGTTCTGCGCGAGGTTAGGGTCTAGTCCACCGGCTTCGTCTTGTAGATGAATAAAAGTGGCCTCTTTCTCGCGGTTGGTTTCAGTAGCGTCTTTCCTACTTTTCTTGAAATCGAACATGGCAATGGGAATTCTCTACGGTATTAGGATGATTCTGAACTTGCACCGTGGGACGTCTTCCTATTCTCGCGGAAGTTTTTCTCGACGAATTCTATTAATAAATCAAACCGCTGGCTAATGCTGGCTTTGCCGGGTGGCTAAGTCTCTTCGCCTATCAATTTGCTCATTTATGGCCTGTAACCGTGCTTCTAGTGCAATTTTTTCCGCGAGTAATTTATGGAGAGTCGTCCGCTTTCCTCCCCTTTTCTTTGTTTCCCACCGGATATTTTTACCGCCGTTGTTCATGCGAGAACTCTGGTGTCACGCGTAAGATTTTCTATTCTCCAAGGAAAGAGTGTTTGCTACGAAGCATACCTCGGGAGACGTCGCTACTAAGCTTACGCCAGGGATGGAGTAGAGTGACCGCTACTAAGCTTGTCTAAGGAAGCGTCGCTACTAAGCTTACACCAGGATCAAGATAGAGTGACCGCTACTAAGCTTGTCTAAGGAGGCGTCGCTACTAAGCATACGCCGGGATAGGAAGAGGAAGTGTGGAAAATAGAATAATCTTTTTAGATGAATGAACGCAACCGATACTTTCTAAATATTTTTTTTTGAAAATTTCCGATTTATGTTTATGTTCCAAATTTAGTTTTAATTGTATGGAAACTTGTGCCACGCGTTTGTTTCCCCACGAAGGGCAATTAATGTGATAATTAAACTTTACTTACGAGCAGAAACCGACGACGACGGTGATCCACATTGTTCTCATCCTTCGTTTCGTCCTTCCTGTCCAATGAGTGCACGACGCATCTCTAGCGATTACACGAACTCTAATATTCTAAAATACTTCACGCGAGAGACCCCAAACCTAGCACCAGAAAATGTTACGTGTGAGAGGGTTCTGTTTCTCGTGGCCAGTCCGGGTGATAAGCCCAGAAAGGTGCACAATGAAGTAAATTAGACGGAATAGATATGTTAATTACCGTTGTATTTATTGTACGAATAACTCTTATCGCGAGAGAGAGAGATACTATAATCAGATATCGCGACGCGGTAGTTTGATTGCAGGGATAAACTCAGAGGCTCGGCCCCTATTGAAAAATATCGCGCGATTATCGTGCGATGAATCGCGCGATTAATCGCGCGACTAATCGCGCGATGATCGTGCCAGTTTATCGACCATTTTCTGGCGCGATAATCGTGCGATAATCGCGCGAGTTAACCGAAATTCAACATTAAAAAATAAGTTTTATTTCCACAACTGTGTACGTGCTTGCGTAATTGACAAACATTATGACTGTAAATGTATTAGTGTGTAACTACAGTGTTAATGTACACCCGAGGGAAGTTAATTCTTTCCGAACGTGCCGGGTGAATTCAAAATCTTGCAATCCCATTGGACTATTGAAGTGTTATTAATCGCGGGATTAATCGGAAAATTTTTATAAAAACAATTACACCAAAAATATGTATAAAAATTACTTTTAACCGAAATTCAACATTAAAAAATAAGTTTTATTTCCACAACTGTGTACGTGCTTGCGTAATTGACAAACATTATGACTGTAAATGTATTAGTGTGTAACTACAGTGTTGATGTACACCCGAGGGAAGTTAATTCTTTCCGAACGTGCCGGGTGAATTCAAAATCTTGCAATCCCATTGGACTATTGAAGTGTTATTAATCGCGGGATTAATCGGAAAATTTTTATAAAAACAATTACACCAAAAATATGTATAAAAATTACTTTTAATAAGAACGAATTACTTCAAAAGTTATAGTTTATACTGAAAAAAATTTAGCTGATTGTAGCTGGACATCATGCCAAAACGTCACCTGATTATCAAGTGATTAGCACCTAAAAATCATGTTGATATTATCTCTTAAATAACATGGTTTTTACATTTTGCTATGAAAAATCGAGTTTTTCTCGCAGTCAAAGCAATTAATTAAATTTTTAAACTTTTATCTATGATTAACATATGTATTAAAACCATGACCACATAAAAATATTTCATAAGTTCTTACGTAAGAACTTACGTAAGCTCTCATCACTCGGTGTGCGAATAAGTAAATTAAAAATTAAAAAATAAAGACATGTAACATACCTGTATATTGGAATAATATTATCATAAATGATATTGTTCTTAATGTGGAGAAAGGATA
Source organism: Torymus aiolomorphi (assembly GCA_036365515.1). NCBI lineage: Eukaryota > Metazoa > Arthropoda > Insecta > Hymenoptera > Torymidae > Torymus > Torymus aiolomorphi. The sequence goes on along the minus strand of CM070875.1, from coordinate 167,902,483 downwards.
AATGATGTTTAATGAGCAACGTGCTCGCGCTACTCGACACCGACCCGTGATATAGCAAATTTACACGAGGCCGGAGCCGAGCGCGCCCACATGTACTCGATATTAGCTGCTACCATGAACAGTTGCGATGACGTCGGCCACAGTGCCAGGAGGCGATATCTTGGCGATGATATTGCTATTAAAAGAACAGAGAAGATACTTCACGTGGGGTCAGCAGATCAAATTTTAGAATCGTTAAGGCTTTGTGAGTTATAACTATAATAATTTTTATTCAACAAAAATGTTTCTGATTCTTTATTAAAAACTATTTAAAATGTGCCCAGGAACAATATTGGTAAACCCTCTTGAAAAGAATTCTATACTTTTTAAATATCAATAGAAACCAATAATTGGTATTTTTGTCAACCCGCTGAATTTCAGATCATAATATTATTCATATATCTCATGTTATGGATCTTGCCGCTGAAGTTTCTCAAAGCATGAAAAATCCATTAAACATCTATTTTCAACAATATTTTCAACAGACTTATAAGTAATAGCACTTATATTTACTTTTCTAAATTTCCAATGGGAGCCGTTTACACTGTTAATAAACTCTCTTTGTAATCTTCATATCTATTCCAAATTCAATTTCATAAGTAATCTATTATTATATGTGCAAAAGCCAAAAGTAAAGTAATATGTAAAAAGTTGCGATCAAAGTAGTTGAAAAACGATTTAGCAATTGTATACTCCAATGCGCAGACAAATACTTCTTACTCATTAATTTTCAAATACAATATGGTGTTCTTAGTAAGTCTTCGCTTCATGTGAAATTTCATAAATTATGTAAATTACAATCTTATAAATCATTAAGATCCATAATCCAATTATTTAATTGTAATTTACACTGAATAGTTTATGAAATTTCATGATGCGAAGGTTTAATAAGAAAACCATATTTTACTTGAAAATTATTGAGTAAGAAGTTCTTGTCTGGGCATTGGAATATACAATTGCTAAATTATTTTTCAACTACGTTGATTCCAACTTTTTACATAGTAATTTACTTTTAGCTTTCGCACACATAATAATAGATTACTTATAAAATTCTGTTTCGAGTAGATATCAAGAATACATGTAGAGTTTATTAACAGTGTAAGCGGCTTCCATTGAAAATGTAGGAAAGTAAATATAAATTTTATTACTTACAAGCCTTTCAAAAATATTGTTGAAAATAGATATTTAATGTATTTTTCATTTTATGACAATATTCAGCAACAAAATCCTCAAACTTTGCAAATGGATCATAAAATAAATATAAACATATTCTACAAATAAAAAGCAAATTTTTTCCCAATGCTACAAATTACAAGCCACATTTTTAGTCAAAGCTAAAAGTAAATTAGTATAAAAAAGTTGCAATCAAAGTAGTTGAAAAACAATTTAGCAATTGTATACTCCATTACGCAGACAAATATTTCTTACTCAATAATTTTCAAATAAAATATGGTGCTCTTATTAAGCATTCGCTTCATGTGAAAATTCATAAATTATGTAATTTACAATCTTACAAATCATTAAGATCCATAAGTCAATTATTTAATTGTAGTTTACACTGAAAAGTTTATCAAATTTCATGATGCGAAGGTTTAGTAAGAAAACCATATTTTATTTGAAAATTATTGAGTAAGAAGTTCTGGTATGGGTATTGGAATATACAATTGCTAAATTATTTTTCAACTACTTTGATTGCAGCTTTTTTACATAGTAATTTACTTTTAGCTTCGGCACACATAATAATAGATTATTTATAAAATTCTTTTTCGAATAGATATCAAGAATACTTGTAGAGTTTATTAACAGTGTAAGCGGCTTCCATTGAAAATGTAGGAAAGTAAATATAAATTTTATTACTTACAAGCCTTTCAAAAATATTGTTGAAAATAGATATTTAATGTATTTTTCATTTTATGACAATATTCAGCAACAAAATCCTCAATCTTTGCAAATAGATCATAAAATAAATATAAACATATTCTACAAATAAAAAGCAAATTTTTTCCTAATGCCACATTTTTTGCCAAAGCTAAAAGTAAATTACTGTAAAAAAGTTGCAATCAAAGTAGTTGAAAAACAATTTAGCAGTTGTATACTCCATTACACAGACAAATATTTCTTACTCAATAATTTTCAAATAAAATGTGGTGCTCTTATTAAGCCCTCGCTTCATGTGAAAATTCATAAATTATGTAATTTACAATCTTACAAATCATTAAGATCCATAAGACAATTATTTAATTGTAGTTTACACTAAAAAGTTTCAACTGATAAGAATTTTTCCATCGGTCTTACAGTCTTACAAATTAAATTAAAATAATTAATATTTATGGCAGTCAGATTGCCCTTGTTTATAATCACCCCCGCAGAATCTGAAATAAAAACTTAATTAAAATCTGGAAAAAACTTTGTTAGCAAAGGACGATCTGACTGCCCACCACCACCACATTGTCCGACGTTTCGAGCCTGCTCCGGCTCCTCCTCAGGGACTGAAATAAAACCCGCGATACACCTCCTTATATACCATGCACCCATACCCCATTCTTTTCTCTTACCCCACCACCCTCCACATTCACCTCTCCAACTTGCCATTCTCACTTAAATTAATAAAGAATGATAAATGTTATCTAATTTACTTGACTCTATCATTAAATTTACATTATTCCGATTTCTTAGAATGTGAATACTTTCAAGGCTTTCCCTCTTATATTTATTCTTAATCCCCTGTTCCAAAATATCCACACTCCCAAAATCGAAAGAATGCAAACTATTTAAACAATGTTCTTTCAAACCCGATGTACAACTTGAGCTGCGTAAACTATATTGATGTTCATATATTCTCTTTTTCAAATATCTACCCGTTTGACCAATATAACAACCATTACAATCCCTACAATTAATTTTATAAACAACTCCCGATTTCAAACATTTATCATCCTTGTCTTTACAATTACTAAATAACCTTTCTAAATTATTATCATTTCTAAAGAAAACTTGAATATTATGTTTACTAAAAACCCTTCTAATCCTTTCCGACAAACCTCTAACATATGGTAAACTAAAATATGCATTCTTTCCATTTCTATTCCTTGTTTGATTATCTACCCGCTGCTTCAATCCACTATTATAAATTTCCCACACTCTCTCATCAATCATTTTATCAATAAATTTTACGGGATAACTATTTTTAATAAATGTTTCTCGAACTAAATTTAAATTCTTTTTCCTAAAATCTTTATGTGACAATTTAATCGCTCTGTCAATGACACCTTTGATCGCACCTGTCTTGTTTCCGAATTGGTGGTGAGAATCAAAATTTAAATTTCACTCTATTATTATTACCTCTAATGACTCTAATATCTAAAAAACTCAATTGATAATCTTTCTCAACTTCTTTTGTGAATTTAATTCTATCATGGATAGAATTAAACACATCCACCATTTCATCCACAAAACATTCTGGTACAACTGCAAAAATGTCATCAACATATCTTTTAAAAATAATTGGCTGAAAAACCAACTTAGACAAAGCAATACTTTCCAATTTTTCCATTACTAAATTGGCTATAACAGGTGACAAAGGTGATCCCATTGGACAACCATATCTTTGTTCATATAGACTATTATCAAAAGAAAAAATTGTGTTTTTAAAAACCAAATTAAGTGCCTTTATAAATTCATCTTTTGTTAAACTAGTATGTACTTTAATTTCAGACCATTTATCTTGTATAATATCATTCAACAACTCTAAAGGTATATTTGTAAACAAAGATACTACATCCAATGAAACCATCCTATGATCATTCAGAATAATAATATCTTTCATTATACCATAAAAACTCCAACTATCTTTAATATATGAATTTGTTTTACCCACTATCTTGAACAATATATTAGACAAAAATCTAGCAAGTCTATACGTCAAATATCATGTCAAAAATCTAGCAAGTCTATACGTCAAATATCATGTCAAAGGGTGCTAAATTTGGAATATCATATTCAAGTAAATCTCTTCCGATCAAGAATATCATCGCTGAGGTAGAAAGTAGTATGAGTAGTTTTAATCTGGAGTTTAAAAAAGAATGTAGGCGTTCTTTAGTTAAAGTTGTTGATAATTTTAAAAGAGAACATAGATTTGATAATTATTTGAATAGTAATTTATTCCATGAATTAAAAATAACAAAGAAATTCTTGAGAGAGAATCCGAATATGATCTTCCAAAAAGCAGATAAAGGAAATGTAACTGTAGTTTCGGATAAAAGGGATTATATTAATAAAATTCAACTTATGTTGGAGGATGATACCACTTATGTGAAAATTAGGAATCCACATATCAATAGACTACAAGATAAATTGAAAGAATTATTGATGCATTGGAAAACAAAAGCTTATATTAAAGATAGTATGTTTAAATATTTAAAATGTGAAAATGGCACTGTAGCTAAATGTTATGGGCTTCCTAAGATTCACAAAGAACAGTTGACATATAGAATAATAATATCATCTATAAATTTTCCGACGTATAGACTTGCTAGATTTTTGTCTAATATATTGTTCAAGATAGTGGGTAAAACAAATTCATATATTAAAGATAGTTGGAGTTTTTATGGTATAATGAAAGATATTATTATTCCGAATGATCATAGGATGGTTTCATTGGATGTAGTATCTTTGTTTACAAATATACCTTTAGAGTTGTTGAATGATATTATACAAGATAAATGGTCTGAAATTAAAGTACATACTAGTTTAACAAAAGATGAATTTATAAAGGCACTTAATTTGGTTTTTAAAAACACAATTTTTTCTTTTGATAATAGTCTATATGAACAAAGATATGGTTGTCCAATGGGATCACCTTTGTCACCTGTTATAGCCAATTTAGTAATGGAAAAATTGGAAAGTATTGCTTTGTCTAAGTTGGTTTTTCAGCCAATTATTTTTAAAAGATATGTTGATGACATTTTTGCAGTTGTACCAGAATGTTTTGTGGATGAAATGGTGGATGTGTTTAATTCTATCCATGATAGAATTAAATTCACAAAAGAAGTTGAGAAAGATTATCAATTGAGTTTTTAGATATTAGAGTCATTAGAGGTAATAATAATAGAGTGAAATTAGATTGGTATAGAAAACCTACATGGTCAGGTAGATTTTTAAATTTTGATTCTCACCACCAATTCGGAAACAAGACAGGTGCGATCAAAGGTGTCATTGACAGAGCGATTAAATTGTCACATAAAGATTTTAGGAAAAAGAATTTAAATTTAGTTCGAGAAACATTTATTAAAAATAGTTATCCCGTAAAATTTATTGATAAAATGATTGATGAGAGAGTGTGGAAATTTATAATAGTGGATTGAAGCAGCGGGTAGATAATCAAACAAGGAATAGAAATGGAAAGAATGCATATTTTAGTTTACCATATGTTAGAGGTTTGTCGGAAAGGATTAGAAGGGTTTTTAGTAAACATAATATTCAAGTTTTCTTTAGAAATGATAATAATTTAGAAAGGTTATTTAGTAATTGTAAAGACAAGGATGATAAATGTTTGAAATCGGGAGTTGTTTATAAAATTAATTGTAGGGATTGTAATGGTTGTTATATTGGTCAAACGGGTAGATATTTGAAAAAGAGAATATATGAACATCAATATAGTTTACGCAGCTCAAGTTGTACATCGGGTTTGAAAGAACATTGTTTAAATAGTTTGCATTCTTTCGATTTTGGGAGTGTGGATATTTTGGAACAGGGGATTAAGAATAAATATAAGAGGGAAAGCCTTGAAAGTATTCACATTCTAAGAAATCGGAATAATGTAAATTTAATGATAGAGTCAAGTAAATTAGATAACATTTATCATTCTTTATTAATTTAAGTGAGAATGGCAAGTTGGAGAGGTGAATGTGGAGGGTGGTGGGGTAAGAGAAAAGAAGGGGGTATGGGTGCATGGTATATAAGGAGGTGTATCGCGGGTTTTATTTCAGTCCCTGAGGAGGAGCCGGAGCAGGCTCGAAACGTCGGACAATGTGGTGGTGGTGGGCAGTCAGATCGTCCTTTGCTAACAAAGTTTTTTCCAGATTTTAATTAAGTTTTTATTTCAGATTCTGCGGGGGTGATTATAAACAAGGGCAATCTGACTGCCATAAATATTAATTATTTTAATTTAATTTGTAAGACTGTAAGACCGATGGAAAAATTCTTATCAGTTGATATTAAATTGCAGTCGACATAAGTAATATTTTTAATGACTAAAAAGTTTATCAAATTTCATGATGCGAAGGTTTAGTAAGAAAACCATATTTTATTTGAAAATTATTGAGAAAAAGTTCTTGTGTGGGTATTAGAATATACAATTGCTAAATTGTTTTTCAACTACTTTGATTGCAACTTTTTTACATAGTAATTTACTTTTAGCTTTCGCACACATAATAATAGATATTACTTATAAGATTCAGGTTTGAGTAGATATCAAGAATACATATAGAGTTTATTAACAGTGTAAGCCGCTGAATAAGTTAAAATTCATGTATGTAAATTCTGATATTACTAGCTTACATGTTATACGTTCAAAATAAGCAATGAAGGGGCCAACCCGTTACCACACCACATCCACTCAAAGCGAAGGCCAGATCGAGGCACATATTGGTACTTAGTAGCACTACATACTGTTGAGAACATCCTCAGCCTGATGGTTGAGAATCATTCATCTCTTCTGCTGATTCAGATACCTCCAACAAGAGAAAAGTACAAACAGCCCACCCACCCATTAAAAAGGTTAGGAGTGAGAAAGAACTTACATAGTCTATGCTTTACCGCCGACTCCGCTGTCTTACTGTCTGAGAGGAGTCACCACCAAACGATGGACGTGAAGAAGGAACCAATTTACCCACCAGGACACCGTACTGCAGCAGCCGCTGTCATCGTTGCGAATGCCGAACAAGACACGTGCACGGCAGCGTCGGACAGCCTTTTTACGGACGAGACGATTATATCCCAAGCGGCCGGGAGCGCCAACAGCTGACTGAATTGTTTGTATAGGTAGACCAACGTCCGACGCTGCCGTACACGTGTCTTGTTCGACATTCGCAACGATATGACAGCGGCTGCTGCAGTACGGTGTCCTGGTGGGTGTTGGTTCATTCTTCGCGTCCATCGTTCGGTGGTGATTCATTTGAGACAATAAAACAACGCAGTCGGCGGTAAAGCATAGATTCTGTAAGTTCTTTCTCACTCCTAACCTCTTTAATGGGTGGGTGGGCTGTTTGTACTTTTCTCTTGTTGGAGGTACCTGAGGCAGCAGAAAAGATGAATGATTCTCAACCATCAGACTGAGGATGTTCTCAACAGTATGTAGTGCTACTAAGTACCAATATGTGCCTCGATCTGGCCTTGGCTTTCAATGGATGTGGTGTGGTAACGGGTTGGCCCCTTTATTGCTTATTTTGAACGTATAACATGTAAGCTAGTAATATCAGAATTTACATACATGAATTTTAACTTATTCAGCGGCTTACACTGTTAATAAACTCTATATGTATTCTTGATATCTACTCAAACCTGAATCTTATAAGTAATCTATTATTATGTGTGCGAAAGCTAAAAGTAATTACTATGTAAAAAGTTGCAATCAAAGTAATTGAAAAACAATTTAGCAATTGTATATTCCAATACCCAGACAAGAACTTTTTCTCAATAATTTTCAAATAAAATATGGTTTTCTTACTTAACCTTTGCATCATGAAATTTGATAAACTTTTCAGTGTAAACTACAATTAAATAATTGACTTATGGATCTTAATGATTTGTAAGATTGTAAATTACATAATTTATGAATTTTCACATGAAGCGAGGCCTTAATAAGAGCACCATATTTTATTTGAAAATTATTGAGTAAGAAATATTTGTCTGCGTAATGGAGTATACAATTGCTAAATTGTTTTTCAACTACTTTGATTCCAACTTTTTTACACTAATTTACTTTTAGCTTTGGCAAAAAATGTGGCATTAGGAAAAAATTTGCTTTTTATTTGTAGAATATGTTTATATTTATTTTATGATCCATTTGCAAAGTTTGAGGATTTTGTTGCTGAATATTGTCATAAAATGAAAAATACATTAAATATCTATTTTCAATAATATTTTTGAAAGGCTTGTAAGTAATAAAATTTATATTTACTTTCCTACATTTTCAATGGAAGCCGCTTACACTGTTAATAAACTCTACATGTATTCTTGATATCTACTCGAAACAGAATTTTATAAGTAATCTATTATTATGTGTGCCAAAGCTAAAAGTAAATTACTATGTAAAAAAGTTGCAAACAAGGTAGTTGAAAAATAATTTAGCAATTGTATATTTCAATGCCCAGACAAGAACTTCTTACTCAATAATTTTTAAGTAAAATATGGTTTTCTTATTAAACCTTCGCATCATGAAATTTCATAAACTATTCAGTGTAAATTACAATTAAATAATTGGATTATGGATCTTAATGATTTATAAGATTGTAATTTACATAATTTATGAAATTTCACATGAAGCGAAGACTTACTAAGAACACCATATTGTATTTGAAAATTAATGAGTAAGAAGTATTTGTCTGCGCATTGGAGTATACAATTGCTAAATCGTTTTTCAACTACTTTGATTGCAACTTTTTTACATATTAATTTACTTTTGGCTTTTGCACATATAATAATAGATTACTTATGAAATTGAATTTGGAATAGATATGAAGATTAGAAAGAGAGTTTATTAACAGTGTAAATGGCTCCCATTGGAAATTTAGGAAAGTAAATATAAGTGTTATTACTTATAAGTCTGTTGAAAATATTGTTGAAAATAGATGTTTAATGGATTTTTCATGCTTTGAGCAACTTTAGCGGCAAGATCCATAACATGAGATATATGAATAATATTATGATCTGAAATCCAGCGGGTTGACAAAAATACCAATTATTGGTTTATATTGATATTTAAAAAATATAGAATTCTTTTCAAGACGGTTTACCAATATTGTTCCTGCACACATTTTAAATAGTTTGTAATAAAGAATCAGAAACATTTTTGTTGAATAAAAATTATTATAGTTATAACTCACAAAGCCTAAAGGATTCAAAAATTTGATCTGCTGACCCCATGTGAAATATCTTCTCTGTTCTTTTAATATCAATATCATCGTCAAGATTTCGCCTCCTCGTAGTGTGGCCGACGTCGTCGCAACTGTTCATGGTAGCAGCTAATATCGAAGTACACGTGGGCGCGCTCGGCTCCGACCTCGTGTAAATTTGCTATATCACGGGTCGGTGTCGAGTAGCGCGAGCACGTGGCTCATTAAACATCATTTATCCTTTCTCCACATTAAGAACAATATCATTTATGATAATATTATTCCAATATACATGTATGTTACATGTCTTTATTTTTTAATTTTTAATTTACTTATTCGCACACCGAGTGATGAGAGCTTACGTAAGTTCTCACGTAAGAACTTACGAAATATTTTTATGTGGGCATGGTTATAATACATATGTTAATCATAGATAAAAGTTTAAAAATTTAATTAATTGCTTTGACTGCGAGAAAAACTCGATTTTTCATAGCAAAATGTAAAAACAATGTTATTTAAGAGATAATATCAACATGATTTTTAGGTGCTAATCACCTGATAATCAGGTGACGTTTTGGCATGATGTCCAGCTGAAATCAGCTAAATTTTTTCAGTATAATCTATAACTTTTGAAAGTAATTCGTTCTTATTAAAAGTAATTTTTATACATATTTTTGGTGTAATTGTTTTTATAAAAATTTTCCGATTAATCGCGCGATTAATAACACTTGAATAGTCCAATGGGATTCCAAGATTTTGAATTCACCCGGCACGTTCGGAAAGAATTAACTTCCCTCGGGTGTACATTAACACTGCAGTTACGCACTGATACATTTACAGTCATAATGTTTGTCAATTACGCAAGCACGTACACAGCTGTGGAAATAAAACTTATTTTTTAATGTTGAATTTCGGTTAACTCGCGCGATTATCGCACGATTATCGCGCCAGAAAATGGTCGATAAACTGGCACGATCATCGCGCGATTATTCGCGCGATTATTCGCGTGATTTATCGCACGATAATCGCGCGATATTTTTCAATAGGGGCGAATGTGGTCGTCAGTCGTCTGGGCAGGTCGACGTGGTGGCTGGGTTGATGGATCGTGACTTCCTCTCGTGCAGCGTTGGTCGTAGCCTCGGTCTCTCTCTTTAGGTAGCCTTTCTCGGGCGGCGTCCTAGCCTCAGTCTCTCTCTTTAGCTAGCCCCCGCCCCGTGGTGTGCTAACGCTTTTATAGTAAAATTTGGCGTAGCCCCCTCTTTCCTCAATCACGTATAAGTGGGGTTACCGTCGATGAGTCTTCGAACTTCGGCTTAGCGACCGAGTCCCTCTGTCAGCGTTTTTCATCCCCGGGCGAGTCGCCGTGATTATTTCGCGCCTCGCCTATATTGCTGAGTTGGTGCTATCGCCGCTTCGTTCTTATGCTTCACCTATGTGCGCGAAGCTAGCACTCGTAACACTCTAGAAGTCTAATTTCCAATTTACTTTTGCTCGCTGACAAACCCTGATAATATAAATTCGCGTATATTTTTAAAAGTCGAAATACTTCAAAAATTTTCGTCTGATTTCTTATTTTAGGGGCTTATAATGCTCATTTGACTTATTTCTCTAAACTTTATATTTAATTATTAATAATTTTAGTAATACTGATATTCGACGCCGATAGTATAGCCCATACATCGTTAAGTAAAACATTGATATTGTAATACTTACAATACCATCTATTAACTGTTACATGATCATCAGATACACAGTACATTAATTATATTAATAGTCAATGTAGCCTTTTAAGGAGAGAATTTTTGTTGGAAATTTTCCAATGTTGCAAAAGAAGATTTTATCCATTAAAAATAAATTCATTTTTTTTATATTTCGTTATTTTCGTTATATTAAGAACCCTCTTTCCTATCAAATCAGTTTTTAGATTGGAATGTGTAAACGAATCATTGTGAAAAATCAGAGTATTATTGCCATTCGTTTTTCTTTAATTAATAAAATACCTATAATATATAGCATGTAAGATGGTATAAATAACATTTTAAATTAAACGTAAATTCGAAAATATTAGCACGAGCCGAGGCATGAGCTTTCAAGCCTGCGCGAGCTCGCGAGCTCGTAAGTTCATCAAAGCTCGCAGCTTGGCTCGAGCCGATGAAGCCGGCTCCTCGCGAGCCCGGCTCGAGCCGAGCCTGAAATTACGAGCCTCCACACATCGCTATTAATAAATAGTTATCAAATATGAAGGGTTGTAGTTGTTATTCTGGAACGTATTTTGTTGATTATTACTCATTTTCCTACAAGTTTTCGCTGAATGTCTCGGCGTGTCGCAAAATTGACAAATTTCTCTATTCTGAAAGTTTTGTTGTCTGTTTTGCATCATTAAAATTTTTACGTTCTCACAATCGGCGGTTTTGTGACCTTCATCCGCACATATCGTACACCATATCGTTCTTTTGTTTATCGTGCAGTATTTCATTAAATGCCCGAGGTTGTTGCACCTCTTACACAATGCTGACGGGCAATTTTTAGCCGTTTGTAACGCGCTGCCACAGGCGTCGCATGCTTCCGTAATTCTTACCGAATTATTGCACATAAGCGGATCGTGTCCCCTTTCCTTACATTTCCAACACAGTTCGTATTCTGTAATAGTAGGACATTGTGTAACCTCGTGCCCCATATTTTGGCAGTATTGACAATGATTACTCGACATCTTATTTAACTTACACTCGTCTATTGAGTGACCTTCCGTACTACACAATTTGCAAATTAATTTTATTACATGCTTAGCTGTTCTGCAATGATATGATACATGCTTCTTACTTTTACAGTAGACACATGAAGCTTTAATGCAAAATAATGCGTCGTGATTTATTTCCTACATAATTGGCAAAAAACATGTTTAATTTTGTTTGGAATTGGAGTTTCGAAATTGAACAATATGCTCATTAGTATCATTCCTTAAGCTATTTTGCTTTTTTAAGTTTGATTCTATTTAAATTGCTTTTTGTATTGCGTTATCCATTCTAATTTTTTGTTTTAATCCTTTTTTAAAACTACTGAGTATGTCGGTTTTTAATCCAGTTTTATATTCTGTTAAAATTTCTCCTGTTACATTTGGTTCTAATTTTTTTAATTATATTATTTGTGTACCGAATACTCGTAATTTGTTTGCAAAACATAGTACATCTTCATCTAATTTTTGAATTTTTGTGTTAGTTTTCCGTATAATGAATGTATAGGGTACATAAATAAGTTTCCGCCGTTTTCAAGAGATGGCTCCACCGACAAGATTACTTTGAAATCGTCAGATGTAAAATGTCACATAGAAAATTTGGATACCTGGCAACAACATAACCTTAAAATACTATTGACTTTGTATTGGCAGTATACATTTTTTTTTGTTCCAAAATGTCGAGTTTTGTACCGAATAAGCGTCATTTGCGGGAAGTTTTGATTTATTTATTTCATTTAAAGAAATCTGCTGCTGAGACGCATCGGTCGCTTGTAGAAGTTTACGGTGATGCTGCTTTAAGTGAGAGAAGTTGTCGTAAGTGGTTTCAAAAGTTTAGAAACGACGAGTTTGACGTGGAAGATAAAGAACGCGAAGGAAGGCCAGTCAAGTTTGAAGACGCTGAGTTAGAGGCATTATTGGACCGAGACTCATTCCAAACTGAGGAGCAGCTTGCAGAAAGCTTGGGAGTGACTCAACAAGCGATTTCACACCGTCTCAAGACCATTGGTATGGTACAAAAGCAAGGAAATTGGATTCCGCATGAACTGAAACCCAGAGACGTCGAGCATCATCTTTTCACGTGCGAACAACTTCTCCAAAGACAAAGTCGAAAGGGTTTTTTGCATCGAATAGTGACGGGGGATGAAAAGTGGATCTACTACGACAACCCAAAGCGTAGGAAATCATGGGGTAAGCCCGGTCATGTATCAACTTCAACGGCCAAACCTAATATTTATGATAAAATTAATGTTGTGCATTTGGTGGGATCAGCTCGGAGTAATCTATTACGAGCTACTCCAGCCTAACGAAACTATCACTGGAGAACGTTATCAACAGCAACTGTTGCAATTATTAGTTTTTCTTATTAGTTCCATTTTTTTCTGTATATATTTTGTAATTGTTTAATTCACGATATAATTTATTTATTTATTTGTCATTTTTATAAATCTTTTCCGTTTGCTTAGTTTTTAGTGTTTTCTTTTATTGTTTAAAATGTAATGTTTATTTATGCAATTATTATTTAATTGATCAATTTGTTTAATATTATTATTCGTTTTCGCGTGATGTATTTTCGATTTATGTGATCATTATTCTTAATTTTTGTAATTATAAATTGTTATTATGATATTGTGTTTATATATTGTAGTATTTTCCTTTGATTTTACTTTTATATCTTTTTATTATTGATTTTTTTTTCCAATTTCTTATTTGTATTAGACTGCTATTATTTTTCGCGTAATATATCTTGATTTCACTCTGTAAATTTATCTTTTCACTTGCTATTTCATCTATAATTTGTTATATAATTTGTTTTTAATAACTCGACGAGCCCGCGTACTTGCTTATCTTCCGAAATTTGGGCGATTCATGTTACAATGATTCCCCAACTTCTTACTGCAAAGCAAGAAGCTCGGACTTATTCTATCTTAGTTGTATTTATATAAGAATATTTTCCTCGTCTTTCAAGAACTTATTTGAAAACGTTTATAGTTTGATTAAACTGATTTCGTTTGATTTGTACCAGAACGACTGTTATGTTCCGGAAAATAGTTATTTTATTTTTTTTATTTTAAACAGTCTAATGAACTATTGTTCGATTCGTACCGGAACCGCTGTTATGTTCCGAAAAATAGTTATTTTTATTCTTTTATTTTAAACAGTCTAGTGAACTAATGTTAGATTCGTACCGGAACCACTGTGAAGTCTTGAGAGTTGAGGATATATTCTTATATTTATTGAATTTATTATATTTTTATATTGAATGATATTTGATTATATTATATTACCTTTACTCTGGGCGTAGACTCTCGTAAATAATAACCAGCTGATTAGTTAGATGCACTATTTATTGGCTAATATAGGTTTATAAATAAGACAATAAGATTTACAATTTATTCACTTGGTTTAACAATACATAATACCGATAACGTATTAAATTGATATATTTGCTTTATTATTATTGGCTCGTATTGGCCTGTACAAAAATAATAATCGTTTCTCCTATTGTCGGTTGGAGGGTACGGAGCTCGCGATCTTTGCGCGATAACTGGTTTGTATGGCGCAAATCGCCGTATTTATTAAGCGATTAAATTAGGTTAAAGATGATCTTAGCGATGGATCAAAATCATCTTTTTAAACAAATTTAGTAAACATTTTGACGTAAATCATTCGATTTCGAAGTTGAGAAATGCTGAGTGCACAAAATTACAACACGCGTATGCCTTCGCGAAGTTGGTGGCTCGCTACGCCACGCGGTTGCGTTGTCGAAATGCTGTGTCGTTTAAATTCGCAAATACATCATTTTATAGATCAGGAAATTACTGATGAGAATATGAATATAGATTTTAATTTTAGAGATATGTCACAGACGTAACAATTTCATAAAAGATCGTTAAGGATCACATTATAGGTTAATTTTACAAGGTTCGCATGAAACCGGAAAATTCAGAAAATCTATAAGTTGTTTATTCTTACTCTAATCAACGTATTTCATTCAAATCTTCGTTATTCTAAAAAGTATATTGAAATTATTTTCATCTTAAATATTTCGGAAAGGAACTGGATGGATCGGATAAGTTTACAATTTTTTAAATAGAGAAATAAATCGTTTAAAAAATTATTTTGTAGATAAAAGACTTTCATAATTCGGCGATTCATAGCACTGAAAGTAAAAATCTATTTTTAACAAGGTTCGGAAAGGTTCACCATTTTCCGGATATTCCACTCCACATAGGTTCGGAAGCGTCCTTAATGAATCTGAAAGGATCGGAAAAAACCCGTTTCGATTCATTCCGAACCTTAACGAGCATTTTAACCAGGGATGTCAAAAGTATTTGTAAAGCAGCCTGAAATGTATGAGGATGGTACTGATAAAGTATGTTTGTTAATTAAAGCATTGTATGGTTTGCGAGAAAGCCCGAGAGCTTGGTATGAATGTCTTGATAGTTATCTAATTTCATTAGGTTTTGTAAGAAGCGAACATGATTACCTTTTATACACTCTGAGAGAAAGAGATGAGGTTATATATTTAATTATATTTGTGGATGATCTATTGATTTGTTGTAAGAATAAACAAAATTTGAATTTCATAAAAGGTATATTGTAAAATTGTATGCAAACGTAATACACTGAAAATCTAGGAAACACGGTAGTGTTACTAAGTCATCGACAGCTGCAGAATATGTTGCACTGTGAGAAGCTGCAAGTGAGATACTTTTAGTTAAAGATGTATTAAGTAGCTTTGCTTTAGAAATTAAGAAACCTGTAAATGTATATGAGGATAATTCTGGCGCTGTAAGAATTGCAAAATACGGAATTTTTACTAAGAAATCAAAGTACATTGAAGTACATTATCATTTTATGAATGAAAATTATGTAAAAGGTTTGATTAATGTTGTTAAAGTAAATTCAGAAAAAAATTTAGCAGATATATTAACAAAGGCTCTTGGCAAATTGAGATTTAAAAAATTGCGAGAACTACTGAATTTGATTTAGAGATTCTTGTATTGTGAAAGATATAAATGTAAGGAGGCGTGTTAGAATAAGAGGGTACATTTATATCAGAGAGATACCTTACATAAGAATAGATAAGCGTATAGTGAGAGCGAGCGGGAGCGTTACTCGGCTGTCGTCCTCCGTCGTGAGCGGTTGTTTTTTGAGAGAGAGAACTCTACTGCAGATTAGATTAAGTGTTTAATAAAAGTTGTTACTGTTCACAAGACTGGTTTGATTTTACTGGTTTGACAAACCCTTTGATTTTAATAGTATAGACACTCAATAATAATTTCTAGATTTTTTAGATTAGCTTTTATGCTTCTTATATTTACATACATAATTAGATTATTTTTATCTGTTAGATTATTATTGAGAGTCATTATATTTATAGGACATAACCTAACATAGAATGATCTTATTTAACCAAAATTCGTCAGATTCTGACCAGAAACTGTCGACTAGTATGCGGGGTTTCTGGGCATAATTTGCACCAGAATCTCACCAATTACCAGAAAATACCCCATATTCTGGTCAACTTATGGTTAAATTTCTACCAGGATATATTGAGTATATCGAGTAATAAGAATTTAGTATAAAATGAGCAAACGTGCTACCTATATTGAAATAGTTTTGTTTATTAAATTAATACTAAAAAAAAAAAAAAAAAAAAAAAAAAAAAAAAAAAAATACCCCTACTTGTAGGTTTTCCAGGCTTTTAATAAATATTTTATTTAAAATTTGTATTTATGAGTATAATAATTTGATAATTTATCTTGTATTTCTTTTGAAGGAGCAACAGCGTCAAATCCTAAAAAATATGGAAAAGTTCATTAGGTAAAAAAAATATGTCAGTAATTTGCTATCTAGAAGAAACATTTCCCATACATGTTGTAATTAAGTTGTTGATCTCAGCTAATGGTAGAGTATTGTAGATAATTATTTTATGAAGCTAATGGCCATATCTACCAGTGAAAGGTGATTTTTTTAAAAATTAAAAAATAAAAAACACCATAATCTTCGACGTTTCGGAGACTTTATTCATATCTCCCTCTTCAGGAATCTATAATTAATAATTTAAGAAATTTAACACACTGTTTTTTTAAAAAATAAGACAGATATACGACGACTTACAATCCTTAATTACATATCGTAATGTCAAGTAGTTTATGCGGGAAACAATCCGCTCGTCAGTGATTTTAGAAAACAATTTTCTCGCTTTATATATTCAAGTAACATTTAAATGTGTAAGTGCGTATCTAATTCACCACTACAACATAAACAATGAAAGAGTGGGAGAAAGGCAAACCGTAAGAGTCGAAGAGAGCGAAGAGAGGTACCAGGGCGACACGTATTGGCGAAAGTAACCCTAATAACCTTAGTCTCTATAATACAAGACTATGGATACTTCATTATACATGCGTTCCTAGTAACCTTTTAGCTAACGTACATGGATGTTATATTTCTTTAGAGACCAAAAATTCACAATTATTTATCAGAGTATTATATACATACGGTAGTCTACTAATTTCAAATTGTTTATTAATAAAGTTATTTTGTGTATGAATAAATAGAGCTTCGGAGAATAATCTTTTTTCTTTATTGCTTTCGATATCTAGTATCTTTACGTTTTGAAAATTAATTGTGTGACTATTATCTTGTGTGTGAATAAATAATGATGAATTTTGATCTCTATCACAATACTTTTTTTGATGTTCTTTTATTCTAACATTCAGACGCCTACTAGTCTGCCCTACGTATGACGCGTTACAATTGTTACAATTTATCTTATAAACTACGTTTGCATTATTATATTTTACATTTTTGTCCTTACCTAATTTTATAATATTATTTAGTTTATTAATCGTACTAAAAATTACATTAGTGTTACATTTATTAAAAAAGTTTTTTATCGAACATTCCATTTCTTTGACAAATGGTAGAACAATAAATTTCTTCTTATTTACATTATTGAAAATTAGTGTGGTATTCTGTGAAGTGTTATTATTAAATTTTATCTTTCTTAACCTTTTTTTAATATGATAATCTATTATGTCTTGTGGATAATCATTGTTTTTTAATAATAATTTTATGAACGAAATATTTTTTTCCTGAAAACTACTATGTGATAATTTTATTGCTCGATCAATTAAACAATAAATAATAGCAATTTTATTACTTTGGGGATGGTGAGAATTGTAATTTAGATACCGGCCTGAAAAAGTTGGTTTTTTATACCAATTTGTAATAATATTTCTATGATCATTTATAATAATTTCAATGTGTAAAAAGCTTATACTATTGTTCTTGGGTTTTTCAACCGTAAATTGTAAATTCAAATCGTACGCATTAAATATCTTTAACGTATTATCAATGTCATTTTTGTGTATACACAGTACAATATCATCCACATAACGATAATAAAATAGCGGTTTAAATTGTAATTTATTAATACAGTAAGATTCTAAATCATCCATGACTATGTCTGACAGTATTGGACTTATTGGATTACCCATGGCTGATCCAAAAGTCTGTCTATAAAATTTTTCGTTAAATTGAAAGAAATTATTATTTAAGATAAACTTAATAACATGGAGGAATTCAGAACAATTAATGTTAATTTTATTATACAATTGATGCCACCTTTTTTCGATAGCATTACAAACTAAATATTCTGGGACATTCGTAAACAAACTGATTACATCGAAACTTATGATCTCATGATCTAATGGAATATACAAGTTATCGATTTTTTCTTTTAATTTTAAACTATTATCTATGTGAGATTTAGGAGTTTTAAGATTATTCTGTAGGAATTTTGCAAAAAACTTTGAAACAAAATACGTTGGTGAATTTACAGTCGAAATTATAGGTCTTACTGGAAAACCAGTTTTATGTATTTTGATTAATCCGTATGCTTTCGATATGTTAAATTTTTGTAAAATTGGAAGAAACTTTTTTCATTACCCATAAAATCTATTTTATTGAGCCATTTAATTAACTCATTAGTTTTTCTTTCAAGACTAGGCAACGGATTCTTTTTAATTTTTTCATAATATTTCTCATCACAAAATAATAGTTCTGTTTTTTCTGAATATGTGGACTTTTTAATTATGACAGTTGCATTTCCCTTATCAGCTCTAGTTATTAAGATATCTGGGTGATGTTTTATGAACTTTTTTGTTTTTTCTAAATCTATTTTAAACTTTTTATCTACATGAGAATTTGTAGCAAGATCTTTATTATAAAATTTTTTAATCGTGTTAAGAAACTTTGCTCTTAACTTTGGGATATTCTCTTCATCAATGTCATTTTTTAAAAAGGATTCAAAGTTTTTTACGTAATTTAATGCTAACTTATTATCAAATCTGTTATTGTAATTAAACTTTTCACTCAACTTTAGTATATCTATAACGTACGTTGGAAGTTGAATCCCCGAGACATTAACACACCATCTACTTGCTATGCAAGGGTTGGTGACCTGTGTGTTATTATTCGGGAGATTGACCCCGATCATATTATTGACACTAGTATTATCCTCATCTCTATATCTATCTTTATCTATCACTTTCTTATATTTTCTAAAATACAGAACATCGAGTTTTTTTTCCAATTTCATTGTAACTTTAGTCATAACAAATGTGAGTTTAGTATTGTAATAATCTATGAACCAAGAACAAATATCTATACCTACGAAATTATGCAATTCTTTCGACATTTTATCAATTAATTTATTTATTTGTACAATTTTCATGTGAATATCTATAATCTCGATGTTTAACAGTTGAATGATTATATTATCAGCTAATTTGTTTTGTTTAATTTTGCACTTATTTGAGAACATGTGATTATTTCTTAAGTTCTTAGTAATAAATTTCAAATGATTGGGAACCACACTATAAAATCTGCATTTAATTAAGAATTTCAAATGTTCTCTATAGTATTTTAAATTGTATAATGTTTTCGTTAGTTTATAAAATTTTTTTCTTATAATAAAGCCGAATATTGTGAAAACTATATGTAGTACTAAGTTTAAATTTACGTCCTTTCTATTTATTAAGTAGTGTTTTAATAATTCTCGATGTGTATTGTGTTGGTTTACCGTGTGTGTTAAATTTCCATCTTGATGATGCGCCTTCAATGTAGTCATCATGGTGTTGAGATGAATGGTTTTCTCGAACTCTCAAACAACGTATTCCAGGCCAAACGTTGTATATAATTTTAAGTTGTTGATCTCAGCTAATGGTAGAGTATTGTAGATAATTATTTTATGAAGCTAATGGCCATATCTACCAGTGAAAGGTGATTTTTTTAAAAATTAAAAAATAAAAAACACCATAATCTTCGACGTTTCGGAGACTTTATTCATATCTCCCTCTTCAGGAATCTATAATTAATAATTTAAGAAATTTAACACACTGTTTTTTTAAAAAATAAGACAGATATACGACGACTTACAATCCTTAATTACATATCGTAATGTCAAGTAGTTTATGCGGGCAACAATCCGCTCGTCAGTGATTTTAGAAAACAATTTTCTCGCTTTATATATTCAAGTAACATTTAAATGTGTAAGTGCGTATCTAATTCACCACTACAACATAAACAATGAAAGAGTGGGAGAAAGGCAAACCGTAAGAGTCGAAGAGAGCAAGAGAGGTACCAGGGCGACACGTATTGGCGAAAGTAACCCTAATAACCTTAGTCTCTATAATACAAGACTATGGATACTTCATTATACATGCGTTCCTAGTAACCTTTTAGCTAACGTACATGGATGTTATATTTCTTTAGAGACCAAAAATTCACAATTATTTATCAGAGTATTATATACATACGGTAGTCTACTAATTTCAAATTGTTTATTAATAAAGTTATTTTGTGTATGAATAAATAGAGCTTCGGAGAATAATCTTTTTTCTTTATTGCTTTCGATATCTAGTATCTTTACGTTTTGAAAATTAATTGTGTGACTATTATCTTGTGTGTGAATAAATAATGATGAATTTTGATCTCTATCACAATACTTTTTTTGATGTTCTTTTATTCTAACATTCAGACGCCTACTAGTCTACCCTACGTATGACGCGTTACAATTGTTACAATTTATCTTATAAACTACGTTTGCATTATTATATTTTACATTTTTGTCCTTACCTAATTTTATAATATTATTTAGTTTATTAATCGTACTAAAAATTACATTAGTGTTACATTTATTAAAAAAGTTTTTTATCGAACATTCCATTTCTTTGACAAATGGTAGAACAATAAATTTTTTCTTATTTACATTATTGAAAATTAGTGTGGTATTCTGTGAAGTGTTATTATTAAATTTTATCTTTTTTAACCTTTTTTTAATATGATAATCTATTATGTCTTGTGGATAATCATTGTTTTTTAATAATAATTTTATGAACGAAATATTTTTTTCCTGAAAACTACTATGTGATAATTTTATTGCTCGATCAATTAAACAATAAATAATAGCAATTTTATTACTTTGGGGATGGTGAGAATTGTAATTTAGATACCGGCCTGAAAAAGTTGGTTTTTTATACCAATTTGTAATAATATTTCTATGATCATTTATAATAATTTCAATGTCTAAAAAACTTATACTATTGTTCTTGGGTTTTTCAACCGTAAATTGTAAATTCAAATCGTACGCATTAAATATCTTTAACGTATTATCAATGTCATTCTTGTGTATACACAGTACAATATCATCCACATAACGATAATAAAATAGCGGTTTAAATTGTAATTTATTAATACAGTAAGATTCTAAATCATCCATGACTATGTCTGACAGTATTGGACTTATTGGATTACCCATGGCTGATCCAAATTTAAACTTAGTACTACATATAGTTTTCACAATATTCGGCTTTATTATAAGAAAAAAATTTTATAAACTAACGAAAACATTATACAATTTAAAATACTATAGAGAACATTTGAAATTCTTAATTAAATGCAGATTTTATAGTGTGGTTCCCAATCATTTGAAATTTATTACTAAGAACTTAAGAAATAATCACATGTTCTCAAATAAGTGCAAAATTAAACAAAACAAATTAGCTGATAATATAATCATTCAACTGTTAAACATCGAGATTATAGATATTCACATGAAAATTGTACAAATAAATAAATTAATTGATAAAATGTCGAAAGAATTGCATAATTTCGTAGGTATAGATATTTGTTCTTGGTTCATAGATTATTACAATACTAAACTCACATTTGTTATGACTAAAGTTACAATGAAATTGGAAAAAAACTCGATGTTCTGTATTTTAGAAAATATAAGAAAGTGATAGATAAAGATAGATATAGAGATGAGGATAATACTAGTGTCAATAATATGATCGGGGTCAATCTCCCGAATAATAACACACAGGTCACCAACCCTTGCATAGCAAGTAGATGGTGTGTTAATGTCTCGGGGATTCAACTTCCAACGTACGTTATAGATATACTAAAGTTGGGTGAAAAGTTTAATTACAATAACAGATTTGATAATAAGTTAGCATTAAATTACGTAAAAAACTTTGAATCCTTTTTAAAAAATGACATTGATGAAGAGAATATCCCAAAGTTAAGAGCAAAGTTTCTTAACACGATTAAAAAATTTTATAATAAAGATCTTGCTACAAATTCTCATGTAGATAAAAAGTTTAAAATAGATTTAGAAAAAACAAAAAAGTTCATAAAACATCACCCAGATATCTTAATAACTAGAGCTGATAAGGGAAATGCAACTGTCATAATTAAAAAGTCCACATATTCAGAAAAAACAGAACTATTATTTTGTGATGAGAAATATTATGAAAAAATTAAAAAGAATCCGTTGCCTAGTCTTGAAAGAAAAACTAATGAGTTAATTAAATGGCTCAATAAAATAGATTTTATGGGTAATGAAAAAAGTTTCTTCCAATTTTACAAAAATTTAACATATCGAAAGCATACGGATTAATCAAAATACATAAAACTGGTTTTCCAGTAAGACCTATAATTTCGACTGTAAATTCACCAACGTATTTTGTTTCAAAGTTTTTTGCAAAATTCCTACAGAATAATCTTAAAACTCCTAAATCTCACATAGATAATAGTTTAAAATTAAAAGAAAAAATCGATAACTTGTATATTCCATTAGATCATGAGATCATAAGTTTCGATGTAATCAGTTTGTTTACGAATGTCCCAGAATATTTAGTTTGTAATGCTATCGAAAAAAGGTGGCATCAATTGTATAATAAAATTAACATTAATTGTTCTGAATTCCTCCATGTTATTAAGTTTATCTTAAATAATAATTTCTTTCAATTTAACGAAAAATTTTATAGACAGACTTTTGGATCAGCCATGGGTAATCCAATAAGTCCAATACTGTCAGACATAGTCATGGATGATTTAGAATCTTACTGTATTAATAAATTACAATTTAAACCGCTATTTTATTATCGTTATGTGGATGATATTGTACTGTGTATACACAAGAATGACATTGATAATACGTTAAAGATATTTAATGCGTACGATTTGAATTTACAATTTACGGTTGAAAAACCCAAGAACAATAGTATAAGATTTTAGACATTGAAATTATTATAAATGATCATAGAAATATTATTACAAATTGGTATAAAAACCAACTTTTTCAGGCCGGTATCTAAATTACAATTCTCACCATCCCCAAAGTAATAAAATTGCTATTATTTATTGTTTAATTGATCGAGCAATAAAATTATCACATAGTAGTTTTCAGGAAAAAAATATTTCGTTCATAAAATTATTATTAAAAAACAATGATTATCCACAAGACATAATAGATTATCATATTAAAAAAAGGTTAAAAAAGATAAAATTTAATAATAACACTTCACAGAATACCACACTAATTTTCAATAATGTAAATAAGAAAAAATTTATTGTTCTACCATTTGTCAAAGAAATGGAATGTTCGATAAAAAACTTTTTTAATAAATGTAACACTAATGTAATTTTTAGTACGATTAATAAACTAAATAATATTATAAAATTAGGTAAGGACAAAAATGTAAAATATAATAATGCAAACGTAGTTTATAAGATAAATTGTAACAATTGTAACGCGTCATACGTAGGGTAGACTAGTAGGCGTCTGAATGTTAGAATAAAAGAACATCAAAAAAAGTATTGTGATAGAGATCAAAATTCATCATTATTTATTCACACACAAGATAATAGTCACACAATTAATTTTCAAAACGTAAAGATACTAGATATCGAAAGCAATAAAGAAAAAAGATTATTCTCCGAAGCTCTATTTATTCATACACAAAATAACTTTATTAATAAACAATTTGAAATTAGTAGACTACCGTATGTATATAATACTCTGATAAATAATTGTGAATTTTTGGTCTCTAAAGAAATATAACATCCATGTACGTTAGCTAAAAGGTTACTAGGAACGCATGTATAATGAAGTATCCATAGTCTTGTATTATAGAGACTAAGGTTATTAGGGTTACTTTCGCCAATACGTGTCGCCCTGGTACCTCTCTTCGCTCTCTTCGACTCTTACGGTTTGCCTTTCTCCCACTCTTTCATTGTTTATGTTGTAGTGGTGAATTAGATACGCACTTACACATTTAAATGTTACTTGAATATATAAAGCGAGAAAATTGTTTTCTAAAATCACTGACGAGCGGATTGTTGCCCGCATAAACTACTTGACATTACGATATGTAATTAAGGATTGTAAGTCGTCGTATATCTGTCTTATTTTTTAAAAAAACAGTGTGTTAAATTTCTTAAATTATTAATTATAGATTCCTGAAGAGGGAGATATGAATAAAGTCTCCGAAACGTCGAAGATTATGGTGTTTTTTATTTTTTAATTTTTAAAAAAATCACCTTTCACTGGTAGATATGGCCATTAGCTTCATAAAATAATTATGTTGTAATTAAGGTTATTTTTAACTATACTAGAGTCATCTTATTGTATACGAACATCAGATATAAAGCCAATAATTTCAAGAAGGGCTCAAAATAAACTTTATTACAACACTGATAGATAGAAAAATTCCTTAAAGATAGTAAATTATCAATATATTTTTTTTATCTAATGTACGTCTCTATTTTTTTTTAGAATGTAACTCTGGCTTGTCCTCTTAAAAGAAGAATTCATCTCCTTATCAATATTTTTAATGTAAAAGTTTTCTCCAGTAATACCTTATGAACGTTTATTCTAGATTCATCTCACTAATGAGTTATCAACTGAATGGAAAATATTTTAAGATGAGGATGATGAAACAGATAATATTCAAAACAATTTTCTTCAGCCACAAAATTTAGAAAGTTTCATGCATCATGAATCTTTTTTAAACCCAATATTGACTTCTGTTAATAAAAGTCCAGCAGAAATTTTTTTGATGCTTCTGAAATTTGGATTGTTATGTAAATTACCATTAAGCGTTTTTAGTACATTGTTTCACCTTGTGAATACTATGTTTACGAATCCAGTATTACCAGAAACTGCATATGAGGCGTTTCACGTCAGCTCTCCAGGCGCGGCGCGCGAGCGCGAAATCATGCTGTTTTCAGCTTGTGTTTGAAGGGCTAAGATGTATCTAAAGAAAATAATCCCCAAGTGATTTCGATGTATTTTTTCCTCAGCTTTCCGATGGTGCTATTAGTTTCTCAAAATTTTTCTTCTAACCTCAACAAAACATAAAACGTGTTATATCTCAAAAACTATATTTTTAATATTTTTTTTGACCTGCTAGATCGAAAGAGGAGGAAATTTTACATGGATATAGCCTTTTTCTACATAGGGGTTTTTGGATTTTTTCGAGATATGATTCAAGAAATACTTAGAATTGAAAAATTTTGAGAAACTAATAGCACCGTCGGAAAGCTGAGGAAAAAATACATCGAAATCACTTGGGGATTATTTTTTTTAGATACATCTTAGCCCTTGAAACACAAGCTGAAAACAGCATGATTTCGCGCTCACGCGCCGCGCCTGGAGAGCTGACGTGAAACGCCTCATATATGATTGATAAAATTTTGAATCCAAATATACTCGTGTAGAATTTCATGGTATATGTCCTAATTGTAATGTTCTATTTGGCCAGTATATTTGACAATAAACGAGATACCGGTTGACTTAACACTTAAAAATGTTATTCCATGCGGTATGTGGTTTAGAAAAAACCGCTGCCAATTCATTGGTACGTAGCTTCCTCAACCGTAATTTGTTGATTCCTTTAATTAATTTTTATAACAAAATTTATAATTTTTTAAAAAATTTATTGCATAATTATAATTAAAATTCATATATGAATATTAAAAATTGTTAATTTTTAAATTTATTTATTTATTTATTATTTATTTATATCAAATTTATATAAATTTTGAGCTGATAAATAAAGTTATCATTTGAAATAGAAGTAAAATATCTATATTTTATAATAAAACAAATAGCTATCACGGTTGTTTTGTTATTAACAAAAACGTGTTTTTTTTTATATTTCATAATTCATATTTTTTAAGAAAAAAAAACTTTATAGCTATCATTGTTCTTTTGTTATTAACAAAAACGTGTTTTTTTGAAAAAGTTCATAACTAACAAATAAATTATAATAATGCAGAATATAATGCATTCATAATGTATAATTCATAATTATAATAGATTATAATAGATATAATTTTTAAACATTTTAATTCATTTTGTTGGTTGGTTTTTAAAAATTAAAAAAAATCATCGAATGCCTACTCAATGACGTTTCCTCATTCCACACCACCTAGCGGTATATATCACTGCGCGTTTTTTAAAAATAAAATATAAATTTTTTTTAATTTAGAGATTAAATTATTTTTTGTAACACATGAATGATGTTCTGCGTTTTCCTACATAAAAATATGTTCTAAAAAGTGACTTTTTTTACCTATCGTGTAAAGAAATTCATTCTCTCCCTCTGCTCTAAAATTATGTAAAATCGCGAAAATGAATTTAGCCTTGCTTTTTAGGTTCAAAAACGCATAAAATGGAGTTATGAGTTTAAAAAAAAAACACGTTTTTCTTTTTGATGATAACTAAAGAACTGTGATAGATAGAAAATTAATTTTTTTTAGAAAATATAGGTATTTTAATTCGCTTTCGAATGTTACCCACTCCATTCAGATATATAGAGCCGTTCTCGAGAAATTACGATTTTAAAAAAATGTCAAAAAATTTTTAACCTCAAATATCTCTGAAATTTATGGACCAATCATTTTGCCCAAAGAACTCGACCGAGAACTATAAAAAATCTACCTCTAAAAGGAATTTTGAAGCCATTAAGTCAATTTTACTCTTGTAATCGTTGGACATACAAAACTGATTTTTTTCATTTTTCAATTTTTTACTCAAAATCTAGCCTACAGAATGTATTCAAATTTTAACAGATTATAGCTATTTATATTCAGTATTATCATGATTTTTCTCAAAAAAATTGACCGTTAAGTTTAGGAGTTATAAGCTTCTAAATAAAAAACACGTTTTTGTTAATAACAAAAGAACCGTGATAACTAGAAACTTTTTTTTTTAGAAAATATAGGTATTTTAATTCTCTTTCGAACGCTACCCATCAGATTCGAATAACTCGATCCTATCATTAAAAAAAAATCAAAAAACAGTTTTGAGAAAATCGAAAATTTGAAAAAAAACAAAAATGCATCGCCCCAATCAAAAAATGGATTTTTGATCCGCCATCACGCAAAAAAAAACAAAAGAAATGAGACCTGTCCGGTAAAAATCGACCGAGTAGAAGCTGAGATGCAGGCATACACACACACACACACACACACACACACACACACACACACACACACACACACACACACACACACACACACACACACACACACACACACACACACACACACACACACACATACACACACACACATCCATACAGACATTTTTCAAAAACCATGTATTTTGATTCCTAACACCTCGGAACACAATTATAATATGTTTTTACAACAAGTCAAAAATTTACTATCACAAAGCTTGCTCTAGGAGGAAGCAAAATAAACCGCCAATGGGCGCTTTTTTTCAACCATTAATAACAAAACTCAACGAGTTATCGATAATTCGAATTGAATGTAAAATAATGAATGAACAACGCAGTATAAAATTATATGTAATACTTGCATACGTTGACTCTATCGCCAGAGCTCCTATGCAAGGGATCAAACAATTTAATGGCAAATTCGGTTGCAATTGGTGCCTCCACCTAGGGGAATGGTTCGACGGAAGTATGCGATATGTTATTCTTCCACAACATCAAGAAAAAAGAACCATGGAACAAACTATGCAGTACATGCAAGTAATAACAGATGATGATAATGAATTCGAAAACTTTTATGGAATATACAATGTATCACCATTGATAAACCTCAAAGAATTTGATATTATCAAAGGCTTTGTACCGGATTTTATGCATTGTGCCTTAGCTGGTGTAGGAAAGCAAATAACGGAGTATTTTTTTAACACTATTCATCCTACCGCAATTA
This sequence comes from Torymus aiolomorphi, assembly GCA_036365515.1. Classification (NCBI taxonomy): domain Eukaryota; kingdom Metazoa; phylum Arthropoda; class Insecta; order Hymenoptera; family Torymidae; genus Torymus; species Torymus aiolomorphi. The sequence goes on along the minus strand of CM070875.1, from coordinate 167,874,052 downwards.
ATTTACTTAATAAATTACTTGAAAATATTAAGCTTCCTCAACAATTAGCTCGCTTAAACCAAGCCTATTACTGAAAGAAGCGATTAGAAGGCCAAAGAGTGCGAGAATGTTATGCTGCATTACAGTATACCTCTTTTCAAAATAGTGTTAAAAGAAGCTTTATTAGAATATTGGATATTATTCGTAAATAGTTTACATATCCTATTAAAAGGTAACATAAAGAGTAAAGAGTTAGATGCTGATGAAATGTTGCATAGGTTTAATATAAGAACAGAAGAATTATTTACAAAAAAAAAGAATGACATTTAATATTCATCAATTATTACACATTTCAGCTAGTGTTCTTGATTGGGGTCTTCATTCGGCCTATTCAACATATCCTTTTGATACTACTAATCACCATATGCTACAAACAATTCACTGTGCAAAAGGTGTTAATATGCAAATTGTGCGTTTTATAAACTTTCAGAGATCTGCAAATATTTTAGAAAATTATATTTATCCTCATGCTTCTTTATCAGTAATACGCTTTTTTGAGGATCTTTCTAATAAAACAGTTAAGAAAAGCTTAAAAGTATCTCGTGTAACATTTCTAGGTAATACATCGATAATAAATGATCAAATATTGTGAGCATTTCATATGTCACCTGATCTTCTGTAATATATAATAGGGCTGTAATTAATAAATGTTTAAGTGAAATCACTCTATGTAATAAAGTGTACCTTAAATGTAAAATCGCAAATTGTATTTTTATCGTAGATCACGTGGGACAGGACATTATTGCAGTAAATACGAAAGATATCAAGAAAATTTGCGCATATATAAAAACTAGAGATATATCTTACATTTCCGTACTGCCGCATATGCATCAGTATTAAGTATGTTTAATAAAACGGTTTCAACTTTAATTATGGCCTACAAGTTTATTATAATGATAACCTTCATTAAAAATGATGTAATAAAGTATCAACGTTTAATGATAAAGTATTATATTTTAATAATTATATTATTCTAAGAATAAAAATTTAATCATAAATTTTTTTTGCTTGGCCACATGGTTCTCATATGGGATCCATGTGGCTCCCAATGGGATCCAGACGCAATTTCTTACATAGGTCCCACATAGTTCCCACATGGGTCCAGCAAGGACCCATGTAGGTCCCATGTGGAACCCAATGTGGAACCCATGTGAAACCCAACAAAGTAAGCAAAACGATTACTTAAATAATTTTTAAACCCAAGTAGGCGGGGGATTTGAGGACCACGCATATAAGGGAGTCATGTAGCCATAAAAAAATAAGCAAAACGATTATTTAAATAATTTTTAATCCCAAGTAGCCGGGGGACGCGAAGTCCACGCATATAAGGGAGTCATGTCCCTACTGAAAAATCCCACACCGGACCCATCCTATCATGGGACCCATCCTATCATGGGTCCCATGTGGGATTTTTCAGTAGGGACATGCTCCCTTATAAATGCGCATGCATATAAATGCGTGGACTTCGTGTCCCCCGGCTACTTCGGTTTAAAAATTATTTAAATAACCGTTTTGCTTATTTTTTATGGCTATATGACTCCCTTATATGCGTGGTCCTCATATCCCCCACCTACTTGGGTTTAAAAATTATTTAAGTAATCGTTTTACTTATTTTGTTGCGTCTACATGGCTCCCTTATATGCGTGGACCTCGCGTCCCCCGGCTACTTGGGTTTAAATATTATTTAAATAATCGTTTTGCTTATTTTTTTGTGTCTACATGACTGCCTTATATGCGTGGACCTCATATCTCCCTGCTGCTTGGGTTTAAAAATTATTTAAATAATCGTTTTGCTTATTTTTTCATTCTACATGACTCCTTTATATGCGTGGATCTCATATCTTTCACCTACTTGTGTTTAAAAATTCTTTAAATAATCGTTTGACTTATTTTTTCATAAAGAAGTATTTAAATAAAAAACATATATCCTTAACTATCGAAAATGGGAATAAAGGGATCAAATCGTTCAAATAAGGACAATATTTAAATTCAATCGATTTTGAGACTAATCCTTGATACCAAGTTTCAGAGTTCAATTCAATTGCTTTCGATTAAAATTGATAGAAATCGATTCAAAAGGATAAAAGAAATCACTAAAATTTAAATTTGAATCGTATCTAATCGATTTCTGTAAATTTTATCTAAAGCAATCGAATTGAATTCTGAAAATTGATATCAAGAATTAGTCTCAAAATCGATTGATATTTAATCGATTCGAATTCTTTTCAATCTACGTTTTTTTAGCACGGTAGGGACAGTCATCCGGTATAGGGAGAATAGGGACAATAGGGAACACGCTGTGATGCCTGTAATCTACTGTTTGGGGGTGTTCCGGGGATTCAATTTCGTCGCCATTTTTTTTCTGGTACAGTTTTATCGTCAGAATCCATAAGCAACAATGAAATCGGGGAAAAATCCAAAAGCAAAGAAATTATAGTTTTTTTTCCACTTGCACTCCATATAATCGACTATTTTAAGGTGTTCCGGAGATTCAATTTGGTCGCCAATTTTTTTCTGGTATAGTTTTATCGACAGAATGCATAACCAAGAATAAAATTGGGGAGAAAACTAAAAGAAAGGAAAATAGATTTTTTTCTATCGACTGATCTATGTAAAGGGTGCTTTGTGGGGGGCTTGTTTTTTAATTGATTTTTGTTTTTTACATGTATTTGACCATTTTTGACGATAATAAACTGTGTCCAATTGGAAAAAAGCGATTTTTCAAAAATCGAATTTTCGTTGGATCCCAACATTGCATACTTCAAACACATATATGATAGCCATTTGTACATAATACATCACTTTAAATCCTCACTTCTTGAAAAAATTATTCAGTTGTGAACCCTATAGACAACATATGAAATTATTATTAATAATTGAAACAACTTAAATTAATAACCCTTATAAAAATATCCTATAGACAATCCTGTAGGAAATGCTATAGGAAATCCTGTAGGCATCCCATAGAAATCTAGGAATCCTATAGGATACTGTATAGGCAGTCCTATATGAAATTCTATATAGCAAGTTCTATAGGAAATCCTACGTGAATTTCGCGCTTTTCCTGCAGGGAATTCTGGAGTATTTTCGTGAAAAAATTTTATAGAGGTTTAGCATCCCTGTTGAAAATATCCATGTGGATTTTACACTGATTTCCACATGGAATCCATATGGAATCCATATGGAATCCATATGGAATCTATACGGATTCCATATCGATTCCACGTGGATTCCATGTGGAAATCAGTCCCAAATCGTCCTGTTGATTTCCACATGGAATTCCATATAGATTTCTATATGAATTTTTCTACAAATATTTGTAAAACAAAATCCGTATGGATTTCCATGTAGATTTCCATGGGGAAATCCATGTAAAAACGACATGATCTATATATAGATTTCCATATGGATTTCCATATAGATTTCCATATGGTAATTTCAATGTTTATAAAAATTTTTATTTATAATATTGTTATATTTTTTTTACTAGGATACATATTTTTGACAACAAGTACTGTAGAATCTTTTCGAAGAATTACATAAGATGAAATTATATTTTATAATTTTTTGTGCTTTACTGGAATGGTAAAAAACGTATCCCTAGTAAAAAAATATAAAAATTTTATAAATAAACATTTTTATAAATATTTAAATTACTACATGGAAATCCATATGGAAATCTATATGGATCATGCCGTTTTTACCTGGATTTTTCCATGGAAATCTACATGGAAATCCATACGGATTTTGTTTTGCAAATGTTTGTAGAAAAATTCGTATAGAAATCTATGTGGAATTCCATGTGGAAATTCACAGGACGATTTGGGACTGATTTCTACATGGAATCCACGTGGAAACCATATGGAATCCGCATGGATTCCATATGGATTCCATATGGATTCCATGTGGAAATCAGTGTAAAATCCACATGGATATTTTCAACAGGGATCTTATTTAGCGCTGTAAAATCGCACAGTATGATCAGTGGCAAACAGTTCTAGGTAAGGAGTTGTACCCGGGGACTGCCGTACACGACTACCGGCGCCTTACCGATTAAGCCCAGTGAGCTTAGATATCAAAATCAAGGTAATCCTTGTCACATTGACTCTCCGTAAAGGGTCATTCGAACGGTTGAATCTCACGGCTTTACATACCCTCGCGGTTCCAATGTGTTTATGAGAGTCCTGACTGCTGCGCTGCACTGCGGTATGCAGCAGAAACTTGCTTCTCCAGAGCCTCGTTTATGTATGTTCGCTGCTATGCCGCTATGGGGCGGAGCAGTCGGGACTCTCATAAACACATTGGAACCACGAGGGTATATAAAGCCGTGAGATTCAACCGTTCGAACAACTCTTTACGGAGAGTCAATGTGACAAGGATTACCTTGATTTTGATATCTAAGCTCACTGGGCTTAATCGGTAAGGCGCCGGTAGTCGTGTACGGCAGTCCCCGGATGCAACTCCTTACCTAGGACTGTTTGCTACTGATTCTGCTGTGCAATGTTAGAGCGCTAAATAAGATGCTAAACCTCTACAAAATGTTTTCACGAAAGTACTCCAGAATCCCCTGCAGGATTTTCCATGTAAAATTGTCTACAGTTTTTCCTACAGAATTACCTACAGAATTTCCTATAGGATTTCCTATACGATTTCCTGCAGGAAAAGCGCGAAATCCATGTAGGATTTACTATAGAACTTCTTATATAGAATTTCATGTAGGACTTCCTGTAGAGTATCCTATAGGATTCCTATAGGATTTCTACGGCACGCCTAAAGGATTTCCTATAGCTTTTCCCACAGGATTTCCTATAGGATATTTTTATAAGGGAACCCATAATTGTCACATATAATTTAGTAAAATAAAAAAAAAACAGTTTATGAACTAAGAATCAATGAGAATTATTAAAGCAGTCTTGACATTCTGGAATAGATATCAGTTTTTGAAATTATTATCTGAATCTTGTGTAGAAAAATGTTTATAAAGAACTCCTCTGAAACATTTTGATGTCTCCCACCGTGAGAAAATTATAAATTAGATTAACTGAGCACTTTTATTCACTACATTTTTCACAAGAACACATCAGTTTCTCTTTTTTCAGTATATCAATGTTCATTTAACATTATCTTTTAACTGGTGCTTGAGTAAATGTGTACAATAGCACAGCACTGATATCAACTAATTTTATTGAAGATGAAAAATTCTTTTTAAACCAAGGCTCAGACAAATATTTCACATGAGCATCATAAATTATATTATATATTTATGCTCACGTGTTACTCACCAATATTTTCTCCTATGCAGAAGCTTATTATAAAGTTTATGAACCTGATAATATTTATGTTTGCGTGTCACTATACTCACTAATATTTTCTTCAATGCGAAAACTGATTAAAGTATATGAACCTCATAAAACACAATTAATCCCCTCCCTTAAACATAATAACTTTTATCAACTATAAGAATTTTTCCATGGGTCTTACAGTCTTACAAATTAAATTAAAATAATTAATATTTATGGCAGTCCGATTACCCTTGTTTATAATCACCCCCGCAGAATCTGCAATAAAGACTTAATTAAACCCTGGAAAAAACTTTGTTAGCAAAGGACGATCTGACTGCCCCCACCACCAAATTGCCCAATTGCCCAACGTTTCGAGCACGCTCCGGCTCCTCCTCAGGCACTGAAATGAAACCCGCGATACAACTCCTTATATACCCCCTCCTTTTCTCTTACCCCCACCACCATCCACTTTCCCCTCTCCAACTTTCCATTCTCACTTAAATTAATAAAGAATGATAAATGTTATCTAATTTACTTGACTCTATCATTAAATTTACATTATTTCGATTTCTTAGAATGTGAATACTTTCAAGGCTTTCCCTCTTATATTTATTCTTAATCCCCTGTTCCAAAATATCCAGACTCCCAAAATCGAAAGAAAGCAAATTATTTAAACAATGTTCTTTCAAACCCGATGCACAACTTGAGCTGCGTAAACTATATTGATGCTCATATATTCTCTTTTTCAAATATATACCCGTTTGACCAATATAACAACCATTACAATTAGTCCCTACAATTAATTTTATAAACTACTCCCGATTTTAAACATTTATCATCCTTTTCTTTACAATTACTAAATAACCTTTCTAAATTATTATCGTTTCTAAAGAAAACTTGAATATTATGTTTACTAAAAACTCTTCTAATCCTTTCCGACAAACCTCTAACATATGGTAAACTAAAATATGCGTTCTTTCCATTTCTATTCCTTGTTTGATTATCTGCCCGCTGCTTCAATCCACCATTATAAATTTCCCACACTCTCTCATCAATCATTTTATCAATAAATTTTACCGAATAACTATTCTTAATAAATGTTTTTCTAACTAAATTTAAATTCTTTTTCCTAAACTCTCTATGTGACAATTTAATCGCTCTGTCAATGACACCCTTCATCGCACCTGTCTTGTTTCCGAATTGGTGGTGAGAATCAAAATTTAAAAATCTACCTGACCATGTAGGTTTTCTATGCCAACCTAATTTCACTCTATTATTATTAACTCTAATGACTCTAATATCTAAAAAACTCAATTGATTATCTTTCTCAACTTCTTTTGCGAATGTAATTCTATCATGGATAGAATTAAACACATCCACCATTTCATCCACAAAACATTCAGATGCAACTGCAAAAATGTCAAAGGGTGCTAAATTTGGAATATCATATTCAAGTAAAGCTCTTCCGATCAAGAATATCATCGCTGAAGTAGAATGTAGTATGAGTAGTTTTAATCTAGAGTTTAGAAAAAAATGCAGTCGTTCTTTAGTTATAGTTATTGATAATTTTAAAAGAGAACATAGATTTGATAATTATTTGAACAGTAATTTGTGTCATGAATTAAAAATAATGAAGAAATTCTTGAGAGAGAATCCGAATATGATCTTCCAAAAAGCAGATAAAGGAAATGTAACTGTAGTTTCAGATAAAAGGGATTATATAAATAAAATTCAACTTATGTTGGATGATGATACCACTTACGTGAAAATTAGGAATCCACATATCAATAGACGACAAGCTAAATTGAAAGAATTATTGATGCATTGGAAAACAAAAGCTTATATTAAGGATAGTATGTTTAAATATTTAAAATGTGAAAATGGCACTGTAGCTCAATGTTATGGGCTTCGTAAGATTCACAAAGAACAGTTGACATATAGAATAATAATATCATCGATAAATTTTGCGACGTATAGACTTGCTAGAATTTTATCTAACATATTGTTCAAGATAGTTGGTAAAACAAATTCATATATTAAAGATAGTTGGAGTTTTTATGATATAATGAAAGATATTGTTATTCCGAATGATCATAGGATGGTTTCATTGGATGTAGTGTCTTTGTTTACAAATATACCTTTAGAGTTGTTGAATGATATTATATAAGATAAATGGTCTGAAATTAAAGTACATACTAGTTTAACAAAAGATGAATTTATAAAGGCACTTAATTTGGTTTTTAAAAACACAATTTTTTCTTTTGATAATAGTTTATATGAGCAAAGATATGGTTGTCCAATGGGATCACCTTTGTTACCTGTTATAGCGAATTTAGTAATGGAAAAATTGGAAAGTATTGTTTTGTCTAAGTTGGTTTTTCAGCCAATTATTTTTAAAAGATATGTTGATGACATTTTTGCAGTTGTACCTGAATGTTTTGTGGATGAAATGGTGGATGTGTCTATCCATGATAGCATTAAATTCACAAAAGAAGCTGAGAAAGATAATCAATTGAGTTTTTTAGATATTAGAGTCATTAGAGTAAATAATAATAGAGTCAAATTAGATTGGTATAGAAAACATACATGGTCAGGTAGATTTTAAATTTTGATTCTCATCACCAATTCGGAAGCAAGACAGGTGCGATCAAGTGTGTCATTGACAGAGCGATTAAATTGTCACATAAAGATTTTAGGAAAAAGAATTTAAATTTAGTTAGAGAAACATTTATTAAGAATAGTTATTCGGTAAAATTTATTGATAAAATGATTGATGAGAGAGTGTTGGAAAGGACCCCGCACACAATGTATGGGAAAAAATCATCCGGTCAAATTGAACGAAACTTTGGAAAAAAATAGATCTTGAGATCCTGAAGAAATCTATCTTTTTTCAATTTCGTTCAGTTTGACCGAATGATTTTTTCCCATACATTGTGTGCGGAGTCCTTTATAATGGTGGATTGAAGCAGCTGGCAGATAATCAAACAAGGAATAGAAATGGAAAGGACGCATATTTTAGTTTACCATATGTTAGAGGTTTGTCGGAATGGATTAGAAGGGTTTTTAGTAAACATAATATTCAAGTTTTCTTTAGAAACGATAATAATTTAGAAAGGTTATTTAGTAATTGTAAAGACAACGATGATAAATGTTTAAAATCGGGAGTAGTAATTGTAGGGATTGTAATGGTTGTTATATTGGTCAAACGGATAGATATTTGAAAAAGAGAATATATGAACATCAATATAGTTGAGGCAGTTCAAGTTGTACATCGGATTTGAAGAACATTGTTGAAATAGTTTGCATTAATTCGATTTTTGGAGTCTGGATATTTTGGAACAGGGGATTAAGAATAAATATAAGAGGGAAAGCCTTGAAAGTATTCACATTCTAAGAAATCGGAATAATGTAAATTTAATGATAGAGTCAAGTAAATTAGATAACATTTATCATTCTTTATTTATTTAAGTGAGAATGGAAAGTTGGAGAGGGGAAAGTGGATAGTGGTGGGGGTAAGAGAAAAGAAGTTGGGGTATATAAGGAGGTGTATCGCGGGTTTCATTTCAGTCCCTGAGGAGGAGCCGGAGCGGGCTCGAAACGTTGGGCAATTGGGCAATTTGGTGGAGGGGGGCAGTCAGATCGTCCTTTGCTATCAAAGTTTTTTCCAGGGTTTAATTAAGTCTTTATTGCAGATTCTGCGGGGGTGATTATAAACAAGGGTAATCTGACTGCCATAAATATTAATTATTTTAATTTAATTTGTAAGACTGTAAGACCGATGAAAAATTCTTATCAGTTGATAGTAAATTGCAGTCGACATAAGTAATATTTTTAATGATAATAACTTTTATCTTGATCAAAGTTATTCGCAACAGCCCAGATGATAGCCATTTCTACATAAAACATCATTCTAAATCCACAATTCTTGAAAAAATTATTTAGTTGTAAACACTACAGAGAACATATGAAATTATTATTGATTGAAACGCCTTAAATTAATAACCCATAATTGTAATACACAATCTAGTAAAATTAAGAAACATAACCCGTTTATGAACTAAGAATCACTGAGAATTATTAAAGCTTTCTTGACATTCTTGAATGATATCAGTTTTTGAAATTATTATCTGCATCTTGTGTAGAAAAACATTTAGAAAGAACTCCTCTGAAACATTTTGACGTCTCCCACCGTGAGAAAATTATAAATTAGGTTAACTGAGCACTTTTATTCACTAAATTTTTCACAATAACACATTATTTTCTCTTTTTTTAGTATATCAATATTCATTTAACATAATCTTTTAACTGGTGCCTCAGTAAATGTGTACAATAGCACAGCACCGATAATATCAACTTACTTCGTTGAAGATGACAAACCAAGGCTCAGAGCAATATTTCAAATCAGCATCATAAATTATATTGTATATTTATGCTCACGTGTCACTCATCAATATTTCCTTCTATGCAAAAGCTTATTAAAGAGTTTATGAACCCGATAACACATAATTATTCACCTCCCTTAAACATAATAACTTGTATCTTGATGATCAAATTTATTCATACCAGTCCAGATATGATTGCCATTAATCATTTTCAATCGGTTATCAGCTCCAAAATTTAGTCCTATGGCTGGCATTGTAATGTACACGTTTTTCTGAAATGAAAAATAAAACTCACAAAGTATCTATTCATATAATTTTTATTCACCCTGTGCTAAATTATGAATGTCAGTAACAGTTAATAATTGTCAAAAATTACTTAAAACTGTTTGTAACTGTTTATAAATGTTACAAAATATAGGTTTTTGAACACAGTTTCAAATAGTTTATACGAGTTTGAAACACTTTCAAATAATTTTTAATGATATTTAAATTGTATTAATAATTGGTAATTAATTAAACTATTATTAACTAATAATAATTAATTAATTATTCATAATAAATTAAACTAATGACATTTGAGAATTATATTTATGAGTGATATTTTGAATACTATTTAAGAAGAATTAATAATACGTAATTAATTTAAATATTATTATAACTATTATTACAAACGTCCAAAATCATACATTTTATAACATTTTTTAACAGTTTATAGTAAACTCTTACCAACAGTTTTTAAAACTTTATAGAACAAAAAGCGCACGTGTTCACCTTTTGCAGGCCGGGACGAAGATGGCTGCGGCATCGCTTCTCAAGCGGCTTCTATAGCGAATACATAAAAAAGAAAAAATGTTTAATCGATTTCCACTTGAACTATGACTGCTAGAGCTTTGATATTTGGCATGGCAGTATAAAATGACATGTGATTGCATAACAGCTATGCAAAAAAAATTAGAAAACTTTATTTTATATTTTCATTTTGGAACTGATTGACCATGTTAAGTAAATTCTAACATTTCAATATCCAAAGTCCAAAATAAATTTTTCCCATTTTTTTTATATGGATATTATGCAATTACACCATTATATCACAAGCTCTTCCAAATATTAAAGCTATAGCTACTATACGTTGGAAGAAAAAGGACAGAATAATTTTAAAATGCCACAACGTTAGTAAGCGTACCACTGAATACATGAAAAAGAAAAAATGTTTAAGCGGTTTCCACTTGAACTATGACTGCTAGAGCTTTGATATTTGGCATGGTAGTATAAAATAACCTACGATTGCATAATATCTCTGCAGAAAAAATTAGACAAATTTATTCTGTATATTTTCTCTGATACACGTGGATGAATTAAATATCCCTTACGAAAACAAAACTGCTGTTTAAACTACTGGCTGAACTACTGTCTCAACTACTGGCTAAACTATTGGTTAAACTGCTGTTGAACCACTTGCCGTCAGTAGTATTTTCGGATACCCTTTTATGCGTTATTGGATAACTATAGTATAACCACTGATTTCCAGCAGTTAAACTATTTCTATTTGATATGTCTTTTCTATCCATTTGAACTACAGATTTACTACAGGTAAACTTTTGTATCCTTCCGTAATTTATTAAACTCTACTGAAACTACTGAGTAACTACAGGCAAATATTTAAATTATTTAAATTCATTAAACTCTTGTTGAACTACTGATCAACTACAGATAAACTATTTGATTTTTAATATTTATAGAGATCTAATTCAACTATTGGCCAACTACAGCTTAACTATTGTATCTTTATGTAATTTATTAAACTGTACTGCAACTACTGAGTAACTGCAGGCAAATATTAAAATTATTTGAATTCATTAAACTGTTGTTCAACTACTAGTCAACTACAGATAAACTATTCTATTTTCAATATTTATAGAAAAAGGATTCAACTATTGAGCAACTACAGTTTAACTATTTTATCTTTGTGTAATTTATTAAACTGTACTGTAACTACTGAGTAACTACAGGAAAATATTTAATAATTTATAGAATTGAATTTTAACTCTAGTGAAACTACAGGTGAACTACTGTTTCTTTATGTAATATATTAAACTGTACTCAAACTACTGTGTAACAACAGAGAAATATTTCAATTTTTTTAAATTCATGAAACCAAAAAATCAAACACCTTAACTAAGGTTAAGTGATTGACAAGATACTTATTCGCTGAAAGAGATGACGTCTGTGGAATAGAGGCGGTTCCAGGTATAGGGATACCACGTCACCGTGTAATATCGTAGTCTTTAAGGATGAAAAATTCCTGTCGCCGCTGTCGTTCTCATCGTCGCCGTACTCTTCTTTTCGTCGTCGTCAACTTCTTTTCAGCTCTAAGTTTTGACCTTGCTGTATAAAATTATCACCTGAAAACGTAATATTCCACAAAGAATTGTGTTCGCGATTGATAACAATAATGGCGTTATTCGTAAATTTTAACTTATCTGACTAGTTTTTAAAGTTGAACCACACGATTTCTCATAAAAAGATATTCATAACCGCGACAGATATCGTGACGTCCAAATATCGTGAAATTAGTTAAATATTTTCATTTTGAATAATATATATATATATATATATATATATATATATATATATATATATATATATATATATATATATATATATATATATATATATATATATATATATATATATATATATATATATATATATATATATATATATATATATATATATATATATATATATATATATATATATATATATATATATATATATATATATATATATATATATATATATATATATATATATATATATATATATATATATATATATATATATATATATATATATATATAGTTATATTTCTTACGGTTGCTTAGAGACAGATCGTATATAACAATTCATGTTGTTCGGACGTCACGATGTTTTCATGTTGCAGCTGACTCGGTTATGAATATCTTTTTATGAGAAATCGTGTGGATCAACTTTAAAAAACTAGTCAGATAAGTTAAAATTTACGAATAACGCCATTATTTTTATCAATCGCGAACACAATTCTTTGTGGAATATTACGTTTTCAGGTGATAATTTTATACAGCAAGGTCAAAACTTAGAGCTGAAAAGAAGTTGACGACGACGAAAAGAAGAGTATAGCGCCGATGAGAACGATAGCGGCGACAGGAATTTTTCACCCTTAAAGACTACGATATTACACGGTGACGTGGTATCCCTATACCTGGAACCGCCTCTATTCCACAGACGTCATCTCTTTCAGCGAATAAGTATCTTGTCAATCACTTAACCTTAGTTAAGGTGTTTGATTTTTTGGTTTCATGAATTTAAAAAAATTGAAATATTTCTCTGTTGTTACACAGTAGTTTGAGTACAGTTTAATATATTACATAAAGAAACAGTAGTTCACCTGTAGTTTCACTAGAGTTAAAACTCAATTCTATAAATTATTAAATATTTGCCTGTAGTTACTCAGTAGTTACAGTACAGTTTAATAAATTACACAAAGATAAAATAGTTAAACTGTAGTTGCCCAATAGTTGAATTCTTTTTCTATAAATATTGAAAATAGAATAGTTTATCTGTAGTTGACCAGTAGTTCAACAACAGTTTAATGAATTCAAATAATTTTAATATTTGCCTGTAGTTACTCAGTAGTTGCAGTACAGTTTAATAAATTACACAAAGATACAATAGTTAAGCTGTAGTTGGTCAATAATTGAATTAGATCTCTATAAATACTAAAAATCAAATAGTTTATCTGTAGTTGATCAGTAGTTCAACAAGAGTTTAATGAATTTAAATAATTTAAATATTTGCCTGTAGTTACTCAGTAGTTTCAGTAGAGTTTAATAAATTACGGAAGGATACAAAAGTTTACCTGTAGTAAATCTGTAGTTCAAATGGATAGAAAAGACATATCAAATAGAAATAGTTTAACTGCTGGAAATCAGTGGTTATACTATAGTTATCCAATAACGCATAAAAGGGTATCCGAAAATACTACTGACGGCAAGTGGTTCAACAGCAGTTTAGCCAATAGTTTAGCCAGTAGTTGAGACAGTAGTTCAGCCAGTAGTTTAAACAGCAGTTTTTTTCGTAATGGATTACATATAGTTTATGTGTTACAACTATCAAAATCATCCTACGATGGATTATTTCTTGGATTACCTTATTTTAACTTGAAGCTTAATCAATCTTTCTAAAATTCAACTTGATAACTTATTTTTATAAAATATCCCTTTACAAAAATTTATGATTAGATTATTAGTATACTGACTTTCTTTTAGAATGATGTTTTATATTAAAGTATCAAGTTTTATTTCTTTGGCGAGAATAAGTTATTAAATAAAAATTTATCAAAATTTGTCAGTATAGGTAGTTTTCACAAGAAACATTTTGAATGTATGTTAACTTCCATCAGTTCTTCGGAGAAGTCATCCCTCGGAAGGTGATTTTAACATTTGTAACCCATGAGCTATATTTTATAATATAGGAATAATGTAAATCTGTAAGATTTATAGATTTTGTAGGATTTTTATAACAACTTCACAAATCACTACTAGAGCTTCACCTTAAGCAAGAAGAATTTTATATTTTCAATAAAACTACCAAGACTATATACCGAGAAAAAATTGGAATTTGGTTCTTTAACAAAAACTATTTCACTTACTATATGAGAGTATAATCTGGATATCTGAGAGTAAGCTACTTATCTCATGAAGAAGTCTCGAAGTGCTGCGACAGGTACAGGTGAGGAGCAACGAGCGATTTTTCCCGAATCGAAGTAATTCAATCATTTTTGGTCATTCTTCGCGATTTTCAAATGCAGCTAACTTTGCGCCGAATTGGCCTATTTTAACGATTCTCATATCAAATTAAAGCTCTCTTCTTCTACTTTAATCGGTTTTTTGTAGAATATTTGTTGTGAGCTTTAATAGTTTGCTATTGGTTAATCATCAGTGACTTCTTCTCGTTTATTTTTCCCATGTTAAATTCCCATAAGAAAAATGAAATGCAGCAAAAATGGATGTCATCCACTGCTTTTCGATTTTTTGACGTTTTTTTCACATAATATGAGGTATAATGAGCCAGAAAGAACGTGTGCGACAGGTGTGCTCCTAAAAAAATTTTTTGACCGTTTTGGAATACGAAAAGGGTAACAAAATTGTGGATTTATTCATATATGTGCTTTTTGAATAGATTAATGAAATGATTATTTAGTTATTGAATACTTTAATTCATTCAAAGTTTCTAATAAATAATTGACTGATGCTATTCGTACGTCAGATTTAAAGTATATTGCACTGAAAAAAAGTCTGTTTCCATCACAGTTCGTCAGCGCCCCCTTCGCTGCGATTGTCAGACCACCCACTTTTGGCACAGCGTTTGTCCCTAACGGGAGAGGAGCTGTGCCAGAGCGCGCGATGCTTTTACGGGACAGGAGCTGTGCCAGTACGGGGCAGGAGATGTGCGGAACCGCGGTACAACATTCGACCCTACTTTCGGCATAGCGTATGTACTTATCGGATCAGCTGGAGTGCCAAATTTTTTTCAGTGTGGCCACAGTATAATTTCCGAAATACTCCGCTGCGATATTGACTTTGTATCATGGGAACTATAACCAATTATATATCTATATACTTCGCGTACATAAATAGTTGTACGAATAGCAGATGCGTTACTTTCAGCAAGGAAGATAATATATTATATTGTATACAAAAAATATATAAATAATATTTATGATATTTTGACCTGGAGATTTTTCTGGAAAACCTATCTTTAAATCTTTTCAGGAATTTGTGGTATCCTTCCTGTGCTTCTTCAGAAAACATTCCCATTCCTAATATTGCTTCTTTCGTACATACCAATTGGTATACCTCTTCCATAATTTACCAACCATGAATCAAAATTACGTGCATGGATGGAGGCATATAGTACCAATGGTACTTCTCTATATATTTTATTGCTGTATCTTTAGTATACAAACGAAAATCTTCAACATTCACAGAATGCTGAGAAGAAATCACTCCTAAAATCACTTTCAAGCTATTAAGGAGGTCTTCGTCAAATCCTGTATTAAATAAAATCATTTAAATAAAATATTAATTTATAACGAAAAATAGCTTACAAATTCGATATTAATAGCCTATGAATCATGTATTGATTAATTTTATAAAAGTTAGAAAAATTTTAAAACATTAAGAAAATTAAGAAAATTATGAAAAAACACTAACTAATTAAGTGCTGTTGTTTCACCATTATATGTAATTTTAGAAACTGCATCTATATTGTTGAAAAATCGTCTGGCTATGTTGCCGTCGTTGGTGTTGCCTGATCCTTGACAAGGTGCATCTACTAGTATACCGAGTATGTTTCTAAGTTCATTTTGGATTATTTGTTTGCGAACTTTGATTTCACTATTATCTTTTGCAACCTTTTAAAAATAATAAAAGAAACCATTTATTGGGTTTATTGTTTGAGTTGAAAAAATGTTGGAAATATTATACTAAAAGGAAGGTTGATTATAAACAAGGGCAATCTGACTGCCATAAATATTAATTATTTTAATTTAATTTGCAAGACTGTAAGACCGATGGAAAAATTCTTATCAGATGATAGTAAATTGCAGTCGACATAAGTAATATTTTTAATGATAAAAGGAAGGTGTCAACAAAATTGAGAATTTATTTCGAACTTACTAGAAGAGTTTCTTATTTTTGGCTCAGATGATAGGTTTTAACTTAAGAACTTGTGTTTAGATATAAAAATCAGAAAGAATACAAGTATTTTATGTAGGGTTGGCACCTTCCTTCTTCACATACGCTGTTTAATCAATTTAATCATTGTAAAAATGATAATCGCTAAACACTTATAATTTACATTCATATTCTCGATTATAAGAGAATAAGTATTATGCAATAAGTGTGTAAAGATGTATTTATAGCACTGGCTGGAATAAATCCGCATTTATATCACACCGATCCATGACATAAGTAGAATATTTAGTCCAAGCAATAGGGAGAAGAGGTTACAGAAATTCCATCCCAGATAAAAAAAATATGGCTGTATAGGAAATTAAATTCTGAATCACGTTTCTGTTTCATACAACCGCAGCCGAAGTGTCGAACTTGGTCAAAAAAATTCGTAAAGTTGGAAAAAACGATTTTCCGCCAATAAAAAGAAACTATAACTCGGATCAAAAAAAGTTAAATGAGGAAGTTGTAGGTATTAAAAAGATCTATCGATTCATGTAAATATATGTATATCGGTTTTTGTTACCTTTCGAGATATATATGTAAAAAAACCTCTAAAAATCAGATTCTCTAGTACTCGGTCAATTTTAAGTCTGAATACTTTATATTTACTGTAAGTATAGCTCATGGCAAGACAAAAAAGCACGTTTTTGAAAAATTTTAAAATATTCATTATTTTTCGAGATATATCGATTTTTCGAGAAAAAGGCGCTCTTCAAAATTGGCTATTTCTTGTCGAAGGATGGTCGTACAGTAACGATCAAGCACTTTTATTTTTCTAGATGAGTTGTTCCATCATGTTATTATACAATTATAACGAATTTTTCAATTTTAATGCTCAAAAAATCACTTTGAAAAAGTATCCTCTTTTTTGGACGTGTTTTTTTCGTATAGCTTTTTCAATTTTTATTTTATAGTAATGTCTATTATGGCAATTGCTTACTGACATTTTTTCACGTATTTAAAGAAAAAAAGTTTCTATGACCTTCTGGAGCCGAGATAATGTTTTTATTTTTAAAAAATCTAGAGGACGCAATTAACATGTTACAGCGATGGGGTTTGTGGGAGGTTACTATCGAATACCTATATTTTCAATAAAAAAATACTAGGATATCGTTCATTGATTGCTCGTATTAATAATTAAGTGATAAATTCAAGCGCGTGAGCGCTTCGTGCGTCAGCTGTGGAGGGCGGCGGAGTGGGGATAGCGCCGAGCGGGCGCTTGCAAAGCTGATTTCGTACATTCAAAATCGACCGTGCTTACAAAATCTTCATTATCTCGGCTTCTAAATGACGCACAAAAATCCTTTATACTTAATCTGGGGTAGCTCGACGAGATGAACACGAATATCAGGATTTCGTTCGCCTTAAGAGCAAAATTATTCCGGAATTTCTTTATTTTCGTTAAGTTATAACTTTGTTGTACTATTTTCGTTATTTTAATAAATGTTTATTATTACAACAGTATTTTGCTTGTAAGACTTTAACTTTTCTACTACAAAATTATTTTTATTATCTCAGTAATTAATTATTAATGAACGAAATTAAACAAATTAATAATAACATAAATTTGAAAAATATACTTTTGTTACGTCGGGTCTACCAAAGAAGACCCAACAGTTAGTTTTATAAAAACTATATTGCTCTCTTTGGAGCCTAGGCTAATGAAAACCTACTAGCTCGGGACAGAGCTAAATACTAACACTAGAAGGATGGGATAGGGTTGGGCAGCAATAAGGCGCGACGCGGTTGTAAAATAAAGGATTGAACTTAAATTTTCTGCGACTCAGTTTTTATATTTGACTACAAAAGAACGGATATTTAAACGGGAGTGGCTACCCAGACTAACATCCGTAATTTTGTAATAAAATTTTACGCGTTAAAAATTAGGATCGTTTAAAAAAGGTGGATAGACCTGAAGAAGAAACACTTGTTTTAGTGGAACGCGGTTACGGAAGCACGATTTATTTTAGATGAAATGGGGTTTATATTCGGGAAAATAGACTAAACTAACTAAAAGAAAAGTTAGGATAGCAAAATAAAATTTTTACTTACTTTTCCTTTATGCCAGCTTGATGATCTCTGCTTTGGTGATCTCTGGATTGATGACGCGAAAAATTGTAGAGAATATAATTCCACGTTAAGGAAAAGCAATATAAAAGAGCAAGTGTATTATTTTGGTTTATGATTAGTTTTTATTAAAAAACACTTGCGTTATTACCTTTGCTCGGTAACTAGGTTTACAAGGAAAAACAAATAGAACTACAAAATTCAGTTCACAGCAAACTAAAGTGACGCGGCATTTTGAGAAATTTCGGACGCAAGAGAAATGTTTGAGTCTATATGGGATTTGGAAAATAAGAGAACCTATTCGGTTGGGGGCTGTGAGACGAGTGAGAGTGAGTGAACGCGTAAATGAATGAGCTGGACTAAGGAGGGGACGCCGACGCTTTCCTTGTCTTAGACGCCGAGGGATGCTATTGGTCGTCGGATTTTTGGGACCAACCCTCACTCAAAATCGGGCGCTAGGATTTGATAATGAGGCGCCGTTATGCATAAACGCTATGACTTGATTGTTAGTCAATAAAAAAGAATTTTTATCGTCTTACATTCAGTATCAGGATAAATAACCCACTTTGACATAATGTTTTTTTATAATAAGTAATTTTTAATATAAAAACTTTAAATACATATAAAAACTGGGCGGTCCCATGACTAATTAAAAAGAATTTACGTTACAAAATATAGAGGTTTATTAATTGAAAATTGAAAATTATTAGAAAAATTGATTAATGAAAGCATCTGAAGGATGAATGTTGCAATAAATTATAATTATTCCGTAATTAAACATTACCCAAAGTAGATTATTTATGTACAGAGTTTTTATTTTCAACAAAACAGTTTTAAAAACGAAATCGTACAAGAATAATTATGCATGCATTATACCTTTATTTCGTACATTAGCCACTAGCGGTCAATCAAATGCGCGAATAAAAATATTGTTTTGGTGTATAAAGGTGGTGATGACTTAAACGTAAATTGCAAACAGAATTTTGAATTTTATGTTCTTGTTTGTGGTTGGTATATGTATGTATGTAACTATTATTATCAGCATGCTGGTTTAATATAGAAAATATAAAAATCTTAATATTAGTAAATTTAGACTTAAAATTAAATGTAGTGATTTTCCAATGATATAAACAAATTTAGAATTTATATTCTTGTACAACTAGATTGGAACTCGTGACGAATATAAACTATAAGTTTTAACATATTTAGCGCATAAATTAAAATTAAAAATTGTAATTATAAAAATAACTAAATTTATATAGATTCTAATACAATTACAGTATATACAAAAATTTGAATAGATTATAACGGATATCTTATACTTTTACAACTTTAGACTTAACATATAATTCTAAAATAAACTATCTCAGTTGACATAAATCTAATGTTTGACTAGCATAATAAATTAAATCCAACAGAATTTCAACCTAAAAATTTTCGTAGCCTATATATATTTCAACTAATCTAACAAAAACGTATTGATATTAATGTATACTTGGATTATAAACAAACTAACTTAATTATAATTAGCTTCTAACTGCTGTCTACATAATAGTTTAATTATGTAAACCAACCTGGACGTTTTATAATAGGAGTGTTACTACCCTCGAGTTCTTGATTTATGAATCATGAAAAATAAAAATTGAAGGAAAAGCACATACATAAAAGTTTGCATTTTTGTTGAATGTTTCTTGATTTAATTTTCGAAACAAAGGATAAGATTGGACCTATTGCCTATTGTTATTTTACCTAAAAGAATTAGAATTGCATCCGCTGTTTATAAACGTTTCAAGACAAAAATCCAGTATAAGCGTGGGCGGCAGAAAATTCTGGAAAACGAGAGAGAGAGAGAGAGAGAGAGAGAGAGAGAGAGAGAGAGAGAGAGAGAGAGAGAGAGAGAGAGAGAGAGAGAGAGAGAGAGAGAGAGAGAGAGAGAGAGAGAGAGAGAGAGAGAGAGAGAGAGAGACGGTAAGAGACGCCGTCGTTCTTAATTACAGGATTTCCCCAGTTTATTGTTTTTGGGGTGGCTGAGAAATTCCGACGCGTACTTGGGTTCGGGAAAGTTATCGCTTGCAGATGGTGGGGTCTTAGATTAGACCTTGGGAAAGCAAAGAGAGGAATCTTTTATCGCGGCCTACTCGAAAACTCGAGGCTGGCTAGCGTCTACTATGGTTATAGCAATAGAAAGCAAACTAGAAAAAATTTTACGACCCAAGCCGAGGCAGTAAGCATTGTGCCCCTACATCGAAAATGCTCGCATTTGGGGTTCTAATGAGACCGACAAATCTTAGGCCTGTGTTTTATGGCCCCAAGCGGAGGAAACTTGAGAATCCCTGCGTTTCAAAACTATTTGGTAATTAGGTGCTGGGTGAAAAGAGCTATTTAATAATCAGTAATTTTGGCGGAACGTAACACTTTATTAAAATATTATTTTATTACATAATTATTTATAAAATATGTATACATTCATCATAATGAAAATAGTATTATATAAATGTCTTATGTTCACAAAACTTTTCTCCTCTTTGTTGGATTATTATCTTCCTCATTTTCTTGTCCCTCTTCTTCCATATTTAGGTCAAGAAGCTTTTCGAAAGCATTATTAGAGTCCTCGTCTATTTCGATGTTGGGAGCAGTTTCGAAATTTTCGCATTGTGCTGCGTCACAATGTGAGCAAACACTTGTACATTTAAGGAAATTTTTTTCTACAACCATATGCGTTTGTTTTACAACCACTTGCGCAGCTACATGATATTTTTTTGATTATTTCGTCGGGTATCAACGGTTCTTGACTATAAACTGGCATTATCATATTCTCTGGAGTTTTCCACCCCCACAGAATTACATCATTTTCATTGCCCAACCATTGCTGTAATTGCAAATAAACTCTGTAGGCATGTTGTTTGTCAGCTCCTTCAATAGGGGAAGATTTTCTAATTTAAATGAAGCTCGAGACGTAGATTGTTTGAAATTCTCATAGCGATGTTCGTTAAGCTTTACATTAATTTTATTGCTATATAACAGAGAAATTATTTTATACATATTCTTAGCAATTTCATCACGTGGAGCATTTTTTTTTATAGAAAACATCTAGTAATCGAAGGTAAGCATGATTAGAATTAAATACTTTTACTAATTTGTTTTTTCCTTGTTTTTAAAATGAAGAGACTGTGTCACGACCCGATACGGCGTGTAAGAAGGCTACATACTTTGATAATTCTAAATGTTTAAAACTGTTATTAGAGTACCATCGATCTAAGTCTTGCCTCTTTCCTTTTCTCAAAAACAAAATCGTCTTTGTAATAGGAATTAACTGCGTTAAAAGTACAAGTGGATCTATATCCTCTCCAAGTATGACAATATTATTTTCTGAACTGAAATTTGCGGCAGTTTTAACAATTAATAAATCAGCATCTTCTTCTGCTATTTTGGCTTCAAATTCAACATTTTGCAATCCAACACAAAGCATGTTAATAAGCCTTTTTTTTAACACCCCCCCCCCCTAAAACGGTTGCTACTACTAACAACCGTAGCAAACGATATAATAAGTAACTTAAAAATAAAAGAAAAATGTAATTCGGAATTAAAACTATTTAAAGAATGAAAATCTAGAATAAAAATAAAAATAATAATTTGAAGCTAATTATGATTACAAAATTTTAATATGAGATACTCCAGAGTAATAGTTCATAGGGAAGTATTATGTGCCCAGTGCGAAGAAAGGTTTTGGAGTAATGATTTCTTTGTCATTGCCATGTAAATTTGGATAGTGGGTGTTGGTATTAATGGGAGCTGACCGTTCAGGTGATTTTTCTTGGGCTGTGGGAATTGATGGAGATACAGTAACTTCCTGTAATTCCGTTGGAGGTTCGGCAGGAGGTTGGTTATTCAGATGGATAAGCAAATGAGTAATAGACCCAAATAGTGCTCCAAGCAGATGGACTGACCAACCGTAAACGGTATGGAGAGTATAACCGTGAACGAAAATGTTGACAATGGCTTTCACAAGCTGAAAAATCATGATCAAGGCAAGAAAACCAGCGCTGGCATTGCCAAACAATAGGAAATGAGACCAAAATCTTTGCCATGTTGTTTTGATGATTTGCTCTGTAGCGCTTTCATTTAAAAATTTGTTAAGGGCAGATTCCTCATTGCCGAAAGGGTGACCCCTCATTTCTCGAGCCACATCATTTAGAAGAGCTGGTCTTTCCATGGAAAACATAATTCTTTCCCGTAATTGGTCGAGATCGTGCTGGTTGTAAATACCACTGGTAGCAAGTTCCGATGGGTTAATATAAGTCCATGTAGGTTTCGACATAGGATGTATTATTGTAGGTGGTATAGCCTCCATTGGGGAAGGTAAAATCTTATACCAAGAATTTCCAATAAAATAATAAGATGGAAGCAGTGAATTTTTTTTTTTTTTTTTTTTCAACCGTGTTTATTTACAATCTGTCTAGTTGACAATAAGTAAATAGTATACAAGTATTTACAATAACATGAGAGTATTAGACCCACTGGTTAATACTGTTACAAATCCTTTAAATATAGGCTTTTACAAGAGAACAATATTTATGGTAATATAATATTATAATAATATAATGATACGTTAGTATACAGAACATTTTACAACTACACATTAATAATTTGATATTTTTTAAGTCTTGTACTGGATCGGATTACATCAATTAAATTTGCTGCCAGATGGTTCGGATGTTCTGTTAGTCTCTCCTTGTACCTACTATAGTGTGCTTCTATTTCTTGTTTGACTGTTCGTATGTTCAAGTCATTCCTAATGATTTCATTTGTGACAAACCAAGGAGCATGCACTATGTTTCTAAGTATTTTGGATTGAAATCTTTCGAGTATTTCAATATTAGAAGTTGCTGCAGATCCCCAGAGTTGAATTCCGTAAGTCCACACTGGTTTAAGAATAGTTTTGTATGTAAGTATTTTATTTTCAAGTTTTAACTCAGATTTATTTCCTAGTATCCAGTACATTTTTCTTAGTTTGAGATTTAGTTGTTTTCGTTTTGTCCATATATGTTTTCTCCAAGTGAGGCGACGATCCAGATGTATTCCCAAATATTTAACGTTGTCACTTTGCGGTATGGGTTTATCATTTAGCAGGAGTGAGGGGCAAGTCTTTTTACAAAGTGTGAATGTAACATGAGTTGATTTTGTTTCATTGACTTTAATTCTCCATTGTTTAAACCATATATTGATCAGATCTAAATATTTTTGTAGTTTTTCGGATGCTATTTCAGGACTTGAATGACTTGTGAGAATTGCTGTATCATCTGCATATGTTGCTGTAGTGATTTCTTGCATTGTAGGTAGATCAGAAGTATACAGCAGATACAAAGTAGGGCCTAGCACGCTTCCTTGAGGTACTCCGGCGTTTATAGGGAACAGTTTTGTTACGGTTTGGTTAATTTTTACTTGAAATGTTCTGTCTGTTAAATATGATTTTAATAGTTTATATAAATTTTTTGGAAAGTACTTCTTTAGTTTATAGAGTAATCCCTTGTGCCATACTTTGTCAAAGGCTTGGGCAATGTCTAGAAAAGCTCCAGAGCAGTACTGTTTATTTTCGAAGGTCTCTTGTATTTTTACAGTTAATCGGTTAACTTGTTCAATTGTAGCATGACAGTTGCGGAAGCCAAATTGGTGATCAGGAATCAACTTCTTGGAATGAATAATTGGATTGAGTCTGTTGAGAATAAGTTTTTCGCAGATTTTTGAAATAGCTGGCAGTAAACTGATAGGTCTATATGACGTAACGAGGTCTGGACATTTGCCCAATTTTTCTATTAATATTATTTGTGCAACTTTCCATTGGCTTGGAAAATAACACAAACGAAAGACTGCATTTAATATAATAGTAAGAAATCGGATCGCTTTCTGTGGTAGCTCCTTGATTATTTTGCCATTTATTCCGTCGTATCCAGGTGATTTTTTGTTCTTAAGGGCTTTGATTATCTTTTGCACTTCTTTAATTTTGATGTTTATTGAAGGACTAACTTGGGCATGGTGATCTCCTTGTTTAAACAATTCTTCTTCTTGTGGTTCGGTAATTTCTCGATTTATTGGCTTGAAAACTTCACTGAGATAGTTTGCAAACGTATCAGCTTTTTCCGTTTCGCTTCTGGCCCAATCTCCATTAGATTTCCTGATTGGTGGTATATGTTGCAGTGGACGTTTAAGTTTTTTAGTGGCTTTCCAGAGGGAATATTCAGTTGCTTCATTTGCAGTTAAGTTTTGTAAGTAATTTTGGATGCCGACATTTTTTTCTTCTATAAGCAAGGTTTTTAATTCTTTAATTGATTTATTTAATTTAGTTTTTATATGTTTGGATCTATAAATTTGCCAAGTTTTTCTTAACTGTCTCTTTTCACGTATTTATTATTTATAATGTGATAGCTTCTTTAGCGGCGTTGTGTATTTGTATGTTGAATTCTTCTATTGCATTTTCGAGTTCATCTATAGTTTTAAGTGAGATATTGCAGTTTAGATTATTATTTAGATATTCTTTGTGTTTTCTCCAGTTAGTATTTTTATTGTACAAATGTGGTGTTTTTTGGTTCATTTTAAGTTGTTGTTGTTTAAAAGAAATAATGATCGGTG
The DNA here is from genome assembly GCA_036365515.1 of Torymus aiolomorphi. Taxonomy (NCBI): domain Eukaryota; kingdom Metazoa; phylum Arthropoda; class Insecta; order Hymenoptera; family Torymidae; genus Torymus; species Torymus aiolomorphi. The sequence goes on along the minus strand of CM070875.1, from coordinate 167,848,879 downwards.
AGTGGTCTGACGAAAGATCTAAGCAGGATGTAGCTGTGAGACAGTCGGGGTTGATACCTTTTACTACGGCAAAATCAAGGAGGTCCGGCGTCTTATTTTTATCAGTAGGCCAGTAGGTGGGTTCTCCGGTTGAAATCGGGAATAAATTCTGTGACTGCATAGTTGCATAAAGCTGTCTACCTCGTGGAGTTCCAGCCGAAGATCTAGACCCCCACCATGGGTGCTTAGCATTGTAATCTCCGGCAGCAATGAAACGGTGTCCAAGACTTACGAAGAATTTTGAAAACATCTCTTTTATGATAATGTGCTTAGGTGGGCAATATATTGCTGATAGAGTGATTGATCCTTTTACATCTTCCAGAGTTACGCTGGTTGCTTGCAGATAATCATCCATGTGTTTTACATTTTCATAATGCTTAATATTAGATTTAATGATAATTGCAGTTCCGCCGCGCGCTTTCCCAGTAGGACATTTTGTATCATATATGAAATAGTTTGGAATTTTCAAGTAGTTTTTATATGTAAAATGAGTTTCTGATATTAACATTACGTCAATATTATGTTCGATTAGAAACTTCTTTAATTCAAGACTTCTTTGTGCTAAACCGTTCGCATTCCAGACTGCTATTTTTATTTCATTATTGAATTTTATTTATCAAACTTGTAAGAAGGTTTAACATTGTATCTATTCTTGTCATCATTTGAAGCATCATTTCTTCGAGTTTATTTGTGTTTGATTTTTCTGCTATTTTTGTTATTATTTGGGATTCTGTCTCTGTTTGTATAGATTCTGTTATGATGTTTTTTGGTTGACTGCTTGTGGCTTGAGCGAAAGATATATTAGATTTAATAAAATTATTTAAATTTGGAGGATAACTTTGTGAGTTTTGCACTACGGTTTTTTCTCTGAGTTTAGGAAATAATTTTTGTTGCAGTTGCTTACGAACAATGCATCCTTTATAACTAGCAGGATGATTACCGTCACAGTTTGCACATTTAACGTCTTGTATTTTTTCTTTTATCGAGCAGTCTTTTGTTAAATGTTTTTCAGCACATTTAACGCATACCGCACTCCTGTAGCAGTAGTTTTTGGTGTGACCAAATCCTTGACATTTAATACACTGAGGTATATCTCTTTTTTATATGGTGGTTCAAATTTAACGATTGTATTCAATAATCTATCTATATTGTATATTTCCTTATTGTTATCATTGGGTTGAATTTCTACAAAGAACAAGGGTAACGGTTTTTGCGTGTATCGATCTCGTATATTTGTTACTCTTAATACTTTATGGTCGTGTTCCTCTATTGCCTGTTGTATTTCTCCAGTATCAGCTGACGGGTGTATGTGTCTTAAAACAGTTTTATAACTTTTGTCTTGCTTCCTCTGGTATGTGTAAAATTCAGTTTTTTTCTTCTTGAGCTCTTCTACTATTGGAAGATATTTTTCTGAGGAGTTTGGTAGAATTTTCACCTCGTTATTAGAAAGTATTTTCAAAGTGTAGTTATTCTCAGCTATTTTATCGAGAAGGGTTTTCAAAGGTGCTATATTCTCCACTCCGTTTACGAAGATTGGTGGTGATTTTTGAGCACTCGCTTTCCTAGAATTCTCACTATTTTCTCCTGCAGGAACTACATCCTCTGCGAGTTCTAGTTTTTCATAATTGTTTTGAGTCACCACTGGATTACTTAGCCAGTAGTCTCTGATTTGCGTTTGACGTTTTTTAAAATTAGCTTTTATTTCATCTGAGCTGTTTCTTTGTCGTTTTTTATAAACTGAGTTCCACTTTTCGTTATTATCGGTGTTTATCGGCGAAGCCAAAGTGACTTTTTCAGTAGCGGCCATGTTAGCCGATTGACTTTTATTAAAAAGATAAAATTTTGAATTTTGGTTAGCAGTTTATGTCTATTTATATTCAAAATTGAGAAAATCAGTGATTTTAACGTTCGCACTTATACACAGTAACACACTTGAACTAGTATTTACATACTTGGCTGGAGCTCGATGTAAACACGTCTACTCTTATCGAGAGCACAATTAGAACTGAAGCAGTGAATTACAGGGCATTCGAGTGCCTTTCTGTTTCAACACATGTGTTCTGGGGGTAAGGAAAAAGGTTTGATTGTTCCTTGTTACTTCCAATTCAGCATAGCAATAGTTTCCATGCTGTACCGTTACTTCGACTGGGACGCACTTTACTATATGGACTACTTCCCCCGCAGAAACTCCCATATAACCAGGTCCTTTCATTAGATCAAAGGCAAAATCATCGGGTGATTGTTTAGCTATTGATAGAGAATTCTTAATTGTTTGGCGTTCCAAATTACACCTTTGTACAAGTACATCTCTATATAAACTTTTCATCTGCTCGCGGATGTGTTTTTCGACATAAACAAACTTAGAATTTACATATGAAAAAATGTCTAGATTGGTAACGCTTATTGTGTCTGCGGTGGCGAAACTTTTTCCTTTCGTAGTCTCGAAAATAACTAATTTAGGGTGTTCAGTAGTAATTATTTGATAACCGCAAACCGATTCATAATGTCGAGCGGTTAAGGCGAAAGTAACTCCTTGAGTGGCCAAAGAAAATACTACTTGCATATTGCCGCCTAGATCGGAGTTAGACATTTTATTCGCAGAACCCTCATAAAGAACGCCGTATTTGTTAAATTTACATGAATCATTAGGAATAGTTTGCCAGAAATTATATCCACCCTCGATGTCTAAGCAATTACCTATAGACAGAGAACAAACTGTTCCTGAACGTAAATTTATGTGATTATTATCTAGCTTAACCTGTGACTCATAATCTGTTAGGGTGATTTTAATTGTGCCCTGTACTACTACACTTTCCCAAGTACCGTAAGGATCTGAATAACCTGCTCCGCTACATTTTCCTTCGGTGGTTAAGGAACCCGCTAAAATAAAAATAAAAATAATATGAGTAAATAAAAATAAAAATAAAATACTATGAGTAACAGTAGAATTTGGTTTTACGCCTACTATTATTTTGGTATTCGGTAAGTTATAAGTTCCATAACGGTTTAATATTTCGCATGCATCCTTGGAAATGTCCTGTATATATTCATTTTCCCCATTTAATACAATAGAGTTATGGGAAAAACTACCGCAATGATATATGGTACGATGTATTTCCAATTTGCATTGGATGACATGGGTCGACGCGTATTCGTTGATTTGTAGCAATTGGACGAACTGTTGAGTGACGTTGGGTTGGTAGTCAGGCACCTCGCATTTGCCCACATCCTTAAGCGATAGTGTGGTAACATTCAATTGCCGAGCCCCGCAATCATATCCAATTAGAGCAGAGGTTCTACTCAGCAGAGTTAAAACAATTAAAACCACAAAGCTCATTTTTCTTTGTTGAGTCTATGGGGTTTTATTGAATTAACTAAAAACAAAATTATTTCTTTTTTTTTAATATATTTGCTCTGTAACAGAAAGAAATATTAATCTTTGAACCTTATTTTCCTGTACCCTATATTGTAAATTTTGAAGTTACAGAAGCATAAGTTAAACGAATATGGTTATTAACCCAACTACTAGTAATGAGTTAATTTCAAAAATTGCAGATAATCCCAAAGCTAACTATAATAAAGATAACTATAAGGCAAATGAAAAGTCTGAAGATATTCATAAAATTATTACAAAAAGAGTATAAAAACGTATTATTAAGAAACCCAAACTTAATCAAATAATTTAAATGATTTTCCAGAAGTAAATTATTTATCAAATAAATTCAATCCTCTTATAACTAACTTATTGTGCTTTCAATCCTTAGGTTTTTTATTTTTCCGTTTTGATTTTAATTCTTGATTCATGTGTGAAATCCGCAAGCGATTTGCATGCACTATGTTACTGGTTTTATTTAATGAAATTCTAATGTTTATTTTATCTATTATTTCTAAAATTTTATGTGGGCCTGTATAATGGTCACCGAATTTATTAGGTTTAGGACCCTTTAATAGGTAAACATAATCCCCTACGTTAAAATTTCTAGGATTAATGTATTTATCATAATATTTTTTAGATCGGTGTTTTGCGTCAACTAGATTATCATAGACTAAAGTTCTAATTCCAGTGAGTCTGGTGACTAGATCTACTATATATCCATTATAAGTGGGAAGCAGATCTAAATCTCTAAGTGGATCACTAGAGGGCAATCTAGCTAGTCTACCAAATACAACCTCATAGAGAGTATGCTTTGTACTTTCTTGTACGCAGGTGTTATAGTTAAGCATGGCTAAATCAATCCATTCATCCCAATCCGAATCGGCATTTGTATATTGTTTAAGAAATTCCCCTAACGCATGATGGGATCTTTCTAAAGAACCGTTTGACTGAGGATGGAAAGCGGTTGTTTTTAATTTCTTTATTTTTAAACGTTTAGATACTCTTTCCATGAGTTTACTCAAAAAGTTTTGCCCTTGATCGGTTAAAACTATTCTAGGCGCGCCAAAGATACATACAAACTTCTTTATAAATGCATCGGCTATGGTGGTGGCCAAAGTGTTTTTCAATGGAACCGCGAGACAAAATTTAGATAACTGATCCTGCATGGTTAAAATGTACTCAAAATCAGTTTTGGTTTTTTGTAATGGACCAACTATATCCATTGCAATTTTATCAAATACCGTACCCGGTGTGTCCGTGATTATCATCGGTTGTTTAGTCTTTAACCGTGTTAGTTTCTTTAATTGGCAATTAAGACATTGCTGAATCCGACGTTGAATGTCCTCTTCCATATTTTTCCAGTAGTATCCGGTTTTAATCCGATTATAAGTTTTAGATACACCGCAATGACCACCGATTGGAGAATCATGCATTTCGTAAAAAATCTTGTCCCTCAAATCGGGTTCTACATATCGTAATGAATTTTTACAAACTACTATTTTAATGGGTACTTTGTAAAATATTTGTTTTAATAACCCTAAAACCTCCATCCAATCGAAATTTTCTATATCGTTACTATAAGATATACTACATGTTTTTAGTTTTAAGTTTAATATTAATTCTTTCAAATATGTAAATACTTTAAATAAATTTTCTTTAATTTTAGAAATAGAAACCTTTTCCCCTTCCCGTATGCATAAGGAAAAGTAATAGTTACCATTATGTCTTTTAGAATAACCTACCTTAAGATAATTTAAGATTTATTTAGGTTCTATTTTATTATTTTCTATTAATTTTAAGGCACCATCATCGCATGGACTGCCATTAATGTCTACAAAATACATTATGTTATCTTTCCGGCAATAAATTAGATCTTTTACCTCGATTATTTGACAAGTTTGATTTATATTTACAGAATTTAATTCAGGCTCCGAGGGTTCGGATTCAATTTTTGAAGAAAGTGAATGAGAAACCTCGGATTGAACATCAGTATTTAAAATTATCGGTAATTCAAAAGTGTAATTATTTATAGAAGAATATGTAGTCTTTTCAGATTGTGGAGGTAACAGCGCTTCTCCTTGGAAATCATCATCTAGACTACTAGATTCTATGTAATTAGGTTTTGATTTATTTATAATACGGTTGGAAACCCGCTTTTCAATAGGCTCTGGTACATTGGGAATGACCTCCTTTTTATTAATTTGTTCCTCAGAGTTTATTAACTGAGACTTACCTGCGGATTTTAATACTAAATTATTTTCAATAGAGTTAGGTATTTTAGTGTTTTTCTCAAGAGTAAGTTCTTCAGGTTTTATCTGAGAATCTTCAGATTTTTTGTTTATCTTTTTATTCTGTATATTATTAGGATTTGTTTTAAGTTTAATTGCTGAACTAGATTTTTAATTTTTTTCTATTATTTTCGATCCGTCAACAACGTCATTAGTAACCTTATTTCTTTCATTAAGTAGTTTAGCTTGTTTCCTTGTGATTACATTACAAATAGGATTTCTAGATAGCGCATCTGCATTAGCGTTCAATCTCCAGAGTTTATATATAACCTCATAATCAAATTCAGAGAGTTTAAATCTCCATTTCTGAACCCGTGTGTTGCAATCCGCGGTTTTGAACCAAACTAACGGTTTATGATCTGTTACAAATGAGATTTTTCGGTTATAGATATAGGATCGGAAGATTTTTGCACAATGAATCATGGCTAAAGCTTCTTTTTCGTATACCTTATAGTTTAATTCAGGTCCTCTAAGCACATGGGAGGCGTAACTTATTGGAAGGTCCTTGTCAATTTCTCCTTGAGAGAGTATTCCACCAATGGCATAACCTGAGGCGTCCGTCGTGATAATAAAAGGTTTAGAAAAATCAGGATACTGCAAAATAGGAGGATTACATAATGCTTTCTTTAATGACTTAAAGGCTTCATTTGTCTTTTCGGTCCAATTAAAATCAGTACCTTTTTCCAATAATTTTGTTAAAGGTTTTGACATCGTCGCAAAATTTTTAATAAACCTTCTATAATATCCAGCTAAACCGAGGAATTGTCTAATGTTTTTAACAGTTTTTGGCTGGGGAAAACATCTAACTGCCTCAAGCTTTTTAGGATCAGGACTGACCCCATCTTTACTTAAGACGTGACCCAGATAGCAAATCTCTTCTTTTAAAAACTCACATTTGTTAATATTTAATTGTAGATTAGATTTATCTAATCTTTCCATGATTAGGTTTAACTTTTCCTCGTGTTCGTCTAGTGTGTCTGCGAAAATAATTATATCGTCAATAAAGGTGAATAGAATTTTTCCTTGTAGAATTTTTCCTTGTAGATCGAGAACCGTATAGTATTTATGTCCTCCAACCTGATCAATAATTTGGGTTATATCAGGTAATGAGTATGCATCAGTTACAGTTTTTTCGTTAAGCATGCGAAAATCCGACACTAACCGCCATTTTTGTTTTAAAGAAGCATCTAACTTCTTAGGGACCAACCAAAGAGGAGAATTATAGGGAGAACAGGACGGTCTAATAATTCCCTCTTGCAAAAGTGCATCGACTTGTCTACCAACCTCTTCCTTAAGAGATATGGGGAACTTGTATTGTTTGACATTGACGGGAATATCATCGGTAGTTATTGATCGTAGTTATGCATTATCGTGCTAGCGGCACCTAAATGTTGACCCTCTAAAAGAAATCTGTGCTCAAATTTTAAGAATAAGTTAGTAATATGATCTCTCTCCATATCATTCAAGTGATCCATTCTCAAAAATTTAAAAATGGGATCATTTTCTTTCATACTCAAAGTGTGAGTGGATGAGTTTAGTATCTGTTGATTCGTTTCGAGGATATCAAAAGCATCCTCAATTTCTTGATCAGACGCAACAGGTACACCTAGTTCGGTAAAAGTTTCCGCATAAGTTGTCCTAAATAGTCTGAGAATTGGATTTATATCTTCATTGATATTCTTGGTTTTAACATCCGAATCTAGAATAGCAATTTTGTAATTGGAATAGTACTCCTTCAGATCAGATAAATCACAAGAATTCTTTTCAGAGAATTCCATAGTCTCACTGTCAATTTCATTTCCAAAATTAACACCCATACTAATATTGGAAACTAAACTTGAGTGGGAACTGGTTAAATGGTCCTTGCATAATTCAGTGTTACCCGAAATCTTAAAAAGCAAGGGGGTAGTGTGATTTCCTACCTTGAGGCATTTATACTCATAATCAATCAAAGCTTTAGCTTGGGTTAAATACGTGGAGACGAAAACTCCATCGCAAGGAATAGGGAAATCATCGGATACTACATGAAATAATGAAGAAATTCCGTAAACCACAATTTCAATTGCACCAAGAGATTTAATTGTTTCATCGCATATTCCTTTTAGTAAAACTGAGCTAGCTGGGTTTATTTCTTGACTTTTAGGTATTAATTTTAATTTAATAAGATTGGCTTCGGAGCCACTATCTATCATAAAATAACCCTTGGTAAAGAAAGGCAAATTGAAAATTTCAATGTATGGTAGACAATTTAAAGCCTTCTCAGTTACCATATTAGTAACTGCATTGATTTCTACCTCATAACAAGGATTATCATTTTGACAAAAATCCATTTTTTTATCACCTAATATAAATAATTTATTTTCAAAGTCTAATTTAGCGTTATGAGCTAAAAATAATTGCGACCCTAAAATTCCAGCAAATGGAATTTGGAAATTATTCGGGACTACTATGAATTCTACATTCCTACCTAACATTCTTTTATTGACTATTTCTAAAGATAAAACCGGATTTTCGGAAATACCCATGATTAGTGTTGGTCTTGTTGTATCTATAGTTTTTATGTCGTTGACAAAACCTACACGAAGGATATTTATTTCGGATCCCGAATCGAACATGAAACCAAATAATACGTCATTTTTACAATCTTTGAAAGAAACATGCGGAATTAATTTTGACGCAAAGTGGAGCTTAATGCTATTAACTCGTCCGCGGTAAATCCCTGCACTTGGGTTGAGCGCTGAGGAATAGGCTGCGTCCCTTGAGGTGCACTCGGGCCTGAAGGGCTCTGCTCGTTTCCCGACCTCTTTGCCTCATTATTAGCCCTTCTTCGGCATTGGTCAATTGAATGACCTTTAATTTTACAATAAGCACGGGCAATATTATTTCTACAAGAAACCGCCGTATGGCCGGTATTTGAACGCAGCTGGCATGTTTCTATGTTAACAGCTAGTTTATTTACTTTATTAGTTTCGCGCAGGTAACCTCTATCAGCAGTATGCCCTTTGTTTAAACAAAGCTGGCAGGTAATTGTGTTTGATATTGCGGTGGCTTGCTCGCCTAACCGACAAAAACGAGTGGTGTGTCCTTGTCTCCCACAAGTTTGACAGATAGCAACTTTATAACATTGGGCTGCTAGATGCCCACGTTTCTTGCAAATTTGGCATATCATGCCCATTTTGCATTGGGCAGATTGGTGCCCTGGTTTTTTGCAAATTTTGTTGGTGTCCCGATTGATTGCAAATTGTGCAAATTAAAACACGATTCGCTGATAATAGGCTACAATTGCTGGCTTCATGTCCCGCTTGTTTGCATAGCTGGCAAAGGAATATTTTTTTTTATCAGTCTTTCCTACGCTAGATTGATCCCTTATTTTTCTATCTTAATTGCTTCCTTGACTGCATCTTTTACATTAACGGCCGCTCCTAAACGTTGCTCAATTTCTGGCTTTAATCCAGCTTTGAAACACTCAAGTAGGATATTTTCTACAGAGGCACTGAAACCTTCGGGTAATGTTCCATTTTCTATTTTTTTTTGCCTCCAGGATCCTTGCCCCTAATATTCTTACTCTATTCGCGAAGGTTATTACTGCTTCGTCATTTTTTTGAAATTCGTTACCGAGTTCTCCGAGTAATTGAACTACTGATTTAGCTGGAGAATAAATTTGTTTTAAATAATCTTTGAACTCTTCGACCGTCCCAAAAACTTGTCCTGTTATGGCCTGTCTTACTTCTCCTGTAACTCTGGCCCTTAGTAATTTTGCAAGGCTCGGCAGCTGTGGCCTCGACCATAGCCTTTACCTCCGTGCATCCTTCCAAAAACTGTGATATGGGAATATTTTTTCCGTCAAATTCTGGGACGATTTTTAAGAGGTCCTTAATATTTACATATTGCGGAGTAATTGCCATTGTGATATTAACTGGCCCTCGAGGAACCTCAGAATCACTGTCACTAGAATCTACTGGTTTCTGGAACAACAGTCTTATTTTCCTTCCCAAATTCCAATTTAGGGGTATCAGCCTTTAGGTCTGATTCGTCCCCTTTTACATTTCCTGACTTCGATGTACTGGGCAATTGGTTGGATTTATCCTCTATTTTTGCTGGGGAATAGGGAAGTTGCTTAGTAGGTGCAAATGGGTTGAACTGTTCTATCTCCTTCCTTGATTCTGAGTGTTCACGGGCTTTTTGTCGGGTTATGCACTTATCACTCATATAAACTATCTAATAATAAAGAAATGTAAAGACTCAAATGTTTATTGTGTTTTTTTTTTAATTTTTTTTTTAATTATATTTACTAAGGCTTTTTTTATATATAGAAAAGTTTACATTGAACAAAAATGAATTACTTGGTTAAAGTGAATTTAGTATTCATCCTCAAATCTTAACATCCACTCTAATGGTGGTTGTGGCAAAACTTTTTTAATTTTATAGTGTAATGTAAAGCATTTAAAACAATTTTTCACCGTTAATTTCTTCTTTATACAATCCATACACTGCTTCCTTGGGGAATCAGCAGGCAGAGGTATTTCTTCTACTTTCAACTCCTTTATAATAGGAGGAGGAGGAGTTTGTTCTAAAGCCCTCTTAACCTGTTCCCAAAACGTTTTCACTCGCTTTTCTTGACTAACCCTTTTTCTTTGTCTCTGCTTCTTTGTAGGCTTAGACCTTTTATGGGAACGATTTTCCACTAAAATGAAAAAATAATCATAACGTTTAACTTTATAACTTTTACAAAGCTCAATTTCGTATGGCTTTTTAAAAAAAAATAATAATTTTTTTCGGGTGAACCAACTATTCGATTTTACTGAGAAGTAGCTGGTCTATTTAAGTCTTTAACTTAGTCTAGATAATTGTAGTTTAACCAGTTTTAGTTTTAAATTAAACGTAATTTAGTTTTAAGTTAGTTAGATATTAAGTTTTTGGCGTAAAATTACTTTATTTTAATATACCTATAGATTATATTATGGTAACACGATTTTTTAAACCATTATAATTTGACTAATGAACGAACTTAAATAATAATTTGGTAATTTATTTATATTATCACTCTTATCTGATTGGTAGTATCTAAAATACAACCAAACCATAAAAGTAAATAATAATGATAAAATAAAAAAAAAATACTGATGTTCCTTGACATACAGGAAATTCAAACAAGTTAAAAAAACTTCTTTTATATAAACTAAATTCCTTTATTTATAATTAATAGATCCTTTCTTATTAAAATTTTAATTAAATCAATAAATGCAGAATTAAACAGTTTATTCTATTAAATTCCTTAATAAAACCATTTATTTACTATCTGTTATGAGAAGAGAAAAATTTCAATATTTATAATTGTATTATTTTTATTCTAAAGATAATTTTGCAAAACCTTGTGTAATATTTAAAATTTCTTCGTTTAATTTTTTTAATTTTAAATCTACGCTTGTTTCGAGATTGCGAAAACTTTTAAACACTACGCATAAATCACTAGCAAATTTATTGTTCTTTTTTGTTAATTTATTAATTTCCGCGATCAATTCCCCGTTAAATGCTGTTAATTGGAGATTTTCAAGTTTGATAAGAGATAATTCGTCAGCTAACTTTGCAATTGTAGCCCAACAGTCCTGATTAAGTGCCTCAAGAGACTCTACTCGTGATATTAATTCCGTAAAAAAACTTTCAATTCGGCACTCCAGGAGGATACCATTGATTTGAGGGATCATTCTCTATATAAAAAAAAATTTGTGAAACAATAAATAATTTTACATAAATAAACCTGTTAATTACCCAAAATTAAAAGGAGAAAAGAATATTAAAGATTTATTTTTTTAATTATTGCAGGGATAATTTTTCAAGTTTTTGTGTAAGAACTAGCATCTCATTTTCAAACTTCTTAAAACGTGATTCTACAGTTTTTTCAAATTTACATAATCTACTGGTTACCACACTTAAATGAACAGAAAATTTATCGTTTTTATAAGCTAACTTATTAACTTCCGCGAGAATTTCCTCAATTAAGTTTTTTAATTGAGAGTTCTGAGTCCTTACAAACGATAGTTCGTCGTGTAGGTCAGCAACTGTAGTCCAACAATCGTTGTCAAATTCTTCGAGAGCTTCTACCCGTGATATTAATTCCGCCAATCGATTTTCAATACGGCATTCTAGAACAATATTGCTGATTTCCGGAATCATTGTCCGCTTAGAGAGGGCATTTTCCGAAGGAACCCCCTTTTTCTTTAAAAAAAAAAATATTAAAAAAATAAAAAGGTAAAATTCAACCTTCAAATCAGAGCTAAATTGAATTCTGTTTATTAACAATTTATTTTTACTATTATTATTGTTTATTCATAATTATTATTATTATTTATTAATAATTATTACCATTCTTGTGTATTAATAATGAATTGTTTATTATTATTTGTTATTAACTATTATTTATTATTGTTTATTAATAATTGTTATTAATAGTTATTGTTTATTATTAATTATTGTTATTATAATAATTAATTAAAAACTGTAAAAAGTTAAATATGAATTTACTTAAATTTGTATTTCTTTCAATTAGTTATTATTGAATTAAAATATAGTAAGGTTTAGAGAAAGAGGGTACTCGAATTTATTTTTAACTTTTTGAATTCGAGTGAAAATTTAGTAAATAAAATTCAGTTTCATGAGTAAAAGCTTGAAATCTTTTAATATATATATAAAAAAAAAATTGTTTGTTTTTCAAAATATATAATTATGATATAATGGATTAGGTAATAATTTTTAGAAGTTATATAATTTCCTATAGAAGTTTTAATAAAACCCCTCTTCTCTATTTTTATAGAGGATTTTAAAGTTTTCAAATTCAGTAATTTTTGTTTTTAAGATTGATATAATTTTGTATAGAAGTTTAACATACTTCTCTTCTCTATTTTATAGAGGGTTTTTAGATTTTGTAGATTTAGTAAATTTTGTAGTATTTTAAATTTTGAAAATTTAGTAAATTTTGTTTTTAGATTTAATAAAATTGTGAATCTAATCTAGTTTTGTATAGAAGTTTAATGAAACTTCCCTTCTCTAATTTTATAGAGGATTCAAATTTTAATAAAGATTTAGTAAATTTTGTTTTAATAAAGATAGAAGTGTAATTATACTTCTCTTCCCTAACTTTATAGAGGATTCAAATTTTTAATAAAGATTTAGTAAATTTTGTTTTAATAAAGATAGAAGTGTAATTATACTTCTCTTCCCTAATTTTATAGAGGATTCAAATTTTTAAAGAAGATTTAGTAAATTTTGTTTTAATAAAGATAGAAGTGTAATTATACTTCTCTTCCCTAACTTTGTAGAGGATTCAAATTTTTAATAAAGATTTAGTAAATTTTGTTTTAATAAAGATAGAAGTTTAAAAAAAACTTCTCTTTCCTAATTTTATGACGTGTTCTTGTTTATGCACATACTGATTGTGCACATATTAATTGTGCACACTTTAACATTGGTATATTTCTATATATATAGATCTGTACCAATGCTATCTGTGCACAATAAATATGTGCACAATCCTTATGTGCACAAACAAGAACATGCCAATTTTATAGAGGATTCAAATTTTTAAAGAAGATTTAGTAAATTTTGTTTTAATAAAGATAGAAGTGTAATTATACTTCTCTTCCCTAACTTTGTAGAGGATTCACAAATTTTGTTTTAATAAAGATAGAAGTGTTTTAATAAAGATAAAAGTACTTCTCTTCCCTAACTTTGTAGAGGATTCAAATTTTGTTTTAATAAATTTTAGTTACAATTTTTAGTTTCTTTTGTTAGTTTTAGATTAGTTGAGAGGCCGTTGCGCGTGGTGATCCTTTTGTGACACAGAGGCTTTGGGGCGTAGACTTAAACTTTGAAAAATTAACTAATTTTTTTTTTATTTTAGTTTAACTTGATTTCATTTTATTTTCAACTTATTTAATTAGTTCTTTCTTCTTCTTAAAATTTTGTTTAACAATTTTTTTTCCTGCTTTTAAATTTGAAAACACAATAAGTTTCCTTTCAACCTATAAACTTTTTGCCCTAACATAAAATTGATCCTATCTAGTATTAGTATCTTGAATCCCTCCGGGGCCTCCAAATTTGTTACGTCGGGTCTACCAAAGAAGACCCAACAGTTAGTTTTATAAAAACTATATTGCTCTCTTTAGAGCCTAGGCTAATGAAAACCTACTAGCTCGGGACAGAGCTAAATACTAACACTAGAAGGATGGGATAGGGTTGGGCAGCAATAAGGCGCGACCCGGTTGTAAAATAAAGGATTGAACTTAAATTTTCTGCGACTCAGTTTTTATATTTGACTACAAAAGAATGGATATTTAAACGGGAGTGGTTACCCAGACTAAGATCTGTAATTTTGTAATATAATTTTACGCGGTAAAAATTAGGATCGTTTAAAAAAGGTGGATAGACCTGAAGAAGAAACACTTGTTTTAGTGGAACGCGGTTACGGAAGCACGATTTATTTTACATGAAATGGGGTTTATATTCTGGAAAATAGACTAAACTAACTAAAAGAGAAGTTAGGATAGCAAAATAAAAGTTTTACTTACTTTTCCTTTATGCCAGCTTGATGATCTCTGCTTTGGTGATCTCTGGATTAATGACGCGAGAAATTGTAGAGTAAATAATTCCACGTTAAGGAAAAGCAATATAAAAGAACAAATGTATTATTTTGGTTTATGATTAGTTTTTATTAAAAAACACTTGCGTTATTACCTTTGCTCGGTAACTAGGTTTACGGCCGAATCCATCTCAAATCAGACAGCCCGCGTATGCCTATTTCACCTATCATGTTGAAATAAAAATATTTATGTTCTACTCGAAAAAATATTTTACACGTGTTTTTTTATTTTTTTGTTTCATCAAAATTTCATGCGTTCAGCGATACCGAAAAATTCCGAGAAAATTCTTTCATTGAGAAAAAAAATTTTCAATGTGATTTTCAGACTGCTATTGTTTCAGCAGTTTTTCAAGCTTTTAAACGTGTAACACATAATTTCACTCAGTTTTGAGCCCTCTTTAACGGCCTTAATGTCATTTTCAAAAAAAAATAAAAAATCCACGAGCTATGCACTTTTTACTGAAAAATTCATTTTTTAGAGAAGTGCCTTTTTCTCGAAAACCCCATGTTTTTTTTGCACAATTTTTGTTGTCGTGATAGAGGACGGTAATGCCTAGCCAGACGTATTTGTGAGATTCGGTACTTTTTCCCTGGGATAGCGATCACTAATGAGATAACACACAAACAAATTTTTCACGCTTAACGCTTATATACAGTCAATGATATTAGAGTCAATGTAAAGGTATTTATCTTTGTGCGTATGTAATATACATGTACGTGCGCCTACTTATAGGAGTATATGTACTAGTACATTTGTCCGCTAGATGGATATGGTTTGACTTAACATTTACAAAGAAAAGTTCGGTTTCTGCTATATATCACACATCTCGTCTTATTTAAAACCATCATCTTTTGGAAAATTATTACATATTTACACCTTATCAACTCAACTACGATGTCTCAATATTACTCAACAGAGAGAATCAAATGTGCAGACTTTTTAGACAAACACAAACAAATTATTTACAAATCTAGTTCCGTACGTTTAAAACAACTTGAGAATCTTGCTCATCCATTGAAGCACCTCTATCCTCATTTACCTTTGACACCTTCTACATATCTGTGTCAACATTGTTACAATCGTGCTTTAGAATTGGTGAGTAGTACTGACAATGAATTTATAACGGATAATGAAGTTACCGATAACGTAGTTGAAGAGATGAAGATTTTTTACCAAGTACTCCAGAACGCATTGAAGAATTTAATAATGAAATAAGTACATCTTTCCTAGGTTCTGTATCGCCTCTTAAAAGAAAAAATCTTATACATGAAAAATCAATTGAAAATTACGTAACAAAGAAGAAAAAAAAATACTTTCAACATGGTCTAATACCCTTGATGTGAAGTTGAACAATGTTTATGACGTTTCTATAACAGCAAATGAATCAACTGTATGCCATTGTACAGAATGGATACAAAATCTTGGTCTAGCCTTGCAAAAGTGTTCTACGGTATCAGAAAAAATAAAAATTCTGACTTTGCTACCTTCATCCTTTACAAAACATGAAATTTTATCTTTATTTCCAGAAATAACAATGTATATGATCAACAAATCGAGAAATCTTGTTAAAGAAAAAGGAATTTATTCAGAACCAGATGCATATTCAGGCCATCCGATTGATGAAAAAATGGAAAAAATTGTTATGGAATATTATTTAAATGATGATTTTAATTGTTCAAGACAAAGTCCTAATAAATGTGACGTTGTTACAATTAAAGTTAACAATAAAAAAGAGAAAAAAGTTAAGCGTTTTCTTACTCGAAGTTTAAAAGAGACGTATAAAGTATTTAAAAATGATTATCCAGAATTGAGAATTGGAAAATCGAAATTTTATAGTTTGCGACCAAAGTATGTCTTACTTAGCCCCATCAAAGAAGTTTGTCTCTGTATCTATTGCGCAAATTATGATTTATTTCTTACGAGCTTAATTAATTTTGGAGGGAGTAACGTCACAGAGTTGGATGAAAGTCGGTCACAAATAATAAATGCAACAATGTGTTCTGAGCCATCTGATTTATGTTATTTACAAGAATGTAAACTATGTCCAGGGATTAAGGGAATTACGTTTCATGTTTTAAAACTGCAAGATGTAGAAGGCACAGAAGAAATTACATATGCTTTGTGGGATAATGGAAACCTGATTAAAAAGACACTATCAATTTCTGCTTTTAAAGATGAACTTTCGGTTTGGACCATGAGGGTTAGTACTCACATGTATGTAAAAAATATACAACGCAAAGCTATAAAAAGAGAAAGAGAAAGTGCTAAAAAAGACTCACATCATTTAGTTCTTCAAATAGACTTCGCTGAAAACTGGGCTGTGATTCATAATAAAGCTGTTCAAGGAAATCATTGGGTTAATGATCAAATTTCTATTTTCACAGCAGTCTCTTATCAAGGGGATTCGACACAAAGTTTCGCAGTTATAAGTGATGACCGAAAACATGATTCAGCGTATGCTTTGCTAGCAGTACAAAAAATTATAAAATTCTTGAAAGAAAATTGTTGTGATTCAATTAAAAAAATTACCATCGTATCAGCCGGCGCTGCGAGTCACTTTAAAAATCGCTTTCAATTAGATGAACTAAAACGAGCACCGTGTGATATAAAATGGTTGTTCTCTGCTACTGGGCACGGCAAAGGAGCTGTAGATGGTGTGGGTGGACTTATAAAGCATTATGCTACTTCGCATAATCTTCGAGAGCCCCTTGAAGAAGCTATTCAAAACGCAAATGATTTTGCAATACATGTTCAAAAATATACTGATGCTATTAAAATAATACATTTACAAGATGCTGAAATAGAACAATTCAGAAAAGAAAAAAATATTGATTGGCTTACAACTCCAAAGTATCCTGGAATTCAAAAAACTCATATATGGGTTAAAAAAACATGTGACGATAAAATACATTGTTTGACAGCAAATACCGCTGATTGTCCGCTTACTGAATTAAGAACAATGAAGCAGAAAAACAAAGGTAGTAAAATAGGTATACAAATGAAAAAAAGGTATAAAAATAAAAAATCAAAAAGACGCAAATAACAAATAAATACATAGTTATGTGTACCTGTATATTACATACACACAAAGACAAATACCTTTACATTGACTCTAATATCATTGACTATATATAAGCATTAGGCGTGAAAAATTTGTTTGTGTGTTATCTCATTAGTGATCGCTATCCCAGGGAAAAAGTACCGAATCTCACAAGTACGTCTAGCTAGGCATTACCGTCCTCTATCACGACAACAAAAATTGTGCAAAAAAAACATGGGGTTTTCGAGAAAAAGGCACTTCCCTAAAAATGAATTTTTCAGTAAAAAGTGCATAGCTCGTGGATTTTTTATTTTTTTTGAAAATGACATTAAGGCCGTTAAAGAGGGCTCAAAACTGAGTGAAATTGTGTGTTACACGTTTAAAAGCTCGAAAAACTGCTGAAACAATAGCAGTCTGAAAATCACATTGAAAATTTTTTTTCTCAATGAAAGAATTTTCTCGGAATTTTTCGGCATCGCTGAACGCATGAAATTTTGATGAAACAAAAAAATAAAAAAACACGTGTAAAATATTTTTTCGAGTAGAACATAAATATTTTTATTTCAACATGATAGGTGAAATAGGCATACGCGGGCTGTCTGATTTGAGATGGATTCGGCCTTACAAGGAAAAACAAATAGAACTACAAAATTCAGTTCACAGCAAACTAGAGTGACGCGGCATTTTGAGAAATTTCGGACGCAAGAGAAATGTTTGAGTCTTTATGTGATTTGGAAAATAAGAGAACCTATTCGGTTGAGGGCTGTGAGACGAGTGAGAGTGAGTGAACGCGTAAATGAACGAGCTGGAGTAAGGACGGGACGCCGACGCTTTCCTTGTCTTAGACGCCGAGTGATGCTATTGGTCTTCGGACTTTTGGGACCAACCCTCACTCAAAATCGGGCGCTAGGATTCGATAATGAGGCGTCGTTATGCATAAACGCTATGACTTCATTATTAGTCAATAAAAAAGAATATTTATCGTCTTACATTCAGTATCAGGATAAATAACCCACTTTGACATAATGTTTTTTTATAATAAGTAATTTTTAATATAAAAACTTTAAATACATATAAAAACTGGGCGGTCCCATGACTAATTAAAAAGAATTTATGTTACAAAATATAGAGATTTATTAATTGAAAATTGAAAATTATTAGAAAAATTGATTAATGAAAGCATCTGAAGGATGAATGTTGCAATAAATTATAATTATTCCGTAATTAAACATTACCCAAAGTAAATTATTTATGTACAGAGTTTTTATTTTAAACAAAACAGTTTTAAATACGAAATCGTACAGGAATAATTATGCATGCATCTATACCTTTATTTCGTACATTAGCCACATGCGGTCAATCAAATGCGCGAATAAAAATATTTTTTTGGTGTATAAAGGTGGTGATGACTTAAACGTAAATTGCAAACAGAATATTGAATTTTATGTTCTTGTTTGTGGTTGGTACATGAATGTATGTAACTATTATTATCAGCATGCTGGTTTAATATAGAAAATATAAAAATCTTAATATTAGTAAATTTAGACTTAAAATTAAATGTAGTGATTTTCCAATGATATAAACAAATTTAGAATTTATATTCTTATACAACTAGATTGGAACTCGTGACGAATATAAACTATAAGTTTTAACATATTTAGCGCATAAATTAAATTAAAATAACTGAATTTATATAGATTCTAATACAATTACAGTATATACAAAAATTTGAATAGATTATAACGGATATCTTATACTTTTACAACTTTAGACTTAACATATAATTCTAATATAAACTATCTCAGTTGACATAAATCTAATGTTTGATTAGCATAATAAATTAAATCCAACAGAATTTCAACCTAAAAATTTTCGTAGCCTATATATATTTCAACTAATCTAACAAAAACTTATTGATATTAATGTATACTTGGATTATAAACAAACTAACTTAATTATAATTGGCCTCTAACTACTGACTACATAATAGTTTAATTATGTAAACCAACCTGGACGTTTTATAATAGGAGTGTTACTACCATCGAGTTCTTGATTTATGAATCATGAAAAATAAAAATTGAAGGAAAAGCACATACATAAAAGTTTGTATTTTTGTTGAATGTTTCTTGATTTAATTTTCGAAACAAAGGATAAGATTGGACCTATTGCCTATTCTTATTTTACCTAAATGAATTAGAATTGTATCCGCTGTTTATAAACGTTTTAAGAGAAAAATCCAGTATAAGCGTGGGTGGCAGAAAATTCTGGAAAACGAGAGAGAGAGAGAGAGAGAGAGAGAGAGAGAGAGAGAGAGAGAGAGAGAGAGAGAGAGAGAGAGAGAGAGAGAGAGAGAGAGAGAGAGAGAGAGAGAGAGAGAGAGAGAGAGAGAGAGAGAGAGAGAGAGAGAGAGAGAGAGAGAGAGAGAGAGAGAGAGAGAGAGAGAGAGAGAGAGGTAGACAGACGCAGACGCCGTCGTTCTCAACTACAGGATTTCCCCAGTTTATTGTTTTTGGGGTGGCTGAGAAATTCCGACGCGTACTTGGGTTCGGGAAAGTTATCGCTTGCAGATGGTGGGGTCTTAGATTAGACCTTGGGAAAGCAAAGAGAGGAACCTTTTATCGCGGCCTACTCGAAAACTCGAGCCTGGCTAGCGTCTACTATGGTTATAGCAATAGAAAGCAAGCAAGAAAAAATTTTACGACCCAAGCCGAGGAAGTAAGCATTGTGCCCCTGCATCGAAAATTCTCGCATTTGGGGTTCTCACGAGACCCAAAAATCTTAGGCCTGTGTTTTATGACCCCAAGCGGAGGAAACTTGAGAATCCCTGCGTTTCAAAACTATTTGGTAATTAGGTGCTGGGTGAAAAGAGCTATTTAATAATCAGTAATTTTGGCGGAACGTAACACTTTATTAAAATATTATTTTATTACATAAGTATTTATAAAATATGTATACATTCATCATAATGAAAATAGTCTTCTATAAATGTCTTATGTTCACAAAACTTTTCTCCTCTTTGTTGGATTATTATCTTCCTCATTTTCTTGTCCCTCTTCATCCATATTTAGGTCAAGAAGCTTTTCGAAGGCATCATTAGAGTCCTCGTCTATTTCGATGTTGGGAGCAATTTCGAAATTTTCACATTGTGTTGCTTCACAATGTGAGCAAACAGTTGTACATTTAAGGAAATTTTTTTCTACAACCACATGCGTTTGTTTTACAACCACTTGCGCAGTTACATGATATTTTTTTGATTATTTCGTCGGGTTTCAACGGTTCTTTACTATAAACTGGCATTATCATATTCTCTGTAATTTTCCACCCCCACAGAGTTACATCATTTTCATTGCCCAACCATTGCTGTAATTGCAAATAAACTCTGTAGGCATGTTGTTTGTCAGCTCCTTCAGTAGGGGAAAGATTTTCTAATTTAAATGAAGCTCGAGACGTAGATCGTTTGAAATGCTCATAGCAATGTTCGTTAAGCTTTACATTAATTTTATTGCTATATAACAGAGAAATTATTTTATACATATACTTAGCAATTTCATCACGTGGAGCATTTTTTTTATAGAAAACATCTAGTAATCGAAGGTAAGCATGATTAGAATTAAATACTTTTACTAATTTGTTTTTTCAAATGAAGAGACTGTGTCACGACCCGATACGGCATGTAAGAAGACTACATACTTTGATAATTCCAAATGTTTAAAACTATTATTAGAGTACCATCGACCTACGTCTCGCCACTTTCCTTTTCTCAAAAACAAAATCGTCTTTGTAATAGGAATTAACTGCGTTAAAAGTACAAGTAGATCTATAACCTTTCCAACTATGACAATATTATTTTCTGAAATGAAATTTGCGGCAGTTTTAACAATTAATAAATGAGCATCTTCTTCTGCTATTTTGGTTTCAAATCCAACATTTTGCAATCCAACACAAAGAATGTTAATGCTGCTGTTAGACAAAAAGGCCGCCTGCTTTTCAGTGATTTTTGTATTTTCATCAAAATAAAATTCTCTAGATACATTGCTACGTTGCCGTCTCAATCTTTCCCACGTTTTTAAACTGCCGCTTGTGTCTTCTGGATATCCATCAAATACTATTATTGCTTTTTTATATTGTTGTGCTACGTATCATGCGTATTTATTAATAATTTCTGTGACAAGTATATTACGTTGCCAAACAACACGATGTAATAGGCTACCGCCGTCTAGAACATAAATATCACTTGCATTTATCTGTGGAATTGCAGATAAACACTCAAAATTTTCATAAATACTTGATTTTGCCGTTTTGCGCATTCCATTCTCATCAAAGAGAGTAAGTGGAAATGGCGCGAGTCATATTGCAGATTGTTGCGTTACAACTATTGGAAATCGTAACGCAATTGAATGTTGTTAAATTTATTCGATTGGATCCCCTAAGAACATTTGTTCATTCTTACCTGAAAGGAACTCCAAACCTATCCTGGTCACCCTTACTCTCCCATACGAGTAAGGCTGCGGTTAACCTCGTGTTTATGTTAATCTCGAAATATTAAGGGGAAATAAATATAGACTCATTACCCAATTGAACACCATTTATTATTTTGTTTATATTAGTTATAATTAATTAAGTTACAATATGCGATGAGCGCTCGTATTCGGATCTTGATTTCCTTACTGATTAGATTGATAGGGTAGGACACGCATGTAAAACCAGCGCGGGTCAATAACAATCGGTCATTAATAGGCAGAAATCATCGACCGGATTCCTAACGGTCCATATAATGCCCTATTTTCGGCGCTGGCTATCGTCCCAGTAAGCGGATCGGTCACCCCCGTACAGTCATGGGAGACCTCATGTAATTAAGTGACAAAAGGAAATAGAGGAGGGGAGGATTATAACGGTTTCGATAAGGGAAGAGGAAGACGAAATGCGGCGCTCTCTATTATATTAGGGAAGCGTTCGTGTCTTCTCCTTTTGTTAGTTCTTATTTATTTTATCGTCGATTTCTCTGTACACAGTGCTGGAGACTGAGATATACTAAGAAAGCCAATCGAAGGCGGCCGGGCTCTCGCCGAGCGCTGTTGCACTAGGACGCAGTGAGTGCGAAGCACCGCACAAAGAGGAGAGGCCAATAGCCGCTGCGCGCGCGCTGTACTTGAGCGCGCCTAGTGCGAAGCACCGCAAAAAGAGGAAAGGCTGATAGCTGTGGCGCACACTCCTGACGCACTGACGTGACGGGAGAAAAGGGAAAGGCTAGGAAAACTAGGTGTGAGGGAATAGATTATCTCAACCAGAAGGATGGGAAGGGACTCCCATCGGTACGAGGGGCGCGTCACGATTACCCTGGACCTATCTAGTTGCCGATCTAAACTCATAAAATATCGATAATTATAACAATGCGCACATGTATTCTTAAAGGTACGATAATTTCATTAACCCTTACAACGCCGTTACGGGTGATTCAAGAGATTATAGGTAATTTTAGTGAGAGGGTGCAATATAATAACTATTACGTTAATCCGATCGAACGTCTTTATCAATAGGTTATAAGCGCGGTGTTTACTATGTAGATATACGTATATGAACCCAAGCGTTATTCGGAAAATTCGAATTTTCACAATTTTGAGGTCGCGCTAAACTCACTAATTTAGAATTAGGTATGCATGTATATTATATATATACACATGCATACATATAGATAAGTGTATATACATATATACTCGTAATATACTCTTGAAAATTAAAATTAAACTGGTGTAACATAGTAAGAACCAAATCTAATAAAATGAATTGATAATAATTGTGGACAATGAATTAAATGAAAGTTTCCGTGATTATATTCAAAAGTATATTTCGGGATATAGATACATACACGCAAGCATACACACGTACACACACACACACACACACATATATATATATATATATATATATATATAAACGGAATTTTACATATATCTTATAGCAGAAATGTGTCGCTAATTAATATGTATGTTATATAAAATATTACCTCGATGTTCCTTACACGAAACTCCTCTTTAGTTCGGACGTTCGATCCAATTTTATTTGTATTTTTGTACGTTCAAAAAGTGCACTTCACAATCAAGACGAGATGGTTCAATTTTACAATATATGGAATTCACAAAGATTAACTAAATAATTTTATTTCTAATTCACAAGGTCGATATCGACTATTCTCTTGCTTATTTTATGCGATATTTATTATCTATAGTACTACACTATTTAATCAAGTACTGCGGAAGGTCGAATATACTAATGCGAATCTGTCTCTCTAAACGCTCGCTCGACACTCTGATTGCTTTTTCGAAAACCCACGCGCAAAAGCCCGCTTTCTCCGTTCGGCGCCCCCCTCTCACGCGTTCGCTTTCTCTCTCGCACTCCCACGCTCATCGGAGTCGGTAACCACGCGGCCCCGGGACGTGCTGCCCCCGCTGCATTACGGCCGCGTCGATCGGCAATTCGGGCGCGTGCGACGCTAGCTGTTACCGCATGGTCAGCATCTCGTGCATGGCCTGACTATCTCCCCCACGAGTGTGAACGGAAAAAGGTATCATATTTCCCAAACTACGCGATAAGAAAAGAATGAGTTGCTTGTCGCGATCGTATATTCGACTCACAAGGAACGCATACTTTTCATTGGCAACATTATTACGCTATGGTTCAAAGAAAAATCGAAAATTTTCTCCCGTCACGTAACATCCTCCCCCACTTAGGACTGTTGCCGTCCTCGGCAATTCGCATATCCTAGGGTTGGCGAAACGAAGGGAGATACCTGAGCGTTGGGGCGTGTGATGATTTCCTAGTGACAATGTTTTCTTTAGCAACTTATATTTAGTCCATAAGGTCCGGTGGTTGCATGAAAGGTCCCATATTGACGTTCCCTGTTAGATCTGTAAGTCCCGAAGGTCCTCTAGTGCGCTGGTCGAGACTTCGGGGCCTCCCGATGGTCCCTTTCGTTCCCCCGGCTTCGTCTTCAGGAACAGTTCAAGTTGTACTATAGGGTCTTGTCGCCCCATGAGGTTCCAGCGAGAAGGTCCACAATTCGCTATGTGTTCATCCCAGTTTTCCCGTGGGAGGGACCATCCGCAAAACTAGTGCCGAGACCACTCTGGGCGTTCCGGCGGTGATGATGAACGGGTCGTGGTGTCTTGGTCCTTTGAAGGATTCCCTCTCCCACACCTGGGGCGGTAGATCGGGTTCCCTGGGCGCTAGCCTCTGTGGCCTGTTCTGGCGTGTGGTAGGTGATAAAAACATGCGTTCGGTTTGAGGCAGCTCTTTATTTGGTGTTTATAGCAGCGAACCTCCCAAATTCCTTCTCCACGTCTTTTATAGCGTATCCCCGGGGGAGGATAAGATGAACTTTACAATCAAGGTCTTCTTCTTGTTCGGGTACTCCACAGTATAGTCGTTTGGCATAACGGGCTTTGTATTTAGAGTCGGACTCCTGTAGTCCTCTTTTGGCGTCCTCTTCGGTTTGATATTGCAAGAACCTCTGGTATACCCCTTTCTTCATACGAACAGCCTCTATGTGCAGCCCCCCCCCCCCGATCTTTCGGAATTCTTCCCTTGTCTCCTTAAGTGATTGTCCATGCGGGATTAAGATATGTAATCGACGGGGGTCGATGTGTTCCTCCTCCTCTAGTACTGGGGTGTGCGGCCTTGTAGAAGGGTCAGAGGTTACAGCAGCAATGGGGGCTTTTTCCTGTAAAAGTTTGGCGGGCTGGTGATTGCTAGTTAGTTTGGCTCCCCAATAGATGTAAGCTTGGCGGCAATCGGCGGGTGTCAGGTATTCGACTTCCAACCGCAAGTGGTCCTCTTGATCCACCACCTTCCAGCTGGGTTTCATCTTTCCAAACTCGCCCATCGACCGTAACAGAGCGGGTAAGTCAGCAGACTGGCACTCCAGACAGAGGGCAGTTCGCTGATTGGCGTTGCGTACCACAGCTAAAACCTCGAAATCTTCTTTTCCCGCTATCTCGTCAGAAAAGGGGGTCGGGGGTAATCCCTGAGGTTCAGGAGTACAGGCTTGCAAAAGGGCTCTCGCGTCCTCTGCTAGGGCCTCATCTGCGTAGGTGGCCATGACTTCTATTAATCCCAGTGGCCTACGATATACGCAGAGTTCCTCAAGGTCCCCTACGCCCCAAAGAGTTTGTTTCAAGAGGGTCGGGCTGGTGGTTTCATCGCAGATGATCTTCATGGAAGCGACGGCAGTAATTCTGGCATCTACTATTTCCAGCTGGGAAGCCATTTTTTGAAAACACAACAAAAAATAATATTAGCTTGTCATATAATTAAAAGATGTGAACTGAGAAAAGGAAGGGATGGGAGCCGGAAAAAGGTGAACAGGGTTCAATTTAAAAGCACTAAATTTGTTGAACTAGAAGCAATTTACAAGGTCCTCTAACATTTATTGATTTCGATCTCTCGCTGTCTCTGGCATGTGGTGAGGTGTAAATCTCGATTTCTCACATCAATAGAGTAACCGCAGGGCAAATGTCTTTTCCTGGTGAGTCTCCTGGTGGTTTTATATTGCCCCTGGGCGGGTCGGGCTTGGTAGCTGGAGACACATTCTCGTAAGGAGAGAGAAGCATCGCGGAGATGATGATATCTAACGAAACCATGAGACAGTCGCCCGCGGTTATTTCGAGCGGTGTAACAATATTCCATTCGCCCGAACCGGGCGAAATGTCTGAAGAACTCTTCCTCAATCTTCTGTTCAGCCAACAACTTGAGCGCCATGGTGAGTTTCCTTCCTGTCCAAGGTAACAAGCAGAAAATTCTTCTGGGGTCGATTGGGTTGACGTCTCTAGTTGGTCGGATGACATGAACCTCGGATTTGATTCGCGGGGGCGATGGCGAATGAGATCGACTGGAGGATCCTATCTTTAAAGTCGCTTCTAACAACCATAATTCCTTCTCTCGTTCAGCTTTTTCGGCCTGTTGGATGGTCTCGAAGGTAACTCTGACCGTGTCATTGCCGACAGTTTCTGAAAGTATGTGCGTAGCGACGATGGTATCGGCAGGTTGGAAACATGATACGATGGCTTCTGGTGTAAGGTCCTTTCCGCATGTGACCATAACTTCGCGAGACATGGTGGGATGGGGACACCGGGTCTGAAGGTCGCGCGGGGCTCTGTAAGTTAATATAAGATCAGTCCGTTTCCGCAGTTTGGGCAGGACAGAGAGTAATTCGGCTGGCATGCATAGACAAGGTGGGCTGGTGCAGAAGGTTAGTTGTCCCTGGGCTAGGATCCGCAGAGGTAGTAGTGAGGGCCTTCGCATCCGGTCCTCGAGGTTGGTGACACAACTTAATTCTCACAAAAATGATGAACGCTATGATGATAACGGCTTGGATGGTAAGGCCTCCGTACATCAGGTTGTGGGTGTAGGTGGAGATTCGGTTATGCCGTCCAACTTCGTCCATCTGTGTTATGATATTTTTCAGTGATTTCCTATGAGAGGTCCAGGCCGACAATGGTCCAGTATCACCAATCTCTGGGAGATCTTTGAGCGTTACATTGTCTTCCAATATAGGATATAGGTCGGTGACGTTTAAGCTGATCTCTGGTTCGTAGAGATACTGAACCGTGGAGACTTTGACGTCTTTGGCGATTAAGGTCGCGGACGCAGTCCTTGCCAAGCATCCGGAGGCTAACCGCAAAATGCCGACCCCTTGTAACTTGGAGTTCTCATATATATCTCTCGAGAAGGAGATACGAAGCCTCTCCTCAGCAACAGTGGTGAACAGCCATGTCCCATCGACTTCCAAGTGAGACCACTGTGTCGTTAGGTTTTTTTTATGGCTACGCTGCAGGAGTCGAGTGCGCTTCGACTGGGATAGAGCAACATCTCGATTTCGCATCCCTTCTGGGCTGTCAACGTGACTCCTCCTGTGGAGCAGATGCGACCATAATAGGTGTCCAGGCACTTATCTACCTGATCTTGATTGAGATGGAGATAACTCTGCTGGTCCTTGCTGAGAGCTATATGCGTGCAACTAGAAATGATATAGGCGGCCCCGTACGTGTTGTTTCGTAGAGTCTGTGGAATGGCCAGCGGATGGAGTTTGTATAACTCATATGTTATGGTTGATGGCGTCTATTTCTGCAATCTTCACTAACTCTTCTGCTCGGAGATGATGGAGAGACATCGGGAGTTCTAAGTTAGTCTCGTGTTGGCGTATGTCTGCGGCAATCTGGTGGAGAGTCCTCTTTTGTAGCAGTCGGGGGTGAAGTTTGCGATCCATCAGGGAGTTGAGTATGCTAAGTAATTTCCGATTGCTATAGATGAGATGATCTAGCTTGGCCTCGGCTTGGTGAGAGATTATATTGAATTCCCATAACAGGTGATTTTTATTGACCTCGAGGGTCATGGTGTTGGTTTTCTCTCGTAGTTGAGTTTCCATATTCTTTAGAATGAGACGATGTGAGGCAGTTATATTGTAGAGCTCTTCCAGACCGGCCGTCATGAGGTGTGTGTTTTCATCGGAAAGTTTTACCAGTTCTGATTGGTCGTGGAACAGTTTGTCGGTGTTCTTGTTGATCAACTCCGCATCGTCTTCGGTGATTAGGCCAAAAAGGCTTTTGCTGAGGCTTCCGATTATACCTAACGGGGCCATCCTTCGACCGCGCATGCCTTCGAGAAGGGTATTTGGTTCGGGTTCTCTTACATCCATGTTGTCGGCGATCAGCCTTATTTCCTCGTGAATGCCGTTTAAGGTGCGGAGTTTAAGCTCCATGGCGTCCGTGTTTAAAGTAAACGTTTTCTCGAAATCGGGGAATAATAAAATGGGGTGCGCGCACAGACGTTCCTTAGAGTTTCAAAGGCGACCTGCTGGTCCTCTTCCCAGTTGAACTCCTTGTCCTTTTTTTAGCAGATCATGTAATAGTTTGGCGATTTTCGCGTAATTCTGCATGAATCGGCGATAGTAGCCAGTTAGTCCCAAGAATTCTCGCACGTTTCTAACACCTTTAGGGAGAGGAAATGTCGACACGGCTTTGACTTTCTCGGGATCTGGTTTAACCCCGCATTCGCTTATGATGTATCCTAGAAAGGAAACTTCCTTCCGTAAAAAATGGACCTTGTCGGGCTGAAGAACCAACCGGGTCGAAGCAAGTCGATCAAAGAATTTCCTTATCCTCTTGTCGTGTTCCCTCAGAGAGTTAGCATGAATGATAACATTGTCCATGTAAATAAGCATTTCCTTACAGTCCAACCCTCTCTTTATTTGGTCCATTAACCGTTGGAAGGTAGCTGGGGCATTTTTAAGATCCATGGGCATACGGGTATACTCATAGTGTCCTCCAGGGGTGGAAAATGCGGTTTTCCATTGATCCTCGGGAGCTATTTTTATTTGGTGGAACCCGGACGCCAAGTCGAATACTGAGAAGTATACGGCGCTACCGAGTTGATCTAAAATATCCGCGATGTTGGGCAGTGGGTATGCGTCACCCCAGTGCGTTGATTCAATTCTCTGTAGTCGTTAACCATCCTCCACCGCGGGTGGAATCCTTGCACGTCTGGACGTTTGGGGACGATCCATATCGGAGAGTTGCTTGGACTCTCGGACGGTTTGATTATACCATCCTCCAGCTTTTTCTGAATGTCCTTGGCGATAAAATCTTTATGCACTAAAGGATGACGATATTGCTTAATATTGACAGGTAGGTTGTTTTCTGTAGGGATGTGATGCTCTACAGCATTGGTGCAAGGAAGCGGGTCTCCCGGGAGTAGGAAGATCTGTGGGAAATCCTGTATCAAGCGTTCAACACTCTCCTTTTCCTCGATATTGAGATGTTCTGTGGGGATTATTCTTTGAATTCTCTTAACTCTGACCTGGATACGTCATCGTATCCGACATCGACGCGAGGTAGATACCCTTCACTAACCCCAGTGTTAATGAGATTAATTTTTATTACACTCCTAGTTCGTTTAGGTATAGTGTAGTGAACACGGGCAGGGAGAACCTCAAGTGAGGCACCGGAGCTCGGTATTACTTCGTGTGATGGGGTGCCCTTTTCCTTCTGTTCTAGGCCTTCAAGCTTGTTGGCCTCCACGTCCTCAGGCCCAGACTGCTCACAACCTTCCACGATATTTGTCAAGTGAGCTTCAACCGGGTTTCCGGTACGAGGGTTGATAAATGGAAGGGGATGCATGACGTCTCATCCAATCATAAGCGCGTTGTAGTGATAGGATATAACGGCCTGTTCCTTCTTCAAATACTCTCTCCCTAGGACGCCATCTTGGTCTATAGGGAAGTCATTTAGCGTTACTAAGAAAGGAAGCGCCTGATTCCAAATAGTGATGGTCACGCTCCCTAAGGTATCGACCGTTTGATCGTTGATCCCGATAAGAGGAGTCGCTTGGTTGGTATCGACAATGGCGTGTGGGTGTAAAGAGCCTATCTTTATTAGATTAACAGTGGCCCCGTTGTCGACCATGAAGGTGAGCCACGGGCGCCGACCCTCCGGAACTTATTCTCACCACCGTGGGGTCATTGGCCTCTGTATTCTCATTTCCAGCAGCTCCACAGAAAGCAATCCTGAACCCTGCTGGGGACGGGTTAGGAGTACTCGATTGACCGGGGCTGATGCATTGGGCTGTGTCTCTAACATTGTCTGAGAACTGGCTAGGGTTGTAGTAACTGCGGGGCTCGCCGTCGGTGGATGTGAGCGAGCCCCCTGCCAGTTTAAATTACCCATTCCGTTGGTATGAGGCGGATAGGAACTGGCTGCACATCCTTGATAATTAGCTTGAGGAAAGCTTGCGTTCGGATCGTATAGTCGCGGGTCTGTGTACATGTTCGACCGTCCTTGTCCGTAGTGACCTCCACGGCCTCCTCGCCCTGTCTTTAATTGGTATCCTTGCTGAGCGAAATTGCGAGCATCTTGGGTGGGGGCCGACGGCGGAGGGTTCCCGAGAGATTGATGGCTCGCCCCCGAGTTTACATAAACTATAAAAGAGGGATCTCCCTCGGGGTATGTCAGCGCAACTTCTTCATAGTTGCTGTCACCGGGGATATCCGTTTCAAGGTAACCAATGAAGGCCGGTCCAACACCTGACGCAGGCTCCTGTGATGGGTTCCTTGCTCCCCCAGGTGTAAACGCGGGGTAGAACCGGACACGTGGTCGCATGTTCTACGATAATTCGCCTTGCTCTGCATAATGCCCCATTTGCGCGGACTGGCGGGAGTCTGGTAAAATGCGCGATCGAATACGAGCTTCGATCCGCACGGCTACCTTATACGTGGATTCCAAGTCTGCAGGGTGGGATGCATCTACTGAAGCGCTAATGTTACATGGAAGCCCTCGTATAACGATGTCGATGGCCGCCTCCTTCATAGGTACCATCATGGCTGGATTGTAGTCTTGTCCCTTGTCCTCCTTAACCGCATTCTCGGCACCCATGAGCAAGATGTTGAGCCGGTCACAAAAATCTCCGACAGTATCTCCTTGTTTCATCCTGAGATCGTTCAGCTGCGGCACGTAGTATGTGTAGGTTTTCCCCGGTGCGGGCCGCCGTTTGAGATGTCGCACCAAGTCATCCATGGTGACAAATGTAACTCCAAAAGTTGAATTTCGAGCCGACCCTCTCAACTTTCCTAAAACCTTTTTGAGGAAACAGCTGATGTCGGCTGCCGCGTTACGGACATCCTGTATGAAGTCCTTGAGTGGGATGTTTATATTCGGCCATCGAGGAGTTGGCTCCCCCGGCGCCGCCTCCATCCGTTCTGTCGGGCATCCTTTTGAAATTAAGTTTGGCTGGTTATCAATAAACGCGGTCACGCGTTAGATAGCCTGAGGTTCTCGAGAGTCATACACAGCTGATCGATGTCGGCCTCGACTGCTTCAAGTCACCTTAGCAACCCGTCAACTTCACCTCGGGTTTGGCTTTTCCACAATTCCACCGTTTGCTCTAGCGATCGTATAGAACGGCGTGCTTCGAAGCTAGATTTCGTAAACACGAATTGGTTAGCGCACAGACTTTTGACCTCTCGTCTCAATCCTTTCACTTCACTCCTTAACTCTTTGTTCTCTACTCGGAGCGCTTCAAACCTACGGATAATCCTGGCTTCGGTAAACACCACGCAGAATTCAGGGACCATACTAGCAGATCATTTTGAAAACACTGGGTTCGTTGGTTATGTGAGCCTGGGTTTGACTCGTTACGCGTGAGATAGGCTAAAGTCCTTATTGGGTTATTTATTATTAGGGGCAATGAACATGCAAGTTTTGGTATAAGCGAGGGACCATTATAAAGGGATTATAAGTGTCGTACATACACGGATGTATGAAATATAGAAAATATATAAATATATATATATTGGTAAAATCTAAATATACAAATAAAATATATTGATAATGTGGGCCTTTCGGGAAAGTGTGTAGATTACGGACCCTAAATACTACCAAAAGTTGGGAATTTGACGGTTGAAGTCACTTGATCGTTCGGAAATACTTCGGACATACGCGGGAGAGAGGTTTACCGAAAAGACAGATTTGAGGTTAGGTTCTAACTACGCTCTGCTACCAGTTTTTGTTTCGTTACAACTATTGGAAATCGTAACACAATTGAATGTTGTTAAATTTATTCGATTTGATCCCCTAAGAATATTTGTTCATTCCATACGAGTAAGGCTGCGATTAACCTCGTGTTTATGTTAATCTCGAAATATTAAGGGGAAATAAATATAGACCCATTACCCAATTGAACACCATTTATTATTTTGTCTATATTAGTTATAATTAATTAGTTACAATATGCGATGAGGCTCGTATTCGGATCTTGATTTCCTTACTGATTAGATTGATAGGGTAGGACACGCATGTAAAACCCGCGCGGGTCAACAACAATCGGTCATTAATAGGTAGAAATCATCGACCGGATTCCTAAAGGTCCATATAATGCCCTATTTTAGGCGCTGCCTATCGTCCCAGTAAGCGGATCGGTCACCCCCGTACAGTCATGGGAGACCTCATGTAATTAAGTGACAAAAGGAAATAGAGGAGAGGAGGATTATAACGGTTCCGATAAGGGAAGAGGTAGTCGAAATGCGGCGCTCTCTGTTTTATTAGGGAAGCGTTCGTGTCTTCTCCTTTTGTTAGTTCTTATTTATTTTATCGTCGATTTCTCTGTACACAGTGCTGGAGACTGAGATATACTGAGAAAGCCAATCAATTTTTCAAAGTGATTTTTTGAGCATTAAAATTGAAAAATTCGTTATAATTGTATAATAACATGATAGAAAAACTCATCTAGAAAAATAAAAGTGCTCGATCGTTACTGTACGACCATCCATCGACGAGAAATAGCCAATTTTGGAGAGCGCCTTTTTCTCGAAAAATCGTTATATCTCGAAAAATAATGAATATTTTTAAATTTTTCAAAAACGTGCTTTTTTATCTTGCCATGACCTATACTTACAGTAAATATAAAGTATCCAGGCATAAAATTAACCGAGTACTAGAGAACCCGATTTTTAGAGGTTTTTTTGATATATCTTGAAAAGTAACAATCGATACACATGTATTTACATGAATGGATAGATCTTTTTAATACCTACAACTTCCTCATTTAACTTTTTTTGATCCGAGTTATAGTTTTTTTTTTTATTGGCGAAAAACCGTTTTTTCCAACTTTACGAATTTTTTTGACCAAGTTCGCCACTTCAGCTGCGATTGTATGAAACAGAAACGTTATTCAGAATTGAATTTCCTATACAGCCATATTTTTTTTATCCGGGATGGAATTTCTGTAAATTTAACATTAGTCCGTGACAGATTGCTTGGACTAATTATTGCACCGTGTTTATCGCGCTCGCTGTCGCTCGGGCGATACTGCACGGTGCAAAAATGGATTGCTAATGGCACGGATAGGCGTGACATGACAAATTTATGCAGTCAGTGCTATAAAATAATGTACGATACACGTATCATAAGTCGTTCTTTATGGCACAGCGTTAAGCGCCCTCACTACGCTCGGGCGCTTATACACGCCGTGCGCAAAGTACGACTTATACCACTAGTATCAATGTACTGTTTTCGCACAAGCGTAGTCAATGCCCAATAATCATTTCATATCCGTGTTCCATACGATACTTTTACACGTGTATGTAAAGTGCGTAAAGAACATAATTCTACAATTACGCAGGGAGATTAAATTATAATGGAGACACTATAAAATCGCATAGAGCTATAATTTGCATAATATTTTTATATTGTATTCGTTTATCAGTCTATTTTACTTACTCTCCACACTTTTAGTTCTATACGATAACAAATATGCAAAACTAATTCCATAAATCGAATATGAACATGAAGTATTGAAAATCCATACGTCAAAAATCCTTTTTTAATGATCCTATTCACCATGTCGTCAATATTATTTAATTTAGAAATTGTGGCACCACAAATAAAACAACTCTGACTTGAGCTTTCCGTTAGAGGATTGCATACCTGCAATTAAGATAAAATTTTTTTAGTTTTACGGCGTGCATTTATTTATTCTATAAGCTACATATTTCTATAGTCACGTGCTTATCGTTACCTAATAAAATTATGAATAAATTGAATTGACGCTCATGCTCGTAATTTTCAAGATAGGAGTATTTTTCAATCAAACGTTTCGGAAAAATCTTCTTTTTTTAATGTTCTCAAGATATGGGGATATCTCCAGAACTTTTAATATTTGGTATTTCAAAAAAAAAAAAAAATTTTTCTTCGAGCACACCTTTGAAACAAATATGAATGGCATACTTATTTATTAAATAATACAAAAAAGTTTGCATAACTCACTTTTTAATTCCGTTAAAAATAAAAGCAGCATAGTACAATTTCAAGAAAAAAATCAAATATTATCTGCATAAAATACGACTTTTGTACTTGGTTGTATGTGTCTGTGTGTGCGTGTGCGCGGGCGCGCGCGCGCGCGTGTGTGTATGTGTGTGTTTAAAAAAGGGAAAGTACAAAAAATAACGATGGTGTTAAACAAATTTTAATTAGATTTTATTTTAAAAACCAAGTCAAAATAATTAACGTCAAATAAACATTAAAATACATAAGAAACATAAATTAACAGTTTTACATATAATTATTGTTTCGTGAGGTGTTAATGAAGGATCGGGGAGTGGGTTGGTTCGCCAATAAACAACTTCCGTGTGGAGATTAAATGTGATTTTATTCAAGCGTGTCCCTCGTGCCTCTGAGCGTACAGTGTGTTGATGCTCTCTCTCTGGCCGTCGCGCGTGAACTGCTACTGCCGGCCGGCGTTGCGAAGTGCTGCCGGCGTGCCTGGTAGAGAGAGGGGCGGTAAGAGGGCCGCGTGGAGAGTGAAGAGCGAGTTCGAGCAAGCTCGCCTTTGGTGATGAATCCTCAACATTCCACCCACCTTCGCCAAACTGGCGAACGGTTCTCAATCCTGCGGTTGAAGGCGTAATACTTTGGTGATGGGACGACGTAGCGTTGTGGTGACCATGCGCAGATCGACCACGCGGGTGATTCCATCACTTCCTGGATGGATGGCGATGACACGGGCGAGAGGCCACTTAGCTGGAGGTGTGAGCTCACTGCGAATGAGCACCAAGTCCCCTATGGCAACTGAAGGATGAGATTGTCTCCACTTCTGACGGGATTGCAAAGACGACAGGTAGTCCGTCGACCATCTCTGCCAGAAGTGCTGGGCCAGCTGGCTGATTAAGAGCCAGCGCCTTCCTGCTGGGACGTTGTCGTTGGTAACATCTCCTTCAGGAACTATAAATGAGGATCGTTGTATGAGAAAATGTGATGGTGACAGAAAATCAAGGTCAGAGGGATCGTCAGTAAGAGCGGTTAATGGTCGGGAGTTAAGGCACGCTTCAATGCGGCACATAAGTATAGCAAGTTCTGAGAATGTGAGAACTTAATCTCCTATGACTCGACACATGTCATGTTTAGCGGATTTAACTCCGGCCTCCCAAATGCGACCAAAATGAGGCGCACTGGGGGGATTGAAGCTCCATGAAGTTCCTTCTTGAGCGAGTGACCTTCCGATTTGCGAAGATAATGAAGAAGATGCTATGAGCATCTGTTTTAGCTGAGCATCGGCCCCTACGAAGTTTGTACCTTGGTCAGAGAATAATTTTTTGCAATGACCTCTGCGAGCGGTAAATCGATGGAAAGCAGCGATGAACGCTTCACTAGAGTAGTCCTCAACTACCTCAATGTGTACTGCTTGGGTAGCCATGCAGATAAAAATCGCGATGTAACCTTTCATGATGCCTTTTCCCCTAGTCATAGTAAGACGAAGCTGAATGGGGCCGGCGTAATCGACGCCTGAGCACTCGAATGGCGGAGAGGGGCACACTCGAGCCTTTGGCAACTCACCCATTAATTGAATTGGCACTCGAGCGGCATGGCGTGAGCATGCAAGGCAAGTTCTGATGACTTTCTTGACTTCAGATCGTCCTTTAATTATCAAATACTGACGTCTGAGTATGGCAAGTGTCAATTGAACACCACCATGAAGAGTACGCTGATGAGCATCCTGAATTATCAACGTAGTGAAATGACAATTAGCGGGTAAAATAAGAGTATGCTTAGCGTCTTCTTCGAGCAGCGAATGAGAGAGGTGGCCGCCCACCCTGAGCAAATGATTCTGTATCATGGGGTTTAGTGGTAAAAGTGTGCTTTTAGACGAAAGTTTTCCTGCTCTAGATAGTTGTTGAAATTCAGACTTAAAATAAGCTGTCTGAATTAAGTGGATCAAACAATTTTTGGTGTTTCCAATCTCACTAGCACTAACCTCCTTAGAAGTTGGAGTGTGATGGCATAGTAGGGATTGAACGACAGAAAGAGGCCTAACGCCGAAATTTGAAGACGTCATACGCACTACTTTGGTATAGATTCGATTAATGAATCTAAAGCAGTACGAAGCCATTCGTAACAATTTATCCAATGAAGATTACTTATTAATCAGACTCCAAACTGCTGTAGTATTCTCAACAGAATTTGGGGTGCTCTTACTAGCGACTAGAGTGTAACTAGATTGAAGATTAAGACTATTAACGGTAAAGTTGAGCTCGTCATGAGACTTTGTCCATGGTTCAACGCTATCAGAAAGCCAAACGGGACCTTCCCACCAGAGATTATGCGAGACTAATTTGGAGGGCTCAATACCTCGAGATATGACGTCGGAGGGGTTATCAGCTGATCGCACATGATGTCAATATGCGTCAGGTAGCAGAGTGTGAATCTCTGAACACCTATTAGCCACGAAAACACCCCATCTTGAAGGGTGGTCTTTCAGCCAAAAAAGCACATCCGCTGAATCAGACCAAAGGTGCACACTTTCAACCTTTATTGGGAAAGATTCGATAAAAGAGTGAGTCAGTCGAACGAGTAGCAACGCAGCGCAAAGCTCTAAGTGAGGTATGTTTAGCGTCTTCAGAGAGGCAACTCGTGTTTTGGCCACTTGAAGTGCGACTAGAACCCTTTGGCCTTGAATTAAGCGCAGATAGATTACTGCACTATATGCAAACTTCGAAGCATCTGCAAATCCGTGATCTTCAATTAGTTCACATTGGTGAGTGTATCCATTCGAGCAAGGGATTTTGTTCTCAGAAATAGAGGGAAGATCATTCAACCAATTTTGCCAACGAATAGAGATTTCATGAGGGAGCTCCTCATCCCAACCAACCTTAAGAATCCGTAGAGACTGCATAATAATTTTTGCAGTGATCACAACGGGAGCTAACTATCCCATAGGATCGAAGATACGAGCAATTCTTCAGAGAACTGAACGTTTGGTAAAGGGTAGTTCGAACGAGGTATCCTCAATGTGAAAACTGAAATCGTCCGTGTTAGGTTGCGAATCTATACCCAAAATTGAAACGGATGTTTCTGAGGCAAATAATGTAATGGAATCCGCAGCTAACATATTCGAGGGTAGATAAGAGAGGACTTCAGTATTATTTGATGTCCATTTTCGAAGATTGAGATGACCTCGTTTAAAGAGTTGAATTAACTCATCTTGTTTTTTCAATGCTTCATCAAGTGAGTGTGCACCAGTGAGCACATTATCCGAGTACATCTCTGATCGAACAGCTTCAGCAGCGATTGGAAAAGTTTTGCCATAGTCTTCGGCTAATTTCAAGAGAGTTCGTATGGCTAGAAATTGCGAGCATGCCAATCCATACGACACCGTAGTCAGGCGATAAGTTTGAACAGGTTCATCCTTATTGAAACGCCATAAGATCGACTGATAGGGTTGATCAACTGGTTCGACACCAATTTGTCTGAACATTTTCTCTACGTCAGCAGAAAGGGCGATCTTGTACCTACGCCAAGCACAGATCAAAGCGACGGGATTCTGAAGAAGATTAGGCCCAATATGTAGGAGGTCGTTGACCGAGACTCCTGCTTTAGTTTTACTTGAGCCATTAAATACAGTACGTAACTTGGTAGTAGTACTTGTTTCTTTCCACACACCATAGTGAGGTAAGAAGGCTTGACTTTTGTTAGACAACGAATCGAAATTTGCGAGTGACATATGACCTAGGTCAATGTACTCTCTCATGAATTCTGTATAGGCTAATTTCACTTTACGTCCTTACCGAAGTTTGCTTCGAGACGATTTAGTGCGCGTAATGCGGCAGAATGAGAGCTCTCGAGATGAGCAGACGTCAACTGGTTTCGACTTTTCCGGGGTAGTCTTACTATATATTGCCCTGTTTCATCTTGACGAGTTGTTTTTCGATAAAAATCCTCGCATGCTTGTTCGTCAGGTGAGTAAGATTTTTTGTCAGTGACTATCTCCTCCGCCCTCCAAAAATCTTGTACGAGCTCCAAATTTTGGCTTCATGCTCGCAGCTGTCCGAACAATGAAGAGATATTGATTCTAGCCCTATTTTTGAAGGTGAAGAAGAGAGATTTCCTGTCAAGAGCCATCCGAGTTTGGAGCTAAGTGCTATCGGCTGAAGACTTTGGCCCTTAACAATTTGATTTTCAATGATTTGCGCATAAGCGCTTGCACCGAGTAGAATATCGATACGTGAAGATTCGAGATACATGGGGTCTGCTAGTTGCAGCCCTCTTAAGTATTCAAAATTAGAATTACCACCTGCGACGGGGGGCTTATAGGATGAGAGTTTTGGCAAAACTATAGAGTCAACCTTTAGAGAGAAATTTGAAACAAAATGAGGTTGTATAGAAAGACAAGCTACCTTAGAAGAAACAGCAGCTGTCTTTTCGCCTATACCTTGAATGTGCGTATGACTGGTTCTACAATCTAATGAGAGCAAGTTACACAAAGCTTGTGTAACAAGTGAGATTTGAGATCCGGGGTCGATGAGCGCACGAACTTGAATTTTGGTTCCGTTAGGACCAAGGGCGTTAACCCGAGCGGTAGCCAAAAGTACCCCAGTACTTTTAGTACTTACTCCACTATTAAGGGAGACTGGCTGTGAGGCAAGTTGAAAGTCATTGAAAACGACAACGTTGCTACAGTTTGGATTAGTGGTGCCGGACACTGAGTCAATCTGATCAGTCTACGGCGAACTGATTACTTCACTGCTGTCAATGTCCACCAAAGTGTGATGCTCAGATTTACGAAGGATGCATCGGTACGTGGAAGTACAACTTCTGACGTTGTGCTTCCCTAAACAATTGTAACAAAGATTAGAAGATCTGATCAATTCCTTTCGCTCAGGAATCGTTTTATTGAGAAATCGTTCACATCTATTTTTAAAGTGATGTTGATTACAAATCGAACATTTCTTTTTTGTTGGGTTCCAAGATGAGGTTTGAAGCGAATAAACCGCCTGAACATTGTCATGCTCTGATTTACGAGGTTTTGAATTTGTGGATTGAGCTTTTGTATTATTTGTTGAAGACGATCTAGTGCCAGCTTCGATGGCCTCTAGAGTGAGGGTTTGACTACGAAGAAAAGCTTGAAGTTGCTCCATTGTCGGTGGATCGACACTATCACCTAGATGCTTTTCCCATTCTTTACGAGTATTTAAGTCAAGACGATTCAGCGTAAAATGAAGAATTAAATCACTACCTAAAGAAGCCGCTCTATTTAGAGAGGTCAGACTAGCGATGGGATTGAAAATTTCCCTATAAATCCGTTTGATTTCCGACGAAGAATCTGCCTTCATGGATTTAACTGAAAAGATTTCTGAGATGTGACAGCTAACAATGCGACGTTGATTCTCGTAATATTCGATTAAAGCTATCCATGCTCGGTCATAATTATCACCAGAAATTGGAAGAGATTTAATTTTCTCAAGTGCTTCACCTGTAAGGTGAGTGCGAAAATAATGCAATTTTAGAACAGGCGTTAAGTCTTCGCGACGATGTATGACTGAACGAAAAACGTCTCTAAAATTTTCCCAATCCGAGGATTTCCCCGAAAACTTTGGTAAATCTATCTTCGGTAAAGATTGCAACGAAACGTTAGTTGCATGAGCAGGAATAGTGGCAACTGGGGCAACATTCGAATTGGAGGAGCCTTGATTGGCATCTCTTTTCCTGATAGCCTTTAAGAAATCAAGAAGTTCTCCCCGACGGACATAAAAGCTATCCTCAACCAAATCACAGAGGTTAGTTGTAAAATAGGCGTGATTTTTATCAAGAGCCTCGAGCTTCAGAACTAACTCGTGATGTAACTGAAAAGTCACATAATTTGCTTCAAGTCCGGCGAGACATGACTCTGCATAACCTTCCGTCATGTTATCTTTACCCTTAGATTTGAAATTTTGAAATGAATTATTAATTCTAGCTTGGAGTAACAACTGTCGAGTATGTAGTCCCTCCATTTTGAGATCAAAGTAATTTGACTAGCAACGAGTTTTGACTGTTTAACCTAGGTATTGAGTTAACTATGTTTACCCACTCGAAAGTAGAGTAACCATAAGTGAAAATTGTTACAATTAAGCCTTAGCCTAGGTTATAATACTTATGATAGTATGAACGTAGATATTCGCTTGAAGATGTGACGTTGAGGGCGTCTGCTAACGTTCTCACGGTGAATCAGTTGATGATCCACAGCGTTGACTGCACGAAGTGAAGTTAGTCGT
This sequence comes from Torymus aiolomorphi, assembly GCA_036365515.1. Lineage (NCBI taxonomy): Eukaryota > Metazoa > Arthropoda > Insecta > Hymenoptera > Torymidae > Torymus > Torymus aiolomorphi. The sequence goes on along the minus strand of CM070875.1, from coordinate 167,808,432 downwards.
GATTCTCAGTTGAAAGGAACGAAACCTCTTATTATGTGCAGTCGTCATCCAATGAAAATGCAAGGTCACATAACATAAGTATTTGCTAAGTCAGATATTGCATTCAACTTTCTCAAGACAAGTTAAATATTATAATTAATTTTATAATAAACTCAACCCAAATTAAATAGTTCTAATCTCAAATTAAATGTACTCAATTTTAATTAAAGTAGTCTTTACATTAAATAGAGATCATTAAATTCTCTTTGAATTGCATGAAGAGACTAAAATGACTAGACGAAAAGTCACACAAGTAAATAAATAAAATTGGAACGATACGTGTGTCCAAGTATTAGGACGTAGCATCCGAGCGCAATCCTAGGTGGATTCAACCGGCTGGAGCGAGCGAAGCAGATGGACTCGTCCGTGTACAGTTCTCTTCCGCTGATGCGCCCCCCTGGCTAATGAAAATGGACTCGTCCACTCCAATTATGCTTGGCGACGACGTTCGCGGCGTCCTGGACGTCACTCGTCCTTATGGTCGTTCACTTGCAGACGTCTCTTCCTCCTTCGAGGAAAGCTCCCGGTATGCCCGATGAACGCCTCGCTCCTTGATGTTGTAGCGAGCGATGTCCACGCGGGTACTCCGTGGCTTGACTCGTATGAGCCCCGTAGCGTGTACGCTGCACGCGGGTACTCCTTGACTTGACTGATGTGGACCCCGTAGCGTATACGCTCCACGGAGATGGTCCGTGAATTGAGAGGCGTGAACCCCTTTTCGAATGGTTGCAATAGCCGGAAACGATTAAATGATCATCGTACGATCGCGATGATTCTAGAGCTGGCTTAACCGTGGCTCTGATGAGAAAGTTGCCACTTGTTGCTTTGAGTACGACAAGATGGCTGCCGATTACCGTACGAACGCGGTAATTCTAGAGCTGGCTTTACAACACACGCTCTTGGCGACGTCTTAACAACGCACACTCCAAGGCGTTTTCAGAAATGGGGTAAATAGCAATTGAATGTGTTATTTCCCCTAGAAAGCCTTAGAAATTGGCTTCCGAGTCCGCGCGACGGCGAAACAAACGAGAGAGAGATAGCACCGTACGCGCGCAGTCGGCATGCGTGAGCATGCGACTGTATCGGCACTCACGACCACGAACACTTTGATGCGTATCTGCAGAAGAGAAGACTAGTCCTACGCCACTCGAGAGTAGACGTAGGGCATAGTAAAAAGGGTTCCCCTCGCTGTGGCCATGGCTTGCAAATGTATCGTGAGGTATTAATGAAGGATCAGGGAGAGGGCTGGTTCGCCAATAAACAATTTCCGTGTGGAGATTAAATGTGGTTTTATTCAAGCGTGTCCGTCGTGCCTCTGGGCGTACGTCTTGCCTCTGAGCGTACGTTACAATATATATATATATATATATATATATATATATATATATATATATATATATATATATTGTAACGGGGTTCAGTTATGGAGAGGGTATTAATCCCTCTCAGGGGTTCGCGGTGTAACATACAGGCGTATTCTACGCCCGCACAACTCACCGTTGTAGAACTCGGCACAGGTTCCGAACATGCGAGCCCGGCTTCTATTGTAGAAAGCCTAGGCCGCTTTCTACTAGAACCGGCGCTGCGCTCTGCCGCTGCTGCCAACTGCTGCCCGCGAACTACCGGCTGCTCGCTATGACCTAGCGTTACCAGCGCAGCCGGTCTTTCCCGCACAACGCCGCTCGGTCTAACCTCTCAAGCTGCTATTGAGATACTTACTACCGCTACCGATGCTCCTCTAGGAGGCAATGCCTGCGACTATCTGCAGCTGCTGAAAAGGGTAGAGGGCGGTATTCGGGAAACATGCATAGGTTAGGCGCGCTAAATAAATACTCGTGACTCGACTGTTAAGATAAAAATGAAAGGGGTTTATTCAACCAAGTTGATCGCGCTAAGGGGCGCGAACCCGAACAATGGCCGGCCATCGCAGCTATCTCTCTCGCTCGTTCGCCTCTGCACTCGCTACGAGGGGGAGAGGGCGGGAATGGAGCTCGCCTCACTGTTCCCGTCCCTGTAGCGCTTCTACTTTTCTCTCTCTCTCTCACGCTCACTCGCGGTGAATGGTGGCGCTGTGGCGGTCACAGTTGCAGCGGTGGAGGCACAAAATATTAACCCGACCTCTTTTACTACGCGTGACGGTGACGGCGACTACTTTCGCGTGTCACGGCGAGAATCAACATGACCGCGCGCTCACATTCGCAGCGGCGCGGCGGCTTCGTCTTCTTCTCCATCTGCTTCTGGCTTGTTCCGCGTGGCGCTCTGTCGATCGCGATACGTGCAGGCGCGCGAGATTCAAATCTCGCAACGCAGTATAAGTGATTCTCGTAACTTGTATCGGCGCCCGTTACACCCCCCACCCAGATGTGACGTCCACTCGAACGTTACATCAAGGAAGGAAAGTGCACTGAAATAAGGAGGCAAAGTCTAACGTGGGTGCGGATGTTGATATTTTAGACGTCACAGGCTCGCTGTGGTTCCCCACCGCCCGCGACGTAGGAAAGCGGAAGGACCAGGTGGCTTTCCGAAGGCACCCGCGTCCTCGCTGCGGTTGGGCTGGGGCAGATGGGGCTACCGGATTCGGCCCGAGCGGAACTACTACCACCTCTTCTACCTCACCGCCGTCGCCTACCAGTCTGTAGGTGTTAGGTCCAAGGGCATCCGTAATCCAATACGGACCTTCGAACTTCGGCGCTAGCTTCGCCGCAATGCCCTTGGCGACCGAGGATAGGGGATGGCTGCGCTTCCACACTCTGTCACTTGGTTTGAAAGTTGGCTCGCTCCTGCCGGCGTCATAATAGCCGGCTTGGGGTTCTTGAGCCGCGCGCGCGTGTAACTCTGGAAGAGTCTCCATTCGCTCCTTCCAGTGAGCCAACCTTTCTTTTTGAGCCGGGTTGTCTGCTGCTACCTCTTGCATCCTTCGTTGCGTGCCAGAGGGTTCTGGCTGTCTCCCATATAGCATTAGAGCTGGGCTCATCCCAGTAGAACTTTTCTCAGCCGTATTCATGGCGAAGAGAAGTTCCGGAAGCTTCTCGTCCCATGTACTATGCCGCTCCTTAAGATAGAAAGCGACCATCGTCTTTAGGGTACGGTTGGCTCGTTGTACCGGATTAGCCTGAGGATGATAGGGGAGAGTATAGGTGTGATGCACACCGCGCTCTTGCAGGAAGTCTTCCACGGCATGGTTCTTAAACTCTGTGCCATTGTCAGGCAAGAAGACTTCCGGGAAATCGAATCGAGGAAAGATCTTCTGATTTAGTTCCGCTATCACCGTCTTGGCGTTGGCCATACGTATGGGGGATGCCTTTACCCACCTGGTGAAGAGATCTTTTAACACCAGGATATACTCGCAACCTTTGGAGTTTCGAGGCGATGGTCCGATGATGTCTCCAGCCACGACCTGCCAGGGTTTGGCGATTACTCGGCGTCCCATGAGGCCGGCTGGAGCCCTTTGTTCCACCTTGAAGCGCTGGCACGTCTCGCAGTTTCGCACTTATTCCTACGTTTCTGCATAGTAGCGCGGCCAATAGTAGCGCAGTGCGACTCTGACGAACGTTTTCTCTCTGCCGATATGTCCAACGGTGGCGTCGTCGTGGCATTCCTGCAACACCTCGCGACGATGCTCTTCTGGCACCACCAGTTTCCAGGCATCGCCATCGTCGCCGAGGGTTGAGTCTATCTCTGAGTTGGGGCGGTACCGATTGAGACTGCCTGCTACGAGTTTGTAGGTAGGGTAGTCATTAGGCTGCTCTTTGACCTTGGCGCACCACTCCTGGTACCACGTGTCTTCGGTGTCGGTGAACCACGACACCGCAGTCACTTCTAGCCCTCCCTCATCCACATACATACGAGAGAGGGCGTCTGCCACGTGTTCAAGGCGCCTTTGCGGTGTTTAACGGTGAACTTGTGGCCTTGTAGCTCCAATGCCCAACGAGCAAGCCGGCTCGTCAGGTTCTTCATGTGACAGAGCCACCGTAAGCTACTGTGATCTGTCACAACTTTGAACTCGTACCCTTCGATATAAGGGCAAAACTTCTGGATCGCCCATACAACCGCGAGACACTCTCTTTCGGTCACGTTGTAATTTCGCTCTGCCGGGGTAAGCACTCGGCTTGCGAACTCTATTACCCGCTCTAGCTCTTCTGATTCCTGGAGCAGTACAGCCCCTAGGCCCACGTCACTCGCGTCCGTCTGCATGATGAACAGCCCGTTAGGATCGGGGCGGTGCAGCACCGGCGCGGTCATGATCATCGCCCGGAGCAGATCGAAAGCATTCTGCTGCTCCTCGTGCCACTCATACCTCTGATTCTTCTTTGTCAGGTTGGTGAGTGGCTCGGCGATGCTGGCATAATTCGGTATGAACCTCCTATACCAGGATGACGTGCCTAGGAACCGTCGCAGCGCCTTCAGGTTCGGTACCGGGTAATTCTTAATGGGCTCTATCTTGGCCGGGTTAGGCCTCGTGCCGTCCCGGTTAACCAAGAAGCCCAGGTACGCTACCTCAGGCTTGCAGAACACGCACTTCGCGGCGTTCAGCGTCAGTCCAGCGGCTCCGAGCCGTTCTAGCACCGCTCGCAAGCATTCCTTGTGCTTCTCGAACGTCTCGGCGACGATGATGATGTCGTCGAGGTAGGCATAGACGTTCGGCTGTAGCATGGGTCCGAGCACTTGGTCGATGAGACGCTGGAAGATAGCGGGCGCGTTAGTCAGACCATACCGCATCCGCCGAAACTGGTATAACCCCATTCCCGGCACCGTGAAGGCCGTGATCGGACGCGCCTCTTCCGCTAGCGGTATCTGGTGATACGCGCTCTTGAGACCCAGCGTGGAGATAAACTTTGCCTTCCTCAGCTTTCGCAGAATATCTTGCATATTTGGAAGGGGGTAGGCATCGGGTTCGGTGACTGCGTTCACCTCACGCAAGTCACTGCAAAACCACCGCGTGCCGTCGCTCTTCGGCGTCATCACGACGGGGCTCGACCAACCACTCCTGGAGTGCTCAATTATACCTTGAGTTAGCATCTCGCGCACCTGGCGATGCATCTACTCCTGCACCCTATCTGACACCGGATAGTAGCGCTATTTGATTGGCCGAGCATTCCCCACTTTGATTTCATGCTCCACGCCTTTGACGCATCCCAGTCCTGGTGGGAGCTTGCCCAGGATCTCGTCTACCATGGCCTTCAGCTCCTCTCGCTGAAGGTCCGTAGCGTCCGCAAGCCCGATGGCAGACACGGTGCTACGATCGGCGGTCAAGCTGGCTACTTCCAGCTCGACATAGGCTTCCGCCTCCTTGCAGAAGAGCCTGTCCGTATCCGGATCAAGTACGGCCCTAAACGCTCGTACAAAGTTGACCCCTAGGTAGCAGTTTGCGTCGAGCTGAGGCACGATGGCGACCCGTATGTCGCGCGTTATGCCCGCCACCGTGATCGGTAGGATCACGTGGCCTAGTACGGGGCTGCGGCTTCCATCCGCGAGCCTTACCCCTTGCTTCTCGGACGCTACGAAGTCCCTTTCGAGCGCTGTCGCCAGTTGGAGCCCGACGGTGCCCATGACCGTTCTAGACGCTCCTGGATCCAAGAGCGCTCGAAGGTCGAACTCGCCAACCCCTATCCGCATTCACCATCAGGTTTCTGTGTCAGGGGGTGGGATAGCCGGGGCGTCTCCTCGACTATCCTTCGGCGAGCGAGTCCCTCGCTCTGGCGGGTCGGGGCGACTGTCGCTCGCGACTGTCGCTCGCGGCCACCGCGACCTCCTTCGTAGAGATCTCTGCCTGCGGGGGAACGGAGGTGATCCCTTCTACGCCCTTCCCCCTTGGCGTTTCCCGAACCGTTCGGGCAGAACCGGGCCATGTGTCCTGGAAGGCTGCACGAGTAGCAACACAATGGAGGCCTCGGCTCCTTCGGGGATTTGCCTCCGAAACTAGCGGGAGGCGGAGAATTACCCTGCGCCTGCCCGCTCTTCTATTCTGGGGGCTTCCCGGATCCGCCCTGCCCTGGTGATCGGTGGCCGCGCCTTCTACCCGGCCCCGACGGGGACGTTCGTCCGGAGCCCCCCACATTGGGGTTCCCTAGGTCCGCGAGGCTCTGCTTGAGGACCCTGCGAAGCATGTCCTCCAAATTCTCCTGCTTGGGGCCCCGCTCATCTACCACCGCTGCCACCTTATCCTCCTGGTGCCCTTTCGGCTTGTGTGTAGTATCGCTAAGGGGAGGAGGCTTGTATGCCATTTCTGGCAACAAGGTGGCTCCTGGCGGTGGCGGCGGTAGATAGGCCTTGGAATACTCCAAGGTTTGCTCAGCATCTACCGCCAAGTCAAGCAGCTCCTCGATGGTTCGGAAGTCTGATCTCCGAACCATAGACTGCAATCGCGGCTTGAGGTTGCGATGGAGCTGGTCCAGCTGATGTTCGAGGCTGGAGGCGGGCGATATCTTCCTCATGATCGCTACGAGACACGTGATGTAGTCCCTCACGGCCTCCTCCGCCCCTTGCGTGCGACTATTGGCTTCGGCCACTAGCCGCTGCTGGTACCTTCAGCTCGTGCCGTACCAGCGTCGCGCAGCCGTCACAAATTCTTGCCACGTGGTCCACTTTTCCTTCTCATTCCTGTACCACGTGGCGGCCGTGTCGGTGAAGAGTTCCGATAGCGACGATAACACCTCTTCTTCCGTCAAGTTAGCCAGGACTCTGCAATCCTCCAGCCTTGCCAAGAATACGTCTATGCTCTGGCTCTTCGCGCCAGAGAAGCGTATTTGCCACTTCCGCACTATTTGGCCGATATCTCTCGAGGTGTATAACCCCGACCTCGAGAAATTGGCCGAAGTGCTTGGCGCAGAGTAGTTATGCCAGCTCGAACTTCTCGCCGGATTTCAGCGGTCACCCTCCTCCCAGGCCGGGTTTACGCTTGAAAGTTCTTTTGCACTGCCAGTGGTATCCTTCACAAGGTACCTACTGGATTACCACTGGCTAAAGAAAATACGAATTTCCTCAACTGGTGGTTCGGTCTCTAATCGCTAAGACCCGGGTAACTCGTTTTTTAACCTGCTTACTTGGAGGTTATGTCGCTTTATTGTTATTGCGCAAACGTAATTCGCTTGTTTGCGCAATGTGCACACGTTTTTATCGCATGCACAACCGATTCAGCGCATGCGCAAACGATAAAATCGGTGCGGTCGCGATTTCGCGGATGCGTGAGCGTTCTCGCGGGGTTATAAGTCTTTGATTGCGAATTGCAAATAAACTAATTGACTTTTTTCCCTTATACTTCCTGCGCAAATCTATTCGGCACGCGAGCAAACGATTCCGTGTCGAAAAATCGAAATTTGCGTTTTCCGCACGCTGCGTATCCGCGGCACTAAAATCACTAGGTGTAATAGTTTCACCAGCGCACGCGCAAACAATTCCGCGTCCAAAAACAAAAATCTAATTGTTCGGCCCTTCGCGCATGCGCAAACTCAAAATTAGTGATGTGCGCACCTCCCAGTGAGATGCGCTACCGATACCGCGGGCTAAATCAAAATTTTCATTTTTCGACCCTTTGCGCATGCGCAAACTCGAAATTAGTGCTGCACGAACCTCCCAGTGAGATGCGCTATCGATTCCACGTGCTAAATCAAAATTTTTATTTTTCGATCATTTGCGCATGCACACTCGAAATTAGTGGATGCGCGCACCTCCCAGCGAGATGCGCTAACGATTCCGCGATAGTGATTTTCCACTTCTTTTTTCGGTTTCTGCGCATGCGCGGGCTCAAAATTACTGCGCGCGACCTCTAGGCCGTCCCCCGCGTCCGCGCTCACGCGTATTCCCCAAAAATGGGGAAATTTCCGCTAATATCCCTTAAAATGCGAATTGGGTGCGTAATCTGCTACTTTACGCCCCAGCGTGCACGTGAGTTGCCCAACAAAGAGATCGAACGCTAGGAACCTATTATTGATAAAAAAATGTTAATAAATAGTGTAATGAATAATAAATAAATAATTGTTAATTAATCTCTTTGTTGCTCTCACTAAGTACTTCAACCATGCTCGGTCTTCACAAGTAATGTTCTCCCTAAGTACGTGCAAGCCGGGTTATTCACTCCAAGCAAGGTTATAAACCACCAGTTGGTTACCCTTGCACACACTATACACTTTTGTAGTAATTAATTATCCCTCTCGATAATTAATTATTCGCAACGCGAGTCTCGACCTGTTTAAATAATCGAATTATTCCCTAACCTATGCTTTCCAACACGTTAAGAAGCGCCTCGGCACAGGTTCCGAACATGCGAGCCCGGCTTCTATTGTAGAAAGCCTAGGCCGCTTTCTACTAGAACCGGCGCTGCGCTCTGCCGCTGCTGCCAATTGCTGCCCGCGAACTACCGGCTGCTCGCTATGACCTACCGTTACCAGCGCAGCCGGTCTTTTCCGCACAACGCCGCTCGGTCTAACCTCTCAAGCGGCTATTGAGATACTTACTCCCACTGCCGATGTTCCTCTAGGAGGCAATGCCTGCGACTAGCTGCAGCTGCTGAAAAGGTTAGAGGGCGGTATTCGGGAAACATGCGTAGGTTAGGCGCGCTAAATAAATACTCGTGACCCGACTGTTAAGATAAAAATGAAAGGGGTTTATTCAACCAAGTTGATCGCGCTAAGGGGCGCGAACCCGAACCATGATCAACAATTGAGTACGCGCAGGCCGAGACTCTAAATCGGCTCTAAGACGGCAACAGATTACTCCGCGACAATATTTACGAAAGAACGCATTATGCGAGACTTACGTTCGTAGGCCGGCCGACCATCGCAGCTATCTCTCTCGCTCGTTCGCCTCTGCAAACGCTGCGAGGGGGAGAGGGCGGGAATGGAGCTCGCCTCACTGTTCCCGTCCCTGTAGCGCTTCCACTTCTCTCTCTCACGCTCACTCGCGGTGGATGGTGGCGCTGTGGTGGTCACAGTTGCAGCGGTGGAGGCACAACACACTAACCCGACCTCTTTTACTACGTGTGACGGTGATGGCGACTACTTTCGCGTGTCACGGCGAGAATCAACATGGCCGCACGCTCACGTTCGCAGCGGCGTGGCGGCTTCGTCTTCTTCTCCATCTGCTTCTGGCTTGTTCCGCGTGGCGCTCTGTCGATCACGATACGTGCGAGCGCGCGAGATTCAAATCTCGCAACGCAGTATACGTGATTCTCCTAACTTATATCGGTGCCCGTTACAATATATATATATATATATATATATTTCGGAATCCGGTACTTTTGAGGTTCTATAGTTTTTTTCTCCAGAGTTTGTATATGCTTGACTAAAGAAATAACTCCCTCTCCTATGTCAGCACAGATTCGATACTTTGAGGATTTTTCGGACTTTTGAGGACATCCTCAAAACTCCTTTGATATGAAACGGTACTTTTGAGGATTTATATTAATACCTTCAACGCAGAGAGGGAGTTATTTCTTTAGTCAAGCATATCCGAACTCTGGAGAAAAAAACTATAGATCCTCAAAAGTACCGGTTTCCGAAATATATATATATATATATATATATATATATATATATATATATATATATATATATATATATATATATATATATATATATATATATATATATATATATATATATATTGTAACGGGCACCGATATCAGTTACGAGAATCACGTATACTGCGTTGCGAGATTTGAATCTCGCGCGCTCGCACATATTGTGATCGACAGAGCGCCACGCGGAACAAGCCAGAAGCAGATGGAGAAGAAGACGAAGCCGCCGCGCCGCTGCGAACGTGAGCGTGCGGCCATGTTGATTCTCGCCGTGACACGCGAAAGTAGTCGCCGTCACCGTCACGCGTAGTAAAAGAGGTCGGGTTAGTGTTTTGTGCCTCCACCGCTGCAACTGTGACCGCCACAGCGCCACCATCCACTGCGAGTGAACGTGAGAGAGAGAGAGAGAGAGAGAGAGAGAGAGAGAGAGAGAGAGAGAGAGAGAGAGAGAGAGAGAGAGAGAGAGAGAGAGAGAGAGAGAGAAGTAGAAGCGCTACAGGGACGGGAACAGTGAGGCGAGCTCCATTCCCGCCCTCTCCCCCTCGCAGCGAGTGCAGAGGCGAACGAGCGGGAGAGATAGCTGCAATGGCCGGCCGGCCTACGAACGTAAGACTCGCATAATGCGTTCTTTCGTAAATATTGTCGCGGAGTAATCTGTTGCCGTCGCGCATCGGCGGCCGCAAGCGTGCGTGCCATTTAGAGTCTCGGCCTGCGCGTACTCAATTGTTGATCATTGTTCGGGTTCGCGCCCCTTAGCGCGATCAACTTGGTTGAATAAACCCCTTTCATTTTTATCTTAACAGTCGGGTCACGAGTATTTATTTAGCGCGCCTAACCTACGCATGTTTCCCGAATACCGCCCTCTACCCTTTATATATATATATATATATATATATATATATATATATATATATATATATATATATATATATATATATATATATATATATATATTGATATATAAAAATCTCTGTACATAATTTAACCATGAAAAAAATATAATATTTCATTTACGAATTCATGTCTTACTAGGAGTTTCTCTTTGTATGACTTTTGGCTTTTCTACAGATCCATGGTAAACCATTTTTTTCTTTTTTAACTGCGGTTCAATGGCTGTGCTTAATTCTATTTTCCTTAATAGTAGTATTTTAAAATTAAGGATCTATAGTACGATTTTTAGTTGCGTACGAGGGCCAGCAGAACAGACCCGAGTATCGTGAGATTACGCGAGGATATTACGGCATACAGCTGAGTAATGAATAGTATTTTTCGACATGGTATAGGTGTACAATTCGCGAAAATAATGGTATTTTCCCTCCAAAAATTATCATTTTGTGAATTCTGCACATTAAATAAAAAAGTACTGTTAAATTTAGTTTTTGCTAGTCAAATAGTGATCCCCATGCACAAATTCGAAAAGCTGTATTTTTTACTTCACGTTCAGTATACGTAAAGTGACACATCATTACACCTGCAAAACGTGCACCATTTTTGCTACTAGGCATTGACTATGGTCTTTTAAAAGAACGTAAAATACAGGAAAATTTGTATAGTTCTGCGTGGCATAAATCTGCATTTATGTCATGCCTATCGGTGACATAAGTAGTCCATTATTGCACGGTGCTTATCACCCTCGCTGTCACTTGGGCGATACTGCACGGTGCAAAAATGGACTGCTAATGCGGATAGGTGTGGCATGGTGGATTTATGCAATCAGTACTATAAAATAATGTACTATTCATTTACAGTAAAATAGTATCTTTCGTCACTAGTTCGCAAAATGCTATTTCACGAACCGAGTAGTGATCGCAGTGCACGAAAACCGGTGAAGCCGTTCTGAGTGTCGCTCGACTAAGTAACGAACATTAATTTTTTATATATACTTATCGCGAAATTCGTTTTTACGGACTTATTTGCGGAAATAAAAATGCAATTGCACGCACTCAGTTCCAGATACATGAAATCGCATTTTACGCCCTCAAATAAGTCCGTAAAATCGAATTTTACGGTCTAGTATATCGAAAAAAATTGTTTACTAATATAAATGATGAACTTATTTATTTTAATCGTATCAAAATGCTATTAAATTTGTATATATCACTTTAACAATTTAACTACTTCTTTTTGAAATATTAAAGTAGTGATTACGCTGGCTTTTGGACCTAAAAATTCCAAATTCAGCGTGTGCTTATCAAAAATCTAGTTTTCTAGATGAGTTACGCTTGAGAAGTAATTGATTGAAGCCGTATAACTTTTAAACCATGTGTGGCACACACACGTGCAACAAATAAAATTATTATATTTTTAATAAAGAATGAAATCTGTGAGCCAGATTAAGAAAAAACTTCACGTTAAAATATATAGAACAGAATTACTACAAAAATATTTATTTTTGAAAAATCACTGACCCAACTTTCTATATTCTTGATTTCTATTGTATCGCAGGCACACTTCTGAAATAAGGTTTTTCTACTTAAATATGATACCAAATATCGTAATATGATAGTCTTAATGAATAAAAAAATTCCTTACAGTTTTTATAGAGCAAATACTGTAAAAAATGTCGTCAATGACCGCAGCGAAATGAGTTAATTTAGTACATTTTCGCGTTCTCATCACTTTATATGTAAATGGAACGATCTTTTCATGCGTGGAACATTTGAAAAACATTTACTTTTACCTATTTGCGTAGTCGAAAGTATATATTTCTTATTAAAAAGATCTGGAAAATTGCCATACTATGAAAAGTAAAAGTTCTAGAGATATCCCCATACATAAAGTAATTATTAATGTGAGAGAAGTTATTTAAATATCTTTTCAGAACGTCGAGAGTTGTACACATGTATAAAATATTGATGTAAAATATACAATGACTTATTCTAAGAAAGGATCTCGAAAAATGCACCCTTCGCAGAACTACGGGTACTACGGGTACTACTAGCACGGAATTATTTGCGACTCTATGACGAAAACTAACATATTTTCAAAACTTGTGACGAAAACCAATTTGTTATTGAACATAGAGCAGCATTACCTCAACCTACTAGTTTTGTAGCAAATCTCAAGAAACGTGATAGCCTTTGATGTAAACACTGAAGCGTATTGGTCTTTGTTATAAACGCTGAAACGTACAGTTTTATTTGAAAGGTGAATCGTACTATTATTCGAACATGATGTCAATTAAGAAGATATTTAAAGAAGTCTAAGAAGTAACTTCCATCCGTTAAAGCAAACAGCGATGATAAGAATTTATTTTTTATGCTCTTAATCCCCGTCACTGATATTGTTAAATTTTATTAGTATTTTAAACACTTTGATAACCTTTCCGTCAATCATTGTTAGAACCATTTTAGAACTGACACTGCAGCCAGCCACGATAGGGTCCTGAGTGCTGTGATTTGTTCCTTAAGATTTGCCTCTTTTTTCTACATAAATCATCAGTTTCCTTTTCATACGCAATTTTGATTGGGCGACAAAATCTAGTAGACGAAGCTCGTGGATTTTTCCAATAGATTTCACCTATAATTAAGATGTTCTTTGTAATTTTTGTTCTTTTTCATGTTTAATAAAACATGAAAATATAATGGAAATTGCGATTGATAATAGGATAATTTTTTTTTTGCTATTAAGTATTGATCATAATGAAAATTGACAGTGTTCATGCACTTTAAATGTAAATTTCGTTCGAAAGTTATTCGACGCTTTCTAATAAAACTCGAGTGCCAATGCAACAAAATGCTAGATCGCTGTTCCATGAAACAAATTCCTATCTCAGAGATAATTTACCAGAGTCCCATCACAAAGCTCACTGTAATAAAGTCCTATCTCAAATATTCAATGCAATATAGATCAAGAAGGTTTCAATTCGCATAAAAATAAAAAAGCTCTTATTACTGTATAATTTAAAAGTAAGATATACCTTGCTAAATCTTAACAGGCAGCGGAGTCGAGATAAACATAAAGTTGTATCTACTTGTAGAAGCGCGCAGATATTTAGAACAGTATAAAATCCTTTCGTATCCTCGTAGAAAATTAACCACATTTTATATAGCTAACGTTTTAATTAAATGGAACCATTTTTAGCAAAAATCATAATGCAAAAATAATATAATTCATTTAAAAGTTCTTTTCTATTTATTAGTTTTATTTTATTTTATTTTATTTTATTTATTTACTATTACTTAATATACATATTTTATGAAGTATAAATGCCAATATTTATTCCGGATTGGTACATAATTATGAAGTACAGTCAATGTTTGTCTTTAGCCATAAAGTTAACTGAAAAATAGTTAGCTTCTATAGTTAACATTTCTACCAGGGTAGAAGCGAGCGGGCGGCTAAAACTTTGGTAAAATAAAAAACTCTGACTCTAAATAGCCGGGAAAAACAAGTTTATAATCAGTTGTATGAGTGCCATCAAACTCATATTTGAGAATCAGTGTCAGCTGCGTATTTGAATTTTCGTCGAAATTCAGTTTTAAATGATCAATGATCCGTCTTATAGTATGACTTAACAAGCTTTGGAGTGGTCCTTCACATTTTCCTTCTGTTATACTAATCCCATATAAGCAGCTTTTTTAGCTTCAGCAACCTATGCAATAAAACTTATCTTATTTTGACACTAATAGAAAAAAAATTGAATAACTGTAAAAAATAGTTATTTGATGTAGTTTTATTAAAAGTTACTAGAGTCATTATAGTGAACAAATTTAACTATTTATTACTGTAAATAAATACTATTGTTTTCAGGGACTTTGTTTCTATAATCATTATTTTACAAATTTATTAATAACTGTATGAAACTTCAAATAACTGTAAATAATAGTACAGTATGGCACTGTGTACTACTGTGTGTGGTGTGGATTATTAACCTTATGAAACGGTTTTCGCCCGAGCGAATTAAGGCGGTCTTACACCTAAAAATTTTGAAAAAATCAAATTTTTTTTCTTGAATTTTTTAATTATATATGTTATTTTAAATCTAAAAAATCTGGTTTGAATAAAAAATTTTAAAAATTCAAAATGATATCGTTAAAAGATCTTACTATCTTTAAAATAACGAAAACATTAATTTTCCCTTTTTTGGCCTTTTCTATAGGTTTCTGTATATATATATATATATATATATATATATATATATATATATATATATACACACACACACACACACACACACACACACACACACACACACACACACACACACACACACACACATATTTATCTCAAAGGTAACTTATGCGGACGCATCCTTAATGGGAACGGTACTTATGCGGACTTTCATCGACTTGTGCAGATATTTTTTAGTGTCTACATAGAGAGAGAGTTATTTCTTTAGCCAAGCGTAACTTGTGCAGACACGGGTCTAATGGAAACGATACTTATGCGGCAACTGACGTAAACGGATCGGGACTTATGCGGACGAGTCTACATATGACCTATACATCTGTTTATATATATATATATATATATAGGAACACGTTTACTTGTATATGTTTTAAAATATCAAAAAACTTTATTTAAGACTTATTAGTATAAGAATTGTAAAAAGAATAATTAAATTCACATACAGGGTTTATTATAAAAATAATATCAATCATATTCTGGAATTTAAAATACAGTGGAATCATCTTTTGAGTTGTGACAATTTTGCACTTCTGTTCTAGTAAAGTGACCATTCCGTTACCGAAATTTGACAGTAAGTTACAATATTATTAATACTCACTTTTCTATACCATGGAATAAAACTATAATACCATAGTGTCAACAGAGTTGCACAGCGGACCACTCAAAATTTCGAATAAGCCAAGATACATAACCATGTGATTTCAACAGTTTGTTTTGCAGAGTTTTTGCTTTCTGATGAAGAAAGATTTTTTTCATAGTGCTTGGTTATTTGAATTCATAAGTGAATTTAGAACTAAAAATGTTATGTAATGATAAATAAAGTTATCATTTGAAATAGAAGTAAAATGTCTATATTTTATAATAAAATAAATAGCTATCACTGTTGTTTTGTTATTAACAAAAACGTATTTTTTTTTTATATTTCACAATTCATATTTTTTAAGAAAAAAAAAATTTATAGCTATTATTGTTCTTCTGTTATTAACAAGAATGTGTTTTTTTTTTTTAAATTCATAACTCACAAATAAATTATAATGATGCAGAATATAATGCATTCATAATGCATAATTCATAATTATAATAGATTATAATAGATATGATTTTTAAAAATTTTAATTCATTTTGTTGGTTGGTTTTTTAAAAATTAAAAAAAAATCATCGAATGCCTACTCAATGACGTTTCCTCATTCCACACCACCTGGCGGTAGATACCACTGCGTATGCAGTACTGCGGGATTCGTGATTAACCCACAGCTTGTTGGATCCGGCCGTAATACATACTGCACTACACGCTACCCCGATCGGAGCCACCTACTCTTATACTAGTTTAATTATTCATCAGTTTTGAATACTTAAACTCAAGAATTCAATCTTGAAAAATCAAACATATTATAATATACTGATGATAACATCATTGGAGTTATGAGTTTTTAAAAAAAAACACGTTTTTGTTTTTGATGATAACTGAAGAACCGTGATAGATAGAAAATTAATTTTTTCTAGAAAATATAGGTATTTTAATTCTCTTGCGAATGCCACCCACCCCATTCGGATACATAGAGCCGCTCTCGAGAAATTACGATTTTTAAAAAATGTCAAAAAATTTTTAACCTCAAATATCTCTGAAATTTATGGACCAATCATTTTACCCAAAGAACTCGACCGAGAACTATAGAATATCTACCTCTAAAAGAAATTTTGAAGCAATTAAGTCAATTTTACTCTTGTATTCGTTGGACATACAAAACTGATTTTTTTCATTTTTCAATTTTTTACTCAAAATCTAGCCTACAGAATGTATTCAAATTTTAACAAATTATAGTAATTTATATTCTGTATTATCATGATTTTTCTCAAAAAAATTGACCGTTAAGTTTCGGAGTTAGAAGCTTCTAAAAAAAAAACACGTTTTTGTTAATAACAAAAGAATCGTGATAGCTAGAAACTTTTTTTTTTAGAAAATATAGGTATTTTAATTCTCTTTCGAACGCTACCCATCAAATTCGAATAACTCGATCCTATCATTAAAAAAATCAAAAAACAGTTTTGAGAAAATCGAAAATTTGAAAAAAAAACAAAAACGCATCGCCGAAATCAAAAAACGGATTTTTGACCCGCCATCACGCAAAAAAAACAAAAAAAATGAGACCTGTGTTACGTCGGGTCTACCAAAGAAGACCCGATGTTTAGTTCAAAAGAAAACTAATAATTGCTCTGTTTAGAGCCTAGGCTAATGAAAACCTACTAGCTCGGGATAGAGCTAGATACTAATAGGATAGGATAAGGTTTGGGCAGCAGAAGGGCGCGATATAATTTAAACACTTTAAACAAAACGTGGATGCAAATGTATGTTTGAATTTTGCCAACTTACCTAGATCTACCGAGAACAGAGGACGAACCCCCGTACAGCCGGTTACTAGGCCAGATTTGGCTTAGGTATTACGCGAATTTAGAGGATTTTTTTTTAATAGAATAAAAAAAGCACTTTTATTTTAAGGGGGACGCGGTCAAAAGAACACGAATTTAATTACAAGAAATGGGGACAATGTATGGGGAAAAAATCACACTAGCTGTAGAAAGAGATAGACAGCAACTTAAAGTTTACTTACTTTTCCTGTTGTTGGCCGCTTGGGATGTTCCTTGGTGTCGATTGGTTTAAATGATTTTAAAATAAATAAAAAAAACAAACACGAGAAACTTTAATTTTATGTACTCAATTTATTTGACGGAAAAGAATGTATTACCATTGCACGGTAATTGGTGTCTACAATTTTTTTTAAATATTTTTGAAATTCGCAAAAATAAGACTTGCTTCACAGAGCAAGATGTGTAAATGTAGTACTTAGAAATTTATAGTACAAAAATTGAAAATGATGTTAGAAAAAAACTTGGAAACTGAGAGCTTGAGTATAGGACCTCGTAGGGTGAGGGTGGAAGCTTGAGTGAGAGTGAGCGGACGCGTAGATGAACGAGCTGCTAACGAAAAGACGAAGCCACCTCCCTTATCTTAAACGCAGAGGGACACTATTAGTCGCTCGGATTTTTGGAACCTCCCTCGCTCAAAATAGAGCGCTAGGATTCGATAATGAGGTGACATTATGCACAAACGTTATAACTTCGATATTAAACAATAAGAGGACAATTTTATTGTTTTATATACTATATCAGGATAAATAACCCACTTTGATGTAATGTTTTTTCTATAATAAATAAATTTTCATGTGAAACTTTTAATACATATAAGAATTGGGCGGTCCCATGACTAATTAAAAGGAATTTACGTTAAAATATGAAGATTTATTAACAAAAAGGTGAAAATGAATTAAAAGTTAATTAAAGAGAGGATTTATGATATGAATATTATAATAAATTATAATTATTCTGTAAATTAAACATTACTCAAAGTAGTTTATTATTTATGTACAAGAGTTTTACTTCAAACAAAAGGTTTTTAAATAGCGAAATCGTACAAAGGATAATCATAAACGCATCTAATATCCTGTTTTGTATATTAACCGTTAAGGGTCAATTAAATACGCGAATAAAAATATTGTTTTGGTATATAAAAGTGTGGCAATTATCAGTGAAATGTTTTAACATAGAAAATATAAACGTCTTAAAATTAGTAAAATTAGACTTAAAACTAAATATTACGGCTTTCGATAATATAAACGGATTTAAAAATTATATTCCTGAATTCATGATAAATCTAAACTATTAACATTTTTAGCGCATAAATTAAAACTAAAATATAAGTATAGAAATAACTAAATGTGTATAAACTCTAATCCAATTAAAGTATATACAAAAGTTTGAATATAAAATAACTTATATCAGATATCTTATACTTCTACAAATTTAGACTTAACATGTAAACATAGAAATAAACTATCTAAATCAACATAAATCTAATATGTGACTAATATAATATATATATTTTATTGGAACCTATTTATTACTTCATGCGTATTAAATTAACAGATCTACTTAAACTGGTACGGTAAACATATAATGCTATATACTTGTAATAGATTGAATCATTTGCAATTTTGAAAATATAATTTGCTGTATATGTGTATATATATATATATATATATATATATATATAAATATATGAAACGCTAGTTATGCAGACACTTTCCGAAATTTAAATAGACTTATGCAGACAGAGACCGACTTATGCAGACGTCAGCATAAGTAGAGGGATTATTTCTTTAGTCACGCTAGACTTGTGCAGACACTTGTATAAACGGTACTACACTTATGCAGACAGGTCACGTGGTCTTATACATTGGTGTCAGCATAAGTCGATGTTCATATGATTATATATATATATATATATATATATATATATATATATATATATCTTAACTAAACTAACAGAACTTATTGACATTAATGTATACTTAAATTCTAAAATTTATAATAAACAAAACCAGATCAGTTATAATTGACGTATCTACTAGCTATATAATAATTCTATTCTATAAACTAAACTAGATATATTATAATAAGTAAAGTTTTAAAAGAAGAATATTTCCTATTGTTATTTACCATGAAAATGACTTAAAATTACAGTCACAGAATAATCATCTAAGTGAAAAAATAATGCAGGCGTGGGTGGTAGAAAATGCTGGAAAACGAGCGTGAGAGAGAGACGGGAACAGACGCGGTTGTAAATTCCGACACATACTCGAGTTCGAGAATGTTATCGCTTGCAGATGTTGGGGTCTTAGAGACTAAGGCTTGGGAAAGCGAAGATTTTTCTTTTTATCATATGGTTTACTCGGAAAATCTTAAGTCAGACCAGTGTTTGTTGAGGACTATCAATAAAGAAAGGAAACGAAAAAAACTTTACTACATGCGGCGAAGAAGGAAATATTGTACCCTTACTTCGAAATGTTCGAGTGTGGGATTTTCGTGTGACCGATAATTCTAGCCTGGGTTTTTGTTTTCAAGACTATTTTCTGTCTTGCATTTATTTAGGATTGTTGTATTTAATGACTAAAATTTTTTTAATATAGTAAAATGGCCGGATGTAACACCTGTCCGGTCAAAATCGACTGAGTAGAAGCTGAGATCCAGGCGTACACACACACACACACACACACACACACACACACACACACACACACACACACACACACACACCCACACACACACACACACACACACACACACACACACACACACACACACACACACACAGACACACACACACACATAATATCGTCGAGATAACCAAAGACATGTGGTTCCATCTCTGGATCAAAGAGTGCATCAATCAGTCGTTGGAATGTGGCTGGAGCGTTTGTCAGACCAAATGGTATCCGCTTGAATTGCCATAACCCCGACCCCGGAACAGCGAAGGCGGTATATTTCTTACTCTCTTCATCTAAAGGTATCTGGAAATATGCCTTCTTCAGATCTACTTTCGAAATATATTTCGCTCGTAGTAACTTGTCCAGAATTGAGTCCATGTTTGGGAGTGGGTATGTGTCCTTCTTACTCTGCAAGTTCAAATCACTGAAGTCAATACAGAAGCGATATTTACCGTCAGGCTTCTTCTGAATTACTGGCACATGATACCAATTATTAGCCGATCTCTCGATAATTCCGGCCTTATGGATCTCTCGAACTGCTTCTTGCGCAATTGACCACATTGCTGGTGATAGTCACCGTGGATGGTGGCAGATCGGCGTATAGTTCGTTAACTCGATATGATGTTCGGTAAGGTGGGCAGATAGTCCGTCTTTGACTTAAATATCAGTCAATCTACAATTTTCTTGACTTTCACTGCTTCACTGGGTGTTATTTCAGTTAATCCGGTGCACTCCGCCATGATAGCGGGGGTCGAATCCTCGCTGATCCATATTGATTGCGAAAGGGTGCCACACACACTTGTCTCCAGACCTCCATTGTCTGGCTCGAAGTTGTATGTTTAAGTTCCACTCGACCCCGAAATCCATCCCCAGAACTATCTCGTGTTTTATCTCCTCGACCGCTCGAAAGTCTAAGGATCCCTGGTGTCCATCAACCTCGATTGATATCTTCAGCGTGCCTTGGACCATCATTGGGGCCACTCGTACCCCCCTCACCTGTCCAGATGTCTCCCGTAACCGGTCTCGTTACGCTATTACTCGGAATAGTGTCTACCCCCATACCTAGGTCCTTGACACCCCCCTCGACCCCTGCGCCCCCTCCCTTTCTGGGGGTGGCGTTGTTTGTGTTCTGTCGTCGACTTTAGACTCGGTAACTCCCGTGGCAGAGCACAAGTTTGGCTTCTCTACCATCATGATCTCGATCGCCTGTTTAATTTGGGGTAGCATGACATAATCGCTCTCCTCTTCTGGGTCTGATAGGCACCATCCCGTAAGTGACAATTCCCACGCTGATTCCTGAGGAATTTCATCTTCCTCACTCTCTCCGCTCTCGCCCTCGCTACTCGAAGGCATCCAGCTGACTCTTTTCGGTTTATGTTCGGTTTAGCTCCCACTCCCTTCCCTTCTACCTCCGGAACCATTACACAAGGCTTCTTCCCCCCCATATTCGAAGACACTACACCAGTCTCCCTTTCTACTACTCTCGAAACCGTTACCTCAGGTTCCTCCTCTACCCCTCTCAAAGCCGTTACACCAGGCTCCCCCGCTACTCCTCTCGAAGCCGTTACACCAGGCTCCTTAATTGTTACTCTCGAAGCCATTATACCAGGTTCCTTATTCACAAAGCTCCTTGTTTTCTCGATCCTCTTCCCTCTCCATTCTCAAAAGTTCCTCGATCCCCCCTGACGAGTGACTTGTCCTCGATCCCATGTATCTCCTCCGCGATTTTCTGCGATGCCCCAGTATCCATGGCGCAGGACATATGGGGCTCCACTACGTCCTGGCCGCTCCGTTTCCCAAAGCCGCTATAATTCTGCTACAAGTAGCGTTTGGATAATCGCGCAACGAGCTACCCTCTCTACCACATCCTTGGCATATTAGTCCTCGAGGGACTTGTCTGCTCGGACAATCCCTTGAGAAGTGGCCAGGCTGCTTGCAAGCGTAACACATGTGTTTTGGGCAGTCGGCTGCTCGGTGTCCCACTAACTGACATATGAAGCATGGGCCCACAAACGACGGCAGAGGTGCTGACGTGGTTGTGCCAGGCGGTGACTACGAGTACGGGGCCGACTGACAGAAGAGGGCTGTTCTCTCCCCTTCTACTTCTGGATTGTTAGGAGTTGACGTCGTTGGTTGCCGAGTATCCTGGTTAGGGGCCTGATTGAATCAAACTATATCTCGAAAGTCAATAGAAAAGTCGACAATACTATCTGTCAAAAAACTACCCGGAATTTTTAAATAAAACACACAATATTCAATTATTTATCAATATTTATATTGTCGCCTTCAAAGTAGGCCCCATTTGATGCAACACACATGTGCCAACGATTTTTCCAATCATCAAAACATTTTTTATAAGCGTTTTCTGGGATGGCCTTCAGTTCCCTTAATGAATTTTGTTTTATGGCTTCGATCGCTTCAAAACGTTTTCCACGGAGAGGTAATTTTAGTTTCGGAAAAAGAAAAAAGTCACATGGGACCAAATCTGGTGAATATGGTGGTTGTTCGATTGTATTTATTGAGTTTTTGGCCTTAAATTCGGTTACAACTGCGGCTCTATGCCGTGGTGCATTATCGTCGTGCAAAATCCACGAATTGTTCTTCCACAATTCTGGTCATTTTTGACGGATTTTTTCACGCAAATGGTTCAAAATGCTCAAATAATATTGTTTATTGACCGTCTGTCCCTCTGGTAGGAATTCATGATCCATCAAACCATGAATATCAAAGAAAATAGTCAGCATGACTTTCACTATTGATCAACTTTGACGTGGTCTTTTCGGTTTTGGCTCGTCTTTTGTTTGCCATTGAGATGCCTGTTGACTTATTTGCATGTCAACCTCGTAGATCCATGTCTCATCTCCAGTTATAATGCGTTCCATGAATGTAGGATTGGAATTAGCACGATCCAGCATGTCCAAAGAGATCTGTCTGCGGTACTCTTTTTGAAGAAAATTCAGCTCTTTTGGAACAAGTCGAGCGGCGAGGCGTTTCATGCCCAAAACATCCACCAAAATCGTACGAACTGACTCGCGGGAGATGTTTAGCTCTTGTGCTATCTCTCTTAAGCCTGAATGGCGATTTTCCAATACGATTTGTTTCACTTTTTTAATGTTCTCCTCGGTGGATACTGTCGATGGCCGTCCGGACCGAGGCAAATCTTCACACACTTCTCGACGTTCCTTGAATGCTTTGTACCAATTGTAAATTTGTGTTTTTGATAAAACTGATTCCCCATAAGTCTTTTCCACATTTTCAAAGATTCCGCGCACGAAATTTCGTTGGTAACACAAAATTTGAGGTAAACTCTTTGTTCAATATTTGTATTCATTGTGAAAATCGTGACGCACTACTGAGCTTAACTGACTATAACAGCTGGCGTAAACATACTGCTTGATGGAACGCGCTCAAACTTGGCATCATAATTTGGTATAGTGATGCCAACATACAACAAAAAAAATTTCAAATATCTATAACGCGGGAGATTTAAAAAAACTTTTCCGTGTACTTTTTTGACAGAAGGTAATATAGAAAAAAAATGTCCACTTGAGTGTACCCCTGACAGTCATTGTTGTCACAAATTGACATGTAATGAAGCGCTAGAGGCGCGAAATTCAAATTCATAAGAGTTTTGGTCTGGTGTCGAAATGTGTGCAAAGCGTGGTCTAGGTGTTCGGGGTGGTCGATGATGGAGTCTAGGTAGTGCGCTCCATAGGTTTTTGTGTCTAGGTGCCGGAACGCATCAAATGCGTAGTCTAGGTGTTTGGGGTAGTCGATGATGAAGTCTGGTACGCTCTGTAGTTTTCAACGACTTCCACTTTTGGAATTTGTTCCGACACCTAGACGCAAAAAGCTACGGAACGCACTATCTAGACTCCATCATCGACTACCCCAAACATCCAGACCACGCATTCGATGCGTTCCGGCACCTAGACACTAAAACCTACGGAGCGCACTACCTAGACTTCATCATCGCCCACCCTGAACACCAAGGCCATGCATTCGATGCGTTCCAGCACCTAGACACAAAAACCTACGGAGCGCATTGCCTAGACTCCATTATCGACTACCCCAAACACCTAGAGCACGCATTCGATGCGTTCCGGCACCTAGACGCAAAAACCTACGGAGCGCACTACCTAGACTCCATCATCGCCCACCCCGAACAACTAGACCATGCTTTGTACACATTTCGACACCTGACAAAAACTCTTATGAATTTGAATTTCGCGCCTCTAGCGCTTCATTACGCGTTAATTTGTGACAACAATGACTTTCAGGGGAACACTCAAGTCGCCATTTTTTTTCTATGTTATTGTCGACTTTTCTATTCACTTTCGAGATATCGTTTGATTCAATCAGGCCCTAGGGCTGTTCTTAGCGCCCCATGCACCCAAAGATCCGGAGTATGCCGTAGTTTTAGCGGCGGCCACTTGCTCGTCTCGCTCCTTGACCCGTTCTCGATTACCCTTCCGCGCATTCCTCCCTTGCTCGGGTACTTTATTCTCCTCTGCTGCCGATACTTCGACTACCGCAGCTACCTTATGTCTCGCTCGATGGGAACCGGTGTAATTCGTTCCCTCTATCCTCGACTTATCTCGACGTGGTGGTGAGTGATATCTCTTCTTAATCGCCTCGCGCCTCTCGAGTTCACGTCCGTAACGCTCGATGGCGTCGAAGCTGTCGAGATTTTTCTCCCATAATGCATCCTGATACTCTGGGCGCAAATGAGTGAATGTTAAATTTCGCAGCTCCCTCAAGGATGGTGGTCTTTTGAGGTGCGCTATGATCCTCCTGACTTTGGTAATGAAGGGGGCTATCTTCTCCTTTGAGCCTTGATATCGTTCTCGTAATCCTTCATGATGTCATCTTCATGAAATTCCCCCACGAATTGCCTTTTCAATGCTTGCTCGAACGTCTTGAAGTTCCAGGATAGCATCTCATCCTGGTAGACTTCATACAAGTCCCCAGCGTCTCTCACTAAGATGTTAGCGAGACATCGCAGTAGCTGTTTTTCCGGAATTCCAGTGGCCCTCTTACAGGCCTTTAATCGATATAAAAATTGCTCCGGCGACTCTTTCTCGTCCCAGCCCTTTAATGTCTTAATAATATGTAGGCTGTTGTCTCGAAATGCCATAGGACTCTCCTGACGGCTACCTCTTCGAGATCTTTGGTGGTTCCGCCAAGATTCCTCACCCCTGCTTCGCCGTGTACGAGGAGTCCTATGGCTCCTCCTCCACTTGTCGTCTTAGTCAGCATCTAGAACACGAATTCCTCGATCACGATACCGATTTATTCCCCGCGAATACCCGGCAGGAGTGATCAGCCTAACGCAATCGGGACCCCACGGAATCTCGACCCACGACCTCGAACCACACATCCTTACCACCCGTCTCCACACGAATACCTTCTCACTTACTTCAAGGTCCCTATTCGGCGTCGAAACTCTAATAGTGCCCAGTGAACTTACTTCCATATCGGCTAGAATCAGAGAGCGACCGCTCCGACTCTCTCCGGCTCATCACCTCGCTTGCGTCCCTTTTCGAAATTGATTGGTCCTCCCGATTGATCCTTTTCTCTTTTTCACGATCCTGCGCGGTCGCTAATTTCTCTTAATTACCCCCACCTCTCTTGCCTGGCTTCCGCGGTTTTAATTGGCCATCTCGGTGCGCGCGCGCTTCAAACCTCGATGCCCTTGACCCTATTCTATCGTACGATGACTCGAGTCATGACTGAATTACCGTTTATTACGTGCTCTACGCGTTATTGCGTGTATCTAGTTCTTCACGGTCATTGACGCGGTTTCTAACACGCGGTATTTCGCTCGCACATATCTTACGCGCGCGCTCTCCGAACGCACTCACTTTAAGAGTATAGTCCCCCTCCCGCCCGCTAATGCCATCTCTGCTCTCTCTGTCTCTGAGGCTCGCGCACGTGTTACGCACAGTAGGATCGTCGCGGCCCCTCTCTCTCTGTCTCGCGCTCCCACTCTCTCTCCTGCGTGCGCGTCGATACGCGTGCTCATTTCTCGCCGACTGTGCTCGCGTTTGCCTCATGCTCGCGCGTCTCTCGTCCTACGTCCCCCTCTCTCCGTAGCGCGTGCTCTCACGGCCCGTCCCCCGTGTCCGCCTATCTCCCGGTGCTCGCGTTCACTCTCTCTCTCTCTCTCTCCCTTCTATCGCGCTTTCTCTTTTCGTCGCTCGTGCACGACCTGCCGCGAACGCTCGCCCGGGCAGAGCTAGTTTATGTGTGCGTCGTCGCCACAGCAGTGTTAGTAACCTGCGTGGCGATAGTGCGCGCGCGCCATGCTGTCGTCTGCCACCTCACCAGCGGGCTCGTGCTCCCGACCCCACTCGGTGCCTCGCTCGACCCCCTGGTATGCGTGCCCCCTTCTCGCGTCTGCTGCCAGTACTCGCCCTGGCGTTATACGTGCATGCGAGTGAATGTGCGTCGTCGCCACGGTAGTGCCAGTGTCCTGCATGCCAATATGGCGATCCCGTAGAGCGAGTGCTCGTACCGTGGCGACATCTGCTGGCATGTGCGTGCGACCCTGTCACAATGTTAATTTTAGAAAGGTGTTTGTAGGCTCAGAAATTCATCTGTAAGAAGATAGAAAATTAACCTGAGCTCTGACATAATACGACTTACCATTTGATACAATGTTTTGTCTTTCTTTTAGGTATCAAAGATAATATTGTAATATTTGAAGGTTAGTTTAGATTTTAATTAGAATTATTGATTTTTTAATATCAACATGTTTATATTTATCAATTTTGAAGTTAGTGTAAATAATGGTAGTTATACATTAAGGGAAGAAGGTACAGGAAAGGCAAATATTGTTTATAATTTAAGGAAACTCTGTTTTATTATAATATATACAAATATATACAAATGTATACAAAAAGAAGCCCAAAAAAACCTCTCCTGGTCTAATTTTAGAGATTTTATAAGATGCACTGGACCGAACACTTGTAAGAAAAGGTGTATATTCAGTTAGTAGCCTGCGCAATGGCTTTAGTTCAATGTATGCCAGTTCGTAGATACATGTTTTTGGTATCCGAATAAATAACTTTACATTGCTATATTATTCAAAAGATGATTTTATCACTTCTATTCCTAACGAGAGGGGCCGAGCCCCCTTGCGTGTCTCGCTGCGCTCGACACACCAACCCCCGCGCCCCCACACACACCTGCTCCTCGCTTCGCTCGTCGCCCGCCCCCTCCCTATGTAAAAACTTCGGTTTTACATAGTAGGCAAGATCGCAATGCTCAGAAAAACCTTATAATTTTATTATTGCATTAATTGTAATACCTATTTTCATTGTTATTATCATTAGAATACAAATAAAT
Source organism: Torymus aiolomorphi (assembly GCA_036365515.1). Lineage (NCBI taxonomy): Eukaryota > Metazoa > Arthropoda > Insecta > Hymenoptera > Torymidae > Torymus > Torymus aiolomorphi. The sequence continues at coordinate 167,781,297 of CM070875.1, read as the reverse complement.
ACATCTCTGCAGTCAAATTTAAATGGAAATTATGCATGTACTATTACATATTTATTATTTTTTGTAGAAAATTTGCCTTTTAATTCTACACATATAGATATATGTAGATAACTTTTCAAATAGTCTATGATTCATAAAAATTAATTAAGTATTATTAATTGATATGATTAAAGTACACATAGGAATATTAAATGTATAAGTACTATGATTGTAATTATATTTAATATTAAAAACATTGTTTTCATAGTTTCTATTTGAATTATAATGATAATTTTTATTTTTATTTATGCAAATGTTGAATAGAAAAAAAAGTTTTATTTCAATGTTATCCACAACTTTTGTACTTGAAATTTTTGTATTAAGTAAAATGCTTTTGAATAATATAAGAAAAAATACCGTTTCATTACTCCCGATTAATACAGAAATATAAAGTTAAATTTTACACAGTTTTAACGAAAACTGTAGACTAATCGCTCACTCTTATTCGTATAACTTATACATATACCGTATACAATCTCAATTACGAAAAAATACTCGAGGCACATGCACACATACACTAATACCGCGAATAGGAGAAAAACAAAAAAAGAAAACCCAACACTGGTGCATTCGGCAATGATAATCTGTTTTTTTTTATTGAGGGTGTAGTGAATTCATACACCATAGATCCTTTCGAGCATCATAAATTTATTGATACACCGACGTTTCGGGAGTATAATTAATTCCCCTTATCAAGACTAAACACAATGAACATACAAAAAATATTAAACATAACGGCAATTATAAAATTTCTTGTCACATTAAAGAAAAAACTTTCTTTTCCCTTACCATTCGAGGTGGTATATCAATTTACAAATTTATAAAGCGGCCATAGCGTGGACTCCGCGTGTCAAACAGTTTTTCTTTTTACAATAGATTTTTATTAAATCACCAACATTTGTAAAGCAATACCTGTATAATGAGAATATTTAGAAAATTAAATTGTACTAAAGAAAAAATCCAAAATAAGAAAAAAGGCATGAAAATTAAAAAAAAAATTACATGTTACAAATCAGTCGTTTAGTCATAACGTCAAAAGCTGTTTTACCCAGGATGATGTAATCTCACTGTCCAAAAGAGACAATAAGAGTTACGGGCATCTCCGTGGCTATTTATACGGAATAAAGTAGTGGGGATAGAAATTTAGTAAGGAAATTGACTTAGTAACGCAGTGCCCACTAATGAAAAACTACTCTCTGCTGCGTAACCGACGAGAATTTATGAATTTGTTGGGTTTGTTACGAATGTCGGTTGATCTATTAACAATGTCGACTGTGGATTTATAACAATTTTTTAGTTTGATAGTATCAAACTGTCTATTCATATTATTATTGGTAATATAAATGTGTAACATCTCAGAAAACAATCTTTTATTCTTATAACTTCCGTGATCAGCGATATTGACCTTATTAAAATCTATTTTATGATTATAAAAGTTTGCATGTTCGGCTAAAGCCGACGTGGTGTCACCATTCTTAACACTACGCTTGTGTTCATTAATGCGTAATCGTAATTGTCTACATGTCTGTCCAATATATGACATTTTACAATCAGCACAATTCACTTTGTAAACTACACCACTTTTTTCAAACTTATCAACATTATCCTGAGTAGTAAGAAGCCCCATATGGAGAGACAGCCCCTCCCCCCCTCCCCCCTTCCGCCGGTGTAGTCTCTCCATATGGGGATAGCGTAAGTTGGGGTCCGTATAGCGCACCCCCCACCACACGTCTATGATGAGGGGGCCCGTCGATATTGATTTACCCGCTTTCCCTCATGCTCCGAGTAAGACAGGTGCGGGTCATTTTCGTTTCTTATCGCCACTTGCCTATGGATTTTTATGGGGGAGAGAGGAGTGTGGATGGGATGGTGTTTATAGGATGTTTTGAATAGAAAATATAATATTTGCATATTACAATTTATTCAGCAAAACAGAATATTTATACATAGTAAATAAATTATTATAAACTGATGTAAGTATGAACTAGAATTTCTTGTATCCATGGCGTTCTGGTGCAGAGTGTGTATTCGTGGAGTATTTTTCTTTTATTTCTTTCCAGTGTTGAGCGACGGATTTTTTTTCCTCCTTGATGAGAGGTGTACGATCTGAGTTTTTGCTGTCGTTCTTCTCCATCGTGAATAATGTGAACGACTGATGAGCTGAGTAGGGTTGCAATGATATTTATCGTAATCATTTGCCTGCCTTTTGAAAGAGTGAGGTCGAGAGAGAACGAGAGAGAGAGCGAGAGAGAGGGGGAGAGAGATGAAGAGAGAGAGAGAGAGAGAGAGAGAGAGAGAGAGAGAGAGAGAGAGAGAGAGAGAGAGAGAGAGAGAGAGAGAGAGAGAGAGGGGGGGGGTCAAAAGGGCTGGAGAGAGAGACTGGTCGAGAGAGCTAGAGAGAGAGAAGGAGATAGAGAGCGGCAAAGATAAGAAAATAGTGTGTATACCTTACAGAAGAGGAGTTTGGATGGGTGTGATGTTTATAGCGTGTCTTGAAAAAATTGTTTTAAATATCGAGTGTAGTGTATGCGAAAAATTTATGCAATATTCATTTAGACAATAAATAATCGCATATGTCTTCAGCAACCATAGGCAGATCGAAAGCGTGAATTTCGGCAAGAACAATATTTAAATCTTCACTTTTATACTTATCGTTGTCGTCGTCGACCATGTTTTCAGAAATGAACGTTTCTATGTCGAGTTTGTGACTGGTGTAGTATTGTTTGAACGCTTTAAAGTCTTTGAGAATGATCTGTATGTTGTCTGCGGTTTCTTCTTGGAGTTTATTTTTCAGGTATGCGAGTATCTAGTCAAGGGTGCGATTGACTTTACCAACTCGTTGCTTGAGCATGGCTAAGCGAAGGTTGATTAAATTACCCTATTTTCGAAGACCTTCGAAAGTTGTTTCTTGTATCACGATGCCTGGTCTGTTATTGAAATATTTTCTCTTCTTCTTGCACAATGGCTCTTCGTCTACGTCTTGTGTTGAATGTGGCCGCTCATCGATTGTGATGGATTTGTTACCGTATGTCGATGTAAAGTTTAAATCGTGGTTGTCCAAAAAAATTTTAGATGGTCTTCCAAAGTCTTCATAAAACGTGTAAGCGTCACCAAAATAAGCTGTGATTGCATCGAATCGGTCTTGCAAATCATTCCAGCTATTTTCGTTGAGCGTGACATTTTTGTAAGAGGGTCCAGATGTAATAAACTTGATAACTGACCGATAGTATCCGTAACTGTGTTCTAGTCCTACGCAGACTCTTTTTGTGTTGGATTTGTTGAGAGCGTACGTAGTGGCTAGCAGAACATTGGGCACTTCTGCGAGAGTTTCGGGCTTTCCGTGGCAGTTTTCCATTTTTCAACACTGATTTTAATCGCGTACAATTCTTTCGCCAACTATTCAGGAGCAGGAGCTGCCTGCGACTGGCAAGCGCTGAGTGCTTGACTGTTCTTTTGGTCAATCCCCACCATCGCTTTTTTGAGGATAATGGGGGAGGGGAGAGGAAAAAACCGTTATTTTAGATTAGAGAAACGTATCAAGACTCGGTGGAAAAAGTCGATGGAAAAGGAAAAGGACAGAGCTAGAAAGAAGCCGAAACTCTTTTGACGGTTAAATATTGATTTTTATTAGACACACCTTAATCTAGGAGTACATGATTGATTACATATGCCAGAACCACGAGAACGTTCGTTTGAAAAAGCGAATGCTTTTTTACATTTTTTATACTTATTTCTATTGAATATTTTTTTATAATAATTAATAACTAATGCATCGTTCTTTATTGTGTCATGCGTAAAGAGTCGACAAAAGGTATCGAGGCCACCACCCCGACACATGTGATACAAAAACATGATAGTATATTGGCCGCAGCACATTGAATCGGTATTTTGAGGCGTCTTGACGTTCCAACGGAAATTTTTGCAGTTTCTTCTGAGTCGTTGGAGATGGTGTCTTGAAACAGGTGGGAAGCCATAACTGTCAAAGTACGTTCCAAATCGATTTTTGTCTATGTAAATGGCTACCCAGTGTGAACCTGGTCTTGTGTGATCATCCGTATTGCATACAATGGCAGTTGGAGTCGCCATCACGTTTGGAATCCTATCAGCCGCGTACACTCCGATCGTTTTCGCTTTCAGACCCTTCATTGCTCTCGCTATCTGATTCGTGTTCATGTTCTTCGCGTACTTCCTCGGTTGTTTCATATTCTGTCTCACTTGCGCCGTCGACTTCGTCCCTGCCTCCGATTCCTCCGAATCTGATGCGGCCTCTTCTACCCCAGATGAGATTTTCTACTGCGTCAAAAAACAGGTCGCTGCTTCTTTCCGGTAATTTTGTACGCTTCTCTTCGGGTAGTAGTGAGTAAAGCCACCTTCTGAGTACATGTGCGCGTTGGAGAGCGCAGTATGACTTTTTATACGGATTATCCATACAGCCGTGAGCGATACATACTTGTTCACTTTGGAATTTTCTCTGCATATCTGTGAAACCTTCGCTGGTGTAGTCTTCGATGTCAACTATACTGCGTGTCATCATGGATTGAACGAATCGACTTGTATCGCTGCCTCTTAGATAGATTTTAGCAGCGTTTCTGGCAATGTTGTAAAAATGGTGCTGTAGTTTGCGTAAGCCGATATCACCCTCGAACCAGTGTATTCCAAGTATTTTCGATGAAAGATAATCGTTGGTCGTTCTAGCCTCCTTAGGCAGCTCATCGTATGTATGAGGTGGACTTATTATCCAATGTCTCGAGATGCCCCCTTGCAAAGAGACAACGGCAACCTCCTTGGGTAAAAAATTATTATCCTTGTCTCTCAATCCCTGAATTTCTATTACGTAATCCATGACGGGAAATGTCGATGTGTTCGTCATGAAGCAAAAAGCCGACTGGACTGCTGGCGATGGGATTCATCGGCTTATATTCGCTTCTCCCCCCGCTACTGAGCACTTCCCCCTCTTATACGTTAAAGTCTGTGATGATTTGACGGTTGGAATCTACTTCCAGTACGTTGTCGAATTCAGCGTAAATAATGCAGTTGACCGTTTCGGTTATTGCCTCCTCGAAACGAACTTCTATTCGTAGAGACCCTGAGCGCACGAGGTTCCAGTGAGAGGAAAAATGTGCAGATAAGTCAGGTGTTAGATCGAATGCAAACAGGCAATAGCCTGACGGGTAAGAAACGCGACTAACGTCGATCCCCTCATTGAGATAGTGAATGCCGGTGCCGCTGAAGAGTGTGGAAAGAATCAATGTACAATTTATTATCACCTGTGAAGCGTGGTTGAAGGGGCTTGCTCGGGATTTGTACACCGTCAACGTAGAGTGATAAGAAATTTACGTTAAAGTGTTGAAAATTAAACGGGTTCAGTTGGCGATTGCCGTTAAATGCTTTGTTTTTCACAAAACCCACGATGATTCTTTTCGGTAATTGTCCTAGAATAACGTTATCAAGCGTTTCTCCCATGACACCACTGTGCATAGTGAAAGCCTTTACTTCAACCCTGGTAATGGAATATTTTACCGTGCTCTTAGCTAGAGCATTGGCATGAGCGAGCAATACACCTGGACTAATTTTAGCTCGACGTACGATAAGCGTTGCTTCCTTTATGTTGACGGAAAATTTTCCATTTTTCGATGAATCCATGAGACAGAAGGCGTCCTTACTACGCACTAGTCTCACTCTCATTTCTACGCCGTTGAGGAGAAATTTGGGCTGATTGAACACGTCACAGTGCAAATGCCCAATTAGATCGACGGATTTACCTCCAAGCGTAAAGTATTGACGATTAAGGAGCCCGATGTTAGCCGTGTGTGCGCCGCGTGCAACGGTCGAGTTCGCATCCATGTTACCTGCTGAATCAGCGTACCACAAAGCAGCCGTTAAATGAGACTGCAAAGCGGGTGGGGCGTAGTTCGGTAAAGTTTCTATCAATTTCAATTTTTGATTGAAAAATATATCCACTTGATCAAACAATGAGTGAATAAAATTATTGACAGGTCCAACTTTTACATTTTCTTGCTCCGTGTCAGCCGGTAAAATCTGCACGGTGACGTGTAGCATGGTGTGCGCAAGATCAATATAGTGTTCGGTAGAACTGGGCACCAGAAATTCGAGCGGTGAATCGCTGTCATTGCTGAGCGATGACACGGGTTTGTAGTGGAGAAAAGCACTGTTATCTATAGATGTCTGAGTGAGAGGGAGGCTAAAGAGGTCTAGCTCACTCTTCATTCCTTCTCCACTGCACGCGTGTAAGTATGCCATATTTACGCAGGCCCAAAAATATCTGCGGCACTTCTAACGGTTTTCTTGTTCTTTCTCCTTTTGGCCTTAGTTTTCTTACCAGTTTTGGCTTTTCTTAATCGCTTGACTCTTTTCCTTCGCGATGCGTTGCGTGCTCTCACACGACTGTTCGTCGACTGTCGCTTCCGTCTAACTGTCGTTGATTTATATCCGTGCCCTTTCATCATTTCCGAGACCTTCTTTTCGGCTTTCCTTTTTAAATTTTTTCCAGATTCTCGAAGACGAGTGTTGACCGAATCTTTGAAACTCACACCGTCATTGGCTATGTCATCGAGTACGTTTAGACCTGCGCGAACGGCTTCTTTACCCACAGCTTTAGCACCACTACTCAGATATGGGACAATTTTTCTAAATATCGCACCGATGAAACTTCCAATTCCAGACCCACGCTGATAGGTTGAACCAGCGTAAACGTTTTTCACGCCGATACCACCGCCGGTTTGTTGATTGTAGTACGTGATATAATGACTCATTTTTTGCGAGAGGGTAATTTTACCGATTACGCTTAAAATGAAGCGTCACGGTCAACGTTCCATGCTTGAATGGTATGCGTCGGCCGTGTTGGTCTCTTATATCGATGACAATGTTGTGAAAAGTATGTTGTAAGAGCGAAATGTAATGTATAGGCGCAAAATGCCTTACGAGGTTGCTGCCAAATTTATATCTTGAATTCTCCAAGAAAACTATGTGAAGCAGTGTTGTTTGAGTATCGCCGACCGTATAAGGCTCGCAAATGTCTGTGTAGACGTACAGTTGATTGGGGATAGCACGTGCCAGACATACAGGTCTGGTACCCATGTTTCTATCTTTCCCTGTTTTGGAGGTAATAAATGTGCCCGTCTGTCTGTGAATAGTATCCTCAAAACCAAAGATACGACGTATTTTTTCGTTAAACGTTGTGTAATGTGGTTCTGCGCAATCACAGGTTCGTCTCAAATCGTAGTAGCCTTTCTGAAAATCCGTTGGGATGAGTTGTTGATGATCGCGTACAATGTGTACTCTATTGATTTCTTCCGCGAGTTAAGCAGCAGTATCGTACACCCCGTACGGAAAATTACAAATTACGTTATTTTCCAAAGGTTTCAGTTTAGCCGTGCCTAGTTTAAATGTGTAAAAAGATTCGGATTTTTGAATATGCATGATTGTGCAGGGTACGTGAATTTCTGCTAGTCCAACTTGCCAGTCTCCTGTTAATCTGATTTCACGGGCCAGATGCGTTGTAAAACAGGTGATAGTATTTTCCAGAAAATACGTCATACTACTGTTGCTGGGTAATACTAGATAAAATTCGTCACTGTTGTTCATCTTGCTAAACGGACTTGACATCTGTAGCTTTTATCCAAGAGTTGAACTTTTCTGGATATCCTACCCACTTTACCAGCAGCTGCTTCTTTTTCCCCTGTCCTTTGGATTGAATGATGCGCTCGATTTTAAATTCTTGTTCAGCTGTTAATCGACTAGAGCCTACACGAGTCAATTCTTCGGTGTAGAAGAAACCGTCGATATTCTCGCCGTTCAGATCCTGTATCTCGTACAGATAAATGTGCTGTCTCTGTGGGACACGACAAACTTTGAATATCTCTTCGGAGTAATTTTTTTCGAATCCTTTCTCGAAGGTTCCCTTTGAGCGACTGATTCGAACGTAATCACCGACCTTGTATTTAGGGTATTTCACTGGTCTTTGTTTGGTGCGCCGTCTTTGTAGATTGGTTCGGGCTTGTGCCGCATTGTACAAGTCTACGTGCGATGGTTTCATGCCTATGGTCGAGTGTACAGTGTTGTTGTAAGCACTGACAATTTTCTGTATTACGTCGATGTATCTGTGTGTGTTTCTATGTGTGAAATATCTCCAAAGACGTTCTTTGATCGTACGATTTAACCGCTCGACGACAGCTGCTTTGATGTCGGGATTTCTTGCTACTCGAAAGCGTATGCGACGGTTTTTCAAAACATTTTGTACAGCTGACCCTACGAATTCCTTACCTTTATCACTTTGTAAATAAACAGGAAGGCGACCGTTGGACCGTTTAAAAATTTTTTCAAAAGCCGTTGCGACGGTCTGCGCCGACTTCTCGCGTAACGGTTCCACCCAACAAAACTTACTGAGTACATCTACAACGACCAATAGATAGATATAACCGTCATTTTCATTTTTGAGTGATGACAGTTGACACAAATCAGCTTCCCAAACGTCGTCAATGTTTGTAACGTTGTATCGTAATCTTGGAAATTTTCTGCGTATTGGCCTATGAAGTGTGTAGGCATCTTGATTACTCAGCCATTCATGTATACGCTCCTTCTCTTTCTTCGAGATGGATTTACCTTGCGTATTGACACGTATGAGATTGTGTGCACCTGCGTAACCAGCCTCGTGCGAAGGCTCGTAATATTGATTTTCATAAGACATCAGATGGCTAGTTTTAACCACTTTTTTCTTGCTGCATGTCTGGTCAATGGTGGCGAGGAGACTATTGGTGCTTGTATTCGGCGTTTCGCTGTCTTCGAAGGAGCTGTCAATCTGTTGACAATTTTTAATATATCTGCATTACCGACAAGATTATTCGGTGTGTCGCTACTACCGATGAATTTGGCGAATTGAAATCTGCCTGTTGGTTCCTCCTCCTCCTCCTCTTCGTCTCGTTTTTTCTTCTTCTTCTTCTTCTTTACAACGTGGTTCAACAATTCTGCGATATTTGACTGAGGGACAAGTTTTCCATCAATGATGACGTTTCCTGCGCTATTCCACTTTAAGCGCTCGGAGTCAAATGTGCGCCAGTGTCTCAATAGCATACGAGCCCTTTTGGAGTAAATTTTAGGAATACTCTCCAGAATATTCTCCTCTGTCGGTGGTGCTAACGTGGCTTGGATTTCGTCAATTTCGTGCACACTGTCTTTGTCGTCTAAACGTTCGTTCTCTTTGAAGAATAAGTAACGTCTGAGCACTTGCAAGTAATTTTTACACTTTTCACGCTCGTCCGAAAAATTTTTCGAGTTTAAAATCTCAAACATATCCGCGTCCAAACGCGATAAATGATCACCCGAAGTTTGCACTGTGTTGTCAGCACTGTTTTTAACAGGCGATTTGGTAACATTGGATGAGGTCAACTCGTTAGGCGATGGATTGGCTGGAACGAGGATCATTTTACGTGCCCGATCCATCGTCTAGTTACCTAAAATCTTTGAAAATACCGTACTTATCAGAGGCCCCAGAAGAATAGGTAAAAACGAACCACCGTTTTGAAGTATTGTGCGTTTCTTGCTTCTCCAGCCGATATTGCCAGTCTCGCCTGTCAACTTACGCAGGACACTTCTATGTTTCTTTAGACGTCTCTTTTCCGTATTTTTCAGCTTTACAACACCTTGTAGTACGTTCAACGCGCACTCGCAGATACACTTGACCAAATCTTTATCGGCCGTACGGAGCAGCGCTCTACGTTGCCGACTGTCAGCGTGACAGAGAGCGTTCAAGAGAGCCACTCGTTTCTTTGAGAACTTTTTACCTGGTGACGATGTTATCCCGGCCATCGCTACGATGAAAATGACTGCTGCACACTTCCATACTCACTTTTATTAATTTTTACTTTGACGAATATTTAGGGACGTACGCGTACTGTGTCGCGTCGTCAGGAAAGATGTTGGTACGAAACCGATATTCATCCAGAGTATCCTGTTTCATATCTAGCAACAAGTAACTGTACGGCTGTGTACACGCATCGGTGTAAGCCTCTTGCAAAAATTTGGGGTCTTCGGGGTAAACTTGCCGCGCCAGATACTGAATTTGAGCACGATCTCGCGGATTTTTGAAAAGTACAATGTAATTGGAGTTGAGTGACAAGTCGCGCTGATTCTGACCTTTGTGAAAAATGTTTTGCGTTATAAAAATTACACTTATATTCTTGTGATGACAACCTTTCGTGAAGAGGTCTAGTACAACACTGGTGCAAGACTCGCGCATCAAGTCGTCGAGAACGATCAATTTTGTCTTATCGCTGTCGCGAGAATAGTCGTTGGGCTGTGGCACACCTTCTCGAAACTCGATTCTCTGTCCTTCTCCTGGCCTGTAGTCAGTCCGATATGTTTCTTGCCACTCTCCGTAGTAAAAGAGAATTCGATCAAAACGTACGTTACACATTTTGGGCAGGTGTGTCAGAAACCTCTTGACAAAAACCGACTTTCCGGCCATCGTAGGGCCTGCGCAAATGCAGGTGAAAGGATGTTTCCACGTCGTGTCCATGACCGTTACTAATTCAGAAGTCGACCACCCCACCACCTTCTAGACGTGATTTGCGCTGGCGGCGGCGGCGTGATCCGATGCGCGTGCACCCATCATGCGGTAGCGGTGGCGGCGCACTAATCACTCAGTATTAAGCTAGACTCCCGTGGATAAGCCTGATCGCTGCGTTAGTCCAAACTTATCACTTCTACAGTCAACAGCAGACTTTCAGCATCATACTTCCAAAGTCCCGCTTCCAACGTCCCGCTTCCCACGTCCCGCTTCCAACGTCTCACTTCTAGCATCCGACAGTCTAATTTCGGCAGATCCTCGCCAAAGGTTCGAAAAAAAACCTCACAATCCTCACTCTATCAACGAATCGAGAAAATAGATTTTAAGAATTCTAAGGTAAGCATCTTATTATTGAAAAAAGGTATTTCATTCTTTATTCTTTTTTCTTAATTTAATATTAATCAGCAAATATTTTGTTACAGATGGATCTTTCAAAGTTAAACGCGATCGCCCATGAAGGATTTCTCCCAACGAAAAGCTTGGTCGATCTCACCGAGGGACATCTTTATACGGTAACAAGCTTGAAGGCTGTGAATACCAAATTCGGAGTAAAAGTTGTGGCTGAATTAGAGAGTGAATTTGATGTGTTCATGGCAAAAAGAGTTTCGGAAGCACTTGTTCAAGATGAAAATTTCTTCACCAGCCTTCAGGACGCCGCGAATAAGTATGAACTATTTATGATTTACAAAGGTGGTTCGAGTGTCGAATTTAGTGGCAAATAACTTTTTTTTATAAATAGTTGTGTATTATATAATAATGGTACGATAAATAAAAGTGTATAATGTTACAAAGTTGTGCTCAGTGATATTTGCTTTTGTTGAGAATCTATTTCTTTAAGACACTTAAAACTGGAGGGTAGTGGTGGTGGTGAGAAAATAAGTCTAGTGTTTTTTTTTTTTAATTTTTGTAGATTTTTTTATTTTCAATGAAATTTTAAAATCAATTACATTTGTAAGCAAACGGTAAGGACTGACTGGCAGATATATAGCGCCTTTTTTCAAAACCGTGGCACATGTTTTGACTTCGTCATGCGTTACAATCTCGTGTGTACAAGTGCGTTTGATAGACTTAAAATTAATTTTGATCATGTTTTTATCGCCAGGTTCTTGTTCTTTGTTGTCAAAATTGTCCACGACCAGGGCATTTATAGAGTCAAAATTTATTTTTAAAGAATTTTTGAAATTTAAACTTATTCCCTTAACTTTACAACATTCTACAGTTGTACCCGAGGATGTGATCGCGCGATAAGCATAAAATTTTGGCGCCGCGGAGACCATTGTGTCGATATAAGTACCCTCTCCGTAACACTCGAGTTCGTCCGTCATCTCACCTAATAAATTACCCAACGGTGGCTCGTATTCCTCGGGTTTGTTTTCATCTTTTACGAAAATACACGAGTCTGTATCGCAGTACAACAGACGTGTGCCTAGCTTCTCCATGTGACTGTATAGTTCTAATCGCGCTTGAGCCGTTGTATAGGCAGCTATGACAACATTTGTGTGCGGGGCTGGAGCCACGGCTTCCTCGCGAAATTGCCAGTTGACAAATAGGTTTTCATCATTCACAGGTAAAATGCTCAACACTTCTTTATCCGGATACGTTAGAAGACTCAATAACATCTCACGGGTTTTTACAATCTCTGTTTGTTTCAAGTTTGACCGTTGACCGAATTTACCCCAGAATGAATTTAAACAGAGTTTGGCGACAGCTCGTAACCCACTGTTTTTAACGACTTTTTCTCTTTCCAATGCGATCCCCTCGTTTTGCTTGTACTCGTCTAAATAACGTCTTTTTGACTCTTCATTCGTGCACCATTCCGGCCAACCGCTCGCCTCTTGTTTAATTTTCAAAAATGTATCTACGTACTCGGCAAAGAGACCCCCACTCTCACCGTCGAATCTCGTTACCTCATATTGCCAAATAATGTAGATACTCGTCACACGATAGCCGAGATCAATAGCTTTCCGCAGTTCGTCCGCGATCCAAGTACCTGTAAATTCGCGATCGGCAATTTCCTCGTGATTACAGTCGTTTTCACGTGCTTCTTCGCAGCAGGATCGGCAGAGGGCAAACAAAAGACGACCATGCATTTTCATAGGAAGTAGTGGTAGATATAAGTTGCGTGGAGATAAGACTTTACACTTAACCAATCCTTCCACAAGACTCAGATTGTTATCATCACCGCCCGTAAGCTCCTTACACTCATCCCCAACATATACACACGGATAACCGACAGGGAATTTGCCTCGCTTACACATGTACGGATAGAGAGAGCAAATATCTGTATATTTTATCTTTTCATCATCTTTTACCTTGTAAAATGGTATTATGTTCTCGGTACGTCCCCCAAAAAAAGCATCGCGCGGATTCAGCGTTATACGACTCATTATCGGATGATTTTTCACGTATTCCGCAATTTCAGGATTGTCGCGTTTAATATTGTCAAACTCGCATTCCCAAATACACATAACGTCGTAGCCGAATACTCGAATTTTGTGTAACTTGACGAGTGTATTTTCGTATGCCTCATCGAAAGTATTACCAAACACTAGACGATTATCACGATTTTGTACGAAACATTTTGGACATCCGTGCACGTAGCAACCCTCGTATTCAAATACAATACCTTTTTCGTTAGAGTTGTCGACTGGTGGCAAATAACAATCTACTAAAAAACCCTCGGGAAGACGGTACTCACGTGCTCGACCGGCGTGAATTATTTCTCGACCAAATTCGCGCTCGCACTGAAGCAACCACTCGATTGACTTTTGCGAGTGATTGTCACTTCGACGGTATCCACGCGGCGGCATAATACCAATAGTTTGCGGTTTTAAAAACATTTTTCTATAGACTAAAGAGCACGCACTCGCTATGGTTGACGCTTCGGTAAACGGACAAACGTTACCGACGTTTAAAAATATTTCCCTGAAGGCTATACACGCGCGCCTCAAAATTTCAACATCCATACGACAATAATCTTCAATCTCTTTCTTAAAATCAAAAACATAGTCGTGCGGTATTTTATTGTACCACTCGTAAAAGACACAACGCTCCTGCTCAGACATAGAATCCGGCGCGTAATACCGAGCATTCGGTAGTGCACCGATGTAATCAGCATGCTTCACAGTATTAAAGAAATGAGGGAAATACCCCTTCTTAGCACTCGGTGGGAGCCCAAACGCCTTTGGCAATGCACTCAACTTCATGTGAAAATAATTCAAACTATCGCTAAATGTTGTTCGCCCACATTGTAGCGTCACAATGTTTCGACCGTTAAGTATAAGTGCAGGTATAACATCTTTGCGCGTCTCGACAATCTCTCTCAAAATGAATTGCACGTCGAAACCTCCGGCATTGTGCGCGATACATAAAATTTTTTGAAAATTTGTTTTTTCTCGTAAATACAGGTCTAGAAATTCTGTTACGGGTTTTTCTTTAAACACGTGCTCACGCGTGCCACAAGTGTCGCACCGCTGGGTCATATTGTCATTTTGTATGCAATCTGAGCATACCTGCTGCGCGATACAAAGTGTAGGCACGTGCTCGAGCGTCGTCGAATGATTCTTGTACGGATCCTCTTGTCGCGTCTCGAAATCATAAAATACATATAGATATTTCTTATCTTTAGGCCACTCCGAGGAAGTTACAGGCTTTATGAAACACAGGCTATTGGTCGAATGTCCTATTCGACAGAGCCTACAATAGAAAATCCCGCACTCGTGTTTACCGCGATGAGTGTGAAAACGCTTGTTACATACAGTACACATTTTTATCAAATCGCATATGTTCTTATTTCTCGTTTTGTACGACCCCTCTGTTTTATGATTATTATAACAACGCGCACTTAAAAAATTTCGCTTACAATCTTGACATTCCACTACCGCACCCTCTGCTTTACAAGCTGGCGTCACAAAACAACATGCACAAACCGACGCACAAGTGTGCTGGTCCACATAATGATAGCGCTTGTTACAATATTGACAAAAAAATTTACTTTGCGCTGCACCTATTAAATTTAATATAGTGTCGAAATGAAAGTTCTCCTCATCATGATATAAATTTATCACAGTAGGATTATCAACGTTTATCATGGGACGTCCATCGAAAAATGGCTGTTCTCCGGAACCAAACGTCCCCCTATCATATACAACGATTGCTATTCCACGTCTGGCGTAATACTCTTGAAATTTTTCAATCTCGCGAAAACCACATCCAGTCGATGATACAACTACTTTAGCGTCGCGCAACAACTTTATGGCTTTCTCTTTTTGGAGCGGTCGTCTTCCATCGCGAATATTTGTCCATAATTTTTTTTGTCTCTTTTGTCACGTTCGTTTTTGTCTCTGCATGCATCTCACCCACTACTAAAGCCCGAGGCAAACACAAATTATCGGTATTTTTTATCGCGACTAACGATCGTTGTCCAACTACATCTACATGTAATTTTTTCCGTTTGCGGCCCTGACCCACCGGCATTTTAACGTACGTTGCTTCTAAAATAAAACTTTCATCCACATGAAACTCTGCGTTACTTTGAACCACACTACTTACAAGCTCCCACAAATCATCATGTGTAAAATTAGCGATCGGACGTAAAGACATTCCCGCACTACCCTGAGTAAAGTACTCGCTACTAATGGCTACACCCAACAAATCATCAAAATCCCCTAAAGATATCAAAAACGCGTGAATGCCTCGCATTGCTAACTCCATCCATAAAATCAAGTTGAAATTTTCCGGCGGATTTAAGACTCGTAGTGTAAATCTGCGGGCATTCACGCGAAACCACTGAAGATAATGATTTCTCTCATCGCTCACCATAAATCTGGTATCTGGCGGCTCTATCGCATTGTCGTTTGCCACATCTTCGACTACACGCTCGCCACTAGTATTGTCTCTATCACCGCCTGTTTGAATAGGACCAGCAGTGCTGTCGGTTCCCGATGTTATCGCGCTGAGAGAAGACTCGCTCTCTACGTACGCTATAAAAGAAGGATAATAATATAAAAACAAGACGAATAACAAAAATTTTTCATTTTTTATTAGTTGGAAAATATAAAATCATGATGTCAAATTCTTTTTTTTAATTTTATTATTCTTCTGGATGCCCGTCAAATGCTTCGTACACTCTGTCCAATAAATCTTCCAAATCACTCTCTGTGTAGAGCGGAGAGTTTTGATTTTGTATTTGCGTGTGAAACCATCTCAACTCTTGCGCGCGACGACAGTAACGGATTCTCTCCACATATACTTCGAGAGTCGCCGAATCGTGGCGCGCGACGGTGTCCACACCGTTTTCTTCGCGACGAATTACTTTATAAAAAAAAACACTCTATCACACGAGAAATAACTTTTATAAATAAACTATAATTCTCTCTACTTACACTCATTTATACGACGATCAAGGAGCCTATTTGCGTCGAATCGATGGTAAGTCATTCGCGTTCTATCGATGACTTGATGGTAGGATCGATCTCGCTCTCTCTCGCGCCGGGTATAAAAATCATGCATTCTCAAGGCCCTCGGCCGTCTTCTATTTGTCGAAGTCGAGGGTTCGGCCTCGTCCGTTTCTCCCAAGTAACCAGGGTCTTGGGAGGCATTGGCCTGTGCAACGTTGCTAATTGCTTGAGCCACCTGCACAGTTGGCTCTAAATAGTTCATTAACAACGTTCTGTTTAAACGCCCCCCAGCTGTATGACCTGCGATCCTCGAGTCGTCCCCATCATTCTCGTACTCGCACTCTGACGATGAGATATTGTTCTCTTCGGGTGTCTCTTCAACGATACCGTCCTGTTCTTGTTGCTGCTGTTGCTGCTGCTCATCTTCTATGTGCTCAGCCGATTCTTCTTCTTCTTCACTTTCTTCTATAGGTGCTCTTTCGGCCTGCTCCATAGATATTTCTAGACGCTGCGCTGAATCTTCGTCTGTGTGTTTAACGACTTGCTCTTCCGTTACACTTTCCGGCCTTTGCACAGAATTTTCAGCAACAGGTTCATAGCATGTTGAGCAACTATCGCTCGTACCGGAATCATTTCTCTCTGTGTCCTCGTTACTCCACTGCCCACCCGCGACAACATCGATTTCATACTCATCGGAGTCGTCATTCAACAAAAAGTCAAGAGCTGTAAAAATAAAAATTGTATTTAAATTTCATTAGAACAAATAAAATACACATGTATCAACGAAAATATTTGAATAAAACAGGTTATTTAATCATATATTTTAAAAACAATAGTCTTTTTTTTTTTTAAAATACACCGTAATAGTGTAAATATCGAGATAAATGCGCAACATTATAAAACATAAAAAAGGCTTGTTTATTTTTTGCATTTTTTAAATTATAATCTTTTTTAAAAAACAAATCGTTCTTAAAATCACATTGCATAAATAGCGTACTATTGCGATCCCATAAATTACGGCCGGAAAATTTTATAAAATTATAAATGTAAATATCTGTTTTATTTACACTTTTTTTTTAAAAAAAATAAGAATAAACTACAATTTTCAACACAGCTGTTGATAATGACTAATTGGAAATCTTACGACTGTTTTTTTTTCAAATAAATATCTAATCAGTGTTCAAAACTTACCACAATATTCTTCATATTGAATCATTAAATTTTGGAGACCAGGTATGTGTGTCATCTGCACAGCTGTCAAGTATTCAGCCGTAGCTCGCACCGCCAGTTCATTTTTACGAAAGAAAATTCTATGAAATCGCGCAATTTCACGAAAACTCGAACATGACAGCAAATAGTTTAACTCGCGTTTTAATTGTACACACACCATACGTCGAACTCTTCGTCGCTACTCGAAATCACACCGTCGATAAACTCTCGAATTCCTATACCTCAACGCAATCGCGATGCGGAAAATCACCATACGCAAACTATCCTCGCTTATGTTTCTCATCGCGGAACTCTAGCACTGTTCGAATTTAAGCAGACTGTGTTCATTTAACCCTGAACTAGTGCTTTATATACGAAAATTTTTTGGATACAACACTATGGTAAATACCCAATATAGTGTCGATACCGCAAGAAAAAGGTGTAGGTACACGACCTATTCAACACAAACAGTTTTTCCACATTTTTTTTCACCTACAGCCTTGAGTAGTAAGAGCCAGGTGCACCCCTCTTTTTGAGCGGTAGCATACAGATTAACGGTTATCGGGGGTAGAGTGGATTAAGAAAATCGGATACACCGCTATGGCCGTTGTCTATCACAGCTTTCCATTTACGCTCCTAAACACCCGCAATCTCCACGTTTACCAATATTCTCGCCACCACATGTCCTTTGCGCTCCACAAAAACGATAAGACAACGCTTCTTCAGACCAATACGGAGCAAATCGTGCGGTTTTACGACACAACAGCATATTTTCCCCAAGACGCTTGGCCACCGATAGACAGCTGCGGATCTTTTTCCAAGGGCCGTTGATAAGACTGCAATTTCTCTCACCTCCCCACCCCGAGGTATCCTGCCAAAGAAGAAGAAGAGGATCGTCTCATTTGTAATTTCGTTTTCGTGGGTAACAGAAGCATCTCCACAAAAATGGAACTTTTCGAACTCGGACATCTTATAACAGAAGTCATCGAAATTTTTAATCCACTTGCGTACCAATACACAGGCCAACCCGGCAACACGGAAGAGAAAGCGAGCCAGCTACCCTCATTAGGTACCGACGAGACACAAAATTTCGAGAGCTTCCTAGATGAGTTTCTGTGCGAAGATGTGAATAATGAGCCAAGTGTTACGCAGAATTTCGAGAAAGGTGTCGATCAGATTCTTGAAAGCGATAGTGATAATAGTGTGAAAAATGCTGCGGAAAATTTCGAGATATCTGTAGATGAGATGCTGAAAGGAGATAGTGCTCAAGTTAATGACAATTGGTTATACGAGCTGGTTTCTGATGCCTATAAAAAAGTCGAGCCATCTACAGCAAATACAGAAATCCCATTAAATGTGGTAGATGAAATTTTAAAAAATTTAGACCCTGCAGATATTGACAAACTCTATCATGAGAGTTTGATAGAAGACAAAAACAGTGAAGCAATGGAAAGTGATCGTGAATCGTTTAAAGTGCTGGAAGTGAATGAAATTCTCGAAAATTTGAATTCAACGAATACAGACGAGATCGGAAGTTTAAATGAAGAAAGCAAAGTGCTCGAAATTAATTTAAAAAAAAACATAGACCCCATTGGCCACCGTCGCGTAAAACGTAGTTCTGCAAACATGAATGATGATGATGATGATGACTCCAGCGTAATCGAACCTTCTGCTGGTACAAGCCATAAACGAAAAAAACGCATATGCAGTCCTTTCACGCAAGCAAACTCTGAACTAACGTTGCCTTACATAAAGACTTATAAGGCATATGAACTGACGATGCTTATAATAGATTGTGCGGAGCGACTAGATAGTGGTATTCACAAAAAAACAATCTGGAAATCGGTTCAATCGGACTATAAGTGGGCCGAACAAATTTTAAAAATAAACGAAAAAATATTAACAACGCCTTTATTCGAATTGAAAGAAGAGGAGTTTTACAGTGCAATTCAAATAACTACTGGATCACACGGAAGTCTATCGAAAAAGCCAAAATTAGACGGAAACGGAGCCAAGGTGACAAAGAAGGATGTACTGAGGATATCAAAGAAATTATTCGATTTGCAGGTGTACATTCAAGGATAGTAAGTATATGTTTCGTGTGTTATAAATTTGCTTTTTTTTTCTTAAATAATTTTGCTTTTATATATTTGCTTCTTATAATTTATAAAAATGTAGACTTTTTTAATCGAAAAATAACATTTCTTTTATATTTTTTAATTTTTAAATTCTTAAATAAAATTTTTACTGCTTAATATTTTTTCATAATCAAAATAAAATTTGCTTCTTATATTTTCTTAAATGTAGACTTTTTTAATCGAAAAATAACATTTCTTTTATATTTTTTAATTTTTAAATTCTTAAATAAAATTTTTACTGCTTAATATTTTTTCATAATCAAAATAAAATTTAAATAATTTTAAAATATAAAATCTTAACGCTATTAATATTTTGTTTACAGCATGTTCCATTTTGCATCTGGTATGTTCCGCAATGCACTACATAAGAACGTTCTACAGGGTGCATGGAGAACAAAAGGGGCACAAAACGCGGACGGAGAGAAATCTCTAGCACACGACATGATTGTCAAGCTTGTACCGTTCGGCAATCCTGCTTTCAACTGCATCGCCGATATGAAAACTACAATGGACCTGACTGACGAACTAGGCGGCCGTGCCTTAATGATTCGTACACACAGTGTACTACGATCACCGCGAAAACAATAGAAAAATTTGTGTGTATTTGTATGTATACAAAAATTTGTATATATTAAGTCTGTAAATAAACATGTATAATCCTTAAATAAATAAAAATAAATAAAAAATAAAACAACCTATGCACATCACCCATATTCCTAAAATCCCACACATCTCCTTATCTTACGCTATAACACTATAGTGTATAATTCCGGGAGGAAAGGGGGCCTTTGGGGGAAGGGACAACTCTACATCACCCTCTTGAACGTAGACGAGTGGTGGGGGCGCGCTATACGGACCCAAACTTACGCTATCCCCATATGGAGACACTACACCGGCGGAAGGGGGGAGGGGGGAGGGGCTGTCTCTCCATATGGAGCTTCTTACTACTATCCTGACCTAATTTAATGTATTTAGAAAGTTTATTGCATGGTTTTTGTATAACCTTATAACTATTACCAGACAGAATTGATTTTAATTTGTAACTGAGATGTTTAACGTATGGGATAACGATGAGCGATTTTTTAGAATCATCTGCAGTATTCGAATCGTTTATGTCAATTTGTAATTTTTTTGTAAAAGATAACCTACGTTGTATACCCTCGTTAATAAATTTTAACGGATAACCATTCTCAACAAGTAATTGTTTTACAATATTTAAATTTTGTACATGAAATCTACTGTGTGATAAATTAATAGCTTTCTCAACCAAACCATAAACAATCGCTCTTTTTTGTGATAAAGGATGATGCGAATCAAAGTGAACGAATCTACCAGAATAAGTACTTTTTCTGTACCAATTTGAAATAATTTTATTACCTTCTCTTATTAGAGACATTTCTAAAAAATTGATAGATTTGTTCTCTTCATTTTCCCAAATTGTGAAGCCAAATTGTGAAGAGAAGGCAATGAACTGCAGATATAAACAAAAGACGCAGCCTACGGCTATGATAAACACCGAGCGGACGTTGACATCTATGCGGATTTTGACATCTAAGACACGTGCGAATATCAATGTTGAATTATACTCTCTCATACAGAGTGATCAGGTTAATAACTTAGTTATTTTTCTTTTTATACAAACCGAAATTAGTATTACCGCAAAAAAATCGTTTATTCAACTTTCAAAAATTTTACATTCGATAACAAAAATCAACTGTGATATAGAGTTTTTATCCAAATTTAAGAAATATGACGTTTTTCCTAAACACATTGTTAATACTACCAAAGCTTTTAGTTACATTAATTTGGATAGTAATATTTCAAAAAACAAACTTAATAGCTTAACAAATCTAGTCTTAAACAAATTGCTTAAATTGGAAATTACTGATTTTTATTCAAAGATAAATAGATTGCAAAAGAAAAAGAATGATTTGTTTGTTATGACTAAGAAATTTACTAATTTAAAAATAGTTAAAGCTTTTATTAAACATTATAA
This sequence comes from Torymus aiolomorphi, assembly GCA_036365515.1. Classification (NCBI taxonomy): domain Eukaryota; kingdom Metazoa; phylum Arthropoda; class Insecta; order Hymenoptera; family Torymidae; genus Torymus; species Torymus aiolomorphi. The sequence goes on along the minus strand of CM070875.1, from coordinate 167,759,931 downwards.
GAATTCTCTCTGTTCTATCAAACTCAAATGGCAAAACGTACACAACAAAAAGTTTTCCAAATTATTTTATGATAAATATAATTATGATTATCATTATGATAATTTCCAACGGAGTTCTGCGGACGATAACTCACAGAGAAAACTGTCAAGTATTAACAATGTGTAACTTTAATAATAATATCTGTGATAATGGTGATAATACTAATGATAACAATAGGTATGACAAATGGTTTATAAACCTAACGGAAAATCACATTCCACAACATATACAGGACATTGTTAGGCTAGGGCAGAATTTTAATTTTACATGCAATCCGAGTCAGAGCACATATTTTCAAATTCTTAAAAATTTTGATTGTTATATTACAGACGTGTCTGATGAATCTAATAAATTACGTGGTGAGTTAGTTAACTGTGTAAATTCCTTTGCAAAAAAGAAATTACATTTGTCACATACAGATGCAGTTATTATGAGTAAAATTTCAGCTACTGACAAATTTGTTAAAGATAACAAAAATATATTATTTACTAAAGCTGACAAGGGAAATGTTACGATTACAATTGACAGGGAAAATTATAATAAAAAAGTCCTTGAAGTTCTCTCGGATGATAAATATTATAAGCAACTTTCCAAAAGTCCACTTAACATTCTAAAAAAGTCAGTAGATTTATTAATAAAAAAGTGGATTAATCGTGGCGTTTGTGACCTTGATTCCAGCTTTGACATTTTGAAAACAAACAATAACAATACAGATCTAGCGCGTGCATATGGCTTAATAAATATCCATAAAAAAGATTTGCCAATCAGAATTATTGTTTCGACGGTTAACTCGCCAACGTATAAACTTGATAAAGCTATTTCTACGTTTTTTATAAAGTATTTGCCGAAACCTAAATCCTCACTTAAAAATAGTTACGAATTATTAGATTCTGTCTCAAAAATTAACGTACCCGATAATTGTAGATTAGTTTCCTTTGACGTTGTTTCATTCACTAACATAAATATTAATTTAGTGCTTACGGGGATCAGACGTAAATGGAAATATTTAAAGTGCAGAATTAATTTAAGTTTACAAGAGTTTCTTGATGGTGTTATTTTTCTTATGTCTTCTACATATTTTAAATTTGATGGCAAGTACTTCAAACAAATTCATGGGGCTCCTATGGGTGGTTGTTCTAGTCCGTGGTTTGGAGAGTTAGCTCTCGAATGTTTAGAACTTCATTGTCTCAATGTCCTTAAAAATAGTGTTGTTTTCTATAAACGTTATGTTGATGACTGTCTATTGATTATTAACCCTTTGAAGCATGGTGGTAACCCACGTTACCACCTCGATTTCTTTAGATTTTTGTTATTTACTTTGTTGTTAACGTATTCAGATCCTGTTTTTTGCAATTTTCAGTTACTTTAGTGATGAAAGAGCATAAAAATATAGTTTAACCTTTAGAGGACGGGGATTTGGGTTTACTGTTTTCTCTCACTTTTCTATAGAAATCGAGTTTTTATGATGTCTCACATCTCAAAACTAAAACATGTAAAGGGTCGATCATGGGCATGGCCCGTATAGGGGCCATCCCGTCCTCTAAAGGTTAATTGACAAAATTGTTTATAATAAATGATTTATAAATAAATAAACATAAAAAAATCATGTTTTTTTCGGCGAAATTCATTTTTGAAGAATCTGTTGAAGATAGTAACTTGAAATTTGGTGTGAATAGGCTTTTGGGGTCGCTGATTACGAATCCGATGTCAGATTTGCAAAATTCAAGATGGCGGATCCAAGATGGCGGACATCAAAATTTAAATCTTTGATAATGTCGATGAAAATTGTTACTCAGGAGTTTTAGGGGTCGCTGATTACGAATCTTATGTCAGATTTGCAAAATTTAAATTTCGCAAATCTGACATTAGATTCGTAATCAGCAATCCCGAAAACCCTTGAGTAAAATTTTTCATTGATATTCTAAATGATTTAAATTTCGGTGTCCGCCATCTTGGATCCGACATCTTGAATTTTGCAAATCTGACATCAGATTCGTAATCAGCGACCCCGAAAACCACTGAGTAATAATTTTCATCGATATTCTCGAAAAATTAAATTTTGGTGTCCGCCATCTTGGATCCGCTATCTTGAATTTGCAAATCTGACATCAGATTCGTAATCAGTGACCCCAAAACCCCTGAGTAAACATTTTTAGCCTCAAATGCACTATTTTTAATTTTTTCGTCCGCCATCTTTTGTCCGCCATCTTGGATTTGAAAAAATCAAAATTCTGATGGCATATTCATACTCAGCGACCCCAAAAATCCCCGAGTAAGAAATTTCAGGTCAAAATAGTGAATAGAAAAATGCGTGCTTCAAAGGGTTAAGGAAAATGATATAGATCGATGTTTATGTGAATTTAATGAGTTTAATGAACATTTGAAATTCACGATGGAAAATGAAGAGAATAAATCTATCAATTTTTTAGAAATGTCTCTAATAAGAGAAGGTAATAAAATTATTTCAAATTGGTACAGAAAAAGTACTTATTCTGGTAGATTCGTTCACTTTGATTCGCATCATCCTTTATCACAAAAAAGAGCGATTGTTTATGGTTAGGTTGATAAAGCTATTAATTTATCACACAGTAGATTTCATGTACAAAATTTAAATATTGTAAAACAATTACTTGTTGAGAATGGTTATCCGTTAAAATTTATTAAAGAAGGTATACAACGTAGGTTATCTTTTACAAAAAAATTACTAATTGACATAAAAGTTTCGAATACTGCAGATGATCCTAAAAAATCGCTCATCGTTATCCCATACGTTAAACATCTCAGTTCCAAATTAAAATCAATTCTGTCTCGTAATAGTTATAAGGTTATACAAAAACCATGCAATAAACTTTCTAAATACATTAAATTCGGTCAGGATAATGTTGATAAGTTTGAAAAAAGTGGTGTAGTTTACAAAGTGAATTGTGCTGATTGTAAAATTTTATATATTGGACAGACAGGTAGATAATTACGATTACGCATTAATGAACACAAGCGTAGTGTTAAGAATGGTGACACCACGTCGGCTTTAGCCGAACATGCAAACTTTTATAATCATAAAATAGATTTTAATAAGGTCAATATCGCTGATCACGAAAGTTATAAGAATAAAAGATTGTTTTCTGAGATGTTACACATTTATAGTACCAATAATAATATGAATAGACAGTTTGATACTATCAACCTAAAAAATTGTTATAAATCCACAGTCGACATTGTTAATAGATCAACCGACATTCGTAACAAACCCAACAAATTCATAAATTCTCGTCGGTTACGCAGCAGAGAGTAGTTTTTCATTAGTGGGCACTGCGTTACTAAGTCAATTTCCTTACTAAATTTCTATCCCCACTACTTTATTCCGTATAAATAGCCACGGAGATGCCCGTAACTCTTAGTGTCTCTTTTGGACAGTGAGATTACATCATCCTGGGTAAAACAGCTTTTGACGTTATGACTAAACGACTGATTTGTAACATGTAATTTTTTTTTTAATTTTCGTGCCTTTTTTCTTATTTTGGGTTTTTTCTTTAGTACAATTTAATTTTCTAAATATTCTCATTATACAGGTATTGCTTTACAAATGTTGGTGATTTAATAAAAATCTATTGTAAAAAGAAAAACTGTTTGACACGCGGAGTCCACGCTATGGCCGCTTTATAAATTTGTAAATTGATATACCACCTCGAATGGTAAGGGAAAAGAAAGTTTTTTCTTTAATGTGACAAGAAATTTTATAATTGCCGTTATGTTTAATATTTTTTGTATGTTCATTGTGTTTAGTCTTGATAAGGGGAGTTAATTATACTCCCGAAACGTCGGTGTATCAATAAATTTATGATGCTCGAAAGGATCTATGGTGTATAAATTCACTACACCCTCAATAAAAATTATCATTGAACGCGAGCAGCTTGGCAGAGCAATAACCTTTTGGATAATCTGTTTTGGTGCTGCGTGCGTGCAGAGTACAGGAGCCGTAATCGTAAGGGCCTTCACACAGCTCTGAGGAACAGATATAAAGTACAAGAATAACATGGGTTATATATCTATATATACGAAGAACAGCAAGGAACAAGACTCTTGTTCCTTGTGTATCTCGCTGTTCCTCGTATATATAGATATACTAACCCATGTTATTGTTGTACTTTATATCTGTTCCTCAGAGCTGTGTGAAGGCCCTAACGGCTATCTCGGCTATAGGCTGAGGCTATATGCTCACGTAACCGTGAGCGCTCCCTGTATATAAGATATGGTATATCTATATATCTGTATATATGTGGATCGCGCGCGCTTTCTGATACCAGAGATGCTGCTGTTACCAGCCCTAGATAGTCTGTGTTGACTGCGGCCTTGCGACGGCGTGCGCGCGCATATGTCCATGGTTTGTGACGTGAACAATCGCCGGCTCCCTACATTCCCAGTGATGACGGTAGCTGCTGCAAATCGCCGCCCTGGAGAATGTCGTCCCTTTCATCATATTATTGGTTAATGATGATATTCGTCAGAGACAGGAAGGCAGCGTGTCGACGGCGAGAGCAAATTTCGTAAGCCCTTTCTCGTTCCTAACCTCTCTGATAGTTAAGCTGATCGTACTTTTTCTTGTTGCAGGTATCTGGCGACGAGAGTAGTGTAAACGATTGGCACTGCTGCAGAATCTTTCTTGAGTGTGGTGATGTTGCTTGGCTCATTTATTTATTAGTTATGACTAATACATAAATGAGCCACATAAATGACTAATACATAAATAACCACATATGTGTGGTTTTCAGATATTCAATTTTCCACGTGTGTGTTTGACTCTTATACTAGTGGCTCTGTGTATAGTTAATCTACTGCTGGTGCCTTCAGCGACTCTCAGGCTGGAGGTGTATTCAGCAATGAAACAACCAATGAGGCTCCACCAGTCGTTCCCCTCTAATTGTTACAGGTAGCTGGTGCAGCGAGAATAATGAACAACAACCAAACTTTTCTTTTATATGGTAATGTTTTTCTGTGTCATCTATTCATTAGTCATATGTGGTTTCTAGGTGCTCAACTCTCCTCACTTGTCTCCCAGATCAGTGGCTGATCTGTTTATGTATTTTGTTCATCCCTACTGTGAGGCAGTCCTTGAGATTGAGACACATATGACAGTCTCTATCAGTATTTTCCTCCCAGATCGCTATTAGATAATTCTGAGCAGACTGTCATCCTAGGAGTAGTACCCGACCTGGGCCATCCAGCCTCATTTTGCAGCTTCTCCAGCTCTATCAGTGATCTTCAAGTGTTAGTGCTTTAGAATGTGAGGGGATAGATAATTAGGAATTGGAGGATATCATAAAAGTGCTGTGTGTGTGTGGTTAGATGCGATACGGGTAGGCAGTTGTTGCTGGTCATATTAGCTCATCTAGTTAATTTCTGAGTTTAGTCAGGGTTTACGAACTCATTTCAGGATATCTGTTGTTTTTAATACATCCTTATGTATTTCACAAATTTTTACTAAGTGAGACTTGTCTATTTAATAGTTTTCCAGCACACTGTAAGACTGACAAAGTCAACATATCATTCTCTATACATTCAACTTTACTATATTACAAAACCTATAAGACATATATTACACTAGTTTTTTTTGCGTAATATAATATTACTTTAACATGTATTTTTATAATATTGGATAATTTTTATTCTTTTAGTTCAATCGCTTAGGTTCTGTGAACATAATTAACAGGTTAAGCTGTGTAATTTTATATGAAATTTCTATTTGTTATCAAAACAGTAAGATAACATAATTATAGATTTTTAACAACCGAATTTTTAAACATTTTTCGAATTTTGATTTTACTACATACTACGTTCTCTAGATCCTTGACAAGAAACTGTCAGTTTTGACAGCTTTTATGTAACAGTTTTTGTTAGTTATTGTTTTAGTTTTTTTATAGGTATTTAAACGATATCTATTTTGTATTTAAGAGTTTTATTGGAAACCAATTCTTTGTACGATAAGCAAAAATCGTCTATTTTATATGTATATTTTGGCGTTTAAAATCGTTTTTATAAGCTTAACTCGTCAGGAATTGATTTTACACAAAAATGTTAAAGAGGAAAAAGTTTTGTTTCAATGTTATCTACAACTTTTGTATTTAACATTTTTGTGTAAAATCAAATCCTGTCAAGTTACAGCCGAAAATCGTCCATTTCATGTATATTTTAGCGTTTAAAATCGTTTTTATAAGTTGAACTCGTCAGGAATTGATTTTAGACAAAAATGTTAAATCGAAAAGAGTTTTACTTCCATATTATCTACAACTTTTGTATTTAATATTTTTGTATAAAATCAAATCCTGTCAAGTTACAGCCGAAAATCGTCCATTTTTTAACTTTTTTTAACGTTTTTCGCAGTTATCTTAGGCAAATATTGCTCGTAGAGAAAAGTGTATAATAGAAAAAATGTGTATTTTAATTAGTTTTAGCAGAGAAACCGGTACATATTAGCTTAAAATTAATTTTTCTATATATAAGGCTTAAAAATCGATTTTTTGCAATTTTTCTTTGTGCCCGCATTTTGAAAATTTTTGATCGATCTTTCTCGTTAGAGAACCAGCATTTAGGTATAATTAGAGGAGTGTTTTTCCGCAATCCCGATAAAATCGGTCGAAAATTCGATGAGATAATCCATAAACTTGATTACATACGAACGTACATATATACATACATCATAGAAAACGCTCAAAATGAACTATTTCTGGGAGGAAAATAGTTTTTATACAGTAAATTGCTAGTTTTCGGGAAGTACAATTTTCACTCTGGTGAAAATATAAGGCTCTCCCGAGTAGCGGTCGTACCTAATAAGTCATAAGTTACTTTTTATTTATTAAAAAACTTGTATTTTTAATGATTTTATGGTGGAAAAGGCATTGAAAATGATGGTGTAACTTAAAAGTCTCAATGTGATTTTGAATTAAATGTATTCTAGAAAATGAACCGAAAGCTCAAACTCGTACATCAAAACTTGTTGCGCACACTAACAAAAATAATTACAAAAACAAAAAATTCATCAGCGAACATATTTTAATGAAAAATTGTGTAAATTATGTTTCAAACAATTATTTACCTGTTCATGTTCACTAGCTCCGTAGTCCATAAACTTGGCTTGTTTTGGCTTCTTTGCACAATGAATCTTCTCTGATATTCTGGAATGCCGATACTCTCTTTGATCTGCTTCATTCTCCTTTATTAAAAAAGCACCGCGATGAAGAACCATTTGGAACTCTGCTAGTCAGATCTTTGGTCTGTCAATGAATAATCGTATAAAGTAGCTTCGATGGCATCTTGCAAACTATTCAAATCATATGTATTATTGGCAATTGCTCTTCTATAATATTTCTGCAACTGATTTATTTTAAAAATGGTAAGCGTTCCATCTGATTTTTCACCAAGCTTTTCTTTAGTAGCAAGTTCTCGGAGGCCTTTACCCATTCGCTTTTGCTCATGGTTAAGGCACTCTTCCTTTTCGATAAAAATGGATTTTTTAAAAGGTGCCAGTTTATTTAACCGAATACAATTTTTTGCATCTCCATCAGACAGGCGTGATATATACCTCATACTATTCTTCCAAACCGAATAACTCCAAATGTTCACAGCAGCCTGGACTTCCATACTACCAGAAGCACCCTCATAATTGGCATTACACTCTTAACTACTCTTATGAGCTTCAAGCCAAAACTTATATTCTGGAGAGTCAGGATCTAGTTCCGCTGCTGTAATTGTATAAATGTGATAGTACAAACTCCTTCAATGCAGCGTAGCCCGATATCATTGGTAGATTCTACAGCTTCTCGGTTCACCACAAATGCTACTTGTCTATTATTTGCAGATACCATTCGGAGAATTGTAAAATTTTCTCCTATAACAGTTTAACAATTTTTATAGTAAAACACAAGATTTACACACAATCCGTTTCTCTCAGTTATTGAAGCACTAACACATTTTTTAGAACAAGCACTACAGTTTGTGACTTTCCAAAAATCACAAAAGAAACTGTGTGAACCAGAATGAATTCTTCACTTTCACTTAAATCAATAAGGTTGTTTAGTTTATTTTTTCACCGCGATCTTTTCAGGGCCTCTACCACTACCAATTTTTCATTTTTCCACCATTGCTTGTATTTGTTTTTTCTTTTTTTAAAAACGTATTTACTTTCTGGCGCACGCCACTTACTGGATAAAGTGTGCATTTTCAAAATAAAATTGAATATTTACAAGAAGCAAACACTTTTAAACAATAATTTTTTAATTTCACTTTTTCAATGCACTTAAACCACAATTTTATTGCAACAAAACTAACAAAATTTTGAGGAAAAAAAAATACAATTTTTTTATCAACTCAGAAAAACAATAAACGTGAAGTTAGGCCCGTTATATGCTAAAAGGAACAGGGAACAGATACAACAATGTACTGTACCTGCACCCTGTTCCTTTTTACGTGTAACGAACGGACCATGGTCAATTAGACGGCCGATATCGATGGCTCGTTTCAAATAGAGTTTATTAGAACAGGTGGGCGTTTTATTTATATAATTATATGAACAAACTAAGTTTATATATCAAAATTGAATAGTAATTGTATAGTTCAAAGGAAAATTAGCGACCTAGGGAGGTATAATTGTACAGGAACTGGATTTGTCAAAAAGAGAAGAGAGAATTATAAAAAATACGAAAAAACGTTAAATTTTGTTTATAACGATAAATATTAAAATAAATCAAATTTAATAATTATATGACGATTATGACATTTGGAATAGTTTTGTCGGATATAACTAGGGGGGCCGCGCCCCCCTGCGCGCTATCGCGCGTCAACCCCCCGCTGTCTATGTAAAAACTTCGTTTTTACATTATAGGTACGCCCGCGCTTCTCACGGAAATCTTAAATTTTTATCAGTACGAAAATTACAACACTTCAAATACTTATAAAAACTTAATGTATACTAATAATTAATTAAATTATACAGGCTCACCTAAATAAGTCGATTATTTTTCTTTCCAAGGTATGTATGTCGAAATAATTCATGATTATTTTATAACTCGGTAAAAAGTACATAAATTGTAACCCGCAGTCGAGCGCCGAGAAATAGGGAAGTGTGGACGAAATGAAAACTCCAACACTCCCGATGGAATATATTAATATATTCAGTTCTAACGGAAGCTGGGCGTCAGTCACTCACGCGACATTTTGCATCGTGACGAATTTATGTTACGCCCACTATAATCTCGATTACGAAAAAACTACTCGCGGTCTGCACATGTACACACACATGCACTATCGCGGCGAAAGGGAGAGGCAAAGAACATAAAGGCTCAGCACTAAAGCACTCAGGAATCTGGCTATCATCTGCCGCAGCCGCGACGGCAGGCCCTGCGGGGCTGCGACTGCCGTGCGCCGGTCCGTGCGATGATTCAACATCAATAGTAATATATAGTATAAATACACAATTGCATTGCCCGGCGGCCAGCTGCTGGTGTTCCCAGCGATGATAACGGCTACTGCAGTACGGTGTTCTGGTGGATGTCGTCTTTCTCGCCGTATCTCTCTGCTGGTAGTGACTCGTCGGAGACAGCAAAACAGCGGGGTCGGTGACGAGAGCAGCTTTGGTAAGCCCATTTACGTTCCTAACCTCTTCGATAGGTGGGCTGAGGATATTTCTTTTTGTTGCAGGTAGCTGGTGCAGTGAGGAGAGTGAACAACGACTACTGCTGCAGACTCTTCTTTCGTATGGTAATGTTTTTTTTGTGTCATCTCTTTATTAGTCATATATGGTTTTTAGGTGCTCAACTCTCCTCGTTTGGCTCCCAGAGTAGTGGCTGAACTGCTGCTTGTGCTTTGTCGATCCCTAGGCATAGGCTGTTCCTGACAGTGTGATACGAGTGAAGGTCTCCGCCTGACCTTCACTTCCAGATGATATAGCTACTGACCTAGCGGATGGCTGATAATTAGATGATCTTGAGCAGACTGGCATCCATGGAGTAGCGACAGCCTAGGCCGTCCAGCCCCACTTTGCTGCTTCTGCAGCTCCATCAGTGATTTTCAAGTGTCAGTGCTTAGAGTGTGAGGGGATAGGTAATTAGGAACTCGGGAAAACGTTAAAGTCCTGTATGTTCAAATGCGATGAGGGTAGGCAGTTATTATTGGTAAGATTAGTTTGGCTTATCAATTTACAAGTCTAGCCAGGGTATAAGAACTCGCATTAGGGGGTATTAAAATACATCGTTATGTATTTCGCAGACTTTCCGGTGAGACTTGTCTATGTTATTACATAGGTTTCTACCACACTTTAAGACTGACAGAGTCAGCTAGAGTATGGAAATTTGCCATGTTACAAAATCTATAGCACAAACATTACGCAAAAATTATTTTTTTAAATATGATATTACTTTAATATTTACTTATATAATATTGTCTAATTTTGATTCTTTTAGTTCAATATCAATTTCTATTTATTTATTTATTAATTATAACTAGAAATTTACGAAGTACATCCTACATAGGTACTTACCTGAGCATAGACATAAACCTGGTCCGGTACAAAAAGAAAACTTACTGGCTAACTTACATACTAATTTCACAACCGTTATTCATCTGTATCTCACAAAAAACAAAACAGAGAACACAGTTGTGCGTGTATTCAGAACACACTTCATGTGAATAATTTGTTTATGTCGCTTAGGTCCTGTGAACATCGTTAACATATTAAGCTGTATAGTCTTATATAAAATTTGTTATCAAAACAGTAACATACATTATTATATATTTTTAATATCCCAATTTTTTAAAAGTTCTTTAGATCATTTGGCAAGGAATTATAAGTTCTGTCAGCTTCTATGTAGCAGTTTTAGTTACTTATTATTTTATTTTTTTTTTGTATTTTTATACTTTTCTCTCCTGTATTAATTGTTTGTCTCTGATATCTACTTTTTAAGCACGACCGCTTCTCGGGAGAGCCTTACATTTTCACTAGAGCGAAAATTGTAACACTTCAAAAACGAACAATTTGTTGCATAAAAACTATTTTTCACCCAGAATTAGTTCATTTTAGGCGTTTTTTATGGTGTATGTGTGTATGTCCGTTCGTATGTAGTCAAGTTTATGGGATATCTCGGCGAATTTCCAATAGATCTTAACGAATTTTGGCCCAGATACTCGTCTAATTATAAATAAGCTCCAGTCTTATACCGAGCCGAATCGATCAACAAATAAAAAAACGCCAGAACAAATACAAATTTTTGAACATAATGTGAACAAAATTAATTTTACGTCAAAAAACAACAACTGCATCGGCTAAAACTAATTAAAACACGTCTTTTTTAAATGGAAAATTGTTTTCTATGAATAATATTTAACAATGTAATAGCGAAAAAACCGCTAAAATCATCAAAAATAGTCGTTTTTTTGCTATTTCTTTATAGGATTTGATTTTACACAATAATGTTAAATGTAAAAGTTATAGATAATATTAAAACAAAACTTTTTCCTGTTAAACATTTTTTTGTACAATCAATTCCTGAAGAGTTGAACTCATAAAAACGATGTTTAACGCCTAAATATACATAAAATGGACGATTTTCGGCTATAACTTGACAGGATTTCATTTTACATAAAAATGTTGAATGTAAAAGTTATAGATAATATTAAAACAAAACTTTTTCCTATTAAACAGTTTTTTGTACAATCAATTCCCGACGAGTTAAATCCAAACAAACAATTTTTAACGCCAAAACATACATAAAATGGACAATTTTCGCTTATTTCAACTATTTGACTTTACACAAAAATATTAAATGCAAAAGATATAAGGTAAAAGTACCAATGAGCGGCCAGTGCCCAGTACGTGGCCATCTAGATAAATATTCAATTACTTTAAAGAATGTGTAGTAGTTGGATAATATTTTATTCTATAAGTAGATTCTAAAATAATTAATGCTTATTGTTTAAATAGTATTATTACTCTTAGTGAAAATTTAATACTTATAAAGACGATTTAAAAATGCTACTCGCGGGGATCACGGCTTTCTATGGGAGGTCCTTAATGATTTCGTAAGGATTCATGACTCGCCTTTTAGGTATTTTTTAAATAAATTTGAAGTAAATCTTTACTCTTGAAAGTTTTAAGACACATCTAAGATACATCGAATTCAATTACAGTCGTTAGAAACCCAATAATTATTGTTTTTAATAAAAATAATTCAAGTTTATCTACTAGTACCAGTTTAAACGTCATATCCCAATACTTGGTCCTATGTATTTCATCGATGTTTTGATGGTTAGGGTTCCTACGTATTGGTAGAGTTAGTAGGTTGGAAAACCATAATATGATTATTATACATTGATTTTCTGTAATTTCTTATTATTAACGTTTGATTTAGTGTTAAAAAGTATTTCCAGTCCAAAATTTAGCGATTTTATTATTTTTACAAAAAATCAAAATAAATATAGAGTACAAACTATATGGTCCAAGTATTGGGACTAATAATTTTGACCACTAGTACATGACGTTTTAGCACGGTCCAACTACTAGTACAAGCATGTATTCATAATTTAATTAATTTTTCTATCATAAAAGCTTATTTTCACAAATTAAATACTTTTTTCGCAAGTAAAAAGTAATAATAATTCTATTGGCTACTGATTCTATGCATTTTTAATAATATTTACCATTTAAAATGTGACTTCAAAATTCTAGCTTCACTAAGCGTCCATCTATTGCTACTTTTACCTTATGGATAACATCTAAACAAAACTTTTCCCCAATTAATATTTTAATGTACAATCAATCCTGATTATCTAAACGTATAATTACGACACGTTACATATTCAATTTTCGCTTATTTAACACGATTCGAGTTGACAAAGAATTATTCAATGCAATAGCTTTAAATAATATCGGAAAAATCAATATAACATTCCAAAGATCATATAATTATAAAAATATAATCATAAGATATCAAATTACATTTAATTACAATGTTAAAATAGTACATTACGATACTGCCACTGAAGTCACATGTATCGTACGATATTTTATAGCACGTTTACCTAAGTCCGCTGTCACGCCTATCCGTACCTTAATCAGTCCACTCGCTACGCTCGCGCGCTAACCTCACGGTGCAATAATCGACTACTTAAGTCACGGATAGGCATGACTTAAGTGCGGACTTAGGTCACACTGTGCTATAAAATGAGATAAACATATTGAAAACATAATTTAAAAAAAAGAAATATCTATTGTTTACAAACTGCCAAATATTATGTAAACTAAAACACTAATAAATATATAATAAGAAATATAAATTGATGTTGAAGTAACAAAAATTAAAAGATTAAATCACTAAATGTTTTTAGGCACGACCGCTTCTTAGGCACGACCGCTTCTCGGGAGAGCCTTATATTTTCGTCAGAGCGAAAATTGTAACACTTCAAATTCTGAAAATTTACAACATAAAAACTATTTTCCACCCAAAAGAAGTACATTTTAAGCGTTTTCAGAGATGTATGTATGTCTGTACGTATGTATGTGATCAAGTAACCCGATTATCTCAGCGAACTTTCGACGGATCCAAACGGGCTTTGGGGAATATACTCGTTTAATTATAAGTAAGTGACAGTTCTCTACCGAGCCAAATCGATCGACAAATAAAAAGACGCCAGAGCAAATAAAAATTTGAAAAAATCGATTTTTGAGCATACGGTGAACAAAATTAAATTAAAGTCAAAAACAACAAATGTATCTGCTAAAACTAATTAAAAGACGTCCTTTTTACATTGAACATTTTTTTCTATGAACAATATTTAACAATGTAATAGCGAAAAAATCGCTAAAATCATCAAAAATAGTCGTTTTTTTGCTATTACTTTACAGGATTTGAATTTACACAAAAATCTTAAATACAAAAGTTATAGATAATATTGAAACAAAACTTTTTGCTATTCGACATTTTTTTGTACGTACAATTTCTGATGAGCTAAATTCAAAAAAACGGTTTTTAACGCCTAAATGTACATAAAATGGCTGATTTTCGTTTATAACTGAGCAGAATTTGACTTTACACAAAAATTTTAAATGTAAAAGTTATAGATAATATTAAAACAAAACTTTTTTATATTGAACATTTTTTGCTACGACCAATTCCTGACGAGTTAAATCCAAAGAAACGATTTTTAACGCTTAAATATACCTAAAATCGCCGATTTTCGTTTATAACGTAGCAGGATTAAGCAGGATAACATAGCAGGATAACATAGCACGAGTTAAATCCAAAGAAATGATTTTTAACGCGTAAATATATCTAAAATCGCCGATTTTCGTTTATAGCGTAGCCGGATTTGATTTTATATAAACAAAAGTTATAGATAATATTTGTCCCATTTAATATTTTCGTGTACAATCAGACCCAGACGAACTAAACTTATAAAAACGATTTTTTAGGCACGACCGCTTCTCGGGAGAGCCTTATATTTTCACTAGAGCGAAAATTGTAAGACTTCAAAAACGAACCATTTGTCGCATAAAAACTATTTTTCACCCAGAATTAGTTCATTTTAGGCGTTTTTTATGGTTTATGTGTGTATGTCCGTTCGTATGTAGTCAAGTTTATGGAATATCTCAGCGAATTTCCAATAGATCTTAACGACTTTTGGCCCAGATACTCGTCTAATTATAAGTAAGCTCCAGTCTTATACCGAGCCGAATCGATCAACAAATAAAAAAACGCCAGAACAAATAAAAATTTTTGAACATAATGTGAACAAAATTAATTTTACGTCAAAAAACAACAAATGCATCTGCTAAAACGAATTAAAACACGTCTTTTTTACATGGAAAATTGTTTTCTATGAACAATATTTAACAATGTAATAACGAAAAAACCGCTAAAATCATCAAAAATAGTCGTTTTTTTGCTATTTCTTTACAGGATTTGATTTTACACAATAACGTTAAATATAAAAGTTATAGATAATATTAAAACAAAACTTTTTTTTGTTAAACATTTTTTTGTACAATCAATTCCTGACGAGTTGAACTCATAAAAACGATTTTCAACGCCTAAATATACATAAAATGGACGATTTTCGGCTATAACTTGACAGGATTTGATTTTACACAAAAATGTTGAATGTAAAAGTTATAGATAATTAAAACAAAACTTTTTCCTATTAAACATTTTTTTTTACAATCAATTCCCGACGAGTTAAATTCAAACAAACAATTTTTAACGCCAAAACATACATAAAATGGACGATTTTCGCTTATTTCAACGATTTGACCTTACACAAAAATATCAAATGCAAAAGATATAAGTATGGATAACATCTAAACAAAATTTTTTCCCAATTAATATTTTAATGTACAATCAATCCTGATTATCTAAACCTATAAATACGACACTTTACATATTCAATTTTCGCTTATTTAACATGATTCGATTTGACAAAGAATTATTCAATGCAATAGCTTTAAATAATATCGAAAAATCAATATAACATTCGAAAGATCATATAATTATAAAAATATAATCATAAGATATAAAATTACATTTAATTACAATGTTAAAATAGTACATTACGATACTGCCACTGAAGTCACATGTATCGTACGATATTTTATAGCACGTTTACCTAAGTCCGCTGTCACGCCGATCCGTACCTTAATCAGTCCACTCGCTACGCTCGCGCGCTAACCTCACGGTGCAATAATCGACTACTGAAGTCACGGGTAGGCGTGACTTAAGTGCGGACTTAGGTCACACTGTGCTATAAAATGAGATAAACACATTGAAAACATAATTTAAAAAAAAGAAATATCTATTGTTTACAAAATGCCAAATATTATGTAAACTAAAACACTAATAAATATATAATAAGAAATATAAATTGATGTTGAAGTAACAAAAATTAAAAGATTAAATCCCTAAATGTTTTTTTACTTAAAATTATTCTAAGTTGGCCCGAGAAACAAATTATTTTTTTCTAAAACTTGGTCGTAGACAGGCAGCTAATATTGTATATAATCTAATCTTCTATTAACAATGTGATTAATAGAAGTTCTTCAAGTTTAAACCTTAAAAATAAAATTAAAAAACAAAGATTAAATTTTTGATTAAATATAAAATTGAGCCACAGAATATGCAAATATAATATTCCATCCTCACGACTCGTAACCATATTCCTGATATCACACATTAAATGATGTTCGATGACAGATGAATCTACGAAATCATTTTGTGACCATGAATGAAAATCCTTGAGGATATAGTTATTATGTTGAAATGTTCCATTTAAACAAAACAAAATAAAAGAAACAATAAAGTTTGTTGTTCGTAGGTAATGAGGTATGGCGGGTTTGATGTGGGGAGCAGGGCGGGGTCCAGGGGCAGAGACCCTGGTGGGGGTGTAGGGGGCGAAGCCCCCACTCAGGGGGGTGTGGGGGGGCGAAGTCCCCCCACCTGAAATAAAATTACTGATATATTAAAAAATATATATATATATATATATATATCAACAGCGATATATATAAACTTCTTTCTGAAATACGACCTTACTAAAGAAGTTAATTATTTTATTTTAATTTATTTACACTTTATTTAATCCAACTAAAAAAAAAAGAAATTTTATTTTAATAAAATTGTAGCTATAAAATAGATAGAAAAAAAAATCAAGGTATCAATCTTGGTACAGAAATTGACAATTTGTTGGTATGGACTTCCTTAATATATATAATTTTACAACAATTATTATAATAAGAAAGGTTTGACCCAGCTTGCTACTAAAGTAGACAATTCGAATTCAAAAACGAATTCATAGATTTCATTTATTTCTCAATTAAACATTTTGCTTCCTCCTAGAGGAAGCTTTGTAACATTAAATTTTTGAGTTGTTGTAAAAACATGTTATAATTGTGTTCCGAGATGTTAGGAATCAAAATACATGGTTTTTGAAAAATGTCTGTGTGTGTGTGTGTGTGTGCGTGTATGTGCGTGTGTGTGTGTGTGCGTGTGCATGTGTGTGTGTGTGTGTGTGTGTGTGTGTGTGTGTGTGTGTGTGTGTGTGTGTGTGTGTGTGTGTGTGTGTGTGTGTGTGTGTGTGTGTGTGTCTGTGTGTGTGTGTGTGTGTGTGTGTGTGTGTGTGTGTACGCCTAGATCTCAATTTCTACTCGGTCAATTTTGACCGGACAGGTCTCATTTTCCGGTCAAAATCCGTTTTTTTTTTATTGGGGCGATGTGTTTTTGTTTTTTTTTCAAATTTTCGATTTTTCTCAAAACTGCTTATTTATTTTTTTTTTAATGATAGGATCGAGTTATTCGAATCGGATTGGTAGCGTTCGAAAGAGAATTATAATACCTATATTTTCTAAAAAAATTATTAACAATAACGTGTTTTTTTTTTAGATACTTATAACTCCCAAACTAAACGGTTAATTTTTTTTGAGAAAAATCATAATAATGGATAAAATAAATAAATATAATCTGTAATGTTTTAATTCATTTTGTTGGTTAGTTTTTTAGAAAAAAATTGAAAAATGAAAATTGATTTTTGTATATCCAACGATTACAGGAGTAACAATGAATTAATCGCTTGAAAATTCTTTGTAGTCGTAGATTTATAAATTTCGTTATTAAATATTAATTACAAGAATCAACATATTAAGGTTGAGGAGACTACGGGCCAATGAATTGAAAGAGATTTTTTTAATTAATGAATAAATATCGATAAAAAATTTATCGTACTAATACATTACGATACAAGTACGATAAGTGGTCCATTATTTCATGGCGTAAAGTTAAGGCCCGAGCGTAGCGAGGATCCTTTCACGGCGTGTAATGTGTTACTTAAGGGGACAAGCCATGGTTAAAACTGAAAAAAATAAGAATAAATAATTTGATTAATAATAAATTCCAGGTGTAATCTTTGAACTTAATATTTTTCCCACTAATAAGTAGTGTTATTACCTACAATTTCCGCCTGTAGTTAGCTGATAATATACATCTGGCTCTTGCGTACATTTTATTAATGATTTAACTCTGATTTATTGATTGCCGTAGGTTTACTTTTCAACAACTAAATAAAATGACTTGAAATTCATGGCTTGATCTTTGTTTGTACATCAGGTACCAGTTTTCTGTGCTACTTTTCCTAAAAAAATTTTTTTAATATTTATTTTTTATGAAAAATCTCAATTTTTTGTATATTTTATCAAACGTTCTATAATTTTATTTCTTTTATTTTTTTCTGAAGCTTTTTTCAAAAAAGTAGCGCACAATCCTTGTGGCTAATGTAAAAAGGAATGCTCACCTAAAATTTCAAGTCATTTCGTTCACTTGGTGAAAAATAAACTTACGGCAATGACCCTGTAAACACAAAAAACAAGTTTTTCAGAAATCATGTTTGAAACTTGAGTTTCTTATAACTTATGGTAAGCTTTTCAAAACTACTTACAAAAATCTTTTTCACAATTCTGTATAATATACTTTGATTAAACATGAAAAATGGAATATCCATATGACAGTTATTTTGTCACGGACACTCTAATCATCTCATGTCTAGTCTCATTAAATATCTGTAAAAAAGGTTTAATTAGCTTAATGACAACTTTATATTATTTAGAATAATACATTATTGTAGCTCTTATCTTTTTTTTCGTATTAGACTAAAATATTTTTATTCCTTGATGCTGCAGTCTATAACCTACAAAAATCATCTATTCCGGGTGACAGATCCAATCACAAATTAACTAAAAAGAAAAACAATAAATATTAACTATTTTTATACGTATAAGTAACAAAAAAATCTTTTAATTACTTACTCTAGTAAGAACCTGGTTCATATGACTCTTCTGGTAACTGAAGTCGTACTCTCCTTCTTTTTCTTCTACTTTCTAAGGTATTTTCCTCAGCATTCCTTTCAGCATAGAATAATCTTTTAGCATTGCTCTTCTTCACCCACTCAATTGCAGCTACTCCAGGTTTGATGTCGAAGGCATCCATTATTTCCAAGAAACCAATTCTTCCACCATTGAAACAAGTGATAGCAATGTATACACCTGTATTGAGTACATGCACACCACTAAAAGATGTCTTGGTAACGAGCTTCCAAACTATCTGATTGAAGCTTTCATTGCTGTTCTGTGTGAAACCACCAAGACACCTTTCAAGCAGTTCCTGTCGAGAGAGATCTTCATAAATTGGTTTTAACTGCTCCATCACTACTGTTGGAATACTGCCTGTATGATGGAAGCCTTTCAGTTTTTTCTGGGCTTTCGCTTTTTGCCACTTGCACCAACTATTTTCTCCTTTCGGACACAAATGATGTTGAGGTGATTTATCTGTGGAGATTTTGTGGTAATAAGTGGCTCATATCTTTCACTGAGTTCGCATTGCCCCTGATGACATTACCATAGTAGGTGGTGAGCTGATCAATAACTTTACCAGTCAAGCGTCCCTGTCCTCCAATGGATTTTCCATCAGCTAACTTCTTCTTGCCAGAATTCTTCTTTAGATTTCTCAGCCTTGTACCCATTCGCTTTTGAACATGTCCAACACACTCCTTTTTTTCTACTATCAGTTCATCTCCATATGGTTTAACTTTACACAAATCACAGAAAACTTTTGAATCACCATCTCCAATGTAGCGATGATACTTTACACCATATTTTTCCATGGAACTTTTGAAAATTTCAATGATTCCATCCACTTCCATCTTTCCGGCACTTCCTTCATGGTTTGCTGAGCAATTGGCTTGATGGTCCGTGTACGAGTCTTCATATTCTTCTGTGCCCTCTTTATTTTCCCATTTCATGCAAGCTTTGCAGAAACTATTCTTGATAGAGATGTCAAGAACTTGTTGGGAACGCAAACCAATCAAGCTTGTGATTCCTTGTAAAGAAGAGAATCCTCTCTTTCTCCAGGACCCGTCACCAGACACATCGAGCCCTACACTTCCAGCTGGTGTCAATTGTTTTTCTTTTTCCACTGCTTTTTGCATGGAGATAACTGCCACTTTTTCACATGCCTTACTTAACTCCTCATTGATATGGTCATAAAAACTGTGTGCCACTGGCGATGGTAGGTCCATGATACCACAGAAAATCTCCAATCCTGCATGTCCTTGTCCAAGTGCACGCATAGCAAGTACACTACGTCTATTTACTTCATAAGCATTCCCACTACTTCCAACTTGTTTACTTGTATTGATGAGATTCATGCCATTGCAGTTTTTGCATACAATATTAATTTTTGCACCCAATCCTCTAATGTCTCCTTCCGTCATTCGGATTTTTCCATGACACTTAGCACAAACAATTAACTTTTCAAGTTCATGAAACAAAATATCAATATCTATTATTCTGTTTCTTGTTGTTGCTGGACTTCTAGATATATCTGATTCTGAAATTTTGCTTGCAGATGTGCTTCTTTTTCTCTTTAGTGATGGGGCATTTTCTACTTTCCTTCTAAATCCTTTATGTTTCTTTTTTCTTCCAAATGTTCTCTTCTTTGTAGATGGTCCTGGTGTTTGACCTCTCTTGTCTGTATTCATGATTTTTCACAGATCACTACTTTACGTATCAAAATTAAATTGATACACAAAAGTAACTCGGAAAAAAACACTTAAAAATATAGCAAGTTTTAATTGCACAATGTAGCTAACCTACAGGCCAAATTTAAAAAAATTTTCCACACACTGCTCTAGAGCGTATAATAGCTTATAATCAGGAAAAAATGTTTGTTTACTAAATAAATTGCATTGAAAAATGCAGATTCAATTACATTCAAAATAATACAGTTTAAATTCCAGCGACCGTGGCGCTGAAACAACATAAACATGCAGCTGGGATTTTGAACCACCTATGAGTATTTTACGTATAATACCTTTCTATAAGGAGAGTAAGGGCTCTTGCACGAATGGAGAAATAGCGAGGAATAACGCCCGGCAGCCAATCACAAGCAAGTTTTAAAAAGACGTGTTCCTTCTTATTCCTTCAAAAAGAAACAAATTTTTTTAAAGCTCACTTGTGATTGTTTGTCAGCCGTTATTACTCGCAGTTCCTTCATTCGTGCAAGAGCCCTATGAGTAAAATATACGAGATTTATACCTCAAGTTAAGTTTTTCTACAATGTTAATGTACATTACGTTATACATTTAGTATTGTATCGTGTATGCTGTGAAGTATAAAATAATATAAGATTAACAATAGTATTAATATCTAAAAGTGATATTTTGAGTAAAATCACTAAATATGCAAAAAAGTAACTTTACGGTTTTAGCTGTATTTTCTAAACGAAATCGAATTTCGAAATGCGGTTGGAAGCATCGTATTCAACGGAAAATTTGCTATCAAAATATTAAATAAATAAAAAATCGATTTTTCGACCCCCTAACCATGGCTTGTCCCCTTAACGCATTAGTATCGTACAATTTTTTATAACACTGTCTGCCTTAAATCCGCTGTCACGTCTATCCGTGCGCTAAGTAGTTCATTATCGCACCGTGAGGTTAGCGCACGAGCGTAGCAAGTGCGATAAACGCGGTAAAATAATGGACTACATATCGCACGGATATTTTTTTTTATTAAATTATACCTACTTCTAGAAAGATGAAATTTGCTTAAAAAAACATACGATGCCAGAAATACATTATAGAAGCAGAGTTCTATTATTTTTATACTTAAGCACATTTACGCCAACACTGAATGATGAGTACACCTGCTAAATCTGACTGGTGGCTTTTATAATATTACAGGAGCAGGATTAATTTATCTTTTCATGTTGTAAATTTCAGCCTAATTAATTAAATAGGTTTTCTCTTATGAAATCTGAAGGGCCATGTAGTGTGAGCCTGTCCGAAAGATTTATAGAGTATGCTTAAATAAATATTCTAGAAGCCTGTCAGAATTATGAAAAGTTCACTATAACCTCTAAAAGTCAATTAATACTGGTAGTTAATGGATAAGCTCATTGTTCATTAACTACTACAATTCGACTGAATTTTACAGATTAAAATAACTTTTTTCACAATTTTTACACGTATTCAGATTTATTGTTATGGCCGGACAAGCTATAGAAGTATAGAAGTTTCAGACACACTCAGACTACACTACACTACACTACAGTATACGGAACAAAATTAAAAACTTAATAAGAAAATTCATCTGGCTCCTACAATATAAAAGCCACTTGTCAGATTTAGCAGGTGTATTGAGCATTCAATGTTATCGATATTTACTTTGAGGTGATGTGTCCGTACTTAATCCAAAAGACTAAGAATGATAGAAACCGGCTTCAGTAATGCATCTCAGACATTCCATGTATTTTTGAGTTGACTCTATCTTTTTGAAAGTACATGTAATTTAATAAAAAAAATAAAAATACAGTTCTATAAAAAATACACAATCAGTGCCTGAATTAAATCTGAGAAATTGCATGACTTATTTTTTTCTTTTTATTAAATTATACCTACAAAAAAAAGATAAAATCAGCTTAAAAATACATAAGATGCCTGAAATGCACTATAAAAGCAGATTTCTATCATTCCTATGTTATTCTAAATGAAGTTTGAAAAGACATCCTCAAAGTAAATATCAACCACATCAATGAATGAGGAATAGATCTGTTAAATTTGGCCGGTCGCCTCTTATAGTTGCTGCTTTTTCTGAAAGGATAATAAAAACCCTGAAACAAAAAATTTAGCTATAGTAATGGTTGAAAGCAGTAGATTACTGAAATAATAATTATTCAAAGAAGAGACCACAAAGTGGTCACAGTGAATTAAAATAAATACAGACTAGATCAACTTCCATTGATAATCTATAGAAAGATGAAGCTGCCAAAATGTGTGCATCAGGAAGCCCTTCACTCAAGGTTACCCACTGTAATGCCATTGTTGAGTTTCTCAAAGTTGCCCTAGGCCAAAAACATAATTACAACAAGAATAACTTGGCAACGGAGGGAGTACAGGGAAGTCACACTCCTGTCAAAGGTGTAGGAAATTATTGAAGGATAGATACTAGCTTAAATGTATAAACCAATAAACTTTCTTACAGTAAGCTACTCACCAGATAATTTTTTCAATGAGTTCAGAGGTTGTCAATGTCCACATCAAATATGTCAATCAATCCAACATATAGTCCCAATAAAAAACGCTAGCTGCAGGTGTTTAGGACGCCGTGATGTCATCTGCAGGAGCTCTTCGCCCTAGGCCAAAAACATAATTACAACAAGAATAACTTGGCAATGGAAGGAGTACAGAGAAGCCACACTCCTGTCAAAGGGGTAGAAAATTATTGCAGGATAGATGCTAGCTGTAAAGGAAACGAGAAAACATTCTCACAGCAAACTACTCACAATATAGTGTTGGCGTGTCGATAAGATCATTCGTAGCACTATATATTTACCAAGATATGTTGAGAGAATTGAAAGGGATCTTTGCACTGAAAAGTCGAGAAAGCGCACGTGTATTCTCAACTAAGACCTCCTCACCCTCACTTAAAGTTTACCAGAATGTTCACACACAATACAATACATACAGAGGGATTGTGTATGCAATTTCAGATCGACTCAATCAGCCGGTACGGAGAAAATGACATTTTTCTCAAAAATTTCTTGAAAAAGACACAGAAATTGCAATATCTCCAGACTTGCTGATTATGCATATCTAAATCTTGATATACTGTCCCTCAGCATGTATTCCATCATGCATAGAAAGTTGAAGATACTTGTAGGGAATGGAAAGGGATCTTTGCACTCAAAAGTCGAGAAAGCGCATGTGTATTCTCAACTAAGACCTCCTCACCCTCACTTAAAGTTTACCAGAATGTTCACACACAATACAATACATACAGAGGGGTTGTGTATGCAATTTCAGATCGACTCAATCAGCCGGTACGGAGAAAATAACATTTTTCTCAAAAATTTCTTGAAAAAGACACAGAAATTGCAATATCTCCAGACTTGCTGATTATGCATATCTAAATCTTGATATACTGTCCCTCAGCATGTATTCCATCATGTATAGAAAGTTGAAGATACTTGTAGGGAATGGAAAGGGATCTTTGCACTCAAAAGTCGAGAAAGCGCATGTGTATTCTTAACTAAGATCTCGTCACCCTCACTTAAAGTTTACCAGAATGTTCACGCACAATACAATATATACAGAGGGATTGTGTATGCAATTTCAGATCGACTCAATCAGCCGGTATGGAGAAAATGACATTTTTCTCAAAAATTTCTTCAACAAGACACAGAAATTGCAATATCTCCAGACTTGCTGATTATGCATATCTAAATCTTGATATACTGTCCCTCAGCATGTATTCCATCATGTATGAAAAGTTGAAGATACTTGTAGGCAATGGAAAGGGATCTTTGCACTCAAAAGTCGAGGAAGCGCATGTGTATTCTCAACTAAGACCTCCTCCCCTCACTTAAAGTTTACCAGAATGTTCACACACAATACAATACATACAGAGGGGTTGTGTATGCAATTTCAGATCGACTCAATCAGCCGGTACGGAGAAAATGACATTTTTCTCAAAAATTTCTTGAAAAAGACATAGAAATTGCAATATCTCCAGACTTGCTGATTATGCATATCTAAATCTTGATATACTGTCCCTCAGCATGTATTCCATCATGTATAGAAAGTTGAAGATACTTGTAGGGAATGGAAAGGGATCTTTGCACTCAAAAGTCAAGAAAGCGCATGTGTATTCTCAACTAAGGCCTCCTCACCCTCACTTAAAGTTTACCAGAATGTTCACACACAATACAATATATACAGAGGGATTGTGTATGCAATTTCAGATCGACTCAATCAGCCGGTACGGAGAAAATGACATTTTTCTCAAAAATTTCTTCAACAAGACACAGAAATTGCAATATCTCCAGACTTGCTGATTATGCATATCTAAATCTTGATATACTGTCCCTCAGCATGTATTCCATCATGTATGAAAAGTTGAAGATACTTGTAGGGAATGGAAAGGGATCTTTGCACTCAAAAGTCGAGAAAGCGCATGTGTATTCTCAACTAAAACTTCCTCACCCTTTCTCAAGGTTTACAAGAATGTTTATACACAATGCAATGCATGCTGAGGCATTGTACATTAAGTTTCAGATATACTCAATCAGCGAAATTGGAGGAAATTACTTTTCTTTCTTAATAATTTCCTCAAAAAGCACACAGAAAATGCTGTAACTCCACACTTGCTGATTATTTAGATCTGAAACATGGTATATAATCCCTCAGCATGCATGATATGGTGACGTGTGTAAAGCTGAAGATATTTTCAGAGAAAGGAAAGGTTTTTGTATACTTGAAAGTCGAAAAAGCTCATGTGCACTTCCAACTAAGACTACCTTGACCGTTGCTCAAAGTTTAACAAAATGTCCTTGTGAAAAAAAGATGAAAACCCTGCAAGATTAGAAAGGAGCTAGTATTATTGAAATAATACTTACTCAAGGATAAGACCACAACTCAATTAGCAGAGAACTCGACCAACATCAATATCGATCCATACAGCAATTTAGGAAACACAGTGACTGCAGATATAAACATTGATGACTGCCGTCTGCCGGACTGCCGTGCGCACATGGTTGACATGGTGCGGGTGAGAGCCAGATAGGAAGCGAAGCACTGTAGCGATAATACGTACGTAGTAGGCAACTTTCTTGTGTTCACTCCGCACTGAAACTTTTTCACTAGAAGTTCGGCCCAGCCTTTTTCTCGCATCATCCGCGGCGCCGTGTCGCTTACGCAAAGAAGCTACACTGAGAAGCAGAAAGAACAGCTACCAGACCGCGAGAATAGCTAGGACGCAGAATGTTGACATGGTAGTTTAGCTCGGAAAAGGCGTCGTAGCTGAGCCCTGTGGCGCAGCCAGCGCGCCTTGGTGTATGGCCAGCGTACCTTTATTTTTGTTTGTGTCCGCGCGAAGGTCACGTGACATGAAAGAGCACAGCCAGTGCTCTCAAAAGGCGTAGCCACCACGCTCTTTGGGGAGCCGCTACTAGCATAGGGTAAGGCTAGTAGCAGCGCTTTCTGCCTCTCAGTGTACGAGCTATCAACTGACGAGCCAGACGAGACGAGCAGGTGAGCTGCAGTGCATGCGCATGCGCGCACTCTCACATGGGTAAAGCTGTTATGCCCTAATCACATAACCGCGTACGATCGCGTACGGCTACGTACAAACGCGTCCGACGTTAAGGAAGAATCTAGTGATTTTCGCTGTTGCCAACAGCGGCAATGTCAGTGCAATAACTAGTACTTTCGAGGAACAGACCTACTCACACGAAGTGCAGTAGATCGGAGTAACGCTTGCTTGTTTATGTTTGTTGTCGTTGGTGTAGTAGCCGACTTTCGTATACGTAGGTCTGTTCCTCGAAAGTACTAGTTATTGCACTGACATTGCCGCTGTTGGCAACAGCGAAACACACTAGATTCTTCCTTAACGTCGGACGCGGTTGTACGCAGACGTACGCGATCGTACGCGGTTATGTGATTAGGGCATTATGAACTGCGTTCACGCGAACGAGTATCGTTGCATTTAGAGTCACCCTACAATGATTCCGGAACTTTCTCACAAATAAATAATAAGATAATTTAAATAAATACCAAAGATTAATCTATTCATTGTTTAGTTAATTAACCAAGTTATAAACAAGTAATTAACGATAACTCGAATAGAAATTGATGATAAACAAGCGATACTGAATTAACTTTAACAAATAATAATTGCGCCCGTATAGCAATGCGTTAACAAACAAATTGGGATTTAGCAATAAATAACGATAATAATCTGCGATTAAATTAATAACTATTGCGATAATGAATAATAATTACGTCATCAATACTCAAGATGAAACGTAATAATAATAATAGTTAGGGAAAAGCTCGCTCAGGTAGGGAAAGCTTTATTTTTAGGAGGACAGTCAGCAGCACGACAATCAACGGACAATCAATTCCCGGAATCCATTAGCCAACGGCTCAGCAGCGCACAAACAATTCAGAGAAGGGCCATTAGCGAAGGGCCTCTGGAATGCACGACGGTTGAACATGGCAAGGAACGAGCTATGAGTCATCAACAGTCCAGAACTCTTGGAATTCGTTGGGCAACGTTGCATCAGCTCGTGGGTCCATGACGCAACCAACTCGAGGGGCTACGAGCATAACGGCTGGCAGAGTAACAGCCAATCAGAGACCATTAACCCCTCTCCGCCACCAACCGTCATTCGCCGCTCAGCGCTCTCGACCCTACTTTCGGGTCTGACGCCCCTCCACCGCCACTCTCTCCACTTTCTCTACCTTAGAGTGGGGGAGGCCTCTGAGGCAACTTGGCGCCCTACAGCCTCTACATCGTACTGTCCCCACTACCAACCAGGAACTACTACATCACAATGTAACGGCCTACAGAGGGGAACCAATCAGAAGGCAGGCACAAGCGCCGCAAGTCAAGAAGGGAGTTTCGGCCAGGATCTGAGCATCTACAGGTGTTCCCCCACCACGAAGCTCGCCATGATTAAGAGAAGAGAGGGAAGCTCTCGGCCCTTCTAGGCACCTACAGGCCTCGGAACAGACTTCCAGAAGATTCAGCTTTTCGCCACCAGAGGAACTGGCTCCTCCCATACCCTCGCGTCAACGGTTTAAGGTCCGCGTCCAGGATATAAAAGAAGAGCCCCGGGCCGCCAGAGTCAGTCGCTACTGAGCACATGAGACGCTTCGTAGCTTTAGACCTGGGTCGTTACCAACTCGCTTGGTACTCTGCTGCACTTGCGCATGTTGGTCTGGTCTTTGTTACCGTGTACGTTGCGCCGTTGAGCTTTTAGTCGAGAGTTACCAAGTACTCTTAAAGCTTCGTAACAAGTATTGCATCAGTGCGCGAAATCCGATTTGTTAACGGTTATTGCATCATCGCGCGTAATCTGGCTCCATCTTATTGTCACTTTAAGTTATTTAAAGTCACGCATCGTCGATTAATTGTTCGAACCGGTACAAACAAATTGTTAAGATAAAGTTAATAAACAAACAAGTTAAAGTTAATTCTTCTCGTGAGTGTTTATTTCAAACTACCCGCAACTCTGTGCGCTTCAGCGCTTAATTGAGCAACGTTCCCAAATTCTAATTGGTCAACCAGGCGACCATTGCAGAAGCGCCCTTCTACTCTCAGACCCCGACTCGGCTCGTAACAAAGCCAACAAGCTAGCAGTGTCACCGCCATTACGTGATTGGCGATGCTATACACGTTACCAATGTGAATATATGATGTTGTAATTTTTATATCGTTTATTGCAATTATTACGAATTGCGTAAAATCAAGCTCGCATTGTCATCACTTTGCATAAACATCTATATGTTATACGCAATACGTTATACACGAACAATATGACATGACTTGATAACCATTGCGCGGTAACATGTCTGTAAGAGACGGTCACTAATGTTTTTTAGACCGTAAATTATTCGCTTATTAGCTTTAGGGTGCGCTCCCATGCGTTACGGAAAAACTTACGGAATGGTAAAATCGTAATGGCGGTGATGCGAAATTTAAAATGTGTTAACTACATGATTAAATAATACGTAGTAAATGTGGGTCTGATTAGTTATATTATCATATTAATAAATAAAAACAATAATAGTCTTAATAACAATAAAATAATTAATTCCATAAAAGTTACTCGCAATTAATTAATAACATTACATATTTATAATTTTTTAATATTCACTTTTTGCACAATCTAATTGATATTTATCTTCTTTTTCTTATTAAAAACATTGTTCATGAACAATAAACAATGTTGTTTAACAGTATGTACATGGTAATAATTCATAATGAGCGGGCCTATTCCGTACGAAAATTTCAACACCCTAGTCCCATGGAGTACTTTTTTTTTAGCGGAATGGTTTTTTAACCTCACTTTCGGTTAAAACTTATAAAATTTATTGATGTAATGCTAAAATTGTATTAGAATAAATTAAAAAACAACAATTTAATAAATACTGAACAAAATAAAATTATGTTTCCTTAAAATTATTATCAAATTAATTTCTTGAAGCACTACAATCCTCATTCCGGCGTTTTTTCTCACTCTCATGGGAATAGGGCATTGTAAAAACGTAACGGAAATCCGCGCGCCATTATTCGAATTGTAAGTTCACTCCGATTTTGCCGTTCCGTTTAATTTTACGGAACGCATGTGTGCGTGTGTGGGATCGCACCCTTACTGTTTGTCATATGGTAACAAAAACTATTTTTTTTTTTTTAATAGTATGCAAAATCATGAGTGCATTGCCCTTCGTAATGACATTATTAATCAATTTTCGCTTTTATAAAAATACAAGGTTCTCCTGAGTATTGCGGTCGTGCCTATTATGTAAAAACGAAGTTTTTACATAGGGAGGGGGCGGGCGACGAGCGAAGCGAGGAGCAGGTGTGTGTGGCGGCGGGGGGGGGGTGGCGTGCCGAAGGCACGCTGGGGGGCGCAGCCCCCCTAATTTTACTTAAAATTATTCTTTTACACAAATTATTTTTTTCTAAAACTTGGTCGTAGACAGGTAGCTAATATTGTATATAATCTAATCTTCTATTAACAATGTGATTAATAGAAGTTCTTCAAGTTTAAACCTTAAAAATAAAATTAAAAAAGATTAAATTTTTGATTAAATATAAAATTGAGCCAAAGAATAAGCAAATATAATATTCCATCCTCACGACTCGTAACCATATTCCTGATCTCACACATTAAATGATATTCGATTACGAATGAATCTACGAAATCATTTTGTGGCCATGAATGAAAATCCTTGAGGATATAGTTATTATGTTGAAATGTCCCATCTAAATAAAACAAAATAAAAGAAACAATAAAGTTTGTTGTTGGTAGGTAATGAGGTATGGCGGGTTTGATGTGGGGCGCAGGGCGGGCTCCAGGGGCAGAGCCCCTGGTGGGGATGTAGGGGACGAAGCTCACACTCAGGCGGGGTGTGGGGGCCAAGCCCCCCACCTGAAATAAAATTGCTGATATATTAAAAAAAATATATATATATATCAACAGCGATATATATAAACTTCTTTCTGAAATACGACCTTACTAAAGAAGTTAATTATTTTATTTTAATTTATTTACACTTTATTTAATCCAACTAAAAAAAAAAGAAATTTTATTTTAATAAAATTGTAGCTATAAAATAGATAGAAAAAAAAATCGAGGTATCAATCTTGGTACAGAAATTGACAATTTGTTGGTATGGACTTCCTTAATATATATAATTTTACAACAATTATTATAAAATGAAAGGTTTGACCCTGCTTGCTACTAAAGTAGACAATTCGAATTAAAAAACGAATTCATAGATTTCATTTATTTCTCAATTAAACATTTTTCTTTCTCCTAGAGGAAGCTTTGTAACATTAAATTTTTGAGTTGTTGTAAAAACATGTTATAATTGTGTTCCGAGATGTTAGGAATCAAAATACATGGTTTTTGAAAAATGTCTGTGTGTGTGTGTGTGTGTGTGTGTGTACGCCTATATCTCAATTTCTACTCGGTCAATTTTGACCGGGCAGGTCTCATTTTCCGGTCAAAATCCTTTTTTTTTTTTTTATCGTGGCGATGTGTTTTTGTTTTTTTTTCAAATTTTCGATTTTTCTCAAAACTGCTTTTTGATTTTTTTTTTTAATGATAGGGTCGAGTTATTCGAATCGGAAGGGTAGCGTTCGAAAGAGAATTATAATACCTATATTTTCTAAAAAAATTATTAACAATAACGTGTTTTTTTTTAGATACTTATAACTCCCAAACTAAACGGTCAATTTTTTTTTAGAAAAATCATGATAATGGATAACATAAATAAATATAATCTGTAATGTTTTAATTCATTTTGTTGGTTAGTTTTTTAGAAAAAAATTGAAAAATGAAAATTGATTTTTGTATATCCAACGATTACAGGAGTAACAATGACTTAATCGCTTCAAAATTTTTTGTAGTCGTAGATTTATAAATTTCGATATTAATTATTAGATTTATAAATATTAAATATTAATTACAAGAATCAACATATTAAGGTTGAGGAAACTACGGGCCAATGAATTGAAAGAGGTTTTTTTAATTAATGAATAAATATCGATAAAAAATTTATCGTACTAATACATTACGATACAAGTGCGATAAGTGGCCCATTATTTCATGGCGTAAAGTTAAGGCCGGAGCATAGCGAGGATCCTTTGACGACGTTTAATGTGTTACTTAACGCATTAGTATCGTACAATTTTTTATAACACTGTCTGCCTTAAGTCCGCTGTCACGTCTATCCGTGCGCTAAGCAGTTCATTATCGCACTGTGAGGTTAGCACACGAGCGTAGCAAGTGCGATAAACACGGTGAAATAATGGACTACATATCGCACGCATATTTTTTTAAATTAAATTATACCTACTTCTAGAAATATGAAATTTGAAGGGCCATGTAGTGTGTGCCTGTCCGAAAGATTTGTAGATTATGCTTAAATAAATATTCTGGAAACCTGTCAGAATTATGAAAAGTTCGCCCCAGTGAGCAACGACAATTCTTAAAGAGTTCTATAAGACTTCGAAAGAGCTCGCATGAATTCGCGAAAGTATTTATCCCCAAAGTATTCATATTTAATTCTTTAAGAATTGGTGCTATGTCCGGTCGCGAGAATTCATTTAAAATTCGTCATAGGTTCTTTTTTCGATTTAGTACTCATAAAGAATTCATTAATAATTTTTGTTGAAGTCATATTGTAGTAATAATTCTGAATATGTAAAAGAGTTCATTTAAAAAAAAGAAAGAATTCATAATGAACTACAATTGCACTATTTTCGAATACGAAACAATTATTATTGTGCTCTTTTCTAAGTCATATAAAAAGCTGAAAAATTGAGTTTTCAGCAGAGTATTCTTTTAGAGTTCAGGGAGACTTCATTCTACATATTTCAATTTATTGCAAAGTAACTTAAAGTATTCAATAATACTGCTTTAAGAATATTTAATATCTTGTCATGAGAATTCATTTAAAGAAGGCCATACGTTCTTTTTTCGATTCATGAAAGAATTCATTAATAATTTTTCTTGAACCCATATTATGGTAATGATCCGAGACAGCAGACAATTCTTAAAGAATTCATGGAGTCTTCGAAAGAGTTTGCTTGAATTAGCAAAATAAGAACAATTGGTTATCAAAGTCTTCATTGAGAATTCGTAATGAACTATTATTACACTCTTTTCGCATACGAAATTATTCTAGTGAATTCTTATTTAACTTTAATGTAAGCAATAAATTCACTTAGAGTTCCTAAACAGTTCATTCCAATTTTTTAGACTGCAAAAATCGATCTTGTTTTGCAGCTGAAATTTAAATTAAAAAATTTATTTATTTTGCGCAGACATGTCATCAAGTTTTTAGTCCTTATTTGTAAAAGGAATAACAAAAACAAGGCAAGCCTTGTAAATTCGGACTCTGCGTCAAGAGTCATTTCAACGACGGAATTACACGGATTATACTTGGCACTCCAGTTTATTCGCAGAAAACAGCACCGGCGCGCCGCGTAGCGGATGAATAGCCGAAGCTTGTGTATCGAGAATAGCGTTTCACAAGAATTCTTTAGGAGTACTTTTATGGAAAAAGCGTTCCTTAAGTAACCTTAAAGAGTTCAACAAAAATTCTTTCTGATCATTACGTGATTTTCTAATTTATGAACTCTTTGCAAAGAGCTCAAGAGACTCCCTCTATTCTCTAAGAGTTCATAAAGAGTTCATTCCAAGTTTTAGCAAAGAGCTCATATTATATATAGAAAAGTACTCATAATGAACTTATTATTACACTCTTTTCGAATACGAAATTATGCTAGCTAATTTCTTTTTTAACTTTAAAAAGCAAAAATATTCTCTTAGGGAGATGCGAAGTCCACGTATATAAGGGAATTACGTAGATGTGTAACAGTAAGACAATTTTTTAAATAATTTTTTAACCCAAGTAGACGGGGCACACGAGATCCACACATATAAAGGAATTTCGCAGACCTGCAACTCGATTATTTAAATAATTTTCAAACCCAAGTAGACAGGTGACACGAGGTTTTGCATATAATGAAATTACGTAGAAGTGCAATAGTAAGCAAAATAATTATTTAAAATATTTTAAAACCTAAGCTAGTGGCCGCTGGGTCGAGGTCCACGCGTGTAAGGGAATTACGTAGACGTGCAACAGTATCCCAGACATATTTTCAGAAAGTGTTCAGAAAGTATTCAGCAATCTGTGTTCTTTGAGAATTCATTAGTGTGAAGTCAAATTGAATTCAAAATGTATTCTGGGACTTCAAACGAATATAATATGAATACAAAATGAATATCTGAAAATCTTCATAACTTCTCCAAAAAGAATTATCTGATTCAACAGAAAATGTCAGCAAATTTGAATTCATTTTAAATATATTACGAATATAAGGAAACGTGAACGTTTTTTTATTTAAGAGGAAAAGAGGAAAATTATAACAAAAAAGAGGAAGATTTTCATGGAAAAGGGGAAACCGTAACAGTAAAACAGACGTAGGCGGGGAATATGCGGTCTATGCATATAAGGGAGTCATGTAGACATGAAAAAATAAGCAAAATGATTTTTTTCTCCACACGGCGCGTAAAGTGCGTACTGTACGCCCTGCGGGCGAAAAACAGCCTACGCATTTTACGCTCCTCGTGGAGAAAATTAGTATATGCACCATGGAGTAAGTAAAGAATTCCTCAGCCTTCGGCTCGGGCGACAATTATTTGCGATCTGAGACATTCTTTACTTTTACTCCCTAGGTGCATAATCTACTATTAAATAACTTTGAAACTCAAATAGCCAGGGGATATGAGGTCCATGCATATAAGGGAGTCATCTAAACATGAAAAAATCAGCAAAACGATAATTTAAATAATTTTTAAACCAAAGTAGGAAAGGGATATGAAATCCACGCATATAAGGGAGTCATGTAGACATGAAAAAATTACCCAAACAATTATTTAAATAATTTTTAAACTTAAGTAGGCGGGGGATATGAGGACCACGCATATAAGGGAGTCATGCAGACATGAAAAATAAGACAAACGATTATTTAAGTAATATTTAAAACCAAGTAGGCGGGAGATATGAGTTTCACGCACATAAGGGAGTCATGTAGACATGAAAAAGTAAGCCAAAATATTATTTAAATAATTTTTAAACCCCAGTAGGCGGGGGATATGAGGTTCACGCATATAAGGGAGTCATGTAGACATGAAAAAATAAGCAAAACAATTATTAGAATAATTTTTAAACTCAAGTAGACGAGGAATATGAGTTCACGAATATAAGGGAGTCATGTAAACATGAAAAAGAAAGACAAACGATTATTTAAATAATTTTTAAACCCAAGTACGCGGGGGACATGAGGTCCACGCATATAAGGGAGTCATGTAGACATGACAAAATAAGCAAAACGATTATTTAATTAATTTTTAAACGGAAGTAGCCGGGGGACAAGAGGTCCACGCATATTAGAAAATTTCGTAGACGTGCAACAATAAGCCAAAAAATTATTTAAATAATATTTAAACCCAAGTAGGCGGGGGACATGAGGTCCACGCATATAAGAGAGTCATGTAGACATAAAAAAATAAGCAAAACGATTATTTAATTAATTTTTAAACCCAAGTAGCCGGTGGATATGAGGTCCATGCATATTAGGAAATTTCGTAGACGTGCAACAATAAGCCAAAAAAAAATTTAAATAATATTTAAACCCAAGTAGGAGGGGGACATGAGGTCCACGCATATAAGAGAGTCATGTAGACATGACAAAATAAGCAAAACGATTATTTAATTAATTTTTAACCCAAGTAGCCGGTGGATATTAGGTTCATGCATATTAATTTTAATTTTTAAACCCAAGTAGCCGGGGGACATGAGGTCCACGCATATTAGAAAATTTCGTAGACGAGCAACAATAAGCAAAACGATTATTTAAATAATTTTTAAACCCAAGTAGCCGGGGGACATGAGGTCCACGCATATTAGAAAATTTCGTAGACGAGCAACAATAAGCCAAAAGATTATTTAAATAATTTTTAAACCCATGTAGGCGGGGGATATGAGGTCAACGCATATATGGGAGTCATGTAGACATGAAAAAATAAGCAAAACGATTATTTAATTAATTTTTAACCCAAGTAGCCGGTGGATATGAGGTCCATGCATATTAGGAAATTTCGTAGACGTGCAACAATAAGCCAAAAAATTATTTAAATAATATTTAAACCCAAGTAGGCGGGGGACATGAGGTCCACGCATATAAGAGAGTAATGTAGACATGAAAAAATAAGCAAAAAGATTATTTGAATAATTTTTAAACCCAAGTAGACGGGGGATATGAAGAGCTCAGGGCAACAAACAGTCAGCTCATAATGTATTTTCATAAGAAGCTGACCGCTTGTTGCCCTGAGCTCTTCATATGAGTTCCACGCATATTAGGAAATTTCATAGACGTGCAACAATAATCCAAAAGATTTTTTAAATAATTTTCAAACCCAATTAGGCGGTGGATATTAGGTCCATGCATATAAGAGAGTCATTTAGATATGAGAAAATAAGCAAAAAGATAATTTAAATAATTTTTAAACCAAAGTAGGCCGGGGATATGAGGTCCACGCATATAAGGGTGTCATGTAGACACGAAAATATAAGCAAAAAGATTATTTAAATAATATTTAAAAACAAGTACTCGGGGGATATGAGGTGCACGATTATAAGGGAGTCATTTAGATATGACAAAATAAGCAAAACGATTATTTAAATAATTTTTAAACCCAAGTAGCCGGGGGACATGAGGTCCACGCATATTAGAAAATTTCGTAGACGAGAAACAATAAGCCAAAAGATTATTTAAATAATTTTTAAACCCAAGTAGGCGGGGGACATGAGGTCCACGCATGTATGGGTGTCATGTAGACATGAAAAAAAACCGCTACCAATTCTTTGGCACTTAGCTTCCTCAAACTAATTCATCGATTCTTTTTATTAAATTGAAGTTATAATAATAAATTTTTCACAAAAAAAATAAAATTTTTCTAAATTAAATTATCTCAAATTTATGACTTTTAATACATTTTCATATTTATATAATATATTTTTTTAAGATTGTATTAAAATAATTTTTTAATTTTATCTTATTGAAGAAGAAACTGTTTTGTTATTAATAATTGATGATTTTAATATTTTTTTATGAAATTTTTTAAGACGATCATAAGAAAAAAAAAATTTTATCCTCAAATATCTTTAGTCGTAATGAACCGATTTTTTTTGGCAATTAACTCGTTTCAAAGATATAAAATCGTAGCCGTACTGATTAGCGCCTTCTCACATCTCTGACGGACTCGCCACAAATGACCCGTGCCGTGTCGTGCCGTGTCGTGCCATGCGCTTTTGAAAAATGAGTGTGCCGTCTACCAACATTATTGCGTCCGTGCTCCAAGCAACAATGATCAAAGCGTGGATGATCTCAGATCAAAGCAATGACGCAATATAGTTGGTAGACGGCACACGCGTTTTTCAAATGCGGACGGTACGGCACGGTACGTCACGGCATAATACGGTACGGCACGGTTCAATTGTGGTGAGTCCCTGAGGAACAGATATAAAGAACAAGAATAACATGGATTATTAAATCTATATATATGATGTACAGACTCTTGTTCCTCGTGTATCTCGCTGTTCGTTGTATATATAGCTGTATATATAAAGCTGTCTATGTGCCAAACTTTTACTCATTTTATCGTGTCCGAAAGAAAATTCACTTGTATTCAAAAATATTTTATTTCTCGGAAACAAATGAAGATAATCACTTTAAATGTTAACCAAATATAGTCTTCAATGAGTGTTATAAGTGGTTAAAATTTTAGGTCGATAAATCAACAATTCTCTGAAAAAACGCAATTTGAAAATTAAAAAGAAAAATTTTTAACCTCAAATAGCTTTAATCGTAATTGACCAATTTTTTTTTGCAACAAACTTGGTTCGAAGATATAAAAAAGCTGTCTCTGTGCCAAATTTCAAGACGATTGGTTGACTTTTACTCCTGGTAACGTATCCAAAAGAAAATTCCCTTGTTTTCAAAAATATTTTATCTCGGAAACAAATGAAGATAATCACTTCAAATTTTAACCAAATATAGTCTTCAATGAGTGTTATAAGTGGTTAAAATTTTAGGTTGATAAATCAATAATTCTCTGAAAAAATGCCATTCGAAAATTAAAAAAAAAATTTTTAACCTCAAATATCTTGTGTCGTAATTGACCGATTTTTTTGGGCAACGAACTCGGTTCGAAGATATAAAAAAGCAATCTCTGTGCCAAATTTCAAGACGATTGGTTGACTTTTACTCCTGTTATCGCGTCCGAAAGAAAATTCCCTTGTTTTCAAAAATATTTTTTTTCTCTGAAACAAATGAAGATAATCACTTGAAATTTTAACCAAATATAGTCTTCAATGATTGTTATAAGTGGTTAAAATTTCAAGTCGATAAATAAAATATTTTTTGAGAAATTAATTTATGAAATATAAAAATGTTTTCCTTAATAACAAATGACAGAGTAAAGATAACTCAACTTAACTTTTAAAAAAAGAAATTGTAGGTAATTTGACGACCTTTCAAAAATAGTTTACTATATTATGTAATAATGGCTGTATGATATGAAAAAATACAAAAAACTAAAAATTCAAAATCGTTTTTTGGTTATAAAAAAAAAGAAAAACGAGAAAATGTAAAAATAGGTTAAGCTATCTCTATTCTATGTCCAAACGAAGAGAATTAACCCTCATCGATGAAAATCAGTCAATTGGATCAAAAGTTATAGCCGGTACACACACGCACACATGCACACACATACACACACACACACTCGCACAGACACGATAATTTTTGCTTCCTCAAAGAGCAAGCTTGTAATGGTGAAAAAAATTTTTCGAATAAAAAATATTTAAAAATATTTTTTAAGACTTGTGGCACCAATATCCGATGTTTTTGAGAAAAAAAATTTTCGTGTCTGTATATGTGTGTGTGTGTGTGTGTGTGTGTGTGTGTGTGTGTGTGTGTGTGTGTGTGTGTGTGTGTGTGTGTGTGTGTGTGTGTGTGTGTGTGTGTGTGTCTGTATGTGTGTGCCGGCTATAACTTTTGAACCAATTCACCGATTTTCATCGATGAGGGCTTATTCTCTTTGTTTGGACATAGAATAGATATAGTTTAACCTATTTTTACATTTTATCGTTTTTCTTTTGTTTTATAACCAAAAAACGATTTTGAATTTTTAGTTTTTTGTATTTTTTCATATCATACAGCCATTATTACATAATATAGTAAACTGTTTTTGAAAGGTCTTCAAATTACCTACAATTTCTTTTTTTAAAAGTTAAGTTGAATTATCTTTACTCTGTCATTTGTTATTAAGGAAAACATTTTTATATTTCATAAATTAATTTCTCAAAAAATATTTTATTTATCGACTTGAAATTTTAACCACTTATAACAATCATTGAAGACTATATTTGGTTAAAATTTCAAGTGATTATCTTCATTTGTTTTCTAGAAAAAAAATATTTTTGAAAAAAATTGCATTTTTTTCGGACGCGATAACAGGAGTAAAAATCAACCAATCGTCTTGAGTTTTGGCACAGGGATAGCTTTTTTATATCTTCGAACCGAGTTCGTTACTCAAAAAAATCGGTCAATTACGACTAAAGATATTTGAGGTTAAAAATTTTTTTTTTAATTTTCGAATCGCGTTTTTTCAGAGAATTGTTGATTTATCGACCTAAAATTTTAATCATTTATAGCCCTCATTGACGACTATATTTGGTTAAAATTTAGTGTGATTATCTGCATTTTTTTCATAGAAAAAAAATATTTTTGAATACAAGTGAATTTTCTTTCGGACACGATAAAATGAGTAAAAGTCAAACAATCGTCTTGAAATTTGGCACATAGACAGCTTTTTTATATCTTCGAACCGAGTTCGTTGCCGAAAAAAATCGGTAAATTACTATAAAGATATTTGAGGATAAAATTTTTTTTTTTAATTTTCTAATTGTGTTTTTTCAGAGAATAGTTGATTTATCGACCTAAAATTTTAACCATTTATAACACACTCATTGAGGATTATATTTGGTTAATGTTTAAAGTGATTATCTTCATTTGTTTTCGAGAAAAAAAAAATTTTGAAAAAGTGGTTTTTTCTTTTGGAGACGATAACAGGAGTAAAAGTCAACCAATCGTCTTGAAATTTGGCACAGAGACAGCTTTTTTATATCTTCGAACCGATTTCGTTGCCAAAAAAAATCGGTCAACTACGATTAAAGATATTTGAAAAAGAGTATTATATGGCTAATAAGAGATACATAAAGCAATACATATATACAGTTATTTAATAATATTGAATATATTTATATTATTATTTTAAATAATTATACATTTTTTAGAATATATTTTATATAATTCATGTTACAATACGGTATTAAAAGTCATAAATTTGAGATAATTTAATTTAGAAAATTTTTTATTCTTTTTCGTGAAAAATTTATTATTATAATTTCAATTTAATAAAAAGAATCGATAAATTATTTTGAGGAAGCTAAGTGCCAAACAATTAGCAGCGGTTTTTTTTCATGTCTACATGACTCCCTTATATGCGTGGATCTCATATGCCCGCGTACTTGGGTTTAAAAATTATTTATATAATCGTTTTGCTTATTTTTTCATGTCTACTTGACTCCCTTATATGCGTGGGCCTCATATCCCCCAGCTACTTGGGTTTAAAAATTGTTTAAATAATTGTGTAAATAAGGCAAAATCCAAGTAATTCTTAAACTCATGTAGGCAGGGAATGCTCCCGTATTCGCGTGGAATGAGCACCCTGGAGTTAAGAATTATTTAAACAATTGTTTTGCCATGTATACAAGTTTAACGCGCTCTCGTATACGTGTGGAACTCGTATCCTCCGCCTTCTTGGGGTTAGGAATTATATAAATAATTATTTTGCCTTGTATACACGTCTGACGCGCTCCCGTATACGCGAGGAACTCGCATCCCCCGCCTACTTGGGGTTAAGAATTATTTAAATTATTATTAAGCCATGTATACACGTCTAATGCGCACCTGTATACGCGTGGAACTCGCATCTCCCGGCAACTTGGGGTTCGGCATTATATAATTATTTTGCCTTGAATAGACGTCTAACGCGCTCCCATATACGCGTGAATCTCGCATCCCCAGCCTTCTTGGGGTTAGGAATTATATAAATAATTATTAGGACTTGTATACACGTCTGACGCGCTCACATATACGCGTGGAACTTGCATCCCCCGCCTTCTTGGGGTTAGGAATTATATAAATAATTATTATGCCTTGTATACACGTCTGACGCGCTTCCGTATACGCGAGGAACTCGCATCCCCCGCCTACTTGGGGTTAAGAATTATTTAAATTATTATTTTGCCATGATGAAACTGAAGTTAGCAGCCGCGTCCAGCAGCCAGTCCGAATTTTGAAGGGGTTCTCAAATCAGAAAAGAAATTTCAGCTAATAAAGTCTAACAAAGCCAAATTCAGTCATTTTCCAATCTAGAACGTTAAAATAAGATAGAATTATGTCAAGAAAATGATTTTCCGTAATAAAATTGCTAAAAATATTTATTTATAAGTCCGTAATTGCAAATTTCGAGCCGGCTGCCAGCCGATTACGCCCGATATTCGTCTGTTAAAAAGAAACTGCGCCTGTGCATTCTCTATATATGGATATACATACTTCCAACATCTCCAGAAAGATGTGTAGAAAGTTATAAAAAATGAACACCCCGCATTATTTATTTATAAGCGTTTTATTGCAAAATTCGAGCCGGCTGCCAGCCTATTACGCCAGTGTTTCGTCTGTTAAAAAGAAAATGAGCCTGTACATTCTCTATAAATGGATATACATACTTCCAACATCTCCAGAAAGATGTGTAGATGGTTATAAAAAATGAACACCGCGCATTATTTATTTATAAGCGTTTTATTGCAAAATTCGTGCCGGCTGCCAGCCGATTACGCCCGTTTTTGGGCTGCTAAAAAGAAACTGCGCCCGTGCATTCTCTATAAATGGATATACATACTTCCAACATCTCCAGAAAGATGTGTAGATAGTTATAAAAAATGAACACCCCGCATTATTTATTTATAAGCGTTTTATTGCAATATTTGAGCCGGCTGCCAGCCGATTATGCCCTTTTTCGGCTGTTAAATCGAAACTGCGCCTGTGCAGTCTCTATAAATGGATATACATACTTCCAACATCTCCAGAAAGATGTGTAGAAAGTTCTAAAAAATGAGCACCCCGCATTATTTATTTATAAGCGTTTTATTGCAAATTTCGAGCCGGCTGCCAGCCGATTACGCCCGATTTTCGGCTGTTAGAAAGAAACTGCGCCTGTGCATTCTCTATAAATGGATATACATACTTCCAACATCTCCAGAATGAGGTGTAGATAGTTATAAAAAATGAACACCCCGCATTATTTATTTATAAGCGTTTTATTGCAAATTTCGAGCCGGCTGCCAGCCGATTACGCCCGTTTTTCGGCTGTTAAAAAGAAACTACGCCTGTGCATTCTCGATAAATGGATATACATACTTCCAATATCTCCAGAAAGATGTGTAGAAAGTTCTAAGCAATGAGCACCCCGCATTATTTATTTATAAGCGTTTTATTGCAAATTTCGAGCCGGCTGCCAGCCGATTACGCCCGATTTTCGGCTGTTAAAAAGAAACTGCGCCTGTCCATTCTCTATAAATGGATATACATACTTCCAACATCTCCAGAAAGGGGTGTAGATAGTAATAAAAAATGAACACCCCGCATTATTTATTTATAAGCGTTTTATTGCAAAATTCGAGCCGGCTGCCAGCCAATTATGCCCGTTTTTCGGCTGTTAAAACGAAACTGCGCCTGTGCATTCTCTATAAATGGATATACATACTTCCAACATCTCCAGAAAGATGTGTAGATGGTTATAAAAAATGAATACCCCGCATTATTTATTTATAAGCGTTTTATTGCAAAATTCGAGCCGGCTGCCAGTCGATTACGCCCGTTTTTCGGCTGTTAAAAAGAAACTGCGCCTGTGCATTCTCGATAAATGGATATACATACTTCCAACATCTCCAGAAAGATGTGTAGAAAGTTATAAAAAATGAACAACACGCATTATTTATTTATAAGCGTTTTATTGCAAAATTCGAGCCAGCTGCCAGCCGATTACGCCAGTTTTTCGTCTGTTAAAAAGAAACTGAGCCTGTGCATTCTCTATAAATGGATATACATACTTCCAACATCTCCAGAAAGATGTGTAGATGGTTATAAAAAATGAACACCCCGCATTATTTATTTATAAGCGTTTTATTGCAAAATTCGAGCCGGCTGCCGGCCGATTACGCCAGTTTTTCGTCTGTTAAAAAGAAACTGAGCCTGTGCATTCTCTATAAATTGATATACATACTCCCAACATCTCCAGAAAGATGTGTAGATAGTTATAAAAAATGAACACCCTGCATTATTTATTTATAAGCGTTTTATTGCAAAATTCGAGCCGGCTGCCAGCCAATTATGCCCGTTTTTCGGCTGTTAAAACGATACTGCCTCTGTGCATTCTCTATAAATGGATATATATACTTCCAACATCTCCAGAAAGATGGTTAAATGTAGCCAATGGTAGGTTTTTGGTGTAGTTATAGAATTTGTAGCTAATGGCCGTACTACCAAGGTGTTTTTATAAGTAAAACAATTATTTACAACGTTTCGGACATTTTATTACGTCCCTCTTCAGGTTCTAAATACAACAATTATACAATTATTTTTTTTTTTACAATTCACAATAACTTAATTTCGCATTAATAAATAAAACTTACATTTAAAACGTATTGTCAGATTCTTTTACGGAAAGTAATCCGTTCGTCACTGCTTACAATTCGGATTTTTCGTCGTATTTATACAGATGTTACGCATATATGTGTGTGTATAAGACGCGCGTACAGTGGTGGGGATGCAATAGACGATTTTCGAAGCGACACAGCGGGTGTGCTATCAGGAGAGTATGTCTAAGTAGAGGGGGACCCCAACCAATGTTTCAAAATTTTGACAACGAGCAATCCTACGACAACGTGGGCGTGCGTGGTAACTCTACCTCAGCATGTTCTCCTGTTCTCCTTCACTTGCTGCTTTCAGTATTTTCCTCTTATAAGCACATAAATTGACAATTATTTATTAGTGTGGTATATTCTTTTGGTAAACTATTAATTTCAAATTGTTTATTCATATATCTTGATTGTGTGTGTATGAATACAGCTTCCGAAAATAATCTTTTTCCTCTATTAATTTCTGTATCTAGAATTTGTACATTATTGAAATC
This sequence comes from Torymus aiolomorphi, assembly GCA_036365515.1. Lineage (NCBI taxonomy): Eukaryota > Metazoa > Arthropoda > Insecta > Hymenoptera > Torymidae > Torymus > Torymus aiolomorphi. The sequence goes on along the minus strand of CM070875.1, from coordinate 167,716,407 downwards.
TATTTTATGATTATTGTTTTTTGTGTGTAGATATAACACCTTGGTAGTACGGCCATTAGCTACAAATTCTATAACTACACCAAAAACCTACCATTGGCTACATTTAACCAACTTTACACCACAACGTCTGGCCAAGAATACGTTGTTATTACATATAATATTCCATGGATTTGAATACTGTTAAAAGACCAACTTGCACCATGGATTCAACATCTTTAACATTACAAACAAGTATGTTTTACAATTCACAAAAGGAATTATTAGCGCACTATCTAAGAACACGCATAGATATTAAAGTGAATTTAATCTTATATTTAATGTATAAAGTGTTTAATTTAGAGACAAAAAAGATTTTCCAAAAACTTTGTAATATATTACGTAAAGAAAGTTGTTATCGGGAGAGATTAAAATTTCTTATAAGTTGTAAATATTTTGACGTTTTTCCAAAACACTTAGATTTCATTACACAAAATATTTCAAAAAACCATATGTATTCTAACAAGTGTAAAATGAAACAATACAATTTAATAACTAAAGTCAAAAAACAGCTTTTAAATACAGAAATTAGTGACATATACATACGTTTAGCTAGCATAAAAAAAGATATTACAAAAGTGAAAAAAACTTTGGAACATACCATCGATAATGATATTGTCTTTCTTTTTGTTAATTATTATAATATAAAACTTAAATTTATTAATGTGCCCTTCAAACAAAAATTAGCAAAAAAATTAAATGATATCTATTACAAAAAATATAATAGTAATATAGACAGAGATAGATATAACGTTAATTTGAATAAAAGCAATGTCGAAAATCATAACACGCAGGTTATTGAACTGAGCGAAAATATACAAGAAAAGTGGTGTGTGAATGTCGCGGGCATTGAACTCCCGAAATATGTAATTGATGTGTTGAAACTTGGAGAGAAATTTAATTTTAATAACCGTTTTGACAACACACTAACATTGCAATATATAAAGAATTTTGAGATGTTCATAAATAATAATGATAATGATGAAACTGTTAAAACACTAAGGGGTACTTTTCTCAACCTATTAAAAAGACACTACAACAAAGAATTATCAAATGAAAACCATTTTGATAAACAGTTCAAAACAGATTTAATGAAAACAAAAGAATTTATAAAGCGAAATTCACAGTTACTTATCACTAGAGCTGATAAGGGAAATGCTACCGTTATAATTAAAAAATCTGATTATATAGAAAAAACTGAAAGCCTTTTTCAAGATAAAAAGTATTATAAATTAGTCAAAACAAATCCTTTATCTGGTTTAGAAAGAAGAACTTATGAATTAATCAAATGGTTAAATAAGATTGACTTCTCGTTTACGGGAAAAAAGTTTGATTCTATTTTACAAAAGTCCAATATTGCAAAAGCATATGGATTGATAAAAATTCATAAGAATGGCTTTCCCATAAGACCGATAATCTCGGCTATAAATTCACCACTTTACAACATCTCAAAATTCTTTACGAAGTTCTTATCAAACAATCTAAAACAACCAAATTCACATGTAGATAATAGTTTTAAACTAAGAGAACAAATAGATAATTTCCAAATCCCATCTGATTTTGTAATAATTAGCCTTGATGTAGTAAGTCTTTTCACCAATATTCCTGATTATTTAGTTTATAAAGCAATAGAAAAAAGATGGACACAGATATATAATAAAATTAATATGAATTGCACCGAGTTTTTACATATAATAAAATACATACTTAACAATAATTTTTTTCAATTTAATGGAAAATTTTACCAACAAATTTTCGGTTCAGCTATGGGTAATCCCATTAGCCCCATCTTGGCAGACATTGTCATGGAAGATTTGGAAATTCAAGCGTTAAATAATCTTAATACGAAACCTTTGTTTTATTTCCGTTACGTTGACGATATTATTTTATGTATACAAAAAGACACGATTGATCATACTGTAAACACGTTTAATTCCTATGACCAAAATTTACAGTTCACTGTTGAACTACCACTTAATAACTGTATTAGTTTTCTTGACATTAAAATTATTGTCAATAATCAACAACGCATTATCACAGATTGGTACCATAAACAAACTTTTTCCGGAAGATATTTAAATTATTTATCTCAACATCCTCTTTGTAATAAAATTGCCATTATTTATAGTTTAGTTGACCGAGCATTTAAATTATCACAACTCTTTTCACAATAAAAATATAAATTTTATCAAGGAACTTTTAAAACAGAATAATTATCCACCTGAATTATCAGAATTTCATATAAAAAAACGCCTAAATAAATTAAGAAATAGTAATAACAATCGATGCAATGAGAAAAATAAAAAAATGTTTATTACACTTCCATATGTTAAAGAATTAGAAAGATCCATGAATATTTTGTTTAAACAACACAATACAAATATCATATATAGTACCAAGAATAAACTCAATAATATTATTAAATTAGGTAAAGATAATACTAAAATCTGTGATAAAGCGAATGTTGTTTATAAAATGTATTGCGAAGATTGTGAGGCTTCGTACGTTGGCCAGACAGGTAGACGTTTAAATGTACGAATTAATGAACACTCTAAAAAATACACTAGGAAAGACGATAATTCATCATTATATCTACACACAAAAAACAATAATCATAAAATAGATTTCAATAATGTACAAATTCTAGATACAGAAATTAATAGAGGAAAAAGATTATTTTCGGAAGCTGTATTCATACACACACAATCAAGATATATGAATAAACAATTTGAAATTAATAGTTTACCAAAAGAATATACCACTCTAATAAATAATTGTCAATTTATGTGCTTATAAGAGGAAAATACTGAAAGCAGCAAGTGAAGGAGAACAGGAGAACATGCTGAGGTAGAGTTACCACGCACGCCCACGTTGTCGTAGGATTGCTCGTTGTCAAAATTTTGAAACATTGGTTGGGGTCCCCCTCTACTTAGACATACTCTCCTGATAGCACACCCGCTGTGTCGCTTCGAAAATCGTCTATTGCATCCCCACCACTGTACGCGCGTCTTATACACACACATATATGCGTAACATCTGTATAAATACGACGAAAAATCCGAATTGTAAGCAGTGACGAACGGATTACTTTCCGTAAAAGAATCTGACAATACGTTTTAAATGTAAGTTTTATTTATTAATGCGAAATTAAGTTATTGTGAATTGTAAAAAAAATAATTGTATAATTGTTGTATTTAGAACCTGAAGAGGGACGTAATAAAATGTCCGAAACGTTGTAAATAATTGTTTTACTTATAAAAACACCTTGGTAGTACGGCCATTAGCTACAAATTCTATATTTCCAGAAAGATGTGTAGATGGTTATAAAAAATGAACACGCCGCATTATTTAATTATAAGCGTTTTATTGCAAAATTCGAGCCGGCTGCTAGCCGAATACGCCAGTTTTTCGTCTGTTAAAAAGAAACTGAGCCTGTGCATTCTCTATAAATGGATATACGTACTCTCCATACTCCCAGAAAGTTGCTCAGAAAGTTATAAAAAATAACACCTTCCATTATTTATTTATAAGCGTTTTATTGCAAATTTCGAACCGGCTGCGAGCCGATTACGCCAGTTTTTCGTCTGTTAAAAAGAAACTGAGCCTGTGCATTCTCTATAAATGGATATACGTACTCTCCATACTCCCAGAAAGTTGCTCAGAAAGTTATTAAAAATGAACACCCCGCATTATTTATTTATAAGCGTTTTATTGCAAATTTCGAACCGGCTGCCAGTCGATTACGCCAGTTTTTCATCCGTTAAAAAGAAACTGAGCCTGTGCATTTTCTATAAATGGATATACGTACTCTACATACTTCCAGAAAGTTGCTCAGAAAGTTATAAAAAATGAACACCTTCCATTATTTATTTATTTATTTTATATATATATATATATATATATATATATATATTAAAAAAAATTATTACGAATTATTAACTATAAATAGAACTTTACCCTGTAAAAATTTCAAAAGACTATCTCCAGAGGTTAACTAGAAAAAAATTATTGAAAAAAATAGCGTTTTCGTTGTCGAGCGATAATTGGAGTAAAAATTGTCGATCTTCATGAAATTAGGCATAGAGGTAGCTTTTCAATATCTTTGAAATGGGTTTGTTCCCCGAAGAAGTTTTATATATCTTTTCTATGATGTTATTTTAATATTTTGTATTCGATAACTGAAAAAGAAAAACGATAGAACATAAAACGAAAAATATATAATTATACTAAATTGTTATTCATACCATAACATTTCGCTAAAGAAAGATTGAAAAGTGCGAATGTATTGGCAGTAGTATTAGATGTATCCATAAAAGCCTAAATCTCCGAAATTATGTCGGAAACACGGATTGATTAAGGGGACAAGCCATGGTTGAACCTGAAAAAAAAGCTATTGTATTAATTCTTTAATAACAAAGCCAATATATAATTTTAAGAGTTCAAACTTTTTTTTATTATTAAGTTATACAATTACCTATAATTTAAGACTACATCATCCAGGTGTTTAAGATTTTGGTCTTGCAGTCCATTAGATTAAGAAATCCTTCTGAATGAGAAACTGGCATGTCATTGCCGCAGGAAATTTTTTTAACAAAGCAAGGCAGGGGTCTGGTTACTTAGGAGTACCTTTGTAGTTATACCAGTTATAGAAAATGTGAGCTACTTTTTTTTTTTTTAATTTTTTAAATTGTTTTTTAATGAAAAATCTAATTTTTTTATGTTTTTTTTATTAAAATTTCAATATTTTTTGTAATTTTATTTTATAATTTTTTTTCTAAAGCCTTTTTCAAAAAAGTACCTCACATTTTCTATAACCAACACAATTTTAAAGATACTCCTAAATTTCCAAATCTCTAGCTTGCTTTATTTAAAAGAAATCCTGCGGCAAAGTCCCTGTGAATACAAAAAACAAGTTATTCAGAAATTCAATTCAAAGTTTTGGTTTTCTATAACTTTATATAAGTTTCAAAACTACTTACCAAAAATTTTTTTTTCATTCTGTATGATATACTTTAGTGGAAAAATGAAACAGATGCCAATTAGATGAAAGTAGTCCTGGCTAAATCATTTTAACTGTTGAATAAACCTATAAAAAAGAATTTCATTAATTCAACAATATTTTTAAATTTTTTAGATTAATACATAAATGTTGTACTTATTTTTTTTTTCGTACTAGGCTGAAAACATTGTTAGTCATAAATGTTAATGACAGTAAAAATAACCTCAAAATAAATTAATCCTTTTATGAGAGCCAATAACACACCTGTAAAAAGAAAAAAATTAATAAATATTATATTAGCTATTATCGCATAAAAATAACTTTTTACGTACTCTAGTAAGAACCTGGTGCATATGACTCTTCAGGTAAATTCAATTGCAATCTCCTTCGTTTTCTCCTATTTTCTAAAGTGTTTTCTTCGGCATTCCTCTCAGCATGAAATAATCTGATGTCATTGCTTTTCTGTGCCCACTCAATTGCAGCTACTCCAGGTTTCACATCAAAGGCTTCCATAATATTCAGAAAACCAACTCTTCCATCGTTGAAGCAAGTGACAGCAATACAAGCACCTGCTGTGAGCACATGTACACCACTGAAGGAAGTCTTGGTTACAATCTTCCAAACTAAATTATTAAAACTCTCATTACTATTTTGGGTGTAACCGCCTAAACATCTGTGAAGCAGCTCCTGTTCAGAGAGATCTTTGTAAATTGGTTTCAACTGCTCCATAATCACTGCAGGAATACTGTCTTTATGATGAAAATCTTTTAGTTTCTTTTTAGCCTTCGCTTTTTGCCACTTGCACCAACTGCTCTGTCCTGGTGGGCATAAATGATGTTGAGGATTCTGGTCTGTGGAAATCTTGTGGTAGTACGTAGCCCATATAGCATTCAGCATTTTTTCTACAGAGTCCGTGTTGTTTCTGATGGGATTACCATAATATGTGGTGAGCTGATCAATTACTTTTGCTGTTAATCGTTCTTGGCCTCCAATGGTTTTTCCATCGTCTAATAACTTTTTTCCAAAATTTTTCTTTAAATTCCTGAGTCTGGTTCCCATTCGTTTCTGGACGTGTCCCACACACTCCTTCTTCTCAACTTTAACTTCATCTCCATACGGTTTGGCCTGGCACAAAGCACTGTACACTTTCGAATCTCCATCTCCAATGTAATGATGGTATTTTACATTATACTTTTCTTGAGATCTTCTAAACATTTCCACAACTCCATCGACTTCCATCTTTCCAGCACTTCCTTCATGGTTTGCTGCACATTTATCTTGATGATCACTGAACCAGTCTTCATATTCTTCTGTGCCTTTTCTATTTTCCCACTTTAAACATGCTTTACAAAAACTGTTCTTGATAAATATGTCAAGAACTTGTTGAGAACGCAAGCCGATCAAACTTGAAATTCCTTGAAGACTGCGTCTGTTGGTTTCATAAGCATTGCTTTGAGCTCCAACTTGCTTGCTCGTGCTTATAATTCTTCTCTCTGAACAATTTTTGCACATAATGTTAAATTTGGAGCCAAGTCCTCGAATATCTTCTTCTATAATTTTAACTTGTCCTTTACATGTTGCACATACAAGAAATTTCTCCAGCTGTAAGAACAGAATGTTTATATCTATTATTCTGTTTCTTGTTTGTGACGCTTCTACAGATATATCTTTTATTTTCCCTGAAGTTGTTCTTCTTTTCCTTTTGTTCGTGATTTTTTCTTGAACATTCTCTGAATTTTTGTTAAATCCTTTATGTTTTTTTTTTCTTCCAAATTTTCTCTTCTTTCCTGGAGCTCCTGATGTTCTATTTCTCTTGTCAGAATCCATAGTGGCTAATATCTAATCCTCTATAATGTTAGTTATTAAAAAACACAAATAAAAGTCACTCACTGAACTCACTAAATTAAAAATATTAACAACACTTTGCACAGTGCAGTTAACCTAAAATAGCTGTCTTCTACACTCTCAGTTAAAAGAGTTCTACACAGCACTTTATTTACAAAAAAATTTTTTGTCAATACTGAATAAATTGCATTGAAAAATGCAGATTCAATTATATTCAAAACACTTTTAGTTTAAATCCCAACGACTATGGCGCTGACAGAACGTAAACAGATGAGATTTTAAACCATCTATATGTATTGTACGTATTATACTTTTGTATAAGTAGAGTAAAAGTAAAATACACGAGGTTTATACCTCGAGTTAAGTTTGCCTACTATGTCAATGTACATTTACGTTCTAAATTCAGTATTGTATGCTGTGAAGCATAAAATAATATAAGATTAACAATAGTATATCTAAAATGGATAATTTAAGAAAAATCACTAAATATGCAAAAAAGTGACTTCACGGTTTTAGCTGTATTTTCTAAACGAAATCGAATTTGGAAATGCGGTTGGAAGCATAGTATTCAGCGGAAAATTTGCTATCAAAATAGTACATTAAAAAAAATCGATTTTTCGACCCCCTAACCATGGCTTGTCCCCTTAACGGAGCAGGCTTATATGCATACAACGTTCCAAAATAAGTATCGAATCGCCGTCAGTAGACAACCTGGCAGCTATTCCATGCAGCAGTACCCTCTGCGACAGATTTCTATTACGTAAAGTAATACCCAAATCGAATATTTATGAATGATAATAAAAATGAAAAAGAATAAAAAAGAATTATTATTATATGCAATATTGTACATAGAAAAGAACAAATGTACGATAAAAAAGATAAAGATAAAAAGGAAAAATTAAAATACCGAAAAAGTATAATATTCACGAACTTTCTGAGGATCATTCCACAATTATTAGGAGTCTCCTACCATTTGGGAAAATGAACAGACTAAGGTTTGGTTTTGTGAAAGAAAACGGTCAGAATTCGCGCCGAGCCACTTCGAATTATGCATTTACGAAGTTTTCAAATAAACAATTAGAGGTGTTCATTCGCTAAAACTTTTTCAGCAATGTTCTAGAACTATAGAGAGGCTCTTTATCAGTTTTCAGAGAATGAAAGAGCCTACTTTATGTTTTGTGATCGAAAAACCGTCGGATTTTGTAAGCGGTCGCTTGGAATCGTGCATTTACGGGGTTATAAATAAACAATTAAAGGTGTTCATTCAATATAACTTTCTACACATCTTTCTGGAGATGTTGGAAGTATGTATATCCATTTATAGAGAATGCACAGGCTCAGTTTCTTTTTAACAGCCGAAAAACTGGCGTAATCGGCTGGCAGCCGGCTCGAAATTTGCAATAAAACGCTTATAAATAAATAATGCGGGGTGTTCATTTTTTATAACTTTCTGAGCAACTTTCTGGGAGTAAGGAGAGTATGTATATCCATTTATAGAGAATGCACAGGCTCAGTTTCTTTTTAAGAGACGAAAAACTGGCGTAATCGGCTGGCAGTCGGCTCGAATTTTGCAATAAAATGCTTATAAATAAATAATGGAAGGTGTTCATTTTTTATAACTTTCTGAGCAACTTTCTGGGAGTATGGAGAGTACGTATATTCATTTATAGAGAATGCACAGGCTCAGTTTCTTTTTAACAGACGAAAAACCGGCGTAATCGGCTGGCAGCCGGCTCGAATTATGAAATAAAATGCTTATAAATAAATAATGCGGGGTGTTCATTTTTTATAACTTTCTGTGCAACTTTCTGGGAGTATGGAGAGTATGTATATCCATTTATAAAGAATGCACAGGCTCAGTTTCTTTTTAAGAGACGAAAAACTGGCGTAATCGGCTGGCAGCCGGCTCGAAATTTGCAATAAAACGCTTATAAATAAATAATGCGGGATGCTCATTTTTTATAACTATCTACACATCATTCTGGAGATGTTGGAAGCAGGTATATCCATTTATAGAGAATGCAGACGCGCAGTTTCGTTTTAACAGCCGAAAAACGGGCATAATCGGCTGGCAGCCGGCTCGAATTTTGCAATAAAACGCTTATAAATAAATAATGCGGTGTGTTCATTTTTTATAACTATCTACACATCTTTCTGGAGATGTTGGAAGTATGTATATCCATTCATGGAGAATGCACAAGCTCAGTTTCTTCTTAACAGCCGAAAAACTGGCGTAATCGGCTGGCAGCCGGCTCGAAATTAGCCATACAATGCTTATAAATAAATAATGGAAAGTGTTCATTTTTTATAACTTTCTGAGCAACTTTCTGGGAGTATGGAGAATACGTATATCTATTTATATAGAATGCACAGGCTCAGTTTATTTTTAACAGACGAAAAACTGGCGTAATCGGCTGGCAGCCTGCTGGAAATTTGCAATAAAACGCTTATAAATAAATAATGGAAGGTGCTCATTTTTTATAACTTTCAACACATCTTTCTGGAGATGTTGGAAGTATGTATATCCATTTATAGAGAATGCGCAGGCGCAGTTTCTTTTTAACAGCCGAAAAACTGGCGTAATCGGCTGGTAGCCGGCTCGAACTTTGCAATAAAATGCTTATAAATAAATAATGCGGGGTGTTCATTTTCTATAACTTTCCGAGCAACTTTCTGGGAGTATGGAGAGTATGTATATCCATTTATAGAGAATGCACAGGCTCAGTTTCTTTTTAAGAGACGAAAAACTGGCGTAATCGGCTGGCAGCCGGCTCGAATTTTGCAATAAAATGCTTATAAATAAATAATGGAAGGTGTCCATTTTTTATAACTTTCTGAGCAACATTCTGGGAGTATGGAGAGTACGTATATCCATTTATAGAGAATGCACAGGCTCAGTTTCTTTTTAACAGACGAAAAACCGGCGTAATTGGCTGGCAGCCGGCTCGAATTTTGCAATAAAATGCTTATAAATAAATAATGGAATGTGTTCATTTTTTATAACTTTCTGAGCAACTTTTTGGGAGTATGGAGAGTACGTATATCCATTTATAGAAAATGCACAGGCTCAGTTTCTTTTTAACAGCTGAAAAACGGGCGTAATCGGCTGGCAGCCGGCTCCAATTTTACAATAAAATGCTTATAAATAAATAATGCGGTGTGTTCATTATTTATAACTATCTACACATCTTTCCTGAGATGTTGGACGTATGTATATCCATTTATGGAGAATGCACAGGCTCAGTTTCTTTTTAACAGCCGAAAACCTGGCGTAATCGGCTGGCAGCCGGCTCGAAATTTGCAATAAAACGCTTATAAATAAATAATGGAAGGTGTTCATTTTTTATAACTATCTACACATCATTCTGGAGATGTTGGAAGCATGTATATCCATTTATAGAGAATGCAGAGACGCAGTTTCGTTTCAACAGCCGAAAAACGGGCATAATCGGCTGGCAGCCGGTTCGAATTTTGTAATAAAACGCTTATAAATAAATAATGTGGTGTGTTCATTTTTTATAACTATCTACACATCTTTCCGGAGATGTTGGACGTATGTAAATCCATTTATGGAGAATGCACAGGCTCAGTTTCTTTTTAACAGCCGAAAAACTGGCGTAATCGGCTGGCAGCCGGCTCGAAATTTGCAATAAAACGCTTATAAATAAATAATGGAAGGTGTTCATTTTTTTTAACTTTCTGAGCAACTTTCTGGGAGTATGGAGAGTACCATTTATAGAGAATGCACAGGCTCAGTTTCTTTTTAACAGCTGAAAAACTGGCGTAATCGGCTGGAAGCCGGCTCGAATTTTGCAATAAAACGCTTATAAATAAATAATGCGGGGTGTTCACTTTTTATAACTATCTACACATCATTCTGGAGATGTTGAAAGCATGTATATCCATTTATAGAGAATGCAGAGGCGCAGTTTCGTTTTAACAGCCGAAAAAGGGGCATAAGCGGCAGGCAGCCGGCTCGAATTTTGCAATAAAACGCTTATAAATAAATAATGCGGGGTGTTCATTTTTTATAACTATCTACACATCTTTCTGAAGATGTTGGAGGTATGTATATCCATTTTTAGAGAATGCTCAGGCTCAGTTTCTTTTTAACAGCCGAAAAACTGGCGTAATTAGCTGGCAGCCGGCTCGAAATTTGCAATAAAACGCTTATAAATAAATAATGGAAAGGGTTCATTTTTTATAACTTTCTGAGCAACTTTCTGGGAGTATGGAGAGTACGTATATCCACTTATAGAGAATGCATAGGCTCAGTTTATTTTTAACAGATGAAAAACTGGCGTAATCGGCTGGCAGCCGGCTCGAAATTTGCAATATAACGCTTATAAATAAATAATGGAAGGTGCTCAGTTTTATAACTTTCTACACATCTTTCTGGAGATGTTGGAAGTATGTATATCCATTTATAGTGAATGCACAGGCGCAGTTTCTTTTTAACAGCCGAAAAACTGGCGTAATCGGCTGACAGCCGGCTCGAATTTTGCAATAAAATGCTTATAAATAAATAATGGAAGGTGTTCATTTTTTATAACTTTCTGAGCCACTTTCTGGGAGTATGGAGAGTACGTATATTCATTTATAGAGAATGCACAGGCTCAGTTTCTTTTTAACAGACGGAAAACCGGCGTAATCGGCTGGCAGCCGGCTGGAATTTTGCAATAAAATGCTTATAAATATATAATGGAAGGTGTTCATTTTTTATAACTTTCTGAGCAACTTTCTGGGAGTATGGAGAGTACCATTTATAGAGAATGCACAGGCTCAGTTTCTTTTTAACAGCTGAAAAACTGGCGTAATCGGCTGGAAGCCGGCTCGAATTTTGCAATAAAACGCTTATAAATAAATAATGCGGGGTGTTCACTTTTTATAACTATCTACACATCATTCTGGAGATGTTGAAAGCATGTATATCCATTTATAGAGAATGCAGAGGCGCAGTTTCGTTTTAACAGCCGAAAAAGGGGCATAAGCGGCAGGCAGCCGGCTCGAATTTTGCAATAAAACGCTTATAAATAAATAATGCGTGATGCTCATTTTTTATAACTATCTACACATCATTCTGGAGATGTTGGAAGCATGTATATCCATTTATAGAGAATGCAGAGGCGCAGTTTCGTTTCAACAGCCGAAAAACGGGCATAATCGGCTGGCAGCCGGCTCGAATTTTGCAATAAAACGCTTATAAATAAATAATGCGGTGGGTTCATTTTTTATAACTATCTACACATCATTCCGGAGATGTTGGACGTATGTAAATCCATTTATCGAGAACGCACAGTCTCAGTTTCTTTTTAACAGCCGAAAAACTGGCGTAATCGGCTAGCAGCCGGCTCGAAATTTGCAATAAAACGCTTATAAATAAATAATGGAAGGTGTTCATTTTTTATAACTTTCTGAGCAACTTTCTGGGAGTATGGAGAGTACCATTTATAGCGAATGCACAGGCTCAGTTTCTTTTTAACAGCTGACAAACTGGCGTAATCGGCTGGCAGCCGACTCGAATTTTGCAATAAAACGCTTATAAATAAATAATGCGGGGTGTTCACTTTTTATAACTATCTACACATCATTCTGGAGATATTGGAAGCATGTATATCCATTTATAGAGAATGCACAGGCGCAGTTTCGTTTTAACAGCCGAAAAAGGGGCATAAGCGGCTGGCAGCCGGCTCGAATTTTGCAATAAAGCGCTTATAAATAAATAATGCGGGGTGTTCATTTTTTATAACTATCATACACATCTTTCTGGAGATGTTGGAGGTATGTATATCCATTTCTAGAGAATGCTCAGGCTCAGTTTCTTTTTAACAGCCGAAAAACTGGCGTAATTGGCTGGCAGCCGGCTCGAAATTTGCAATAAAACGCTTATAAATAAATAATGGAAAGGGTTGATTTTTTATAACTTTCTGAGCAACTTTCTGGGAGTATGGAGAGTACGTATATCCACTTATAGAGAATGCACAGGCTCAGTTTATTTTTAACAGACGAAAAACTGGCGTAATCGGCTGGCAGCCGGCTCGAAATTTGCAATATAACGCTTATAAATAAATAATGGGAAGTGCTCATTTTTTATAACTTTCTACACATCATTCTGGAGATGTTGGAATTATGAATATCCATTTATAGAGAATGCACAGGCGCAGTTTCTTTTTAACAGCCGAAAAACTGGCGTAATCGGCTGGTAGCCGGCTCGCATTTTGCAATAAAATGCTTATAAATAAATAATGGAAGGTGTCCATTTTTTATAACTTTCTGAGCAACTTTCTGGGAGTATGGTGAGTACGTATATCCATTTATAGAGAATGCACAGGCTCAGTTTCTTTTTAACAGCTGAAAAACTGCCGTAATCGGCTGGCAGCCGGCGCTAAATTTGCAATAAAACGCTTATAAATAAATAATGGAAGGTGTTCATTTTTTATAACTATCTACACATCATTCTGGAGATGTTGGAAGCATGTATATCCATTTATAGAGAATGCAGAGGCGCAGTTTCGTTTCAACAGCCGAAAAACGAGCATAATCGGCTGGCAGCCGGCTCGAATTTTGCAATAAAACGCTTATAAATAAATAATGCGGTGTGTTCATTTTTTATAACTATCTACACATCTTTCCGGAGATGTTGGACGTATGTAAATCCATTTATGGAGAATGCACAGGCTCAGTTTCTTTTTAACAGCCGAAAAACTGGCGTAATCGGCTGACAGCCGGCTCGAATTTTGCAATAAAATGCTTATAAATAAATAATGGATGGTGTTCATTTTTTATAACTTTCTGAGCAACTTTCTGGGAGTATGAAGAGTACGTATATTCATTTATAGAGAATGCACAGGCTCAGTTTCTTTTTACCAGACGAAAAACCGGCGTAATCGGCTGGCAGTCGGCTCGAATTTTGAAATAAAATGCTTATAAATAAATAATGCGGGGTGTTCATTTTTTATAACTTTCTGTGCAATTTTCTGGGAGTATGGACAGTATGTATATCCATTTATAAAGAATGCACAGGCACAGTTTCTTTTTAAGAGACGAAAAACTGGCGTAATCGGCTGGCAGCCGGCTCGAAATTTGCAATAAAACGCTTATAAATAAATAATGCGGGATGCTCATTTTTTATAACTATCTACACATCATTCTGGAGATGTTGGAAGCATGTATATCCATTTATAGAGAATGCAGATGCGCAGTTTCGTTTTAACAGCCGAAAAACGGGCATAATCGGCTGGCAGCCGGCTCGAATTTTGCAATAAAACGCTTATAAATAAATAATGCGGTGTGTTCATTTTTTATAACTATCTACACATCTTTCCGGAGATGTTGGACGTATGTAAATCCATTTATGGAGAATGCACAGGCTCAATTCCTTTTTAACAGCCGAAAAACTGGCGTAATCGGCTGGCAGCCGGCTCGAAATTTGCAATAAAACGCTTATAAATAAATAATGGAAGGTGTTCATTTTTTATAACTGTCTGAGCAACTTTCTGGGAGTATGGAGAGTACGTATATCCATTTATAGAGAATGCACAGGCTCAGTTTCTTTTTAACAGACGAAAAACCGGCGTAATCGGCTGGCAGCCGGCTGGAATTTTGCAATAAAATGCTTATAAATAAATAATGGAAGGTGTTCATTTTTTATAACTTTCTGAGCAACTTTCTGGGAGTATGAAGAGTACGTCTATTCATTTATAGAGAATGCACAGGCTCAGTTTCTTTTTACCAGACGAAAAACCGGCGTAATCGGCTGGCAGTCGGCTCGAATTTTGAAATAAAATGCTTATAAATAAATAATGCGGGGTGTTCATTTTTTATAACTTTCTGTGCAATTTTCTGGGAGTATGGACAGTATGTATATCCATTTATAAAGAATGCACAGGCACAGTTTCTTTTTAAGAGACGAAAAACTGGCGTAATCGGCTGGCAGCCGGCTCGAAATTTGCAATAAAACGCTTATAAATAAATAATGCGGGATGCTCATTTTTTATAACTATCTACACATCATTCTGGAGATGTTGGAAGCATGTATATCCATTTATAGAGAATGCAGACGCGCAGTTTCGTTTTAACAGCCGAAAAACGGGCATAATCGGCTGGCATCCGGCTCGAATTTTGCAATAAAACGCTTATAAATAAATAATGCGGTGTGTTCATTTTTTATAACTATCTACACATCTTTCTGGAGATGTTGGAAGTATGTACATCCATTTATGGAGAATGCACAAGCTCAGTTTCCTTTTAACAGCCGAAAAACTGGCGTAATCGGCTGGCAGCCGGCTCGAAATTAGCAATACAACGGTTATAAATAAATAATGGAAAGTGTTCATTTTTTATAACTTTCTGAGCAACTTTCTGGGAGTATGGAGAATACGTATATCTATTTATATAGAATGCACACTCTCAGTTTATTTTTAACAGACGAAAAACTGGCGTAATCGGCTGGCAGCCTGCTCGAAATTTGCAATAAAACGCTTATAAATAAATAATGGAAGGTGCTTATTTTTTATAACTTTCTACACATCTTTCTGGAGATGTTGGAAGTATGTATATCCATTTATAGAGAATGCACAGGCGCAGTTTCTTTTTAACAGCCGAAAAACTGGCGTAATCGGCTGGTAGCCGGCTCGAATTTTGCAATAAAATGCTTATAAATAAATAATGGAAGGTGTCCATTTTTTATAACTTTCTGAGTAACTTTCTGGGAGTATGGAGAGTACGTATATCCATTTATAGAGAATGCACAGGCTCAGTTTCTTTTTAACAGACGAAAAACCGGCGTAATTGGCTGGCAGCCGGCTCGAATTTTGCAATAAAATGCTTATAAATAAATAATGGAATGTGTTCATTTTTTATAATTTTCTGAGCAACTTTCTGGGAGTATGGAGAGTACGTATATCCATTTATAGAAAATGCACAGGCTGAGTTTCTGTTTGACAGACAAAAAACCGGCGTAATCGGCTGGCAGCCGGCTCGAATTTTGCAATAAAATGCTTATAAATAAATAATGGAAGGTGTCCATTTTTTATAACTTTCTGAGCAACTTTCTGGGAGTATGGAGAGTACGTATATCCATTTATAGAGAATGCACAGGCTCAGTTTCTTTTTAACAGACGAAAAACCGGCGTAATTGGCTGGCAGCCGGCTCGAATTTTGCAATAAAATGCTTATAAATAAATAATGGAAAGGGTTGATTTTTTATAACTTTCTGAGCAACTTTCTGGGAGTATGGAGAGTACGTATATCCACTTATAGAGAATGCACAGGCTCAGTTTATTTTTAACAGACGAGAAACTGGCGTAATCGGCTGGCAGCCGACTCGAAATTTGCAATATAACGCTTATAAATAAATAATGGAAGGTGCTCATTTTTTATAACTTTCTACACATCTTTCGGGAGATGTTGGAAGTATGTATATCCATTTATAGAGAATGCACAGGCGCAGTTTCTTTTTAACAGCCGAAAAACTGGCGTAATCGGCTGACAGCCGGCTCGAAATTTGCAATAAATCGCTTATAAATACATAATGGAAAGTGTTCATTTTTTATAACTATCTACTCATCATTCTGGAGATGTTGGGAGCATGTATATCCATTTATAGAGAATGCAGAGGCGCAGTTTCGTTTTAACAGCCGAAAAAGGGGCATAAGCGGCTGGCAGCCGGCTCGAATTTTGCAATAAAACGCTTATAAATACATAATGCGTGGTGTTCATTTTTTATAACTATCTACACATCTTTCTGTAGATGTTGGAGGTATGTATATCCATTTATAGAGAATGCAGAGGCTCAGTTTCTTTTTAACAGCCGGAAAACTGGCGTAATCGGCTGGCAGCCGGCTCGAAATTTGCAATAAAACGCTTATAAATAAATAATGGAAAGGGTTGATTTTTTATAACTTTCTGAGCAACTTTTTGGGAGTATGGAGAGTACGTATATCCACTTATAGAGTATGCACAGGCTCAGTTTATTTCTAACAGACGAAAAACTGGCGTAATCGGCTGGCAGCCGGCTCGAAATTTGCAATAAAACGCTTATAAATAAATAATGGAAGGTGCTCATTTTTTATAACTTTCTACACATCTTTCTGGAGATGTTGGAAGTATGTATTTCCATTTATAGAGAATGCACAGGCGCAGTTTCTTTTTAACAGCCGGAAAACTGGCGTAATGGGCTGGCAGCCGGCTCGAAATTTGCAATAAAACGCTTATAAATAAATAATGCGGGGTGTTCATTTTTTATAACTTTCTGAGCAACTTTCTAGGAGTATGGAGAGTATGTATATCCATTTATAGAGAATGCACAGGCTCAGTTTCTTTTTAACAGACGAAAAACTGGCACCATGTATATAACAAAAACATTCGAGATGGCGTCGGAAGGCGGGCTGCCTTCGAGAGAGCCTCCTGATAAAAATCTAGAATTAGTGTATAAATGCCACCCAAAAAAGAAAGTGTCACTTTTAGTTTGCATAGTGTGTGAAAACGTGTACTATAAATGTGATTATGAAAAGTGTAACGACAAAAAATATATAAGTAATCTATTAGTGTTATGCCCAGACCACGTGGATCTTAATATAACCTTAAAAAATCAAGAAATTAAACTCCGTGAAGCAGCTAAAATATTAATTGCGCAAATTAAAAATGAAAAGGAGGTACAAATAAAACATAAAATATTAAATGAAATATCTATTATCTCTGATAGTGTACATAAATCAGTAGATAATGAAAAACTACTAAACGTTACGATGCTAACTGAAAATGCTGAACTGGAAAATCAACATCAAATTGAAATTCAGTTACTAAGACAATTAAATCAAGAATTAATGGAAAAAAATGACATATTGAAGCAATTAATAAAAAAGGATAAAAATATCCAGGAGATGGAAATAAAGCAACATAACCAAAAAACATATGCAGAAGTAGCAACTAACAAACTAACAATTAGAAACAAAAGAATACCGAAAATAATTGTGAAAAATCTTAAAAAGGACATTAAAAATCCACATGACTTTAAGAAAAAGGTATGTGACGTTTTAATAAAAGAAAAAGATATACAGATGAAACAACTAAAAGTAGTGGACGACAATGAAATTGAGATTAAAAGTATGAATGTAAAAAGTGCTAAAGTAACAATTGGATTGCTCTCAAAAAAACTGTCTAACAATTATAAAACATTTATTGAAAAAATTGAATCCCCGAAGATGAAAATAGTTGGTGTAGACAACTATACTAATATGAATATAGAAGAGCTGGAAGAGGACTTAAATAAAAGAAATTTTATTGGATATCAAGATAAGTGTAAGATACTAAATATAGACAAAAATAAGATTATAAACAAGACAACCATAATAATTGAAGTTCCAAGAGAGCTATATAAACATATTAGTGACAATCAAAATAGAATCTTCATTGGATATCAAAGCTGTAAGGTATGGGATTTAATAAACATCAAGCCCTGCTTAAACTGTGGAAGATTTGGACATAACACATTGAAATGCAAAAACACTCTATGCAGCTTAAAATGTGCAGGTCCGCATAAGACTTTGCAATGTGATAATAACTCATCCAACATTACATGTGTCAATTGTTTTTACAGCAACTCGAAATATAACACAAATTGCGAGGTTAAACATATGGCCAATGACACAGAGAAATGTACAATATCTAAGAATAAGCTCAATAGATATATAGATATGATTGATTATCCGATAAGACCTACTATACCAAGATACTTACGTAAAGTAGGAAACAGCAATCAAGCCACTACGATGACCAACTCGACTAGCGCAACTATGATAACTTCGCCGTCTAGAGCCAACTTGACTACCGCAACTTTGCTGACTTCGCCGTTTAGAGCCAGCACTGCATCTCTAACACATACGTCACCAAGGAAACAGCAAACTACATAATGGAGCAACACGTCGATCTCATTGAAGAATTGCAAAAAGAAGCAATACAAGAAGAAACGTCATTTCTTGATCTTAAAACTCTCAATAAAAATATAAATAAAAAAGATAGTTTGATATTACAGGTCAATATTAGAAGTCTAAATCACAATTATACGAAATTGAATATTCTTATTAAGAGCTTGAAGATCAAACCATATATAATTGTATGTACAGAAACATGGTATTTAGCCAATCCTCACTTTTTTGCAATACAGGGATATAAACTATATTACAATAACGGTAACTTAAATCAAAATGATGGTGTCGTTGTATATATAAAAGATTGTGTATCAGAAATTACTGAAATAATCGAAATTGGTAGACTCAAAGTATTAAACTCATGAATAAGTCTAAATAACAACAATAATCTTGAAATTTCCGCATTATATCGATGTCATGATTTACCGCGCCTTGAATTTATTTTGAATGTAAAATCATATATCAATAGCAAAAGAAATATAAAAAACCACCTGATTATTGGTGATTTTAACATCGATATTATGAAAGAAGATGAATATAGTTTAGAATTATTAGACAATATGATGAAAAAGGGTTTCTTCCCGGGTTTTATACATACAACTAGACCAAATGATAGTGGCAGAAGCGGTACATGCATTGACAACATGTACATAAAAGCTACATCAATAGACACTAAAACTTTTAAACTCTCTATTCCTTTTACTGATCATTATCCACTTTTCTTGAAACTGAATAAGCCACCAAAATTAAAACAAGAAAATATCCTGTATCACTATAATTACTATAAACTTTCAAGTATAGCCATTACAAAAAATTGGAATGTTATAGAGGCAATGCATGATCCCGATGAAGCTACCGCATTCTTGATAACTGAAATACAAGACTGCTTAGAAAAGTCTAAAGAAGCGCATAAAACAAAAAATAACAAGAGATATCCAAGGAAAGATTGGATATCTAAAGCAATAATGATCTCGTGTGAAAAGAAAGAACAACTATATATTAAAATGCGCAATGAACCAAATAATAATCTAATAAAATTAGAATATAAGAATTACACAAAGAGGCTAGACAAAGTTATTAAAGAAGCAAAAATAAAACATGAAAGAAATTTAATTAAGAACAATATCAATAATGACAAGCAACTTTGGAAATACATAAACAAAAAAATGGGAACCAACTTGAGAAAGAATAACACAATAAATAAGATCATTTTAAATAACAATTGCACAATAGAGGATCAGACGCAAATTGCCACTCATATGAATTCGTACTTTTGTAGAATTGGAGAAGATCTAACTAACACCATTGTAAAACCCCATGGTAAGCATTTACAATTACCAGCAATGAACATAAATACGATTTACATTAAACCCACTTATAACGAGGAAATTCTTCAAATAATTGATAACATAAAAATAAAAAATGGTGGGGTAGATAACATTACTACCAAAACACTAAAAATACTATCATATCAAATTGTTAATGCACTAACACATATCTTTAATCTTTGTATTGAAAAATCAACATGGCCTCAAACGCTGAAAACAGCTGAGGTAGTTCCTATTTTTAAATCGGGTAGTAAAATGGATATATCAAACTATAGACCGATATCTCTAATTTCTAGCGTAGCAAAGATATTTGAAAAAATTGTATATGTTCGTTTACAATCATTTTTGGACAGTAATAATTTGTTAGCGCAGAATCAATTTGGATTTATAAAAAAGAAAGGTACCAAAGATGTTCTTAGTTACTTATTGAACATAATCTATAAGAAATTAGACAAAGGTAAACCAATAGCTATTGCATTTTTAGATCTAGCAAAAGCTTTTGATACTGTCAACCATGCTATTCTTTTAGACAAATTATATAATTATGGAATAAGAGGTAAAGCGCATGCACTTATATCTAACTATCTTAGTAACAGAAAACAAAAAGTAAGAATAGGAACAACTGAAAGCTATTATGAAACGATTACTACAGGTGTGCCGCAAGGTACTATACTAGGGCCACTCTTATTCATAATTTACGTAAACGATTTACTAACAAACAGAACAGATAGTACCATTTCATATGCGGATGATACAGCTATTATTTCAACAGATGATAACTGGGAGAAAGTTGAAAATAAAATGAACAAGTACTTAGAAGATATAAATATCTGGCTAGCACTTAACAAACTATCACTAAATATAAAGAAAACTGTGTACATAACTTTTGGTAACTATTGTGATAGTGTTCCCGAAGATATGAACATACGCATACAGGGTAGTAAATTGAGCAGGGTAGAATACTGTAAATATCTAGGTATAATTATTGATTATAGGCTAAAGTGGGATAAACATATTGAATATATAATAAAAAAAACTAAATATATAATATATATATATACTGTACAAATTATCAACATATATGCAATCTGACACACTCACGACAATATATTATGCATTTCTTCATAGTGTCATTAGCTATGGAAATATTGCATGGGGTGGTGCATATAAAAACTATTTAAAATTACTACAAAACATCCAAAATAGGATTTTAAAAATTATAAACAAAAATATTTTCAATCGAAACAACCCCTTGAATCTAAAACAAATTTTTACTTACGAATGTGTAACGTATCATTATAATGAACTTCAGAATTTATACTTAACATCGACTAGCAAAACTAGAAATAAACTTATAATGCCACCAAAGTGTTCGAAAACTGTTAGTGATAAAGATAACTATGTCAGAGCGATACAAGTATTTAATTGTCTTCCGAAATCTGATCCAAATCTTAAAGTTCTAGATATCGAAAAATATTATAATAAGAAAAAGATAAAAATTTGGATTGGTACTAATATATTCTAGAATTTAAAAAAAATAAATAAATAAATAAAAAAAATAAAAATAAATAAATAAATAAAAATTTAACTTTCCAGTGTGGGTGAGATTAATCAATGTGGACCAAATATATTATTTATAGTGGAATCTTTGATTCCATGCCTAGTTTGTAAGTTACTTAAGTTTTTTTTAGTTTTAAGTACACCGGACCTATGTACAGGTAGGTATGTCTACCTCTATAGGATGTTTGCTGCTTCAGACATGTAACTATGTCCTAAAGTAAGCCATAACATGTAATACAATATTTACTACTCTGGTTTAAATAAATAAATAAGTATACACGTCTATCGCGCACCCGTATACGCGTGAATCTCGCATCCCCCGCCTACTTGGGGTTAGGAATTATATAAATAATTATTTTATCTTGTATACACGTCGGACGCGCTTCCGTAGACGCGTGGAACTCGCATCCTCCGCCTTCTTGGGGTTAGGAATTATATAAATAATTATTTTGCCTTGTATACACGTCTGACGCGAGTAGTATATATAATGGTATGGAGAGACGACGGTGACTCACCACCCCGACCCGTGGCGCGTTATCTTTGTTTTGATAAACACGGTATTAACACATGTTTAATTGCTTTTTAATGGTTTGTTTATGTAAACAAACATAACCAAACAATCAAAATAAACAATAAAGAAGCAATTAAACAAACATTAATAACACATGTTATCGGTGTTTTCATAAACATTGTAATTAACGTATGTTTATTTATTTTTTTAACGACATGTTTATGTAAATAAACAATCAAAACAAATAATTAAGGTGTAATTAATTACAATGTTAATGTATACACAGATAACACCGGCCCGTACGGGAATCGGTGACTCACAACTACTCCATACCATTATAGCGCGTTCTTTTCGAAGAGACCGGGGTATGCTATAGCGTACGTCATCTGTGTGAACTCGGCCCTGTCGCAGCAGCCGTAACCCAACGGCTGCAAAACCTTATCTTACGAAGAGTTTGGTTGTGTGTGTGTGTGTGTGTGTGTGTGTGTGTGTGTGCGAGGCCCATACGGGAATCGGTAACTCACAACTACTCCATACCATTATAGCGCGTTCTTTTCGAAGAGTCCGGGGTATGCTATAGCGTACGTCAGCTGTGCGAACTCGGCCCTGTCGCAGCAGCCGTAACCCAACAGATGAAAAACCTTATCTTACGAAGAGTTTGGTTGTGTGTGTGTGTGCGTGTGTGTTCCTACTCCACAGTGTCGCGGAGCCTACTCTAAATTTCGGCTCCGGGATTAAGTGTTAACTGTAGCACGAAGCTATAGTCTACACGTTAGCTGATCGTACACTCGGGCCTGCACTGAACTATCGCATCTCTTCTTTGTTCCGATATTCGTATAGAAGCCTTATCGCTATTAATTCTGAGAACTCCAGAGTATTTCAATTGTGTGTTCCTTATACATGCTCTTTCGCCTCACAAAATTAAAAATTTTTTGGAATTATTAATAAAAATTTACAACATCATTAGACTCGTAAGATGTTCTCGCAAGATAATCAAAAGTCGCTTATTTTTTCGATATATTTAACGCGTGCTACAGAGTTTACAACTTATTCATTGAGCATTCTTTTTTAGGATGAATTTGCAAATTACCACTACTATAATTTTATTATTATCAATTGCACGATATATAAAAATAAAAAAGAGCAAATAAAAAAGCAAATTTACGAATTTTTATAAGAGAGGATTGGAGGATAGGTGGTAAAATAAAAAAGATAGTCGGTGTTTAATTAAAAGTTTTGAACATATATTTGTGAAAGCATACAAATAATATTTTACAAAAAATTATACAAATTAATTTGCGAACATATAATCGTACAAATCATTAGACAAGTTGAATAAGCCAAATGCATGAAATTCCATGAGAAAAATGTCGTACAATTCTTCACTCATATTACCGAATTCCATGTGCAACTTTGCTCTATTATTAATTTCATTTTTACGCAATACATAATACTGTTTAAACGCAGCAATGTCTTTCAAAATATTTTTCGCTTTTTCGGTGCTTTCTTTCTTTAACTCATTTTTTAAAAAGTCAAATATGTTATCCATACCTCGATTTATAAATCCGGCACTATCTTCTAAACGTTTTAACCTCGCATCGACACATTCGCGCACTTCACGTAGACCGCTCAAAGTAGCCTGTTGCATGACAATTCCGGGTGGACTCTCATATTTTCTTTTCTTCTGCGGTGTCTCGTACTGTGAAGAACTGTCTGGAAACTGCGTCTCCTCGTCTATTGGTTGGCCTTCGGGGAAGTCTCTGACGAGTTTCTGTGTCAGTACACAGGGTCTCTCGTCGATAAGGATGGACCTCATACCGTATGCCGTTGTAAAATTGATGTCGTGGGTTGGAAGATATATTTTTGTAGGTTTACCAAAGTCTTTGTAAAATGTGAAGGAATCTAGCAGATATCCCATCATCGCATCCATTTGATCGACGATCAGCTCCCAACTATTTTTTTCGAGACTTACGTACTTTGCAGGAGCCCCCGTACTACAGAGTTTCACTACAGCTCTATAAAATCCAGCGTGGTGTTCCAATCCGACAGCGACTCTTTTGGAATGTGATTTATTGATAGCATAGGTTGTAGATAGAAAGAGATTTGGTAGATCCATGTTTTTATTAACTCGCGGTCTTACTGCTGGCGGAAGTAGCGGTGGCGCTGTTGATGGTGGAGGTAGTGGCGGCGGAGTTACCGGCGCTGCTTCTGCTGGTGGAGCTGCTGCTGATGTTGATGCAGGAGGTACTGCTGATGCTTCGTTATTGTCCATTTTTAAAGCAATATTACTTAGAGATTGTACGGAGACTGGAATATCCACGTGGGAGCGTACTCTCAAATGGAATGGCTACTCGTGACTGAAGGATGACATGTCGAGCTCCAGCATTTACACGGTTATCGTAGTAATATAAAGAATTCAAGCAAGGCGATGAATGTAACATAACCTTATTCACCGTTTCATATTCGCGATAAAAAAGTACGTTGAAATGACGCATGCTTTGAACAGTGACCGATACGATGTAACATAACCTATCGCGATAAAGAAAGTTCGTTGGAATCACGTTGGCTTAGAGAGCAATGCAAACGAGATAAAAATAACGGTTTCCGAGAAATTATTATATATATCCTAACCTTACTTTTTGCATAACCTTTCGCGTCGTACTCGCGATAAAGAAATTACGTTGGAATCACGTAGGCTTAGAGATAAAAATAAGAAAGATCGATAATTTCTTGTAAGTATGCATGGAGAATTAGGTAGGTAAGGATGTGAATAAAAGTCTAACACTAAATGTAAATTTTTACTAATACATTTTTTATTTTACGAGTATCTTACAAAAGTATACATATTTCACTCTTGCATCTAAGATTACAAAAAAAAATTTATAATTTTGCGTTACATGTTTGATCACTCTGCCCATTTCCCAATGAAGTCTCTCTCGGAAGAAAACGATTCCGGTAAGGATTTCTCTTTCTTGATTGCTTTTGTGAAATAACTTTGTAAAATTTAGCAGCTATGTCATCGTTTCTGCGTGTATTATATGAAAAGATGCGACAAAATGCGCGTAAAGAACTACCACTACACATATGATGCAAAAACATAATGCAATATTCACCGCACACTTTTGAATCAAAACTTTGTAATAGTTTCTTGTTCCACTGGAAACGCACGCAGTTCCTTCGTAGGCGATCGAGATGGTGTGATGAGGTGGGGGCGAGCCCGTAACTGTCGAAATATACTCCGTATCCATTTTTATCTATGTAAATGGCAATCCAATGCGATCCTGGTTTATTTGCTGTATCGAGATTGGTTATGATGGCCACAGGTGGACTTAAAATTTTTGGAATGTGATCAGCAGCATACACACCTATTGTATTCGCTCTTAGTGCACGTATCGCATGCATTATTGTTCTCGTGTCCATCCTGTAATTGATTTGAAAACTCTTCACTGGGTACCTTCTCACTGAATACGATGTTGCTGCCGTCGTCGTCCTCCTCCTCCTCGTTGTTTGCTTTTTCAGTCTGCGTGCTACTGCTGGTGTCTTCGTCGTTGTCGTCGTCTCCGTCGACTTCATCTACACCTCCTGGTTGACCAAAGCGAAAAGCCTTTCTGCGTTCGTTACGATAATTGCAAAGAGCTGCGTAAAAGCTGCTTTCACTTTGTATGGTTTCATTTGCTTCGCGCCACTCTTCTGGAAGTATACTGTACATCCATTTTCTTAGTATATTTGCTTTGAAAAGCGCACAAAAGTCTTTCTTATTTTCTATGTGTTTTTCGATATGACTTGCACATACTAAGGAATTCGGAAACACTGCTTCTAATTTATTAAAAGTTGGCGACCTCCATTCTTCGAGGTTTATAACGTAACGTCCAAGCACATTCTCGAGATATCTTCGTTTGTTATCCCCGCGCACGTATATATTTCTCGCCTTCTTGACAATTTTGTAAAGATGATGGCGCAAGCGTCGCAATGATACGTCACGTTCGAATCAATGTATTCCGTGTAAGTGAACTGTGCAATAGGTGTTTGTCGTTTTTATGTCTGGTGGCAAATGCAAAAAATTACAAGGTCGGTCTACTATCCAATGGCCAACTATGAGCTCTTGCAATGCAATCACAGCCACTTCCTTTGGCAAAAAATTTCTGTTAACGTCGCGAAAACCTTGTATATCGACAACGAAATCCATGATTTAAGGAGTGAGCGCGAGAGTGTATCGCCGAGTAAAAGAGCAAATGACAACTGATCCTCGCGTGTAGGCATTTCATTTCTGATATACACTTACCCCCACTACTCTTGTTTCTCCTTCTTCTTACATTTACGCGCTAAAATCCATAGGATTTGCCTGCTCGAATCTACTTCCAGCACGTTATCGTATTCTGCGTAAATGATGCAATTTATGGTACTAGTGAGGGCGCCCTCGAATCGCACTTCCACGCGTATGCTACCCGATCGTACGAGGTTCCAGTGCGTAGCACAATGAGCTGATAAATCTGGTGTTAGGTCGAAAGCCGTCAGAAAATTTCCTCTCGCATAATTGTGACGATTGATGCCGTTGCCTCCGTTGAGAAAATGTATTCCTGTACCCGAAAACAGCGTATGGTAAGCATCTATGTAGAGACCGTTGTTGCCGGTAAAGCGAGGTTGTAACGGTTTGCTTGGAATTTGCACTCCGTCGACGTACAAAGAAAGATAATTTATCGAAAAGTGTTGAAAATTGAACGGGTTGAATTTACGATTTCCATTAAACGCTTTGTTGTCGACGAAACCTATAATTATTCTTTTAGGCAGCTGCCCGATGATGACGTTGTCGAGAGTATCCCCGAGAATTCCAGTGTGAAGCGTGAAGGACTTAACTTCGACGCGTGTAATCGGATACTTGGCTGTAGCTTTAGCTAAGGCATTGGCGTGCCCAAGTAAAACACCGGGGCTTATCTTTACACTGCGTACGATGAGACTGGCTTCTTTGATTTTGACACGAAATTTACCATCATCCGACACATCCATCAAGCAAAAGGCATCTTTGCTTCGTACGAGGCGTACTCTCATCTCCACTCCGTTGATAAGCATTTTATCTTGATTAAATACGTCGCAATGTAAATGACCGATCATGTCGACTGCTTTCCCTCCAAGTATGTAATATTGGCGACGTAAGGCTCCGTTGTTTGCGGCCGCATTTTCTTTCGGAATATTCGGAGCAGCTTCAAAGTTGTCAAACGTATCATCGTACCAGAGCGTTGTAGTTAAATGCGAGTCTTTAGCCGCCGGAGAATAATTCAACAACGATTCAATATAAGCTCTATACGGGTAAGCGTTGTTGGGAGGCGAAACGAGTTTTTGATTGAAAAAAACATCAACTTGGTTGAATAGCGAATGAAGAAAATTGTTAACTGGTGCAACTTTGGTGTTTTCTGCTTCGGCTTCTATTGGTTCAACCTTTGCTTGAATGTAAAGCATCGTGTGTGCAAGGTCTATGTAATGTTCACTACCGCTTGGCACCACAAACTCTATAGGAGCATCTCCTTCGTCGCTGAGAGATGATACGGGCTTGTAATGTAAGAAACTGCTACTTTCAATGGATGTTTGAGTTGGTGGTAGTGAGAAAATATCTAATTCGCTAGACATACACTCCGACGAGTGCGAGTGTAAAAACGCCATGTTTCCTATTTTGGCCTAAAAATGTCGTTGATATCTCTGTAAGTTGGCTTCCTCTTCTTCTTCTTCTTCTTCCTTTTACTATTTCCTCTCTTCTTTTTGTTTGCTGTTGCGCGCCCTCTAGCACGTTTCGTTTTCTTGGCGGTGACACGTATCAAACCACTGATCTTTCTCGACTGTTGCATGCGCTTCCGAGTGAGTGCTTTATATCCTGAGCCTTTCATCATCATTTCGCCTGCTTACCGATAAAATGTATAGTATGTTTTTTTTTTTAATTAAAACAAATTAGTTGAATCTTTTGAACCCCTGCTTTTCGGGAAACGAGAATGTATTGGTACTGTATGAAGATGACGATGATTTTGAAGACGGCTCTATAAGCGGCTGTTTATCTTTATCTTTGATGGATGCGTTTTTCGTAGAAACCTTGCTTTGCGGTGGCCCCATACTTCTTGCTTGACGGCTAATAACTTTTGGTGTTCTTATTTTGGACCAAAAATGTCGTTGATATCTCTGTAAGTTGGTTTCTTTTCTTCCTTTTACTATTTCCTCTCTTCTTTTTGTTTTTGCGCCCTCTACCGCCTTTCTTTTTCTTGACGATGATGCGTACCACTCCACTCATCTTTGTCGACTGGAGCCTGCGTTTTTGAGCAACTGCTTTATATCCAGAACCTTTCATCAGCTTGGCAATTTTATCGACTGCTTTTCTCTTTAAATTTTTCCCTGATTCTCTCGCTCGAAATTTTACGGCTTCTTTGAAATTTGTGCCGTTATTCGCCACATCGTCCAAAACATTGATACCTGCTCGTAGTGTTTCTTTACCAATGGTTTTTACTCCGCTGGAAATGTAAGGTAACATTTTATGAAATAATCATCCTAACCATGATCCCACACCATGACCCTTTTGATAGGTCGAACCAGCAAATACTTTTCTTATTCCACTTCCGACTTGATCGTCGTGGTACTGAATGTACGAACTCATATCGTTAGCTGAATTTTTTATCGATTACGTTTAAAATGTAACGTAACCGTCAACGTTCCATACTCGAATGGTATACTATGCCCGTGCTGATCTCTTATATCGATAATAATTTTGTGAAAAGTGTGATAGAGCAAGGGTAAATAGTGGATTGGAGCAAATCGATGCACAGAGTTGGCGCCGAATCGGTAATTAGAATCTACAAGTGACACTATACGTAAGAGAGATGCCTGAGTATCGCCGACAGTATATGGCTCGCAGATATCCGTGTAGACGTACATTTGATCGGGGATGGCGCGAGACAAGCTAGCAGGTCTCTCACCCATGAAATCTCTTGGGCCATCGTTAGCACTAACGAATACTCCTTTGCGAAGCGGATCTTCAAAGCCCAAAATACGACAAATTTTTTGATTAAATTCAAATACATGATCCTCTTTACAATCGCATCGTCGCTTTATAGTATAGTAGCCCTTGCGGGTATTCATTGGCACTATCATTAGATGACGGTATGTTTCGTTTGGTTTATTTATCTCGTTAGCGAGCTGTTCGACATTTTCATAGATACCATCGGCAAAGTGATGAGTGTCTCTTTTCAATACCTTACCGCTGTCGTAGGAAGAGAAAAAGTAGAACGCCTCCGACTCTTGAACGTGCGTTACTGTACAGGGTACATAAATTTCTGCGAGTCCAACAAGCCATTCACCATGAAGCTTCATCTCTCGCTGTAAGTACGTGGTGAAACAAGTTGCCGTATTATCGGTAAAATACCCCATACTACTGTTACTTGGTAGCACCATGTAAAATTCATCTTGATTGTCCATTTTTCAGATACGTTCGAGCTCGCTCGCTTTTATCCACGAGTTGAATTTATCCGAGTATCCTTGCCACTTGACGAGTACTTGTTTGTTCGCTCCTCGACCTCGCGTACGTACGACTTGCTCGACTTTGAATTTTTGATTGTCCGCTATGCGCTCTCGCCCAACTAAAACCAATTCTTCTGTGTAAAAAAACCGTCGATAATTTCACCATTCAAGTCTTCGAGAATGTAAGTATAAAGATTTTGACGTCGCGATAAACGCTGTACCTTGAAGACCTCTTCGCTAAAATTTTTCTCATAACCTCGGTCAAAGGTGTTTTTCGTTCGACTGATTCTCACAAAGTCTCCCACCTTGAATTTAGCTGTTGCACCAAGCGCCCTCTTCCGTCCGTTCGTTTGACTGCGTCTTTGCAAATTTTCTCGTGCTTTTACTGCATTGTACAAATTTACTTCCGATGGTTTCATCTTCGTTCCACTGTGTAGCGTATGATTGTAAGCATAAATAATTTTTTGCACAACGTCAACGTAACGCTTGGTATTTTGATGTGTAAAATAACGCCATATTCGTTCGCGTAGAGTTCTATTGAGTCTTTCCACGATGGCTGCTTTGATGTCAGGATTTCTTGCTACTCTAAATTGTGTGTTATTTTTTTTAAGAATGTTTTGAAAAGCTGAACCGACAATTCTTTGCCACGGTCTGATAGCAAATACACTGGTACTCGTGGGCTCGCTCTGTCTAGAATTTTCTCGAACGCACCGGCAACATTTCGTGCTGTTTTATCGCGTAATGATTCGATCCACGCATACTTACTGAGAACATCCACAACGACGAGAATATAACAGAAGCCATCGCTGTAATCTTTTATCGAAGTTAACTGTAGTAAATCACATTCCCATACGTCGTCCACGTTCGTGACATTGTAGCGCAGTCTCGGAAATTTTCTTTTTATAGGATGATGAAGCGTGTAAGCATCTTGGTTACTAAGCCATGCGTATATTTTAGCCTCCTCATTGAATTTACCTCTCTTTTTATTTACGCGTACGAGATTTCTTGCACCCGCGTATCCTGCCTCGTGCGAGAGATCGTAATACTGTTTCTCGTATGCCTGCATGTCTCTACGTGCGCGCGCATGCGTGTGAGTGTGAGTGTGAGTGTGCAGGTTTTATATTTGGAATCGTAACCACTTTTTTTTAGTTTGTTCGGCCTTTCTTCTCCTCGTAAGCACGGGAGAGGACTCTGCATTCGCGTCTTCCTTATTCAGTCGTCGTTTGGCCGTATTCAAAGGCGCAGTGAGTACTCTGCCAATTTTTAAAACTTTGCTGTTGCCTATTAAATTCGTCGGAGTATCGGAAGTCTTAACAAATTTAGAAAACTCCATGCGTCCAACTGGAGCTTCTTCGTTGTCGTTATTTTTTCCCCTTCTTACCACATCGTTCAGTAATTCTATTATATTTGAACGTTCTATCATGCGATCATCTATACTCACTGTACCGGCATTGCTCCACTTGAGACGTTCGGGTGCTACTGTTTTCCAATGACGCAACAAGAGACGCGCCTTGCGCTGATACGTCTTGGGCACACTATCGATAATGGCTTCTTCGGTGAGCGGTGCTAGCGTCTCTTCAATTTCGTCGATTTCTCGGTGTGGATCGCCGCTGCTGTTGTCGCGCTCGCTCTCATGGAAGAAAAGGTAACGTCGCAAAATTTGTAAGTAATTTTGACATTTTTCGTGAACGTCCTTCACCCCTTTTTTCGAGTGAAGAATATTGAACATTTCGGCGTCTAATCTGGATAAATTGTCACCGAGGGTTTGCATAGATTTTTCGCTGTCCGAGACTTTGCTCGGGGCAAATGTTTTTGTTGCTTCAGCGGGTGTAGGTTACACGTGTTCGATTGCGTCTTCGGGCACGATTATCATTTTACGAGCACGTTCCATGCTGCTTCTTTTATTTTTTTTTTTGTTTACTGCTTTCCTCCAAACAGCTTAGATATGAGTACGCCTACGATGGGTGCTAGAAGAGCTGGTAAAAAAGATCCTCCGTTCTGCACTATCGCGCGTTTTTTAGTTTTCCAACTTGATGACTTTCGATTGATTAATCTGCGCAACACGATCTTGTGTTTATACTACTGTTTCTTCTCGCAATCTCTCAATTTCACTACACCATGTAAAACGTTTAATGCGCACTCGCATATGCACTTGGCGAGCGATTTATCAGCCGTGCGGAGTATGGCCGAACGCTGTTTGCCGTCGCAGTGTGAGAGAGCTCCCAAAATTGCCAACTGTTTTTTGGAAAAACTCTTAGTACAAGGCAAACAGCGTCTAGAATTAATCCGTGTTGCTCCTGTCATCGTTATCTCTCGACTGTGACGAGGGCACGTGCGTCTGACGTATCTATTTCTTTTTTTTATTCATCCCCCCTCTCCTTCTTTCAATATAATTAGATTATCGAATCTTTGAATGTTTCGGTACATAAGCGTAGTGCGTTTTGTCGTCGGGAAATATGCAAGAGCGAAATCGAAATTCATCGAGGCAGTCTTGCGATAAATCGAGAAAAAGATACGTATGTGGGGTTCGCGTGGCGTCCAGGTAGGCCTCTTGCAGAAATTTCGGATCTTCCGAATACACTTGACGCGCCAAATGCTGTATTTGAGCGCGATCACGCGGGTTTTTATAGAGTACGAGGTATTTTGTGTTCAAGCTTATATCGCGTTGCGCCTTTCCTTCATGAGAAATATTTTGCGTTATGAATATAACGCTGATATTTTTATGATGACTACCTTTGGTAAATAGATCTAATATAACATCACACGAAGATTCACACGAAGAATCACTCGCTTGAGGCAGACCCTCTCTAAATTCGATACTCGGTGCGTCACTCCCGCCAGGTCTCAACTCAGTGCGGTAGGCTTGTTGCCACTCGGCGTAATAAAAGAGTATGCGATCGAAGCATACGTTACAGATTTTCGGTAAATTTGCGAGAAAATTTTTGACGAACTGAGTTTTGCCACAGCCGGTAGGCCCGCACACGCAACACGTAAATGGATGTTTCCAACGCGTATCCATTTTCATGAATGACAGTGAAACCGATTTTGTTCGTACTTTTATCGCGATATTTTTTTCCGCGTGAAAAAAACGACCTCCGCGGGCGGCGGCGGCGGCGGCGGCGCGGCGCGGCGCAGTGCTCATCAGCTGATATGCACCGCGCTCCGGGCGCGTGTACAAGCTTGAACTCCGCGTGGTATAAGCTGATATTTGCCGCGCGTCAGAATACTTTTCGCGCGGTATAAGCTTATATGGCCGAATCCATCTCAAATCAGACAGCCCGCGTATGCCTATTTCACCTATCATATTGAAATAAAAATATTTATGTTCTACTCGAAAAAATATTTTACACGTGTTTTTTTATTTTTTTGTTTCATCAAAATTTCATGCGTTCAGCGATGCCGAAAAATTCCGAGAAAATTCTTTCATTGAGAAAAAAAATTTTAATGTGATTTTCAGACTGCTATTGTTTCAGCAGTTTTTCGAGCTTTTAAACGTGTAACACACAATTTCACTCAGTTTTGAGCCCTCTTTAACGGCCTTAATGTCATTTTCAAAAAAAATAAAAAATCCACGAGCTATGCACTTTTTACTGAAAAATTCATTTTTTAGGGAAGTGCCTTTTTCTCGAAAACCTCATGTTTTTTTTGCACAATTTTTGTTGTCGTGATAGAGGACGGTAATGCCTAGCTAGACGTATTTGTGAGATTCGGTACTTTTTCCCTGGGATAGCGATCACTAATGAGATAACACACAAACAAATTTTTCACGCCTAATGCTTATATATAGTCAATGATATTAGAGTCAATGTAAAGGTATTTGTCTTTGTGTGTATGTAATATACAGGTACACATAACTATGTATTTATTTGTTATTTGCGTCTTTTTGATTTTTTATTTTTATACCTTTTTTCATTTGTATACCTATTTTACTACCTTTGTTTTTCTGCTTCATTGTTCTTAATTCAGTAAGCGGACGATCAGCGGTCTTTGCTGTCAAACAATGTATTTTATCGTCACATGTTTTTTTAACCCATATATGAGTTTTTTGAATTCCAGGATACTTTGGAGTTGTAAGCCAATCAATATTTTTTTCTTTTCTGAATTGTTCTATTTCAGCATCTTGTAAATGTATTATTTTAATAGCATCAGTATATTTTTGAACATGTATTGCAAAATCATTTGCGTTTTGAATAGCTTCTTCAAGGGGCTCTCGAAGATTATGCGAAGTAGCATAATGCTTTATAAGTCCACCCACACCATCTACAGCTCCTTTGCCGTGCCCAGTAGCAGAGAACAACCATTTTATATCACACGGTGCTCGTTTTAGTTCATCTAATTGAAAGCGATTTTTAAAGTGACTCGCAGCGCCGTCTGATACGATGGTAATTTTTTTAATTGAATCACAACAATTTTCTTTCAAGAATTTTATAATTTTTTGTACTGCTAGCAAAGCATACGCTGAATCATGTTTTCGGTCATCACTTATAACTGCGAAACTTTGTGTCGAATCCCCTTGATAAGAGACTGCTGTGAAAATAGAAATTTGATCATTAACCCAATGATTTCCTTGAACAGCTTTATTATGAATCACAGCCCAGTTTTCAGCGAAGTCTATTTGAAGAACTAAATGATGTCAGTCTTTTTTAGCACTTTCTCTTTCTGTTTTTATAGCTTTGCGTTGTATATTTTTTACATACATGTGAGTACTAACCCTCATGGTCCAAACCGAAAGTTCATCTTTAAAAGCAGAAATTGATAGTGTCTTTTTAATCAGGTTTCCATTATCCCACAAAGCATATGTAATTTCTTCTGTGCCTTCTACATCTTGCAGTTTTAAAACATGAAACGTAATTCCCTTAATCCCTGGACATAGTTTACATTCTTGTAAATAACATAAATCAGATGGCTCAGAACACATTGTTGCATTTATTATTTGTGACCGACTTTCATCCAACTCTGTGACGTTACTCCCTCTAAAATTAATTAAGCTCGTAAGAAATAAATCATAATTTGCGCAATAGATACAGAGACAAACTTCTTTGATGGGGCTAAGTAAGACATACTTTGGTCGCAAACTATAAAATTTCGATTTTCCAATTCTCAATTCTGGATAATCATTTTTAAATACTTTATACGTCTCTTTTAAACTTCGAGTAAGAAAACGCTTAACTTTTTTCTCTTTTCTATTGTTAACTTTAATTGTAACAACGTCACATTTATTAGGACTTTGTCTTGAACAATTAAAATCATCATTTAAATAATATTCCATAACAATTTTTTCCATGTTTTCATCAATCGGATGGCCTGAATATGCATCTGGTTCTGAATAAATTCCTTTTTCTTTAACAAGATTTCTCGATTTGTTGATCATATACATTGTTATTTCTGGAAATAAAGATAAAATTTCATGTTTTGTAAAGGATGAAGGTAGCAAAGTCAGAATTTTTATTTTTTCTGATATCGTAGAACACTTTTGCAAGGCTAGACCAAGATTTTGTATCCATTCTGTACAATGGCATACAGTTGATTCATTTGCTGTTATAGAAACGTCATAAACATTGTTCAACTTCACAATGTTGAAAGTATTTTTTTTTTCTTCTTTATTACGTAATTTTCAATTGATTTTTCATGTATAAGATTTTTTCTTTTAAGAGGCGATACAGAACCTAAGAAAGATGTACTTATTTCATTATTAAATTCTTCAATGCGTTCTGGAGTACTTGGTAAAAAATCTTCATCTCTATCAACTACGTTATCGGTAACTTCATTATCCGTTATAAATTCATTGTCAGTACTACTCACCAATTCTAAAGCACGATTGTAACAATGTTGACACAGATATGTAGAAGGTGTCAAAGGTAAATGAGGATAGAGGTGCTTCAATGGATAAGCAAGATTCTCAAGTTGTTTTAAACGTACGGAACTAGATTTGTAAATAATTTGTTTGTGTTTGTCTAAAAAGTCTGCACATTTGATTCTCTCTGTTGAGTAATATTGAGACATCGTAGTTGAGTTGATAAGGTGTAAATATGTAATAATTTTCCAAAAGATGATGGTTTTAAATAAGACGAGATGTGTGATATATAGCAGAAACCGAACTTTTCTTTGTAAATGTTAAGTCAAACCATATCCATCTAGCGGACAAATGTACTAGTACATATACTCCTATAAGTAGGCGCACGTACATGTATATTACATACGCACAAAGATAAATACCTTTACATTGACTCTAATATCATTGACTATATATAAGCGTTAAGCGTGAAAAATTTGTTTGTGTGTTATCTCATTAGTGATCGCTATCCCAGGAAAAAAGTACCGAATCTCACAAATACGTCTAGCTAGGCATTACCGTCCTCTATCACGACAACAAAAATTGTGCAAAAAAAACATGGGGTTTTCGAGAAAAAGGCACTTCTCTAAAAATGAATTTTTCAGTAAAAAGTGCATAGCTCGTGGATTTTTTATTTTTTTGAAAATGACATTAAGGCCGTTAAAGAGGGCTCAAAAATGAGATAAATTACGTGTTACACGTTTAAAGGCTTGAATAACTACTGAAACAATAACAACCTGAAAATCACATTGAAAATTTTTTTTCTCAATGAAAGAATTTTCTCGGAATTTTTCGGTATCGCTGAACGCATGAAATTTTGATGAAACAAAAAAATAAAAAAACACGTGTAAAATATTTTTTCGAGTAGAACATAAATATTTTTATTTCAACATGATAGGTGAAATAGGCATACGCGGGCTGTCTGATTTGAGATGGATTCGGCCATATACTTTGTGCGCACGAAAGCCTATATTTTGCGCGTGCAAATCAGATGTTGCAGCACGCGCGTGAAATATTTATTTTTGCAAAAAAAACAAATTTATTCTTTTAAAATGAACATTGAGGGAGAGGAAAATAACAAAAAACAACAACATTTACAAATAAGTCTTATTTTTTTATTCATAAAATGTTTTAACGCTTATAACCAAAAGGCAACGACAATTCTTTACTAAGATAGCGCCGTTTATTCAAAACGATACAACATGTTTTAACTTCGTCTCGCGTGACGACATCGTGATCCGGCATTCGTCTTATCGCTCTAAAGTTTAATTTGATACTACTTGGATCGCCGCCGAAAAAAGATTCGATCAGCCGATTGATACTGTCAAAATTTATTTTCAAGGTGTTAGTATAATCCAACCTTATTCCTTTAATTTTACAACATTCATATTTTTCTCCTGTAGACGAATCTGTCGCTCTGTAAGCGTAAAACTTAGGACCGCCGGATAAGAAAGTTTCAATGTATATATTTTGGCCGAGTTCGTCGGTCATATCGCCTAATAGCGAGCCGATATGAGGTCTGTATTCCTCATTTTTCGCACGCTCGTTACAAATGAATACACAGGAGTCGGTGTCGTAGTACAATACGCGGCGCTCGAGTTTCTCTAGATAACTATATAATTTTAGTCGTGCTTGCGCTGTAGTGTAAGCGGCGATGACTACATTAGTATTAGGGGACTGTTCCACTGCCTCCGCAATGTGTTGCCAGTGTACATACAACAGTTCGTCGTTGACGGGTAATACACTGAGCACTTCTTTATCGGGAGCCACCAAGAGTCTGAGTAAAGCCTCGCGCGTTTTTACAATTTCAGTCTGCTTTAAATTGTTGCGTTGCCCAAATTTCCCCCAAAAAGAATTCAGACATAGCTTCGCCACAGCGTGCAATCCAGCATTTTTCTCGATTTTTTCTCTCTCTAGCCGTATGCCTTCGTCTCGCTCATAATCGTTCAGATAAAGATCTTTATCTGCCTCGCTCACGCACCATGCAGACCAACCGCTAGCTTGTTGTTTGAGTTGCAAAAATGCATTCACGTAGCCGGCGAACAATCCCCCTTTGCCGCTCTGTTGATCATATTGCGTTATTTCATATTGCCATATAATATATATTTCCGTTACGCGGCAGCCCAACTCTACAGCTCATTAATTTTTTCGTGATTACAGTCTTCCTGACGCCTGTCCTCGCAACAAGAGCGGCAAAGAGCAAAAAGTAACTTACCGCGCATTTTTATCGGCAAGAGAGGAAGAAACAAATTTCGAGGTGGCAGCACTTTGCACTTAACTAACCCTTCTACTCGCGAGAGATCGTTGTTTCTCCCCGTCAACGCGTCGCACTCACTCCCGACAAATATGTCGGGATGTCCAAGCGGGAATCGCCCTCTTTTACATATATACGGATATAACGAACAAATATCCGTATATCTTATTTTTTCGTTCTTCTTGATATCGTAGTAACATCTTATATTTTCCGTGCGCCCGCCGAAAAACGCGTCCCGCGGATTCAAAACTATTTTGCTAATAAGCGGATGATTGTTAACGTAATTTGCGATTTGTGGATTTTCAGCTTTGCGACGATCAAAATCGCACTCCCAAATTTCACGGACCTCGTACCCTCGCGACTTTATTTTGTCTATCTTAGCGCGAGCATTCTCGTACGCTTCGTTGAGAGTGCGATTAAAAGCGGTTTGCTTATCGCGTTTGTTTTTAAAACAGCGCGGACAGCCGTGTGTATAGCAGCCTTGGTACTCGAACACGACGCCTTTGTCCGATGTAGAAGCTGCTGAAGAAGATGAAGAAGTGGGGACACCCGCTGCCGTCGGGGGCAAATACCCATCTATCAAAAAGCCTTCTGGTAACCTGAACTCGCGCGCACGCCCCGCATGAATAATCTCTCGCCCGACTTCCCGCTCGTACTGCAATAGCCACTCGACAGCTTTTTGAGAGCGTTTATCAGCGCGTCTGTAGCCGTTGGGTGGTAAAATTCCTATAGCGTTTGTCTTAAGGAATTTTTTCCTGTACAAATAGGAACAAGCCGAAGCTATAGTGGTCGCCGAAACAAAGGGGTCCGTGTCTCCGATATCGATGAAAATTTTTCGAAAAGCTATACACGCGCGACGCAATATCTCTACATCCATACGGCAATATTCGACGATTTCATTTTTAAAGTTAAAAACATAGTCTCGCGCATGCTCGTTGTACCACTGAAAAAAAATCGCTCTCTCCTCGTTTGACATAGAATTTGGCGCGTAGAAAGTTGGATCAGGCAGCGGACCAACATATTCTTGATTGTCCAAAGTGTTGAAAAAGTGTGGGAAAAACCCCTTTTTACTACTTTGTGGCAAGCCGAAGGCAGACGGTAGAGCACTCAATTTCATCTGAAAATAGTTCAAGCTGTCTATAAATTTAGCGCGCCCTTGTTGTATCGTTATAATATTTTGCCCATTTAAAATAACTCTCGGCATAACTTCAGTCGAGCGTTCGGCAATCTCTTTCAATATAAACTGTGCGTCAAAACCGCGGGCATTGTGCGCGATGCACACTATTTGAGAAAAATTGGTTTTATCGCGCACGCATAATTCGACCAAACGTTTAACAGGATCTTCCCAAAAAACGTATTCGCGAATGCCGCAAGTATTGCAAAATTGCGAGACATCATCATTATCGATACAATCAGTACAGACTTGTTGCACTACACACAAATTAGGTACATGAATTTTCGTGCTTCTATGATTCAAATACGCTTCATCTTGACGCGTTTCAAAGTCATAAAATATGTATAAAAATTTTTTCTGCGTGTATTCGCCATTTGCTTTTTTTTCGACCATCGGGCTCGCTTGTTATAGAGCGCATGTAACAATTTTTATTTACATAATGTTTATATTTACATAGTTTGTACCAAATTTGTCCGCATATGTGATGGCCTCGATCACGATTCATGATTTTACAACATAGCGTGCAAAGTTTGACAACATCACACAATTTTTTATTGTTTTTCTTATATCTGCCCACTTCTAAATGATTTTTGTAACATGAATTGCCAAAAAATTCTCTGTTACATTCCGCGCATTTAATCAATTCGATGCCGTCTGATGTGCAAGCCGGAGAAACGAAACATTTCGAACAAGTTTTTCGACATTTATGTTGGTCGATAAAATGAAAACATTTATTGCAATATGTGCAAAAAAATCTTGTCCTTGCTACCCCTATCACATTCAAAATTGTGTCGAAATGTTTCGCTTTGGGGTCGTAACATAAATTAATAACTCCGTGTAATTCTCCCTGTGATTCTACTTGTTCACGCCCGTCGAAAAAAGGAGGCTCACCGTTGCCGAAAGTTTTTTTTATCATAAACTACTATAGCAACATGGCTCTGAAGATAGAAATCTTGAAATTTTTCTATCTCGTAAAATCCGCAACCCGCTCGAGGGATATGTACGTTAGCACTTCGTATTAAGCGTTCAGCAAGTTCTTTTTGCAATTTTCGGCGGCCGTCGCGAACTATACCCCATTCTTTGCGAACAGCGTCCAAGTCATTCGCGCGCAATTTAATATGGGCTTCTTCGACTACCAACGCGCGAGGCAAACATAAGTTATCATTGTTCACGATGGATACTAACGATCGCTGCGTTATAGCGTCGATTGATAATTTTTTACTCCTTAATGCACCCGAGCCAACAGGAACACTAATAAATGTAATTTGTAATATGAAACTTTCGTCAACTTGAAAATTTTCGTTACTCTGTGTTAGATTGGAAATTAAATTCCAAAGATCATCGTAAAAAAAATTTCCAACTGGACGAAAAGACAGACCGCCTGCACCATGCATGAAGTGATCACTTTTAATCGTGATACCGAGTAAAACTGACTCATCATCATCGGGGGCTAATGAAATTATGAACGCGTGAATGTCCCGCATAGCAGCTTCTACCCAAAGAATTGGATTATCGCATTCGCCAGGCGGATCATTGACGCGTAGTGCGACGCAACGCCCTGCAATTCGAAACCTTCGCACGAAATTTTCGGTTTCTTCTACTATAGCAAATCTTACGCCTGGTGGCCTTATATCATAATCCATGCGCCCCTCCTCTTCTTCTCCTACGCTATCGCGGTTGACGCTCTCCTCCTCCTCCTCCTCCTCTTCTTCTTCGTCGGTGATGGAAGTGCTGTCGTATTCACGGCCGCCTTCGCTGCTGCCATAGCCCAATTGCAGTGGTTCTCTATTCTCATTAACGCTTGAATTTACGCTGTCCTCTATGGGCGACGGCGGGAGTGAAGGCCATATTGAACTCGTAGATGAGGACGATAAGAATATATCAGAGAAAGAATGGGTCGTACCAAAAGAAAATTCATTTTCTCCAACTGTAATTTTATTAATAAAAACTAATTTGAAAAAATATAATAAATTTTATTCTGCACATAAAGTATTCATTCTTCCGGTTTCCCGTTAAAACTATCACGAACACGATCTAATAAATCTTCTAACTCATCAGATGTATATATCGGAGAATTTTCATTTTCG
The DNA here is from genome assembly GCA_036365515.1 of Torymus aiolomorphi. Taxonomy (NCBI): domain Eukaryota; kingdom Metazoa; phylum Arthropoda; class Insecta; order Hymenoptera; family Torymidae; genus Torymus; species Torymus aiolomorphi. The sequence goes on along the minus strand of CM070875.1, from coordinate 167,675,359 downwards.
GCTTGATCGTGGAACCATCTTAATTCTTGTGCGCGCCGAATATGAAAAATTCTCCGCGCGTTTACTAGCAAAGTCGGGATGTCAAAACCTGGCGTAGCCAACCCATCACTGCTATTCATACGTCTTCGAATAACTTTTTAAAAAAAATATATCGTGTTAAAAAAATTTAGCATACTATGAAAAAATATTTAAATAAAAAAAACTTACATTCGTTTATTCGTCGATCTAGCGGGCTTCTTTCGTCGAAACTGTTCCATATTAATCGATTTCGATCCTCTATGTTGTGAAATGAACGCTCTGAAGGCGGCGCTCTCGTGGTATAAAAGTCAAGCAGTGTGGCTGCGCGTGGCCGTTCGTCAATTCTGCTCGTGGACGGACGTGGGTCCTCACTCATGATAACTCTTTCTACAGCTTGTCTCGGTTCTCGATACTGGCTGAGCGTTAACATCAAGCGTGACCCCATCAATTTATTATTATCCTCTTCATCGGAGGAGGTTGTTACAAGTATCGTGTTTACACTTTCGTTGTCTGAATCTTCAGCATTGTTCTCTTCAACATCTACTGGTGCGGCATCACCCACAGGTGCTACTTCGGCGTTTATTTGTTGTTGTGGTTGTTGTTGATGTTGTTGTTGTTGTATTGGAATATGCACTCGCGGAACTTGCTCTTCATCACTGGAAAGATCGTCTTCACTCGGGCTTGTCCCGTCAGCCACATTTTGTTGTGATGCCCGAGGCACTTCTTCATCGCTACTCACAACGTCGCTGTCGCTCTCATACAAGAGTCTACGTCCTACAGGGTTTTGACGTCCGTTGAAACCCATAAAAACTGTAGACGCGTCGCTGTCATCAGCTAACAGCTCGCGTAGTGCTATAATTTTTTATTCATTGAAAAATGATAATTTTTTCAAAATTAAAATTTCATGAAAAAAGAAATGTTACTTACCACGTTGTTCCTGGTATGCGACCATCATATCTGCAAGAACATTAGCATTTTCCATGTGAATTTCCCTCACATATTCTCCGGCTATTAATAGGGCTGCGCGACTATTGGTAAATAATCGTCTGTGAAATGCTGAAATTCGCCGTAAGCCGCTCTGTGATAAAAGAAAACGTAACTCGCGGCGCAAAGCGATGTAACTCATTGCACTGAGTCTTCGACACCATGTTCTATTATTACACCTTCGCCAGACAGGTTGTCTATCCAACCGCAATGAAGACACCATACGCGATATCACTTCACGCAACTCACTATCCTCGTCAGCTCCCATTCGCGGTGTAAAAATCATGTTCACCCTCACCATGATTCGCATAGCTACTGAGATGACCGACGGGTAAGACCAGGGGTTTTATAATGCATGCAGTTATATTCAGTGAAAGAAATTGCGAGCATACTGTAGACGAGACATATTTTGGATTCAATAGCATCTTATCGCTTGAACGGTGTGATACACAACGAAAGCTACTCTCCGCATTGGCTTCGATCAGCAGGGGTGACACCTCTCTTCTTACGAATGTAATTCCAAGAAGAAAAAGTACGTTGAGAAGTAATCTCACTCGTTCTCACATCTCACAAAAGCAAACGATGTGGAGTGAGAACCAAGTGGATTACGTACCTAAGATGCTCGTAAAGATGTAATCTTAATGCCTTTTTCTAGAATCATCGGGTGTCGTGTATAGTACGGTTTAAAGTCACTCGATAATCTTTTATAAAACACTAACATCCTGAACGTTCCAAATACCCCTTTTGTATTTCTTCCGCGAGATATTGCGTGCATGTTCAGCCTAATAATTTAGTGGTCCAGCTCAGTCATGCTCCTCCCGCGCAAGCAACCAGTTCGTGTCGTTACCTTACATCATTTGTACTGAAAAAATGAGTTGGATAAGAAGGATGCAAGAAGTCGACGAAGCGATAGAGAAACTGGAAACAGCGTTGCAAAAAATAATATCAAAGTGCGACAAAAAAGTTGATCAAATTAACCAGCTCAAAGATGACGTTATTATTTGCAAATTGGAAATGGAGGAGTTAAAAAAGAAGATAACAAAAAAGTACGTGATACTGAACAAAATCAAGAAAAAAAATGAAATAATAAAGTCAAGCGAGGACACTGACGGCGACACGTGGAATTATGCGGCTTGCCCACGGTGCAAAAAAAGATTCCGCAACATCCGCAAAACGAATTCGTCTCAGTGGTACAAGTGTTTGAGGTGTTGTGAATACGTTTGTAAACCGTGTTACCCTCTTGGCTGTGTGTGCCTAGATCAGATGGACTCTCCAGATTCTCCAAACGTGGAGATAAAAGAAGAGCCAATAAATATATAAATGTATAATTTTTGTAATATTATTCATATGCTTTCATAATATATATTCCACCTTTCATTAGAAATCGTCTATCTTTTTATTTTTACCTCCTATCCATCAAACATTTCTTATTAATATCGTAAATTTGCATTTTTATAATAATATCTCTAATTAATTTTTTCACTCTATCTATCCCATACTCAAAACTCATGTATATCAACACTTAATCCCGACGCAAGATAAAGCCAGCTCATACAGTGCATGGTGGTCACCTCGAAAAATCGTGACGTCAGTAATCTCTCTCTCTCTCTCTCTCTCCCTCTCTCTCTCCCTCTCTATAAGGTAAGACGCATGGTGCTGCAGCAGGCGCGAGTATACGATCAGCTAACGTGTAGACTATAGCTTCGTGCTACAGTTAACACTTACTCCCGGAGCCGAAATTTAGAGTAGGCTCCGCGACACCGTGGAGTAGGAACACACACACACACACACACACACGCACACACACACACACACATGCACGCACATACACATATACACACACACAACCAAACTCTTCGTAAGATAAGGTTTTGCAGCCGTTGGGTTACGGCTGCTGCGACAGGGCCGAGTTCGCACAGCTGACGTACGCTATAGCATACCTCGGACTCTTCGAAAAGAACGCGCTATAATGGTATGGAGTAGTTGTGAGTCACAGATTCCCGTACGGGCCTCGCACACACACACACACACACACACACACACACACACAACCAAACTCTTCGTAAGATAAGGTTTTGCAGCCGTTGGGTTACGGCTGCTGCGACAGGGCCGAGTTCACACAGATGACGTACGCTATAGCATACCCCGGTCTCTTCGAAAAGAACGCGCTATAATGGTATGGAGTAGTTGTGAGTCACCGATTCCCGTACGGGCCGGTGTTATCTGTGTATACATTAACATTGTAATTAATTACACCTTAATTGTTTGTTTTGATTGTTTATTTACATAAACATGTCGTTAAAAAAATAAATAAACATACGTTAATTACAATGTTTATGAAAACACGGATAACATGTGTTATTAATGTTTGTTTAATTGCTTCTTTATTGTTTATTTTGATTGTTTGGTTATGTTTGTTTACATAAACAAACCATTAAAAAGCAATTAAACATGCGTTAATGCCGTGTTTATGAAAACAAAGATAACGCGCCACGGGTCGGGGTGGTGAGTCACCGTCGTCTCTCCATACCATTATATATACTACTGACGCGCTCCCGTATACGCGAGGAACTCGCATCCCCCGCCTACTTGGGGTTAAGAATTATTTAAATTATTATTTTGCCATGTATACACGTCTAACGCGCACCCGTATACGCGTGGAACTCGTATCCCCCGCCTACTTGTGGTTAAGAATTATATCAATAATTATTTTGCCTTCTATACACGTCTATCGCGCTCCCGTACACGCGTGAATCTCGCATCCCCCGCCTTCTTGGGATTAGGAATTATATAAATAATTATTTTGCCTTATATACACGTCTGACGAGCTCCCGTATATGCGTGGAACTTGCATCCCCCGCCTTCTTGGGGTTAGGAATTATATAAATAATTATTTTGCCTTGTATACACGTCTGACGCGCTCCCGTATACGCGACGAACTCGCATCCCCCGCCTACTTGGGGTTAAGAATTATCTAAATTATTATTTTGCCATGTATACACGTCTAACGCGCACCCGTATACGCGTGGAACTCGTACCCCCCGCCTACTTGTGGTTAGGAATTATATCAATAATTATTTTGCCTTCTATACACGTCTATCGCGCTCCCGTATACGCGTGAATCTTGCATCCCCCGCCTACTTGGTGTTAGGAATTATATAAATAATTATTTTATCTTGTATACACGTCGGACGCGCTTCCGTAGACGCGTGGAACTTGCATCTTCCGCCTACTTGGGGTCAAGAATTATAAAAATAATTATTTTGCCTTGTATACACGTCTGACGCGCTCCCGTATACGCGTGGAACTAGCATCCCCCGCCTTCTTGGCGTTAGGAATTATATAAATAATTATTTTGCCTTGTATACACGTCTGACGCGCTCCCGTATACGTGAGGAACTCGCATCCCCCGCCTACTTGGGGGTAGGAATTATTTAAATAATTATATTATCTTGTATACACCTCAGACGCGCTCCCGTATAAGCGTGGAACTCCCATCCCCCGTCTACTTGGGGTTAGGAATTACATAAATAATTATTTTCCCTTTAATAAATGATCGATGTTCGTTAAAATATATATCCATAAGATCTTTAATATGTAATAATTCTTGGATGAAATGTAACCTTAAAGAGTTAATTTGTGAAGTTAATATGTTGTAACGGGAGGCCTGGGGAAATCTTTTGTAATTCTGCGAACCGAACCCTAGAACACGGTGCCGTCGAGTGCTACTTCTACGACGAGCACTCGGGGTTGATGTTCTCTGGATCCCTGTTTACAAATGTCGAGTTCACGATTGAACTCGACTTTTCCGTGTGCCGGAAAGGGTTAATACTCGCGCTAGCTAGACGCGAGGCGCGGCCACTCAGAATGATCGTCGTCTCGGATCGACGATCCCGCGGAGGCGGCGGTATCCGGGAGAAGGTTAGGTGAAGGTTAATAAATAACGAGTGGTCTTGGTTACATTCAAAACTATAACAAGATCTATTCTAAATTATCCTATACAAAATACGCGTCGCGTTGCGCGTTGACAAGAAGGCGGGAGATCCGCCGCTCGGCGCGGGCGGATCGATGTGATTGTTTTTCGCTGGGCCGGCGATCAAGACACCGGCCGCTCGCCGGTGTGAGCCGAAAATACAAATCAATCGCTGCGCGGAAAATAGGCGAAGAGTCTTACCGGGAGGGGAGTGCACTCCCCTCGTCGCTCGCTCACGAATCCGCTCCTGAGTCAGGCCTTATCCTCCGGTCGACTTCGGAGTGTTCAGGCCGAGTCTTAACGTCCAGCGTTCACCTACAGACGCTTCGGACCCCAGGAGTGGCTAGGATTGCTCACGTGTGCTGCTCTTCGTGGTCGGTACGTGTACGGGCGCTGCTCTGCCCCGGTGAGGACGCACGATACAGTTTTCTTCGCGGACGATCAAATTAACTCGCGTACGCGCGGTTTGACAGCCCGAGAGAATCTGATTCAACAAGAATCGGGCGCGACTTAGCAACGGTCAAAGTCGCGCCTGCCCCGCGCGTAGCTAACGCGAATACATCGTCCGAGCGATGTCAATACTCGCTCGAGATATACGAATTCGCGGGAACGAGAGCCTAACGGGTTCGATAGAATACGGAGGACCGAGATGCTTAACTTCTCCGTATTTTATCTTGGAACCTCGTTATAATGTAATAAAAACTTATAAATGATAAAAAAAAAATTATTTATTCTTGCAAATTTATCAATAACAATAATCTTGCAAGATCTTGATAAAAAATTTTGTCAAGAAAATGTTCTTGGTTTTCAAGTCTTGGTGTTGTCTTGTTTTTTTTCTTCGAATATTGTCTTGATATTGTCTTGATTTTCAAGACGATATGATACAATATCGATATTTATCTTGAGTCTTGTGGAAGCCCTAATTGGAAAGAATTGACATATTTTAATTAATTCTACTAGACGTTGTTATTGTGTGACGGCACAGAGGGCGTGCGTTAGTTGTTGTGACTACACGCGAGCGCGTGTGCGCGTGCTCCCTTCCTTTTTTTCTTTTCTCGAGTCGAGCATATACACCTGCTCATACGGCTACGTAGCTATAACTAAAATCCGCCCCCCCCCTTCGTGGATTAGCGTAGTATTATTCATAACCCCTCCCCCCGGGTAAAACGGCTACGTAGTTTATGGACGATCCCTTATATGCGTTGACCTCGCATCCCCCTGCTACTTTGGTTTCAAAATCATTTAAAGATTCGAATTGGACGTCTACGTAATACCATTATATGCATGGACCTCTTGTAAACAGTTCATACACTAGAAACTCATGCAATGATCTAAAAGAATTTTTGTTGAACTCTTTAAGATTACTATAGGAACGCTTTTTCCATAAAAGTACTCATAAAGAATTCTTGTGAAACGCTATTCTCGATACACAAGCTTCGGCTATTCATACGCTACGCGGCGCGCCGGTGGTGTTTTCTGCGGATAGACTGGAGTGCCGAGAGTATAATATTAGCCATGTAATTCCGTCGTTGAAGTGACTCTTGACGCAGAGTCCGAAATTACAAGGCTTGCCTTGTTTTTGGTATCCCTTTTACATTGGGGACTAAAAATGTTATAACATGTCTGCGTAAAATAAATAAATTTGTTTTTAAATTTTGCCGTAAAAGAAGGTCAATTTTTGCAGGCTAAAAATTGGAATGAACTCTTTACCAACTCTAAAAGAATATTTTTGATTTGAATCTGGTAGCCACCGTTCTCCCCGGTAAATAAATTATTGTAATATTTATTATTAATACTCATATAAGAAATTAGTTACTCATTCTTTATGAACACTTTTCGAACACTTGAAAAAATTTGTATATAAATAAATTATTGTAATATTTATTTCATACTCACATAAGAAATTAGATATTAATTCTTTATGAACATTTTTTGAATACTTAAATTATGACCTATAATAAATTTGACCTATAGTAACTTAATGAAAACGTTTGAAATAACATATTATGACTATTTAATAATTTAATAATAATAACATCATATGATAGCTATAACTTCATGAAATCATTTCCTAAAATAAGTTTTCTCGTTTGAGTAGTAATGATTTCATTAAGAACGCATGAACTCTAAAAATTCCTACTGAGTTCTTTCCTGTTATATTATTATGAAAAATACATTAAAAAAATATTCAAAATTAATTCATGAAAGTATTAAAATAGAATTCATATTTAAGCATTATTTATTTTAATAAGAATTCTTCACGAATACTTTATATATTTTTTATATTAATTGTTTTTCTACTTAAAGTATTAAAAGTATTCTCATTTTATTATAAAAGAATATTTACTTGCTATTCTAAATTAAATAAAAAATAATTCATTAGGAATTCATTTTCGTCATATAGGGATTCTTTTAGAGTATCTAGTGATCGAATATCACCGGACATAACGCCATTCATTAGGAATACTTTCAAAATTGTTTAAGAATACATTTTGAATTGTCCATAGAATATTTTTAGAATTTATTTTGAATACTTTTAATTCATTATGAGTTCTATATGTATTACGGCAAAAGAATTCTATTCGAATTCTTTTTGAGAATTATTTATGAATACATGGCGAATATTTGTGCTATATGGCAGCCTTCTAAAAGCAATATGGCTGCCTCCTCAAACTCATCTCCCTTTTAATATAGGATTTCTTATGCGTTATTGTGATTACAGAATTTTGTTAAAATTTATGCGAATTCTTTTTTAACTTATTATGAACATGCGCTATATGCCATTTGGCTACATTTATAAATTTTCAATTCCTCCCTATTACCAACGAATGACCCATATTCTTCATTATGTTTGTTGAAATAAATTGTAAAAACTTATAAAACTGTATATACTTAATGATAACATAAACATATAACATGAACGTATAATGCGTTCTTCAAGAATTCTAAATTTACTTGTGTAAATATTAAAACGCGTTAAAAAAGAATTCTAAAAGTATACATTTTTAGGACCCTTTTGCCAGTTCTTACATTCGTGGTCTCTTAAAGCATTCTGATTGCTGAATAATAAATGAATTCTTTATTCATTGCAACATGATTAAATGTGACACATTTTGAATTCATTATAATGTTAAAAAAGTATTAATTTTACACTAAAAACGTACATTTTTTTGAAGTCATAATTAAAGTAGAAAGAAGTCCTTAACAATTCATTTCTTTCCTGTATGAACTCTTTTAGAATACATATCCCTTCCATTCTACCGGACATAGCACCCATTCATTATTAACTCTTTAAGAATAGATTATGAATTACTTATGAATAACCAACAGAATAGTTTCTGAATGTAATTTGAATACTTTTAGTTCATAATGAACTCCGTATGAATTACGATGAAAGAATTCTTTTAGAATTCTTCTTGTGAATTCTTTTTAAATTCATCACGAAAATGTGTGCTGTCTGGGGAAAGATCCTGCGAGCTGGTGAGAATCCATCACCCGAATCTGAGATAAACTCCTTGTCAGTTGAGGTATTTTCAGTACTTGCCTTAGTCTCTTGCTTAAATAAATCATTTCCTCTGCTTGTTGCACAATGTACTGCTATAATAAATTAAAGTATTTCGAATCTATATTAGATTATGTATTATTTTAGAATATAACTGGAATTAGATTTTTGGAAACTTTTATTTAATATTGAGTAGGTTAAACCATTCAGAAGATATGAAAATTACATCAAGCTTTAATTTACATTGTTATATTTATTTTTTGCATCAAGATTTCTTTTTAATTAATAATATAAATTTTTGAAAAGTTCCATAATTGAACCATACATGGTTGCACAATGTTGAGTTTATTGGAAATAAATGTGAATATTTTTTCTCTGGTATTGCTTAGATTAATGCTCTCATATTTTTTTGTTCAACTCAAGTAATAAGTAATACTTCATGATTTAAAAACATAAGTCATTCATAACATAATAACAAATAGTTAATTATAACAAGATTTATGCAAATAAAATAAATAAATGAATATTATCTTACCAAGAATAAGTAAGTTTATAAATAACACGACAAAGGATAAGCCAATAAAAAAGTGTGCAATGTCATGAAATAATGTCTGGACCTACAGTCAGTAAGACATTAACGAAAATGTGAACATATGACGAATTCTATAGAAATTATCTTTTAGACATATCTTTTTATACGACTGATATCGACCGTATAGGGCAGGCTATTTTTTTAATATCATACGATGCATGTGACTCTACCTAGGCCTCAATACTTGATTGGAAGCCAATAAATACATGTCCAAATTCTAGTCATAAAGAAAAAGCAGTGTTTTTAAATAGCGGGGGAAATAAGTGTCCACGATGATCTAAATATGTGAATAGCTAATAGTCCTAGAATAATCAGACCAAAATAAACACAGTAGACAGAAAGCGCTTTAAGGAAATGGTGGTACCATCACCAACAAAGATTTTCACAGATCCACAGCAGCAACATCAAGATGACATCGCGCGAAGTACGTTCTTTCCCCTTACGGTGCTGCCTGCTGTACTCAAACATAATCTACTTTAATTTATATGACATCTTGTATTTGCAAAAACAAAAAGAGTACATTTTTTATATATCAATTTTTTCAAAAATATCAATACCTCAAAAAGTTATAAACAATGAAAGCGTAAGAAAATGGGAAATATATCTCTCACAAAATCGGTAGAAAAAAGGCAAAACTGTTACTATAAGCAAAGAAAATTATAATTGATTTGATAGAAATATTAACCGTGCCATTTAATCGACCGTTGCTAATCAAGAATCATTCCTCAATTTCAAAATATAGAATTTCAACCTACATAGAGCCACACGAGAGAGATTAGAAATAATAAGTCTGTAAACATGTGAGTTACAACATAGACTATTTTTCCATGTAACATGATACAAATTTCAACATCTACAGGCTTTCTGAAGCGTAAAATGTCCCTACGAACACTTCAAATTTTTATTTTTACTACAATAAAGGTGTTTATATTATAATAACGACAAGTTCAACTACACGGTTATTATTTCAATAAAATTAAATAATTTTCTATTTTATCAAAACGTACCGGTTTTTGTAGTTTACAAGAAATTTTAATCGTGCTGTTTAACGAATACTAATTACATTCACGAAATCCATTGCATGACTTTAAAACCAAAGATTTCAGCGAGAGTTGCCATAAGTCTCAAAATAATTAAAATAATAAATAGCCTTTCTAGTGTAGTTGGTTTCCATCACATGAAAAGTAAAAATATCTGTAGATTGACCCATATTTAAACTGTTACGGTGTGAAAACAGTTACAATAAGTTGACTGCTTTGACTTTAGAAAATAATTAGTTCTTGCTCACTCAATATGTATGGTGTTCGATCAATCAGCTATGCATATACTTCTAAATTAAATGGGCTCGTAAACGTTAGCTATACAAGAAAAGTGCTGGCTGACGATCAAGCAAGTTTCTAGAGAGACAGACGCAGAGAGATGACGAGACAGAGGGTGACAGAGAGAGACAGATGCAAAGAGAAACAGTGACAGAGAGAGAGAGAGACAGACTGCCAGAGACCGACAGAGAGGAAGAGAGCGCCAGAGAAAGAAAGAGAGAGGCAGCCTACGGCAGAGAGTCAGAGTTAGATATAGGGATCGACAGAGGCAGAGAAAGGTACATACAGAGGTTGAGAGAGATGGGGGCAGAGAGAGAGAGAGAGAGAGAGAGGGGGGAAGGGGGCAGAAAGTGAGGCCGACAGAGTCAGGGAGAGACAGACATATGCAGGGAGAGACATACAGAGGCAGACAGAGACAGAGAGAGTAAAACCGGGAAAGAGAGAGATACACAAACAGAAAGAGGCAGGGGCAGGGAGAGAGAGATAGAGAGAGACAGAGATAGGGAGATACAGAGACAGAGAGAAACAAATATCAACGAAGAGAGCTAGAAAGAGAAAGAGAGAGATTACTGCACTGTGGAACGCCCCATATAGCTCGGAGTTGTACGAACGCACTCGCGGACCAATTGATCTATGAACTTGCTTTGCATTGGCAGCGTCGTCGAGGCACTGTGAAGCCGTAAAGCCAGATAGCACATCATTAGTGCAGATAGAACAAGCAGCCCTCCTAAACCTGCCATGACATAGAGAACGTGTCTACAGCTGCCCTCGAAGTTCGCTTCTACTCGCTCATATAAATCTGTCAAAAAACAGATTCGATTTCTTTAAGATAAATTCTTTCGTTAACGTTAAATGCAATAACTTACCGTTGGGCATAATAACAGTATACTCAATATTTTCCTCAAACTTAGTCGTTGGCGTCGAGTCGTTGTATCGTTGGATCAGTCGACCTCCTCTCATTAAGTACTCCGTGACGTTGTCGCGTGAATACTGCATTTCTCTTTTTCTTCTTCCGTGGCCCGACGGTTCAAACAGGTCCAAGCAGAAGTCCTACAAGATAACACAAGTTAAATTAAATGGAGACTCAATTCATTAAGGAAAAAAGCATATGAAGGGCTATGCATACAGGTTGACAGTCCTGGGGCTCCATACAAGCCTTGATCTGTGAGTGAATCCAAAGTGTTGACCGATCGCGCATGGAGCTAAGAAGAAAGGCCTCAAAGTCAAGAAAGACCTCGTTCTTGCGCTCGCGATAGCGCGCTGGCTGATGTGGGATGATGGAAGCGAAGTCACGGTTACGACAACCATCTTTTACAAGAACAACACTACCGGACACGTGCGGCATGTCTGGATCAGGACTGACCGTTACTTCCATCAGATTGATGTAACCCCATGCACTCTCGGGGCTAATGCGCGCACGTAGTTGTAGCTTGGTGCCTATCGGTACAGCTTGGTTAACAGCCTGCGGGCCAAGGCCGGTTGTCGTTTCCGAGGTGTTACCATTTGCCTCGCGATACAGTGCTACCTCGTACTCCAGTCTACCAGGGGTCTCCTCCACTACGCCTGAGACTCGAGCTCCGTGAGGGCTAATACAGAAATAAGAACCAGCTCTTTCTTTACAAAATACTATTGTGACTTACAACAGTCATAATGTGTACTCACAAAGTCCCGGAAAATCCAGCAGCCTTGTGTCGTAGGAGTGTTGGCTCGGGTGGACGACACATCAATATTAGTTCCTGATCAGCAAGCATGACAACACCGGGAAAAGCCGGAAACCAGATTCTTAAATGGATGAAGCCCTAAATCGAAAAACTATTTTTATACTTTGAATAGTATGTGTTTGTCGCATATTCTTTTACATGTGGGCATTCGTATATTTATAAGAAATTCATTTAGTTGACACATGCACATGCATAAAGTGTAAGTTCGCTAATGAAATGAACAACTAAGAATTTAAAAAAACAATGTTATCCTAATTGTCTTCAGTATATATATCGACAGCTAATAGGAGTAACCTCCTAACTCGGCGTTGGCTTCAAAAACCACGTAACCTGGCGTTTGTTTCAAGAATTCCCTAACTCGGCTGTTGCTTCAAGAACCCTCTAACTCAGGATCACTTTTTTGCCTTTAATTTTGTAGTGGCAGCTCTGCAGAATTATAAAACACGATTTCTGCATAACAGGCGTGATTAAAAATTCTGAAAAAAATCTGAATGGATAATTCAACATTGCCTTTGTTTTGTGTCTGTGCACGATGAAAATGTATTTCTTTAAATCGAAATATTTAATTTTTTCTCATAGGTATTGACAAAATTACAAGGATTGTTTAACAGATAAATTATAAGATTAACGTCGATAGTTAGAGTCGATTGGAGTGTCTCTTCTCCAGGAACGTGCCCAGAATCGCAACTAGGGTCGAAACTAAAGAATTGACAACACCACCGATGCGTACTGAATCTGGAATAAAATCTTTCAGTGTGCAAGGTACGCACCTATGGAATTCTCTGCCTGCTGAGGTTAGGAATCTTCCATCGCTTAGCAGGTTCAAAACAGCTTTGAGAAGGCATCTCCTTGATCTCTACTAACCACTCGCAAAATGGGCGAATGTGTACGTTAATTTATATAATGTGTCGTCCCATTTATATGAATGAATGTATTTATTAGCGTAAGTGATGAGTGCGAGTGTAAGATTCGTATTTTAGTTAATTTTTAATTTTCAGTTATAAGTTCTATTTTGTACGATCTGGCTATGTCAGCAATTTTTTAAGTTTTTCACAGAAATAGTTACTCTCGTGTATTTTATTTTCTATACTCAACTAAATTTTCTAATCATCTTTGATATCACTAATTTTAGCCTTTGACTTACTATTCCGTATTATTAGCTTTTAAGAATTAGACTGTGATATCATATATATTTGAAACTAGACTTAGAACTTCTATAGTTGACTATACCAAATTCGTATTGTATCTTATAGATTTTATTTTATTGTATTATATGGACGATTTACTTGTATTTACATTTATACACGATTTATTCACGAAAAATTTATTATATACCGTTTGTAACTACTATTTATTAACAATAAATGACTATTCTAATATTAAAATAATATTGAGCATTGCAAGTAAAAGAAATTGGACTCCAGTAAGTATAATATAAGTAATATCGATAAAAATCCAAAACTAACATAAAAAAAATATTTAAACATTAATCCCGAAGGGGGAAAAGTGTCCATAAATGATCACACTTAATATAATAACCATCACGATGGTATGATCAAAGACGCGCATTGTTACCTGCTTATAATTTTTTTTCAAGTCCAAATTCCAGGTGCGAGGAAATTTTTGTTTTAACTTTTTTTACTCAATGCATATTTAAAGGAAATTGTATCTTAATCTTTAATCTGAGGCTTTAAATGTAATTTTCAAGCTACTATTTTTCGTTTCCTTTTTAAGTTCTTTACATAAATAAAATCAAAATATCCAACAGTCATAAATAATCCAATCTTTTATTTAGTATATTTTATATATTTATTACTAACAAGGAGAATGCACACCCTTCGGGAAACGGATTTCAGTGAGTATTTGAGATTCCATTTCTGGTATCTACAAATGCAGCTTAGTGTTCCTAATTCCATCTCTTAGGCCCTTTTTCTTGAGATACAGGCACACGGTGCGCGTGAATAAAACCTAAATGAGAAGTTTTTACACCTGGAATTTTGTTTTTGATGTCGAAAGTATGCTATTTGTTGATCATAAAACTACAATTTTTAAAATCATTGGTGCTTTATGAAAAAAATGAGTTAAAAATTTTAAATAGCATAATGGAAAATAAAAATTAGTAAAATACTCCTTGATAAGTCATATTTATGAATAAAGTATATTAGATCATTCAAAATAATAAATTTTACATGGAAATTATGAATAATATTATTAATTTTAAATTATTACATATTTATTAATAAATTTTGATTCATAATTTATTTATATGTGAAGTCCGGAATTAAGGAAAACAAAAATAAAAATTCTGATATAAATGTTTTTTTATAAAATAGTTTTATTTACCAATAGATCTGATGAACGATGGATCCTTGATTTTATGTATAATCTCACTGTATAATCGCTTGTTTGAATTGCTCTTCTGATGTGTATATAATGTGATTGGCACTTATAGTTGCTTATTAATAATCATATCATCTGGGGCAGACGGAGCTCGCGATAGGTTTATTCTCCACGCTGTAACTGGCTTGTGCGAGCACACCTCGCTTTTTTATGACAGAAATAAATTGTGTTAAAGATGATCTGACGATGTGTCGAGATCATCTTTTTAAACAAGTTAAATGTGCGTAAGCCATATATAGTTCGACTTCAAATTCAAAAGTGCTGAGTATAAACAAAATTACGACGCGGGTATGCTTTCGCGGAGTTTGTGGCTCGCTAAGTCACGCGGTTGCGTTGTCGAAATGCTGCGTCATTTAAATTCGTAATTACATAATTTTGTGGGTCAGAAAATTACTGATGGGAATATGAATATTTAATTTTTAAGAATACGTCACGGGCGTAACACCTCCCCGCTTAGATTGTTGAATGTCGTAGAGATTCAACACTTATAGGAATAGTTGAACCATCAGTAATTTTCTGTTACAGGATTTTTCTAATTATAATAACATGATAATTCAAATGATAAATACAATAATGAAAATTAATATAATAAAAACAGTAATAAAAATTCCATAAATTTAAACAAAATTTCGTATCGTCTATAGATTTCTATAAAATAAATCAATTATTATTGTTCCTAACACTAGACTACACTTAACCTATGGTTATACTTTGTTTATTTTTTCTAGCGTTCAAATAGCAGTGCGGATCACTATCGAATAAACGGGTAGTCTTACTTCGTTTGTACATAAATTTAATTTTATATAACAATTGATTAATAAAACGTTACGTAATAAATATAGAATACGTTATACATTAGAATTTGTATAGGAACATATATCTTGATTGTACATAGCATTTCGACAATTTAATTATTTTATTAACGGTAATGTGTACTAATTTTTATTTTGTTGTATTTACATAAAATAGAGTCGTTGATTAACCAAATTTAGAAATAATGTGTATATTAAATAATTTTGTAGTAAATAAAAGATAAGAAGAAATATATAGGGAATCATTTAAGTGATCATCCACTTCCCTCCCGGCTGAGATATTTGGCAAAAGATATATTTTTTTTCTTCCTTATTTAGGTAGAATAACATTGACGGGCTTTTGATATTATCATTATAAAATTATTTAACAATCGTATACTCAGAAAAATTATAATTTTTTCCAAAAGAAAAAGTTTTAGTAGAAAGGAAAGTTAATGGATTGGAGTGATTTTGGTAATTTTGACTTGTTATTGCTCTTATGCATCATGTATTACCTTTCTTTGAAATATTCAACCATTTCAAAAGTTCATTTTACAGAATCTATAGAGTAAAAACACGTTTCACGTATTCAATTCAGTGCAGAATAGTATATCTTATAGAATGATCATGTTAGTATAGGTATAACTGAACTGATCATTTCCAACACATATATTCTATTTAATCTTAGCAATGTGAACATAGCTATCTGAATAATTTTTTGTTCTGAGACTCTTTAAAAAATTTTGATGAGTGCGAACAATCTTTTTCTTTTATAGGCAAATACAGTTTCAGTTTGCATAAAATTAGTCAAATTTTTTTTATCATACATTGAAAGGTTTAGGAATGGTTCTATTTCTTTTCCTTTTGAAATAGTTCTATATTTTCTTATTCATTGGTAGAATACTAAGTTATTAAATTGATCTTAAGTTAATTTATCCCTGCAATGTTTTCTACTTTATGACAAATAATTATATTATATCATTTTATTATTTAATAACACATCATTTTCACATATCAAATTTTGTGATTGTTTAATTGTTATAAGACAAAACTGAGGTATTTTAATATCTAATCGCAATATTTATGAATTATTTCTAAAATTTCATTATTCAAACATATCTATTTCGATCGCATTTTTCTAAAATTATTAACTTTCTTAGGGAGTATAGTGGCTTTTCACAAAATACGAACAAGTTGATACTAGCAATTGTAAGTGGTTATATTTTTAAATTGTAAATTTGGTAAAATCGAGTGGACCACCTCCCGTTTATATTCTAGTTGACCAAGAAGTAGGATGAATTCTCTATAATTCTCTATGCTGTATTAAATTTGGAAAATAAGTAGAGGTTATATATTGAGTATCATTTGATCATCATCTGATCATATATTGAGTATGTTGTCCATTATCGAAAACAAAAATATTGTATTGTTTTTCTGTTATTGTCTTCGCTTGTTAAGATATTATTTCGTTTGTTTTAATAGCATTGCGAATTCTTGTATGCTGATCGCTTCAAAGTCTGTTCATATTTGGTTTTTTAATTGGCCATATTTTGTCTCCCCTTTTGAACATTTTCATGATATTAAATATATTGTAGCAATCTTTATAATTAGATATCTATTTTAGTTTTTTGACGTTTTTATTAGATATTACTTTGGTTAAAACTAACTGCAATTGGTGTACTTTATGAGGATTTGTATTTAGATTGATTATTACGTTATGATCTTGATCAAAGGTCTCTTTTAGTTGACTTTTATTCTCAAGCTGTTCTTGGTGTTCTTGATTATCAAATATTTTTAGATCACCTTTATTCTCTAGATGTTTTTGAAGTTTTTGATTATCAAACATATCTTTCGGTTGATTTTCATTTTCAAAAACTACTTTACAATGCTGTATTCACCGCTCTACCATCTAGCGTGTTGCCGAAAGTTGTTTTTGTAGAAATAACTAAATTGGAACCTGATGAGGGCCTTGTAACGTACGTCGTTCTGTACGGGCCGAAACGTCGTTATTTATTTTAGTGAATAAATAAGTTGATAGTATCACCACCCGAGTCTTATTATTCAAATTAATCTATGGCTATCACTAGAGTCATTTAATCATCAATTAAATTAATTTCATCATCATTATGAATTACTTTAGATTCTTCTATGATATTGATTTCCTGTTTATTTTCTGTAATTAGTTTATTTTCATCGTATAGTTCAATATTAGTTGCATTAATTTTGTTTTTCTGTGTTTTGAAATCGTCAATTGATTCTTTTATTGTTTTATTATGTGATTCAACAATATTGTTATACGACTCATCAGTATTATTATTCGGGTATTATTTGAGTGACTCACATTTTTCAATTTTACATAAATCTTTAATAAAATTTAAAAATAAAATTTTCTCCTCTTCATAATTCGATGCGTCGTGATCGTTTCCGAAGCAAATTGCCCACCAAATTATTTGTTGTAGTAGAGGAATAAGGTGATGTGGGTAGAACAAATTAAGTACACTGATCTCTTTGTTTATGAATTACAAGTGTATAGCTTTATTGGCTTTTGTTCACATGGAGCTTGCGCCTAGAGCACACGAGCCTCTCGCGACGACCGCTCGTGTCAACTAATTCTTCCGAGAAGACGCGACGCCTGCACGAGCCGAAAAGGCAGTCGGATAGAGAGAGACAGGCATTTACATGTAGCGACCTCCCCCTTTTGTCTCTCTCCATATAACAGCGCTCGCCACTGGTTGTCTCATGCAAAAACTCTCTTAATACTTCCACCGTTTTTTCCATGATTCAACTGTACACACTATTCAGCTACTTCCGGAACATTTGACAAACCTATGCTCTCTCGTAACCTAATGAAACGGTCTCTCGACAAAGCTTTATTAAGTATGTCTTCCTTTTGACTTCAGAGGAAACATACTCAACTTTCAATTCGCCACCTTGGCATTTCCCTCCCAAGTAGTGATATCGGATCTCAATTTTATAGCACTTTGGTTGTCTACAAACAAAGTTGTGCTGAACTCATAGTGACTTCCGATGTCACACATCAACTTTCGCAACCAGCAGAGTTCTTTCGCAGCTGTCGCAGCAGCTACATATTCTGACTCTGTGGTACTAACAAGAAAACTATCCGAGGTGTCCGCCTTCGATTTTCCTAAATTTTTAATATGTTGTAGAGGATCGAAAAATAAAAGGCACGTATTTTTCTTTATCGGCCCAATCCCTTATTAAAGGGGTAAAAACCGCCCTTAAAATTTACCCCCGAAAACGGTTTTTTCTTAATATCTTAAATTCTAATTAATGTTTTGACATGAAATAAAATGGAAAATTCTTCTCTTTGAATGATGAAACTAGCAAGTATAGTTTGATCCCTGGGGGTGGCAACCCTTACTTTTAATTTCAGAAAAATCTTAATTTTGAAATTATTTTTGTATATAATATTTGCAATAAAATTAATTGATTATTATAAAAATCATTTTTGGGCTTAAAATAAAAAATTAAAGTTAACGTGTTTCAGGGTTTTGGTAAATAAAAGCGTTATCGGGGGCAAACAACCCTGTTACGCCTGAATTTAGGTTTATATGTCTTTATAATTAAATGTCCTGGGAATCTGTCTCGCTCGTGAGCTCCCACTGTTCTCGGTTTAAGGAAATAAAGATTACAATATGGTGTATATATCCTATATACTACTTGTTACACTTTGGTACAATTATGTACTGAAGATTTTCGTGTACAAATAGTTAAGTTAAGTATGAATAATTCTATTCTAAGTTACGCTTTTGATGCAATACTGCAACGAAGCTTTTCAGCGTAAACTTACAGTTAATCTAAATTCTTTGTTGAGTTGTTCGTTGATTTGTGGGCTGGTGGTGCCTTCTTGACGCTGGAACCTTGCAGCGGGTACTCGAGTCTCCGGTATTTCGGCCGTAATCGACTATGCAGCGGCGCACCGGAGGAAGTCGGGAGTAACCTCGTCTCCTCGTTTGGACGCGGTTATATATCCGACGTAAAGATAAAAAGATGAAATAAGTATTACGCGTAAGTCGGGCCCTTACGCGTAATTTCGTCAAGCGCTTACAAAACTGCTGACGGCGACCGCGATTTTATATTAACGCGATATACATTATTAGTATATCGATGACGGATGTCATCATACTACGTGACGACGGATGTCACATCTGATGTCACATCTGATGACGGATGTCATCCCCCCATTCGTCTATTGCCGCCCTCGGCAATGAGTGTAGTATAGGTTTTATATATGGAATATATGTATGTATATAGATAGCGAATTTAGAAAAAGAAACATAAAAAGTACATATACATTCATGTTTTCTAACAAATGTTTATATTAATTAAACCATTAAGTCCCAAGCGGACATTTCTGAGTCGATTGGTTTTTGGCTCAGAAAACATGTAAAATTAACGGAAGTCAATAAGGTTATGATGGTTTCCTATGTAAAAAGACTTGCTCTTTCCGAATCCGGGGTCAGAATTTTCAAATTTTCTATCAGAAATTCAATATGGCCGCTCAAATTTGACAAAAATTTTGATTTTTCAAAAATCGACTCTGGGGATATTTTTCAGTTTTACTTCAATGAATTGGTACAAAACATTTTGGTTATCGATATATTAGTTTCCAAAATGTTATTATAACAAAGTTGCATATAAATTTTCACAATATTCAAAGTGGGTGACCCAATATGGCGGATATAGTAACAAAAATCAAACATATATGTAATAAATAGATAAAACACATGTTTGAGTACTCATTTTATAGGTTTTCGAGGTCGCTGATTTCAAATTCACCATCAGATTTTACTTTTTCAAAATGGCAAATTCAAAATGGCGACTAAAATCTTACGAAAATTGATTTTTTCATAAAATTTACGTGTAGATACTTATTTTACTGATTTTTAGGATCGCTGAATTCAAAGTTTCTATCAGATTTTACTCTTTATAAATAATTGTTTCAAAATTGCGACTAAAAATTAATTTTTTTTATAAAGATACGTATATTCACTCATTTCAAAAGGATTTGAAATCACTATATTCAATTTCTCCATCAGATTTTATCATATAGAAATATATTTTTGATGGATTTTTAACGTCAGTTATTTCAAAATTACTATCAAACGACGATTACAGCAAATTTTACAATCACGGTAAAAACTAGAGCTTACTTGAACATATATATTATGTAAATAAGCATTTCATAAATTTTAATGTATGTTTATAATTTTTTAACAACCACATATCTTTGATATTATATTGATATTTGGAAATATTATTTTGAGAATAATACTGTTTTTTCATAGTAATAGAATTTTATAAATTGTTTTTCCAAACCTTACCCTATTTTCATGTAGCTCATATCATTTTATAACAAACGCAACTATAACAGATCTATAAAATAATAAAAATGGAAAATATGTAATGTTATAATAATACCTTTGATCATAACATTACTTAATATTATATATTATTTAATTTAACACATATCTATTCTTTTGAGTACTTTATTTGTATTCAAATTGAAATATCCATTTTATTGTTTATTATCACTTGACTGTTTATCAAAAATAATGTCAAAACATAGATCGGCAGATCTGGTTGATAACATAAATGATGAAGATAGTGATAGCGAAGAAGAATCTGATGTTATATTTACTCCTCAAAATGACAATAGTGATGTTGATGAAATCAACAGTGAATTAGAGGAAAACGATGTAATCGAATTGGATGCGGAAAGTATCGTGTATGAAAATGGCCAGAAAAAACGAAATTCAAAAGCTCAGAAACTTGAACCTGATCACGTATATCGATGTACTGATGGTGAAAAAAAATATGACACTGTACCAACTGAGCAAATATTTTTTCTTACAGAAATGAAACAAAAAGTAACAGGAAAAGAACCATTTGAAATATTTGAAATGTTTTTTTGTGACAAAATGAAAAACTACATTTAAGAAGCTTCCTTGAAAAATGGTTTAGATATAAGTATGGATAAATTAAATGATTTTCTAGGCATTTGTATATTTTCTATAAATAATAGTAGGAAATCTTACAAAAATTATTGGTCTACAGATGAATTATTACATTCTGAAGAAATTTCAAATGTTATGAGTCGCAATGAATTTATAAACATACACTCTAAATTGAAAAGATCAAAATCTTCAGATAAAAATGGAAAAGATCTAGTTTGGAGAGTGCGGCATATTTAAAATATTTTTCGTTCTAATCTACAGCAGTTTGGTTTCTTTGGTTCAACATTAGCTATCCACGAAATGATGATTAAATTTTTTGGAAGAACGATTCTTAAACAATTCATGAGATTGAAACCTGTACGCTTCGGAATTAAATTATGGGCCATCTGTACTATACATGGTTTTCTGTTGGACTTCGAAATTTACTGTGGAAAAAATGACTGTTCTGATGATGAAAATTTATCAACTTGTACTTTGGGATCACGAGCAGTTTTAAAAATGTTACAAGACTTTTTCTCAAAAGTTGAAGAAGGTGCTATTTCAAAATATCATGTTTGTTTTGATAATTTTTTCACGTCACCCGACTTACTTGTACATTTATCAAATAAAGGTCTAAAATGTACTGGCACCGTTCGAGATATTCGAGTTTTTTCGAATGACATGTTTCCAGCTGTAAGTAATGTGACCAATAAAAATTCAAAAAATAAAGAAAAAAATTCAAAATAGCAAAAAGTAGAAAATCCTGAAAAGAAAAGATTAGCAGCTAAACACAAACTGAATAATAAGACTCCTAAAGGTACTTTTGTTATAACTCATGACGAAGCAAGTGGAATAAATTATATAACAGTAAAAGATTCAAAGCCATTCTCATTCTTATTAACTGCTGCTGGAGTAACCCCTTTAGCTGAGGTTGGTAGATATGACAGGTCCAAAAAGAAAAAAATTTCTTTGACTGTTCCTTCAATTTTTAGTTTATATAATTTATATATGGGATTGGTAGATCTTCAAGATCAACATTGCAGTAATTTAGAGATTCATATAGACGGAAAAAAGTGGACTTGGGCCGTACTGAAAAGATTCATACAAATTGCTTTATCAAATGGTTTAGTGGCATACAATATTGTGAACGAAAAAAAAAATATCTGCTAAGGATTTTTCTCTAAGTGCTGCAAGGTTCTATCTACGACGTTCTTCTGAAATTTTATCAAAACCTTACAAATAAAAGTACCAGAAAGGCGAAGAGTCTGCACATATTGTACGGTTAAAACTGTTTTTTATTGTTTTGATTGTAAAAAACATGTATGTGAAACATGTTTTCAAAACATACATCACATTCACAAAACAATAAGAAATACATCACAACAAATGTGTAAAGCTGGATGCTCAAAGCGAAGGAGAATTTCTTGTAGCGTCTGTGAAAAATTTATTTGTTTTTCTTGTTTTAATAGTTTTCATTCTTTGATTTGAAAATTATACTTATATTTTTTCTGAATATATTTTTTATATACATCTGCCTAAAACTTGATTTGCAAGTGGCAATATAATCTTGATTACGAAAAATTAAATTACCAAATACAGAAAAAAAAAATAAAAAAACAAAAAAAAAATAAAAATAAAAAAAAAACAAAAAAATAAATTAAAAAAAAAAAAAAAAGATGACTCTCTAGTACATTTTATATTATCTTGTACAGTCTATTGACCTCCTTGTGATGAGAGTCGGGCAACCGTAAAATCTACTTATGGCAAACTAATAGACAACTATTATTTTAAAACTAATATTGTGTTCAAATAATCCTAAATTTATAGTAAATTTGAACTCAGCGACCTCGAAAACCTATAAAATGAGTATCCACATGTAAGTTTTATGAAAATATTAAATTTGTACATTTTTAGTCGTCAATTTGAATCCGCCATTTTGAAAAAGTAAAATCTGATAGTGAATTTTAAATCAGCGACCTCGAAAACCTATAAAATGAGTACCAACATGTAAGTTTTATGAAAATATTAATTTTTGTACATTTTTAGTCGTCATTTTGAATCCGCCATTTTGAAAAAGTAAAATCTGATGGTGAATTTGAACTCAGCGACCTCGAAAACCTATAAAATGAGTACTCAAACATGGTTTTATCTATTTATTACATAAATGTTTGATTTTTGTTACTATATCCGCCATATTGGGTCAGCCATTTTGAATATTGTGAAAATTTATATGCAACTTTGTTATAATAACATTTTGGAAACTAATATATCGACAAAAAATTATTTTGGACAAATTCATTGAAATAAAAATGAAAAATATCCCCAGAATCGATTTTTGAAAAATCAAATTTTTTGTCAAATTTGAGCGGCCATATTGAATTTCTGATGGAAAATTTGAAGATTCTGACACTGGATTTGGAAAGAGCAGGTCTTTATACATAGGAAACCATCATAACCTTATTGATTTCCATTAATTTTACATGTTTTCTAAGCCAAAAACCAATCGACTCAGAAATGTTCGCTTGGGACTTAAGGGGGTCAGACACCTTTACAATTTTCTTAATAAAATGGCCTGAAAAATATTCATTTTCATAATTACAAATATTTAGAAGTAATATCCTAAAAATATATACAATTTATGATAAAATGAAACCCAAAAAAAAACCGCTGCCAATTCATTGGCCCGTAGCTTCCTCAACCGTAATTTGTTGATTTCTTTAATTAATTTTTAATAACAAAATTTATAATTTTTTAAAAATTTATTGCATAATTATAATTAAATTCATTTATGAATATTAAAAATTGTTAATTTATAAATTTATTTATTTATTATTTATTTATATCAAATTTATATAAATTTTGAGCTGATAAATAAAGTTATCATTTGAAATAGAAGTAAAACATCAATATTTTATAATAAAACAAATAGCTATCACGGTTGTTTTGTTATTAACAAAAACGTGTTTTCTTCTTATATTTCATAATTCATACTTTTTAAGAAAAAAAAAATTTATAGCTATCATTGTTCTTTTGTTATTAACAAAAACGTGTTTTTTTAAAAAAGTTCATAACTCACAAATAAATTATAATAATGCAGAACATAATGCATTTATAATGCATAATTCATAATTATATTAGATTATAATAGATATAATTTTTAAACATTTTAATTCATTTTGTTACACATCATTGGGGTTATGAGTTTTTAAAAAAAACACGTTTTTGTTTTTGATGATAACTAAAGAACCGTGATAGATAGAAAATTAATTTTTTTTAGAAAATATAGGTATTTTAATTCTTTTTCGAATGCCACCCACCCCATTCAGATACATAGAGCCGTTCTCGAGAAATTACGATTTTTAAAAAATGTCAAAAAATTTTTAACCTCAAATATCTCTGAAATTTATGGACCAATCATTTTGCCCAAAGAACTCGATCGAGAACTATAAAAAATCTACCTCTAAAAGGAATTTTGAAGCCATTAAATCAATTTTACTCTTGTAATCGTTGGACATACAAAACTGATTTTTTTCATTTTTCAATTTTTTACTCAAAATCTAGCATACAGAATGTATTCAAATTTTAACAGATTATATCTAGTTATATTCTGTATTATCATGATTTTTCTCAAAAAAATTGACCGTTAAGTTTAGGAGTTATAAGCTTCTAAAAAAAAACACGTTTTTATTAATAACAAAAGAACCGTGATAGCTAGAAATTTTTTTTTTTAGAAAATATAGGTATTTTAATTCTCTTTCGAACGCTACCCATCAGATTCGAATAACTCGATCCTATCATTAAAAAAAATCAAAAAACAGATATGAGAAAATCGAAAATATGAAAAACAACAAAAACGCATCGTCCTAATCAAAAAACGGATTTTTGACCCGCAATCACGCAAAAAAACAAAAAAAATAAGACCTGTTCGGTCAAAATCGACCGAGTAGAAGCTGAGATCCAGGCGTACAAACACACACGCACACGCACACGCACACGCACACACACACACACACACACACACACATCCATCCATACAGACATTTTTCAAAAACCATGTATTTTGATTCCTAACACCTCGGAACATAATTATAACATGTTTTTACAACAACTCAAAAATTTACTATCACAAAGCTTCCTCTAGGAGGAAGCAAAATTTGATAGATTTTAACCAAATATATGGCCATTTGAAAATTTTTGATCTGCCGTTGAATCCAGATTCAGGAACTGCATATATTTTAATGGCAGAGGTCATAAAATTTTGGTATTTTATATGACTATTGACTGAAGAGTTGCACGTATCCAATTTATTTGATTAAATAATTTTTTATGTTCAAAAATTGCTAAAAAATCTTAAATTTAAGTAAAATTCAGATTTTTTAGCAATCTTTGACTCTAAGAAATTATTTAATCAAATAAATTGGATACATGGTTTTTAAGCAGCTAATGGTAGAAGATCGTATAATTGTAATTCTTGAATTTACTGGCCAAGTCTACCAATAGATGTTTTTTGTTCCTTTTTAATTGGAACAGGAGTTGGAATAAAAAATGATGAAAAACATCTTTTTATTAATCAACGTTTCGGACATTTTTTATTGTTATGTCCCTCTTCAGGATACTAAATATTAAAATTAAAATAATATTACATATATGTTGTGACAAATTATTAGACGTTTTAAACAATTACGAAGAAACTTACAATTAGTAGTAGCCAGATTAGTTATTTTGTGGGACGACAATCCGCTCGTCAATAACTAAACTCATACATTTTCGTCGCTTTTATACTAATGCTTCGCACTACTACATATTAAGATAGTCGTTGGACGAGAGAGGGTGGAACTAAGTTTCAATGCCAGTGCTGGAGTACAAAAAGCGGTAATAAGGCGACACGCATTGGAAGAAGTATAGCCAATGGTAGCTAATGTTTTATCTACTAGTGTATACATGTGTATACACGGCTAGACCATGACTTACCTCCTCAATGCGTGCGTTCCCATTAACTCCCCTTTTCCTCTGCGTGGCCTTAATCATTATTAAGAGCAGAATTCGCTATTTTTAATAAAGGAATTGTAATTATTAGGTAGGCTAGTAATTTCAAACTGTCTGTTAAGATAATTTTTTTGCGTGTGAATATAAAGCTTCTGAGAAAAGTCTTTTTGCGTTATTAACTTCATTATCTAATATTTTAACATTTTTAAAATGTATAGAATGATTTTTATCTTTTGTGTGTGTGTAAAATGACGAATTCTGGTCTTTATCGTTATATTTCTTTATATGTTCTTTTGTTCTAACGTTTAATCGTCTACTCGTCTGTCCAACATAGGATGCGTTACAATCTTTACAATTAATCATGTATACTACATTTGCGTAATTAGAGTGTTCAGTCTTATCCTTGCCTAGTGTTATAATGTTATTTAATTTATTTTTCGCACTATAAACAACATTAGTACTTAGTTTTTTTTAAAAATTCTTATTAAAATATTCTAGTTCTTTAACATACGGTAAACTAATAATACCGTTATTGTTATTGTCCCTTTCGTTTGTAACATTATTTTGGCATCTAATCTTTTTCAGTCGTTTGTTTATATAAAGTTCTATTAAATTTTTTGGATAGTTGTTATTTTGTAATACTTCTTTTATAAACGATAAATTTTTCTTATGGAAACTGACGTGTGATAAATTTATTGCCTTGTCTAGTAAGCAATAAATAATAGCTATTTTTGTCTGTAGAGGGTGGTGGGAATTATAATTTAAATATCGTCCTGAAAAAGTTGGTTTACGATACCAGTTTGTTATTATGTGCCTATGTCGATTAATTATTATTTTTAAGTCTAGGAAACTCATACTATTGTTGTGCGCTCGTTCAATAGTGAACTGTAAATTGAGAAAAGATGGCCACAAATATATAATAAAATTAATTTAACTCTTACAGAATTTTTAGAAGTAATAAAGTTTATTTTAAATAACAATTATTTTCAATTTAATAAAAAATTTTACAAACAAATTTTTGGATCTGCGATGAGAAACCCCATAAGCCCGATTTTATCTGATATAGTCATGGATGATTTGGAAACTGAGTGGTTGAAGAATTTAAATTTCCAACCAAAGTTTTATTTTAGATATGTGGATGACATTGTGCTATGTTTACCTAAAGAAAAGATCGATTACACTTTAAATATGTTTAACATATACGACGAAAATTTAAAACCTTAGCTACCATTGGCTATACTTCTTCCAATGCGTGTTGCCTTATTACCGCTTTTTGTACTCCAGCACTGGCATTGACACTTAGCTCCACCCTCTCTCGTCGAACGACTATCTTAATATGTAGTAGTGCGAAGCATTAGTATAAAGGCGACGAAAATGTATGAGTTCAGTTATTGACGAGCGGATTTTCGTCCCGCAAAATAACTAATCTGACTACTACAAATTGTAAGTTTCTTCGTAATTGTTTAAAACGTCTAATAATTTGTTACAACATATATGTAATATTATTTTAATTTTAATATTTAGTATCCTGAAGAGGGACATAACAATAAAAAATGTCCGAAACGTTGATTAATAAAAAGATGTTTTTCATCATTTTTTATTCCAACTCCTGTTGCAATTAAAAAGGAACAAAAAACATCTATTGGTAGACTTGGCTAGTAAATTCAAGAATTACAAAAATTGGATACGTACAACTATTCAGTCAATAGACATATAAAATACCAAAATTTTAGGACCTCTCCCATTAAAATATATGCAGTTCCTGAAACTGGAGCCGACGGCAGAGCTCAAAATTTTACATTATGTAGAAAACAGCTTTAAAGATAAAATTACTAAAATACTTCTTTATTTCTTCTTATTTATTTCTTAACTCCATCTCTGCCCTGAAATACAAAAAAATTTGTTTTTCGCTCAAAATATTTTACATTTAGAACAAATATTCTGGTACCTCAGTATACTATCTATCAGACTTGTAAGCTATGAGCACGCGTAACAGTCATATCCACATCAGTCAGTCAAGTTTGTTAAGTAGTTTAATATGTAGATCCTTTGGTGCTTTTAAATCCATATGCTTTTAATAATCTTTTTCACATATATTAGATTCTTATACATATACTGAGGTAAATAAAGAATGTGTTGAGAAATCCAAAATCCTTCATGCATGTTATGAAGCCAGTATCGCCATAGCCAAATGCTTGAAAAAAATGATTATAGCAGCAACATTCCTATATTGATCTTCTTTTAATGTCTGATAAGGTGAACTTCTTTACTTGTCCTTCATTATTCTTTTTCACATATAATATTATTACTTAATAAAGAGTATACGACTGATACATATTTATTGCAGTGCATAACTGTTTTTACTTCAGAAAATAAAATGTCAATTATATCATAGTGAGATTCAGGCAATGGCTGATAATGGTAGCTTTCTCGCAGAAGCGAAGGTTCTATAACATTTTTCTGCACAATAGCGTATCTTTCGCTTCCTTTAAAAGTTGATTTAAATCTGTATACTAAATGTTTTTTGTAATAGTCAATATAGACTTAGTTTTTCTTTAGTATCAATCCCTGTTATTTTAAGTAAAAAGTTTCCAATAAAAGTTCAAGTACTAAAAGCTATTTCTAAAACATTAATTCAACTGTCACACGTATTATTCAAACCCTTTTAAAAACTGATTTAAAATACCTTTACGTATTATAATACACTAAATGTTTACTCCAAAATCCGTTGGAAACAATGAAAATTAAGAACAACACTTTGTATAGAAAAGGTGCTGATGCTGAATCACAGTGTTTATATGAAATGACAACTGTGCATGTGTACATTGCTTGCGGACTTTTACATAAGTTAAAATCAGCTCTGTTACAGTGAATCCACATGGCATGCCGTATGCCATATGCCGTATGCCGTCAGAAAAAAAGTTGTTGTCTGAAATCTACAGGATTTATAATTCTATGGTTATAAATCCTATAGGAATTGTAACCATAGAGTTATAAATATTATAGATTTCGGACAACAACTATTTTTCTGACGGCATACGGCATACGGTATATGGCATGCAATGTGGATTCACTGTTACAATAAGGGAGTGAGCTGTGAGCCTGTAAGAGGCTGCCCTACTGAAAAATCTTAAGTGAAATCTCAGGTGAGATCTCATCTAATTTCTGGTGTCAATTTCTCATGTGACCTTAGTAAAAAAATTTAAGCTAACTGAGAAACTCACGTGAGTTTTGGGAACTTGTATTTTTTTACTTATGAAAAATTTTAAATTCGATTCAGATGAGAATACACCTGAGAATTTCAGGTGAGTTGTACGAACTTGTATTTTTTCACTTTTCTAGAATTTTAAACTCTATTCAGATAAGAATGCACCTGAGAATCTCAGGTGAATTTTGGGGACTTCTATTCTTTTTACTTTTGTAGAATTTTACACTCGATTCAGATGAGAATATACATGAGAATCTCACGTGAGTTTTGGGGGCTTGTATTTTTTTCACTTTTGCAGAATTATAAACTCGATTCAGATGAGAATACACCTGAGAATCTCAGGTGATTTTTGGGGACTTCTATTTTTTTTACTTTTGTACAATTTTACACTCGATTCGGATGAGAATACACATGAGAATATCAGGGTTGTTTCGGAACATGTATTTTATTACTTATGTAAAATTTTAAACTCGATTCAGATCAGAATACACCTGAGAATCTCAGGTGAGTTTTAGGGACTTCTATTTTTTTTTACTTTTGTACAATTTTACACTCGATTCAGATGAGAATACACATGAGAGTCTTATGTGAGTTTTGGAGACTTTTTTTTACTTTGATTGAATTTTAAACTCGATTCAGACGAGAATAATCATGAAAATCTTACGTGAGTTTTGGACACTTTTATTTTTTTAATTTTGTAAAATTTCAAACTCGATTCAGACGAGAATACCCATCAGAATCTTACGTTGGAATCGAGTTAAAAATTTTACAAAATTAAAAAAATTCTAGTTTCTAATACTCACGTAAGATTTTCATGTGTATTCTCATCTGAATCGAGTTCAAAATTATACAAAAGTAATAAAATACAAGTCCCCAAAACTCACCTGAAATTCTCATGTGTATTCTCATCTCAATCAAGTGTAAAATTCTACAAAAGTAAAAAAAATACAAGTTCCCACAACCCACGTGAGATTTTCATGTGTATTCTCATCTGAATCGAGTTCAAAATTCTGCAAAAGTAACAAAATACAAGTCCCCAAAACTCACATGAGATTCTCATGTGTATTCTCATCTGAATCAAGTGTAAAATTCTACAAAAGTAAAACAAATACAAGTTCACACAACTCACGTGAGATTCTCAGGTATATTTTCAGTTGAATCGACTTTAAAAATTCTAGAAATGTAAAAAAAACAATTTCCCAAAATTCAGGTAAGATTCTCATGTGTATTCTCATCTGAGTTGAGTTTAAAATTCTACAAAAGTAAAATAAATACAAATGCCCAAAACTCACATAAGACTCTCATATGTATTCTCATCTGAATTGAGTGTAAAATTTTACAAAATCAATAAAATACTAGTCCCTAAAACTCACCTAAGATTCTCATTGTTATTCTCATCCGAATCGAATTTAAAATTCTAGAAAAGTAAAAAAAACAAGTTCCCAATATTTACGTAAGATTCGCATGTATATTCTCATGTGAATTGAGTGTAATATTCTACGAAAGTAAAAAGAATACAAGTCCCCAAAACTCTCGTGAGATTCTAAGGTGTATTCTCAGCTGAATCGAGTTTAAAATTCTAGAAACGTAAAAAAAAACAAGTTCCCAAAATTCAGGTAAGATTCTCATGTGTATTCTCATCTGAATTGAGTTTAAAATTCTACAAAAGTAAAAAAAAATACAAATCCCCAAAACTCGCGTGAGATTCTCAGGTGTATTTTCAGCTGAATCGAGTTTAAAATTCTTGAAAAGTAAAGAAAACAAGTTCTCAAAATTCACGTAAGATTCTCACGTGTATCTAACGCAGAAATCTAACAAAGGCAGTGCCGCCGAGCTTACCGAAAGCGCGCTCCGAAAATCGAGCCGAAGCGAAGGTGACTCGTCATCAGCCAGGAAGCGACGAGAGTACTCCGATAGCGGTGTGACCGATGCGATCTGGTAGCCGACGAGCCTCCCATCGCCTTCACTGGTAAGGGACACGAAAGCGGACTCGTTATTCTTCGTCTCGGAGAAGCGCGACCGAGCAACGTTCCCAAGCGACACGAGCCGTCTTGCAGTGCAAGCGGGCCCGGCAACCTCTGAGGCGCTCCAAGGTTTACCATGCCGAGGCACCGACGCAGCCACGCAGCTCTCCAAGCCCTGTAACAAATCCGTCCTTGTTCATGGCATCTCGGTGCGTCGCCGTCGCAGAGGGAGACCGAGATGGAGAGAGAGAGCAAAAATTCTTCTATAACCTCATAACCTCACCGTCGTATGATGGAGATGTCCAACTGGAAAATAGAAATTATCACAAAGTATGCAGTTTTTACGCAAAATAAAAATCTTTTGTAATTAAAATACTTATCTGATAATCGCTTTGAATCGCAGTTTTCCGAAAATGAATCCGTTTTTTCATGCTGCCGGGATGAAAATATTTCTATGTCCAGTCGAAATCAACTTGCCGCTTAACTTGTTTTGTCAATAATCTAAAGCGTTGTAAATATACACTGTATATTAGATAGTTTGAGAAAACGGAATCATTTTCGGTGTAGATGAATGTACATTGACGGAAAACTGCGATTCAAGGCGATTATCAGATAAGTATTTTAATTATAAAAGATTTTTATTTCGCATAAAAACTGCATACTTTGTAATAATTTCTATTTTCCAGTTGGAGATCTCCATCATGCGACGATGAGGTTATGAGGATAGTGTAGAATTTTTGGTCTTTCTCTCTCTCTCTCTGTCTCTCTCTGCGACAGCGACGTGCCGCGATGCTGTGAATAAGGACGGATCTGTTAGAGAGCTTGAAGAGCTGCGTGGCTACGTCGGTACCTCGGCGTGGTAAACCTTGAAGCGCCTCAGAGTTTACCAGGCTCGCTTGCACTGCAAGACGGTTCGTGTCGCTCGGGAGCATCGCTCGGTCGCACTTATCCGAGACGGAGGATAACGAGTCCGCTTCCGTGCCCTTCACCAGCGAAGGCGATGGGAGGCTCGTCGGCTACCAGATCGCATCAGTCACACCGCTGTCGGAGTACTCTCGTCGCTTACTGGCTGATGACGAGTCACCTTCGCTTCGGCTCGGTTTTCGAAGCGCGCTTTCCGTAAGCTCGGCGGCACTGCCTTTGTTAGATTGCTGCTCTCTCTCTCTCTCTCTCTCTCCCCCATCTCTCTCTCCCCCCTCTCTCTCCCTCTAAAAAAATAAAAAAAATTAAAACTCAGATGAGATCTCATCTAAATTATTTAGAAAAAAAAATAATATACATTAAAAAAACCGCTGCCAATTCATTGGCACGTAGCTTCCTCAAACTTACTTTACTGATTCCTTTAATTAATTTTTAATTCCAATATTTAAAATTTAATACTTCAGAAAGACAGAAATAACAAAACTCCAACATAATTTATTCAAATTTTTATAGATTATACATTTCCACAAAATTTCACACACATAAAATATATATCACAATTGCCTATAAATTTGCAACTGATATTTAGAGCTCTATGTATTTGAATGTAATTTATAGCATTCGAAACATAATTAAATTACCTATATTTTCTAAAAAAAATTAATTTTCTAGCTATCACGGTTCTTTTGTTATTAACAGAAATGTAAAAATTTTTAAATTAAAAAAAAAATGAGTTTTGGATATTCAACTATTACGATAGTAAAATTGTCTTATTTGCTTCAAAATTCATTCTACAGGTATATTATTGATAGTTCTCGGCAGAGTTTTTTTGGCAAAATGATTGGTTCATAATTTTCAGAGATATTATAAACTAAAATTATCTTTTTATAAATTAAATTAAATTTAATTATAAACTAAATTACAAAAAAATTATAAATTAATCCTCAAGAAATAGATTTTAAAAATGTCTAGAAAAATTTTAACCTCAAATATCTCTGAAATTTATGAACCGATCACTTTGTCAAAAGAACTCATCCGAGAACTATCAATAATATACCTCTACAATGAATTTTGAAGCGAGTAAGACAATTTTACTCTTGTAATAGTTGAACATATAAAACTCATTTTTTTTTTCATTTTTCAATTTTTACCTTTTTGTTAATAACAAAAGAACCGTGATAGCTAGAGAATTAATTTTTTTTAGAAAATATAGGTAATTTAATTCTCTTTCGAATACCACCCACCGCATTTTGATACATAGAGCCGTTCTCGAGAAATTACCATTTTAAAAAAAATTGAAAAAAATTTTAACCTCAAATATTTTCCAAATTTATGGATCAATCCTTTTGCCCAAAGAACTCACTCGCTTGGTATACAAAATCTACCCCTACAAAGAATTTCAAAGTGATTAAGCCAATTTTACTATAGTTATTGAACGACAAAGAAAATCACTTTTTTTTATAAATTATTTTTTTTCTCAAAAAATAATGAATAAAAAAACCTAAAAATTTAGTAAGTTATAGTACTTAATATCCTTTATAACCAAAAAAATATTCATGTTAATATCTTTCTTTAATTTCGAAATATAACCTATTTACAAAAAATTACGTTTTCATCAATAACTTATGACGAAATATAGCTACCGACTTTTTTTTTTTAAATTGTAGATAATTTTATCCTACATACAGAGAATTCATGATATATAAACAATATTTGTTCTAAATATTAAAAAAAACGAAAAAAAAATTTGAAAATTAAAAAATGGCTATAAAAAAAAAATTAAATTTTACAAAAATAGAATATTGACCCCAATTGTGGAAGCAAAATCCAAAAAAAATGATGACTCTCCCGTTAAAATCGGTCTAGTAGATCATGAGATATCAGTGTATACGGACACACACACACACACACACAGACACACACACACACACACACACACACACACACACACATACGGACATTTTCTAAAAATAGTGTATTTCGATTCCAAATTTGCTAAATAACATTTCTAACTCATTATCTCATAAACTTTTTTTTTTACTATCACAAAGCTTCCTCTATGAGGAAGCAAAATTAAAAAAAAAAATAAAAATCAAGTGAGAACTCAGGTGAGATCTCATCTGAGTTCTCATGAAATATATTTTTTTTAATGTCACATGAGATTTTGGCATGAGAAATCACCTGAGATCTCACCTGAGATCTCACCTGAGATTTTTTACACGTCCGTAAAACACACGTGAGATTCTCATGTGCATTCTCATCTGAATCAAGTGTAAAATTCTATAAAAGTAAAAAACAAGTTCCCAAACCTCACGTGAGATTCTCTGAATCTGAATCGAGTTTAAAATTTTACAAAAGTAAAAAAAAATACATGTCCCCAAAACTCACCTGAGATTGTCATGTATATTCTCATCTGAATCGAGTTGAAAATTTTACAAAAGTAAAAAAAATACAAATCCCCAAAACTCACGTGAGATTCTCATGTGTATTCTCATCTGAATCGAGTGTAAAATTCTACAAAAGTAAAAAGAAATACAAGTTCCCAAAACTCACGTGAGATTCTCTGAATCTGAATCGAGTTTAAAATTTTACAAAAGTAAAAAAAAAATACATGTCCCCAAAATTCACCTGAGATTCTCATGTGTATTCTCATCTCAATGAAGTGTAAAATTCTACAAAAGTAAAAAAAAAATACAAGTTTCCACAACTCACGTGAGATTCTCAGGTGTATTCTCAGCTGAATTGAGTTTAAAATTTTTCAAAAGTAAAAAAATACAAGTTCCCAAACCTCACGTGAGTTTCTCACGTGAGTTGTTAGCTTAAATTTTTTACTAAGGCCACAAGAGAAATTGACACCAGAAATTAGATGATATCTCACCTGAGATCTCACTTGAGATTTTTCAGTAGGGCATGTCGTTGATAAGTCAGGTTGTTACGGTGCCAACTTAACTGCTATATAAGTTTTAAAATCAAATTTTTATTTTTGTCAAAAATACCGTCCATAAATTGTATTATTTATTTTTGCTTCCTCCTAGAGGAAGCTTTGTGATAGTAAATTTTTGAGTTGTTGTAAAAACATGTTATAATTGTGTTCGAATCAAAGAATCCGAAGGCGTTAGGAATCAAAATACATGGTTTTTGAAAAATGTCTGTATGGATGTATGTGTGTGTGTGTGCGTGTGTGCATGTGTGTGTGTGTGTGTGTGTGTGTGTATACGCCTGGATCTCAGCTTCAACTCGGTCGATTTTGACCGGACAGATCCATTTTTTTTGTTTTTTTTGCGTGTTGGCGGGTCAAAAATCCGTTTTTTGATTGGGGCGATCCGTTTTTGTTTTTTTTTCAAATTTTCGATTTTCTCAAAACTATTTTTTGATTTTTTTTAATGATAGGATCGAGTTATTCGAATCTGATGGGTAGCGTTCGAAAGAGAATTAAAATACCTATATTTTCTAGAAAAAATTAATTTCCTATCTATCACGGTTCTTTAGTTATCATCAAAAACAAAAACGTGTTTTTTTTATACTCATAACTCCATTTTATGCGTTTTTGAACCTAAAAAGCAAGGCTAAATTCATTTTCGCGATTTTACATAATTTTAGAGCAGAGGGAGAGAATGCATTTCTTTACACGATAGGTAAAAGAAGTCACTTTTTAGAACATATTTTTATGTAGAAAAACGCAGAACATCATTCATGTGTTACAAAAAATAATTTAATCTCTAAATTAAAAAAAATTTATATTTTATTTTTAAAAAAGGCGCAGTGATATCTACCGCTAGGTGGTGTGGAATGAAGAAACGTCATTGAGTAGGCATTCGATGATTTTTTTAATTTTTAAAAACCAACCAACAAAATGAATTAAAATGTTTAAAAATTATATCTATTATAATCTATTATAATTATGAATTATGCATTATGAATGCATTATATTCTGCATTATTATAATTTATTTGTAAGTTATGAACTTTTAAAAAAAAACACGTTTTTGTTAATAACAAAAGAACAATGATAGCTATAAATTATTTTTTTCTTAAAAAATATGAATTATGAAATATAAAAAAACACGTTTTTGTTAATAACAAAACAACCGTGATAGCTATTTATTTTATTATAAAATATAGATATTTTACTTCTATTTCAAATGATAACTTTATTTATCAGCTCAAAATTTATATAAATTTGATATAAATAAATAATAAATAAATAAATAAATTTAAAAATTAACAATTGTTAATATTCATAAATGAATTTAATTATAATTATGCAATAAATTTTTTAAAAAATTATAAATTTTGTTATAAAAATTAATTAAAGGAATGAACAAATTACGGTTGAGGAAGCTCCGTACCAATGAATTGGCAGCGGTTTTATCTTTGTATTAATGTTTAAAATATTATTTTTGGATCTTTTAAAGTATATACAGGCAGATATTTAGAGTGAGAATTTTAAATATATTAAGAACAGTGAAATGAAAAACAAATTAGTAGAAATAATATATGATTATATAATTATGTATACAAGGGGAAAATGTAATTTGAACAAAAAACAAATGAAACGCTTTATCAGTGTTTTGTGTATATTCTTAAAACAAAAATAGATAATGTTTTAAAACTAATTGGGACATATTCTACAAGTGTTTTTTAGTAAAATTTGTAATAAAAAAAAATTTGGTTTTTCGTAATTCTAAAGGTATCCGACCCCCTTAATGGGTTAATGTATACAGCGTGTCCAAAAAGTCTGGAAACACCCAAATAATTTCTCAGCTGAATTACTATTGGAAAATGTTAAGGTCGCCTTTGTAGTAATTTTTTACGAGGAATCCAATGGTGACCTTGGATTCGACCTTGGACCTCATTTTTGAGGTTATTTCAAGGTCAACCTCATTTTTTTAAATGGTAACCCCTATTTTTTATAGCGGAATCTGAAAGAGCGGAAAATTTTACGTCCGGATATGTATTAAGGTATGAGGTTGAGGTTGCCCCCAGAGGTCAAATTGAGGTCAAAGTATGATTTCTTAAAAATTTCGCGAGTTCAGTGGTAAAACAAAACAAACAAAGGTAAGGTTTGGTAAGTTCAAACGAAGACTTGAAGGTGACCTCTGATCCGACCTTGAACCTCATTTTGAGCCTCATTTTTGAGGTTATTTCGAGGTCAACCTCATTTTTTTAAATGGTAACCCCTATTTTTTTAGCGGAATCGGAAAGAGTGTGAAACTTTACGTCCAAACATGTACTCAGAACATAGTTCAAGAAGGACCTTGACGTTCATTTGAAGGTCATTTAAACTTAATGACGGTCTGATCTTGTGTAAACTTTTTAATTTTTTTAAACAGTCTAACATCTTATTTCAAGTGCTCGAATTATTTTCCATCCACTTTTTGATAGTAACCTAATCGATGATCGAAAACACCAACAGTATTTTTGATCATTTCAGTAGGAATGAGAGCTGATTCATTGTAAAATTTTTTGAAGCGTTTAAATATTGAACATTGTTACTTGTTATTTTTCGTATGGTTAGAGTGACAATAAACTATTATTCATTCCATAACCACCACAGAAAAGGGTTGGTCATCTTTCAAACATATTTTTTGAAAATTAAAAGTTCTTTTTATTTTCAACTCAAAAAGTATTTTTGGATAAGGTCTACTACGAAGAGTAATAAAAATGAACAAACTCACTGATAGAGAAAGAATAACGATTCTCATGATGAGAGGTTGGGGACACATGCAGCGACCTTATAGGGCCGTAAGAGATATTTTTAATGCTTCATTTAGGTTTAGTGGAACTCCACTATCATTTTCAACAGTTCAAAAAACTGTTAGAAGGTTTGAAAATACCGGCACTATCAGCGATTTACCTCGATCAGGCAGACCAATGTCAGCAGGTAACGAAGAGAAATCTTTAGATGTTGTGTTAACATTCACCGAAGATCCGCATACTTCCGTTCGTAGAGCTGCTCAAGTGCACGAAATAAGTAAATCATCTATTCATAACATACTAAAGAGAGAGAAGTTCCATCCATTTAAAGTAACGCTAATACACAAGTTAAATGAAGATGATTTCGATCGTCGCGTTGAATTCTGTGATGATATGATGGCACGCATCGTACAAAATCCAAATTTTCCATCAAATATAGTCTTCTCAGATGAAGCTACATTTCAACTTGACTCAAGCGTAAATAGGCATAACTGTAGACATTGGGCAGTTGAAAACCCTCATTGGGCAAGAGAAGCCAAGTCACAATATCCACAAAAATTAAATGTCTGGGCTGGAATATTAAATAATAGGATTATAGGACCATTTTTTATTGATGGCAATTTAAATGCAGAAAAGTATGAAACTATGTTGCGGAATCAAATTGTTTCTGCTATAAGAGAAATAGCTGGAGAGGACTTTAATAACACATGGTATCAACAGGACGGTGCAGCAGCTCATTATGCACGAAACGTTCGCACATACTTAGATACAGTATTCATTAATCGATGGATAGGACGAAGAGGTGCAATTGAATGGCCAGCTAGGTCCCCCGATTTAACGCCTCTAGATTATTTCTATTGGGGTTATCTGAAGGATCGTGTATTCAAAACAAAACCCTTAAACTTAGATGAATTACGTGAAAGGATCATTGATGAATCAGCTCTCATTCCTACTGAAATGATTGAAAATGCTGTTGGTGCTTTCTATCATCGATTAGGTTACTGTCAAGAAATGAATGGAGAACAGTTCGAGCACTTGAAATAAGATGTTATACTGTTTAAAAAAATCAAATGTGAGAGGCAAGGGGACTCACGTAAATCAAGCGCCCCATCGTGAGAGGCAAGGGGACTCACGTAAATCAAGCACCCCATCGTGAGAGGCAAGGGGACTCACGTAAATCAAGCGCCCCATCGTGAGAGGCAAGGGGACTCACGTAAATCAAGCACCCCATCGTGAGAGGCAAGGGGCTCACGTAAATCAAGCACGCCAAAGGGAACAGATTTTACTACGGCCACGTCGTTGTTCCTGGGTAACGCTAAATGTAAAAAAATTGAACTTGACATGACTTTTAAGGACAATGTCAAGGTCACCATTAGATTTCTCGTTGAAAACTACTAAAGAATTAACCTCGCTCAGTGTGATAAAAAGTTTACACAAGATCAGACCGTCATTAAGTTTAAATGACCTTCAAATGAACGTCAAGGTTCTTCTTGAACTATGTTCTGAGTACATGTTTGGACGTAAAGTTTCACACTCTTTCCGATTCCGCTAAAAAATAGGGGTTACCATTTAAAAAAATGAGGTTGACCTCGAAATAACCTCAAAAATGAGGCTCAAAATGAGGTTCAAGGTCGAATCAGAGGTCACCTTCAAGTCTTCGTTCGAACTTACCAAACCTTACCTTTGTTTGTTTTGTTTTACCACTGAACTCGCGAAATTTTTAAGAAATCATACTTTCACCTCAATTTGACCTCTGGGGGCAACCTCAACCTCATACCTTAATACATATCCGGACGTAAAATTTTCCGCTCTTTCAGATTCCGCTATAAAAAATAGGGGTTACCATTTAAAAAAATGAGGTTGACCTTGAAATAACCTCAAAAATGAGGTCCAAGGTCGAATCCAAGGTCACCATTGGATTCCTCGTAAAAAATTACTACAAAGGCGATCTTAACATTTTCCAATAGTAATTCAGCTGAGAAATTATTTGGGTGTTTCCAGACTTTTTGGACACGCTGTATACGTTATATGCGGTTGTAGGTATAGATTCTGATAGATAGGTATCCCCGTCATATAGGCAACCAAATGAGTAAAATTATTCAGCGCCTAGTGCTTAGGCAACCACTGCGTAAGATTAGCCAGCCCCTGGTGCATAGACCACCAGTGAGTATGATTAACCAGCGCCTAGTGCGTACGCAACCAGTAAAGTGTGTCATCATTCTGTCGTAGCACGGGTATCGAGCGTCGGTCGTTGCTCTGTCGAAAAAATCGCGCATCATGATTTTTCGTTTAAGCTATCGAAAATACCTTGTGTTTACGTTTGAACTTTCCTTCTTATAGAGTTCATTAACTTTTGACTGTGTCCCATTGCTCTCTAAATTCCTAAAATGTTTTATGAATCAATGCTTGAGTAATTTAACAAT
The DNA here is from genome assembly GCA_036365515.1 of Torymus aiolomorphi. NCBI lineage: Eukaryota > Metazoa > Arthropoda > Insecta > Hymenoptera > Torymidae > Torymus > Torymus aiolomorphi. The sequence goes on along the minus strand of CM070875.1, from coordinate 167,634,904 downwards.
TTTTCGGTAATTTAATTTTTAACATTACATTATTGTTCAAAAAAAAAAACGGTACAAAAAGAATTATGTGTTGTGAATTATTAATAACTGTATACGACTTCCAAGCTTATATCAAATGTTTAATAATTTGTTAGTTATTAATAATTCATAGCATATTGTAAATTATTTATAATATTATAATAATATGGTATTATTTTGTCAAATATTACAAAAAAAATAATTTCGCATAAATAATTACAAAAGATCTTATTATTTCCAAATGCAAATTAATTATTTATTTATCATAAATAATTCGAAAATCATTTATGAATATACTTTATTTGAATAATAAAAAATTGAAACCAATTTTCTCTTGAATTATTTTTGATAAAAAAAAAATTTAATTGTTTATAATTACTTTAGTAATTGTTAATATTAATATATTATTAATAATATTCATGGTTGCGATAGTAATGTCGTTTTTATTTTGCTATATACATTTAAAGTAATGTGTATAATGCGCTACAGGTTTTTGCTTACATATACGGAGTCTACATGTGTGAGTAAATGCAGCTCGGATCTGTGTTGCATATGCTGGTATACGCTACCGTCCGGTTTCGATGTGTGAGTAAGTGGTGGTCGAAGCGCACCCAGTGCTTCCGGCCAAATTATTTCAACATGGCCGAAGTGGCCCCCCCGCTTTTCTTTCACCGTTTTTAGGTTTGTTGAGTTGGCTGCACTGCGCGCGCGGAGCATCGCTATATTCAAACGACGAAGGCGTCCGTTCGATTTTTTCCACGTTCTTTATTCGGCGTAAACAAAACAATAGATTAAAGTGAACCACATGGTAAATGAGTATTCGATAAAAAAAAAATAAAGCACCTTTAATTCGCATAGGTATTTTTCGAATAAAATTGTATTATTTAAGAGTTCCTTTAATAAATAAAAATTGGGTTATTATTTAACTCGATAGATGAAAATAAATAATAACTTAATTATTTAATACATGAATTTTTATTGAACTATATTACTTTATCTATTAAAATGAAATTTAGTACATTAAAATCAACTTGAAAGAACTGAGCACTTAGACAGGGAATATAATAGACCGATAAAAATGTGTCAACGAAAATCGGCAGGCGTTGTAAATAAGATAAAAGAAAACTACAAGAGGATGAGAAAATACTATAAAAATATTATACTACAGGTGTGAAAGACCAAAATTATTCAATTCATAAAATTCGGATACTTAAATAGATAAAAGAAATGAGATACTCGTATAGGAGAGAATCTCCGAGTAATTTAGTTATTTAATAGAAAACAATAGACATAACTCTAAAGAAGATAGGAAAGTAAATAACTTAAAAGCGATTGTTTATGTAACTAATCAACTTATAACTCCAATTTTCTTTGCTTCTTTCTTGAGCTATAATATACGTAAATATTACAAATCCATCCCTAACGTACCATCTACTAGGGACATGAGTCGCCCGGGTGCTAAGATTTGAGATTATTTTATTATGAAGATGCTGTCTTTCATACGCTCGCGCGTCACCGCCTTTTAACGTGGAACTTGCAACCCCGGATAAAAATTTATAGGCACGTAGCCGGGGGACGCATGTTTCCCGCAGAAGAGGTATTTTGGCAAGCGCAAGAGAGAAAGCGACGTATAATGATGAAAAATGTAAACCCCAAATACCCGGGGAATGCAAGTTCCCAGTGGAAGAGGTAGATGCGCGCGTAAGACAGTAGGCCAGTTGATAATAGAAAAAATCTAAAATTCAAATACCCGGGGGACGCCAGTTCTCAGAAGTAGATGTAGATGCGCGCGTAAGACAGAAAGCAAGTTGATAATAGAAAAAATCTAAAAGCCAAATACTCGGGGGACGCGTTCTTCTCATAGATGAGATAGATGCGCGCGTTATACAGAAAGCAAGTTAATAATGGAAAGAATCTAATCCTAAATACCGGGAGGACGCCCGTTCCCGGCAGAAGAGGTAGATGGGCGCGTAAGACAGAAAACGAGTTGATAATAGAAAAATCTAAAACCCAAATAACCGATGACGTGAGTTTCTCATACAAGAGATATATTGGCGCGCGTAAGACAGAAAGCAAGTTGATAGTAGAAAAAATCTAAAACCCAAATACCCAGGGGAAGCAAGTTTCCTGAAGAAGAGCAGAACGCGCGAGTGTACGGCAGTATCCGATTTACCAAGAAAGTAAAATCTTCAGGCCAAGTACCTGGGGGGTGCGAGTTCCGCATAGAAGGGGGTGCTGCGTGAGCGTACGAAAGAGAGCGTCGTGATAATAAAATAATCTGAAATCTTAATTCCCGGGGGACGCGATTTCCCAGTAGAAAAGGTAGAGGAGCACGTAAGACAGGAAGTGGCTTGATAATAAAAAATATCTAAAACACATATACCCGGAAGACGCCAGTTCCCACAAGTAGACATAGATAGTAAGACAGAAAGCAAGTTGATAATAGAAAAAATCTAAAACCCTAATACCCGTGGGAAGTTAGTTTCTCGTAGAAGAGATATATTGGCGCGCGTAAGACAGAAATCAACTTGATAGTAGAAAAAATCTAAAACCCAAATTCCCGGGGGAAGCAAGTTTACTGAAGTAGAGGTAGATGTGCGCATATGACAGAAAGTAGCTTGATAATACAAAAATCTCAAACCCAAATACCCGGGCGACGCGAGGCCCGCTTAGATGGGGAAGAAAAGTGAACGTACAAAAGAAAGCGACTTGATAATAAAATAATCTGAAACACATATACCCGGGAGGCGCAAGTTCCCAGAAGAAGAGATAGATGCACGCGTATGACAGAAAGCAAGTTGATAATAGAAAAAATCTAAAACTCAAATACCCGAGAGACGCAAGCTTCCCTTAGATGAGGTAGATGCGCGCGTAAGACACAAATCGACTAGATAATACAAAAGTCTCAAACCCAAATACCCGGGGGTCCCGAGTTCCGCATAGAAGAGGGAGAAACGTAAACGTACGAAAGAAAGCGACTTGATAATAAAATAATCTGCAACACATATACATTGGGGGCGCCAGTTTCCAGAAGAAGGGGTAGATGCACGCGTGAGACAGAAAGCAAGTTGATAATAGAAAAAATCTAAAACTCAGATTCTCGGGAGACGCGTTCTTCCCGTTAATGAGATAAACACACGCGTAAGACAGAACGCAAGTTGATAGTAGAAAGAATTTAAAAGCCAAATACCTGGGGGCAACAGGTCCCAGAAGAAGAGGTGGATGCGCGCTTTAGACAGAAAGTGAGTTGATAATAGAAAAAATCTAAAATCTAAATATCTTGGGGACGTGAAATTCTTGTAGAACAGATATATTGGCGCCCGTGCGGCAGAAAGCGATTGATAATACAAAAATCTCAAACCCAAATACCCGGGCGACGCGAGGCCCGCTTAGATGGGGAAGAAAAGTGAACGTACAAAAGAAAGCGACTTGATAATAAAATAATCTGAAACACATATACCCGGGAGGCGCAAGTTCCCAGAAGAAGAGATAGATGCACGCGTATGACAGAAAGCAAATTGATAATAGAAAAAATCTAAAACTCAAATACCCGAGAGACGCAAGCTTCCCTTAGATGAGGTAGATGCGCGCGTAAGACACAAATCGACTAGATAATACAAAAGTCTCAAACCCAAATACCCGGGGGTCCCGAGTTCCGCATAGAAGAGGGAGAAACGTAAACGTACGAAAGAAAGCGACTTGATAATAAAATAATCTGCAACACATATACATTGGGGGCGCCAGTTTCCAGAAGAAGGGGTAGATGCACGCGTGAGACAGAAAGCAAGTTGATAATAGAAAAAATCTAAAACTCAGATTCTCGGGAGACGCGTTCTTCCCGTTAATGAGATAAACACACGCGTAAGACAGAACGCAAGTTGATAGTAGAAAGAATTTAAAAGCCAAATACCTGGGGGCAACAGGTCCCAGAAGAAGAGGTGGATGCGCGCTTTAGACAGAAAGTGAGTTGATAATAGAAAAAATCTAAAATCTAAATATCTTGGGGACGTGAAATTCTTGTAGAACAGATATATTGGCGCCCGTGCGGCAGAAAGCGATTGATAATACAAAAATCACAAACCCAAATACCTGGGGGACGCAACTTTCCAGTGGAAGATGTAAACGCGAGGTTTTCTGTCTTACGTGCGCCAATATACCTCTTCGACGAGAAGCTCAGGTCCCCCGAATAATTGAGTTTTAGATTTTTTCTATTATCAACTCGCTTTCTGTCTTACGCATGCATCTACATTTTCTGCCGGGAACTGGGGTTCCCCCGGGTATTTAGGTTTTAGATTCTTCCCATTAACTGAAATAAAAATTTAGTAAAATCAAACAAATTTTGTTTGGTTCAAATAAGTGATTTATTCGTATAGTCCCTTAAACATATTTATTTGCTTCAATACAATATAATTATTCAAAACAATAAAATAATTAATTTAAGTATATAAATATTTATTTGTTTGAAAAATTTTATATTTCAAAGCAAAAAAAAATTTATTTCAACGTTATAAATATTTTATTCAATTAAAGTGGCCTTACACCTAAAAATTTTGAAAAAATCAATTTTTTTTTATTGAATTTTTTAATTATATATGTTATTCTGAACCTAAAAAAACTAGTTTGAATCAAAAATTGAAAAAATTAAAAATGATATGGTTAAAAGAGCTTACTATCTTCAAAATGACGAAAAAATTGATTTTCCTTTTTTTTGCCTTTTCTATAGGTTTCTGATATATATAGGAACACGTTTACTTGTATGTGTTTTAAAATATCAAAGAACATTATTTAAGACTTATTAGTAAAAGAATTATAAAAAAAAATAATTAAATTTAAATACGGGATTTATTATAAAAGTAATATAAATCATATTCTGGAATTTGAAATCCAGTGGAATCGTCTTTTGAGTTGTGATAATTTTGCACTTCTGTTCTAGTAAAGTGACCATTCCGTCAACGAAATTTGACAGCAAATTACTATATTAATACTCCCTTTTGTATACTTATATACTTATAAAGCTATAATACCATAGTATCAACACAGCAGACAGCTCATAATCTCAAATAAGCCAAGATACATAACCATGTTATTTCAACAGTTTGTTTTGCAGAGTTTTTGCTTTCAGATAGAGAAAGATTATTTTCTGAGTGCTTGATTATTTGTATTGATAAGTGAATTTAGGACTAAAAATTTACTGTATTGTGTATGTGAAGATATATGTCTGAAAAGTGTAATTGTAATTATAATACAAGCGTGCAGTGACAGTTTTGTTTAAATTTGGAAAGTAGTTTCAGTTCAAGATGGGAATGATGCATGAAAATTAATACTGAAAAAGATGTGCGTTGGTAAGATTGAATTAATTATTTTAAAGAAGAGACAGTAAAAATTTTTATCGCATAAAAATAAATACATCTCTTTTCTAAGAAAGATGAAAGTGACATATTAAGTCTAACTCATTATAGGATATATAATTCAATTCAGAAGCTTTGTGAATTGCAATAAGTATAAAGATATATCTATACACATAAAAGCGACAAGCCTTCTCACAAGAATACAGGCTTAAATTCAAGATATATTTAATATTTAATAGTGTAATCATGTAATCATTGAAAAAATGGGCTTATCGGCTTTTATATACTTATGTACTTTTGTCTATGACAGTGATGGCTTCTTAAGTTTGCATTTGGATCATTGGGATTTCATATTTCATAAGACCTGGCGCATATTCTACATTTATTTTAGTATTATAAATAATAATCTAACTCAGTACAGTGTGTTAAGAAGTAATTCAACAGTGGATGAATCAAAAGTACAAAATGACAGATTGAGCAGTAACTTTTAATGGAACGAATGCTGCTAGCTTAGCAATAACTTTTAATGGAACGGATGCATGCAAGATGCCAGAGCTTCTATTTTAACCATTTTGTATGGGAGAACAGATAACAGATATACAGGAAAATGAGTTTCAAGAAGGAAAAGAATGGGGATTAAATGGCTGATTATTTTTTAAGTCTTATGGTATTTTTCTTTGCAGGCTTGTTTCTCAAAATGTCATTTTTTAAAGTTTGTCGTAACTTTTCTCTGAGACCAGTTGATAAATTTTCATGAGACAAAGTGCAAATTGTTCCTAATTTACGTAGTTATGGGCGTAAGAGTTGCAATTTTAAGGTTTTCATGTATAAGTATTTTTTTCATGGCAAAAACCCAAAAAATTAAAAAAAATTATTGCAAAAAATCAATTTTTGCCATGAAAAAAATACTTATACATAAAAACCTTAAAATTGCAACTCTTACGCCCATAACTACATAAATTAGGAACAATTTGTACATTGTCCCATGAAAATCCATCATGCGGTCTCAGAGAAAAGTTACGACAAACTTTTTTTCTTGAAAATGCTATAACTGAGGGTAAAATGAGTTTAAGGACCTCTGCTTTGGCTTATTTTATTCAAAATAAGTTATATTTACAATATATTTTAATTATAATAATAATTTTTATCATTTTTTTAGGTAATTTTGGCCAGAAAGGCCTATAGCTGTAAGACCGCCTTAACAAGATATTTTCTTAAGTGCAACCTATATTTAGTTGATCTTAATGAATATATTTTTCAATTAAGCAAATATGTTGTTAATTGAATAAATTATTTTCTTGTGTCAAAAGTTTGCTTCTTTGACTCAAATAACTATTCGTTTGAAAGTAATAAAAAAATTAATCAACTATGTACTTGATATTAAACATTTATTTAAATTTATTAAATATAAATTTGATATGAATAATTATGTGTTAGACTCAAATAAATATTTCTTTAAAAATTATAAAAAATTAATCAACGATAATAATTAGTATTAAATATTTATTTAATGCCATTAAATATGTTTATGATATCAGTAATTATTTTTTTGATTCAAATCAGTATTTATTTGAAAGTAATAAAAAATTTATAGTGAAATAATTGTTATTAAATATTTGCCTAACTCCATTAAATATGTTGATGATATCGGTAATTATTTTTTTGAATCAAATAAATATTTATTTGAAAGTAATAAAAAATTCACAGTGAAATAAAAACATTAAGAAATATTTGCTTGGTTTTCAGAATTCGTTTTTTTTCTCACCTGGAGAATGTGACAAGTTCAAACGTTTTGTTAAGAGTTAGATTACATTTTCAAGTAGAATAGCGTATAGATTTTCGTGTATATATAAACCGCGTCGAGGTAAACACGCTTACATAACGACCATAGTGCCGCGCGCGAGCTCCGCTGTGAAAATAGCCAGTAAGAATTCGGCGACCGACATGAATACATCGTCGCGCCAAGTATTGTATCTTACATGTCGTTCGTACTGTAATGAGAGCAACAAACTGTGAATAAAGTCCATATTGTTTCTTAAGTGCACTTGTTTAATTTATTTAAGCAGCCTCTCCCGAACAATCGGACGCAACGCTCTAAATAGGAGCACGTCCAACCATTGGTCTTTTGAGTCGGATCGAGGCTGCAAATAGCAAGTGAACCAAGCGGGCAGAACAGTGGACTAATACGCACATAAAATAAAAGAAAATCAAACCAAGCATGGTGCCTTCTCCGAGCAGTAGTTATAAGGTCCGTTCAGCGATACATCGGCAAGACCTTGATTCGGACGATCAGGTACCAAACTCAAACGAGTAGTGCTATACCTTCATCACTACACATATAAACAAAGTGCCTATGCTAGCTTCCATATACACCTCGCAACAGCGAGAGACTAAAGCGCTGGCACGATACACGCAGAACGTACGAACACAGAATGTCGGACGATAACGTCGAAGATCAAATGACCACGGTGGAGTTAATTGGCTCCTTTCAACCACACATGCCCAAAATACTCAAGGATAAACGCACCGTGGGATGGTTTAAAATCAATCTTGAAACCCGGGAAAGCTACTGGCAGGAATTCAACGATCGACAAAAAATCATCAAGAGAGAACAGGCAGGTGAAAAGGAGCTTCCTTACATTATCGATGACATCTACGGTACAGTTCAAGCGAAATATACGGAAGTCAAAACGGTTATTCTCTCTGTCCTCGCTCCTGGCCGAAACCAATCAACAGTACAAACAGATACAGACTATTGCGGAGTGATCTTTGACACACCGCCTCGAACTCCGCTACCGCCAGTCGACGTGCCGAAGTTCTCCGGCAATCAGCTGGAGTGGGAGACTTATAAGGAGCTCTTCAACGCCTTAGTACATGACATCCCCACCATACCGCCTGTATTGAAGCTACAGTACTTGCTTAACTCGCTTACTGGGGATGCAGCAAAGCGGCTCTCGAACGTGCAAATCACGAACGCCAACTACCAACGGACCTGGGATGCCTTGTTAAACAATATTGTAGCCTGTCCAGCTGTTGCCAACAAATCCGTAAGCGAGATAAATAGAGTGATGGATGCTGTACAAGAGTCTATCCGTGAACTCCAAAATCTTGACTGCCCAGTGAACAAGTGGGACGCGTGGCTGGTCTTCCATACGGTGCAGAAGCTTGACTACTATACCCGTGAAGAGTGGGATAAGTCGTTGAGAATGTCTCAAGAGTTCCCCACCAACGAAGCGCTTACCACCTTTCTCGAGACCCATGTGCGTGCGTTAGAAACGGCACAAGCCAACAACACAGCGCTGAAGTCTAATCAACCAGCTGCCCCGGCTAAAGTAAGAACAGCAAAGGGTATGCACGTACATGCAGTAACGAACGAGGCACAATACAAACCAAAGCACGCAAGTGCTGTAAGTTGTGCAACGGACAACACGTGCTCACAAGCTGCGATCGCTATAAGGCTATGACTGTCAGTCAGCGGCAGGCGTTCGTAAATACAAATAGATTATGTAATAACTGTCTGAAATCGAATCATATATCCGCAGAGTGCAGAGCGCCAGGTCGGTGCTATGTCTGCCACAACAAGCACCATTCAACGATCCACATGGAATACTCGCCGACGTCGATTCTGTCACCTCAGAATACGCTCCCAATTAACCAGAGAAGCCCGTCGAGTTTTGATGCCGCCGCCGCGACAAGCAACAGAGCAGCGGCAACGTTCCATGCCCTTTCAGTGCGACAACACGTCCTACTCGCAACAGCGATAATAGAGCTGAAAAATAACAGCGCTAACTCAGTGCTAGTTAAAGCGCTCCTAGATCAAGGAGCCGAGTTTTCGTTTATAACTGAGGAAATAGTACAAGCTCTGTCCTTACCGAAATCTCATGTAAATGTACCTGTTTTAGGAATCGGCTCTTCATCAGCAGGTACGGCCCGTGCACTGGCATCGGCTATGCTTACTTCACCCACAAAGTTGGAGACGAGCATCCCGATGGAAGCCTTAGTACTTCGTAAGCTCACCGCGCAGCTGCCTACAGCCAGTATACCACGCAGCTCGTGGCCGCACATAGAAGGCCTTCAACTAGCCGATCCATCCTTCGGAGAGCCCGGAAGAATAGACGTAATTCTCGGCGCGGAAATATATCGTCTCATTACTGGACAGCTGCGCAAGGGAGAGGCCTGCCATCCGATAGCGCAAGAGACCATCTTCGGATGGATCCTATCGGATCCGATCTCTCCACATCTCAGCAGGCAACCCAGCATCTGAGTGCGCGGCCAACACGCAGCCATTGATATGTCTCTCCAAGAAGCCCTGCAGAAGTTTTGGGAAGTCGAAGAGTCTCCGTCGAGACTAGCAGCTGTGCGGCTCGACGAGTATTTCGAGCATCATTTCCAAGCAACTCACCGCCGTGATGAATCGGGACGATTTTTAGTAAGCATACCGATGAAGGAAGAGCAGCCAGATCTTGGCGACTCTCGCAGCATAGCCATTAGTAGATGGCTGCAGACGGAGAATAAGCTTACGGAGAATACCTCGTACTGGGCCACGTGGAGCTTGTAAATGAAGCAGAGTTGCCACAGAAGAGGATATACTTCATGCCCCATCACGGAGTGTTCAAGCAACAGGAAGGCGACAAGAAAATAAGAGTAGTCACATAGTAGTCTTCACAGCGCTCATGTAACGGTCGGTCGCTCAACAACATCTTATTGGCAGGACCAAAGCTACAAGACGATCTATGGCAGGTAGTCACGCGCTGGCGGCTCCTTTGAGTTGTGTTTGTCGGTGACATTGTTAAAATGTTTCGGCAGATCAGAGTAGAGCAAGTTGATACGTACTTACAGCTCATCGTCTGGAGGCCGTCACCCGATCAGAACTTGCAAACCTACCGCCTGTTAAGCGTTACTTATGGAACAGCCGCTGCTCCGTTCTTAGCCATGAGAGTGCTGATGGAATTAGCTACAGTGTATGCGCAACGCTATGCCAAGGCGATAGGAGCTATACGTCGTTACAAGTACGTCGAGGATTTTCTCACTGGAGGAGACTCAATAGATGCAGCGCTGGATACCAAACAGCAACTTGTGGACATGCTAGCTGAAGCAGGCATATCACTCAGCAAGTGGTCATCCAACCGAGCAGAGTTACTAGGCGATGGAATCAGCTCAAACAGGGAGAAGCCTATCAACCTCGATGAATCAGTATCAACGTTGGGCCTGGTCTGGCTCCCTCAGTCCGACAACTTCACCTTCAGAGCAAAACCAGTAAGTCCACACTTAAAATGTTCCAAAAGAACAGTAATGTCCGAGATAGCCAAGCTATTCGACTCCCTTGGCTGGCTGAGGCCAGTAGTAGTTCGAGCGAAGGTATTCATGCAGGAGTTATGGTTGACTGGAATTACTTGGGATGAACCATTGCCATCGGACCGACAGGCACGCTGGGAGGAATTCGTCATACAACTGCCGGACTTACAAGGAAACCGAACGAGGTGTCTGCCTCCGATTTTCCTGAATTTTTTATATGTTGTAGAGGACCGAAAAATAAGAGACTGGCAATTTTTTTTATCGGCCCAATCCCTTATTAAAGGGTGAAAACCGCCCTTAAAGTTTACCCCCGAAAACGGTTTTTTTTTTAACATCTTAAGTTCTAATCGATATTTTGAAATGAAACAAAATGGAAAATATTTCTCCTTGAATTATGTAACCATCAAGTATAGTTTGGTCCTCGAGGGTGGCAACCCTTACTTTTTATTTTAGAAAAACCTTATTTTTTAAACTATTTCTGCATATAATATTTGCAATAAAATTAATTAATTATTATAAAAATCATTTTTTGACTTAAAATAAAAAATAAAGTTTACGTGTTTCAGGGGTTTTGCAAATAAACACGTCATCAGGGGTAAACAACCCTTTAGGCACAAAATACTTTCAAACTATTAAAATTAATATTTTAAGTTATATATAATGCATAATTTATTTTTATTTGGGCTATTTTTTCTATGGGCCCAATTTCCTATTAAAGGGGTAAAACGCACCCCTAAAAATCACCCCTAAAATAGGTTTCATCTGAATATCCCAAGGTCAGATTCAAATTTAAAATGAAACAAAATGAAAAATATTTCTCTTTGAAATGCCAAATTAGCTACCCTTATATTTTATTTCGGAAAAATTTTTTTTTTTAATTATTTTTGTATACAATATTTGCAATAAAATTAAATAATTATTATTAAAATTCAAAATCAAAGTTGACTTGTTTTAGGATTTTTTCTAATAACAACATTATTGGGGTTTAGGAGCCCGTTGGGCACGTATACTTACAATTAGTACCTTTGAAATAAATATTTTGAGGTGTATGGTGCGTATAATCAGAATAAATAATCATGGATATTTTATTTATTGCAGATTGATTTGTCTATAGGCTCAATTTTCTATTTAATGAATAAAAATCACTGACAAAGAATTTGACAATTTCGTTATTTTAATGTTCAAAATACAATAGCATAAGATAAATAGAGGAATAAATAATTACATGACTATATTTTTATTATTTCTGCATAAATATTTGTATGCAGAAAAGCTTTTAAAAGCTGAGCCAGGATAAAATTATTTTCATGGTATATTTTGCAATTAGTTTTTTTTTTATGTATCACTGCTTGATAATTACAGTTTACTTATAATTTTAGAATATTTATGTTTGCGTATTTAGGCATATGACATTATATTTCATTTGTACTTTTTTATAAATAATTATTTTTAAGTAAATATTTTCCTGATTTCTAATTATATATGTGAATAAGCGATTGTTTGTAAGCCCATCTTGTAAACATGCATAAGCAAAGATGACGCAAGTGAGCTTGGATACACGGCTGCCTAAAAACGGATTAGTTAGTCAGTATATTTTTATCGGTTCTGTTGCGAGGTACAAATTTTCGAGAGTCCGCTATTTGTTTTTTTTCTACAATAGAATTTATTATTTCATAAAAATCAAAGAATAGAAAAAATGAAGGTAAATCCTATAAACGTCATAAATTTATTATTGGCAACATTCTCAGGGCTTCAGATACCAGAAAGTCCTGTTAATCTTGTTGAAATGTATTTAGCTGAAAAATTCGAAAATATTTTATACGACAGTATGAATAATTTTAATGCGATTGAAACAATGGAAGAAGAAACATTAGATTTTCAAGAGCAATTTAAAAATTATGAAGTACAAGCCATTGAAGATGACGCAATTTTCAATGAAAAAAAAGATTATGATGTATGTTCATACGATGATAAAGAGTTGAGCTTCGATTATAAAAAAAGAGCAGTCGAATATTGGAGATGAGGTAAAACTAAAAAAAATTGCAGTATAAAAAGTGTTAAACATCGATTTAAATTAGTTAATTCAGAACGGCAACTGCGTCGATGGGCTAGTCAAATCAACAAAGGTGGAACTTACAAAGAAAAATTATATCAAATTTCTGAATTTGTTTTAAAAAATCTCAAAGAATCTCTCGAAGCTGGCCATATTATTCACGATTCAAAGCAAGTGATTTCTGGCTGCGAAAATTTAAGGAAGCTCACAGAATTGTCAGTAGAAAAATCAACAAATTTATAACAAAAAAAAACTCTTGAGGACAAAGAAAATGTAAATCAAGAAGCCAGTAAATTTGTAGCCGACATCAAACTACTAATTTCAGAAGTTGGAACTGAAAATACCTACAATGCTGATCAGAGTGGATTTCAATTAGAATTACATACTGGTCGTACATTAGCAGAAGAAGGAACAAAGACTGTTGAATGTGTTGTGCAATCCGTTTCATCAACAACAGATAGTTACACAATATTACCTACAATTAATGCTGCTGGAAAATTGCTCTCTCCATTATTTATAGTTTTAAAAGAGACTAAAGATGAATTTGGACCAATAATACAAAAAAATTTATTTCAGCCAGATAACGTATGTTTGATGGCATCTAAATCTGGCAAAATGACATCATGTGAGTGAAATTAAATAAAGTGTACTTGTATTCGTAAACTTGTAGCTTATATCTATTTTAAAGGTTTTACTTGTAAACTTTTAAATTCAGTAGACTCATATTAAAAAATATTTACAATAATTAGTAAATTATATTTAAAATAAGGTATTTTAACGTAAACTCCGAAAATTATAAAAAAGTTCTTGTAAATTATCAATGAATTTCATTATTTATTTTTGTTAATTTGATTTCATGTAATAAATCGAGATATATATATATATAAATACAATAGCAATAATTTACTATAATGACCTGCAACATTTATTTGTTTACAATTTATTTTTAGATCATTTTCGGAAATGGTTAAGGGATGTATTTTTTCCAAATGTTGGAAAAAATAGTATATTATTGCTAGATTCTTGGAGTGGACATTGCACAGAAGCAGTCGAAAGAGAAAAACCTGATGGTAGAAACATCAAACTTTTCAAAATTCCTAAAGGTACAACTGGAAAAATACAACCGCTGGATGTGTTTGGTTTTCGTATATGGAAAAATTTTGTGAGACACTTTTCCGATAGTGTAATTTTGTTGGATAAGGATATAAGTTTGCACGTACGAAATAATGTAATTAAATTGCACTCTCTGGTGCACAATCAGTTATCTTCTCCTCGATACGTAAATCTTTTTAAATACTCTTGGTATAAAAGCGGTTATATCGATAATAAACCAAATGAATTTTTAAATCCGGTGGACTTTAGCTTTGGTGGATCCCAAGCTCATTGTGAAGTACCAGGATGTAAAAATACTGCTATTATAAAATGTTCATGGTGTCAGAAATCACTCTGTTTAAAACATTTTTTTGAAGATTTTCATTATTGTTCAACCTATAATCCTTAAACAAAATTAATTGCGATAAGAACTAAATTATAAGCTCATTTGTATAGAGTTTCTTTGAATATTTTTTGACTATTTGTGAAAATATACCTATATTTTACTTTTAATAAAAATTAATTACATAATAACAATTAATATTTTATATTATATTTTTCTATTTATATTTAAAATTTTTTATTTTTATTTATATTTTTCTATTCGTTAGATTAGTCAATCATTTAACTCACCTATTCTTTTCCCAGTTCCATCCTTTTTCTTTACCTATAAATACGAACAAAATATTCGAATATAAATTGCACAATAACTATAAGAGTTTATAAGTGACTTCATTAATTACGCTATCTCGATCAAAAAAACTGACAGTATACTTGTCCAAGGGGCTGCTAAACCCCGATAATGTTGTTATTAGAAAAAATCCTAAAACAAGTCAACTTTGATTTTGAATTTCAATAATAATTATTTAATTTTATTGCAAATATTGTATACAGAAAAAAATTAAAAAAAAAAAATTTTTCCGAAATAAAATATAAGGGTAGCTAATTTGGCATTTCAAAGAGAAATATTTTTCATTTTGTTTCATTTTAAATTTGAATTTGAACTTGGGATATTCAGATAAAACCTATTTTAGGGGTGATTTTTAGGGGTGCCCAAAAATAGCCCAAATTAAAATAAATTATGCATTATATATAACTTAAAATATTAATTTTAATAGTTTGAAAGTATTTTGTGCCTAAAGGATTGTTTACCCCTGATGACGTGTTTATTTGCAAAAACCCTGAAACACGTAAACTTTATTTTTTATTTTAAGGCAAAAAATGATTTTTATAATAATTAATTAATTTTATTGCAAATCTTATATGCAGAAATAGTTTAAAAAATAAGGTTTTTCTAAAATAAAAAGTAAGGGTTGCCACCCTCGAGGACCAAACTATACTTGATGGTTACATAATTCAAGGAGAAATATTTTCCATTTTGTTTCATTTCAAAATATCGATTAGAACTTAAGATATTAAAAAAAAATCGTTTTCGGGGGTAAACTTTAAGGGCGGTTTTCACCCCTTTAATAAGGGATTGGGCCGATAAAAAAAATTGCGAGTCTCTTATTTTTCGGTCCTCTACAACATATCAAAAATTCAAAAAAATCGGAGGCGGACACCTCGATCGGTTTCCTTGTTAGTCGCACACGCTCATCTACAAACCTTGCACGGCGGATGTCAGCTACCTGATGAGATCGTACTTGATAGTCCACGGCAAATGAATTGTACGTACACTAATAAAGAACTGCATAAGGTGTAAACGCTTCAGCAAACAGCCGCGCAATCAACTCATGGGTGACCTACCGACAGAACGTGTGTCTCTAACACGACCGTTCGTGTGCGCCGGTGTGGACTACGCTGGTCCTGTCCGAGAAAGACTCCCACCTGGCCGTGGAACAAAGTCATATAAGGGGTACATATGCATTTTCGTGTGTTTGTCAACGAATGCAGTGCATATAAAGATTGCATCCGACCTTACAGCAGCCGCCTTCATAGCAGCATTCAAGCGCTTCACTGCGCGTCGGGGCCGGTGCTCTGAGCTATACAGTGACAACGGCACAAATTTTCACGGAGCGGACGACGAGCTTCGTCGACGACTGAAACAAGCAGCAGTGACTTCCAACGCATCCAGTGGAGTCGAGAATGACGGAACGAAATGGAGGTTCATACCACCCGGGGCTCCGCACTTCGGGGGCCTCTGGGAGGCTGCCGTAAAATCGGTAAAATACCACCTGTGCCGCGTAATCGGTGAAGCTACCCCCACTTATGAAGAGTTGTCGACTCTGACTGCACAGGTGGAGGCCTGCCTCAACTCCCGGCCTCTCTTTCCACAAAGCTCGGATGCCCAAGACCTAGCCGCCATCACCCCAGCTCACTACTTAATCGGATCATCTCTAATCGCGCCGCCCGAGTCCTATCAACCCGAGGAAAGTCAGCTGAGCTTACACAACAGGTGGCTGCTTATATGCAAGATGCGTAACCACTTCTGGAGTAGGTGGACTAGAGATTACCTGCACACCCAACAGCGCACCAAGTGGAAAAGGCCGCAGGAGAATGTAAGAGTGGGTGACTTAGTGTTAGTGTGCAGTGAAACAACGCCACCGAAGCAGCCGCTAGCTAGAGTCACTGCGGTTCACCAAGGAGATGATAGTCTAGTGCGTGTAGTTACGGTACGCACAGCCTCCTCCACATTCGTGCGCCCAGTTACTAAGCTATGTCAGCTGCTGGTACATCACGAACAAGAACCAGAAGAAGATTCCGCGCTCAAGAGTTGTACGTAAATTTGGCTTATGTATAAGGTTTAGTGTAAATATTGTGTAAGGTCATATCAAATACGGAGTTATCATGGCGGGCGGTCGCGAATATTGAAACTTATATTGTGTTTCCTATACACTTCAACCATTGTAATAATATGCATCTTTGATACAGTTACTTGCATTACATGAAATAGAATTAAATACGAGTACGGTCGTCCGGGCAAGTTCCTAGTTAGTTTAAATCGGCTAGTGAACCTTACCGAGGCGGGCGGAATGTTAAGAGTTAGATTACATTTTCAAGTAGAATAGCGTATAGATTTTCGAGTATATACAGGTTGTTAAAAAACAACCGCATTGGGTATATATCACGTGAAAGAGCGAAAAATTCTAAGATAAAAAGTCCAATGAACCAACGCGATCGGATCGATAGATTTTCCGTAATCGATTAATGAAAATTGCTCGATTAGACTAATGAGCGCGCGGCCTTCCCCCACTCCGCGCTCTCCGCCGCCTCTTGCCGCTAACGCCGCGCGCTCATTGGTCTAATCGAGCAATTTTCATTAATCGATTACGGAAAATCTATAGATCCGATCGCGTTGGTTCATTGGACTTTTTATCTTAGAATTTCCCGCTCTTTCACGTGATATATACCCAATGCGGTTGTTTTTTAACAACCTGTGTAAACCGCGTCGAGGTAACCACGCTTACATAACGACCATAGTACCGCGCGCGAGCTCCGCTGTGAAAATAGCCAGTAAGAATTCGGCGACCGACATGAATACATCGTCGCGCCAAGTATTTTATATTACACGTCGTTCGTACTGTAATGAGAGTAACAAACTGTGAATAAAGTCCATATTGTTTCTTAAGTGCACTTGTTTAATTTATTTAAGCAGCCTCTCCCCAACAATCGGACGCAACGCTCTAAATAGGAGCACGTCCAAACACGTTTTGTATGAGTTTTTTACAACAATTTTAATTTCCATACGCTTATTTTACATATTATTCGCAAGTTTTTACATCAATTATTAATTATACAATATATTTATCTCAGAAAAAAATGTATAAAATTTTTTGACGTGAAGGGGATTGAACCTGGATCGCTCGGTTACTACGCGGACACGTTATCCGCTGCGCTATCGCTCGCTTGTTACATCATATCATTTTTTGCGTTATAAAGTGTAGCTTCCATTATTCAATTATCCTAGTCAAACTAAAACTGTCACCCTTATGTTCTTATATTACTTTTTTATTAATTAGAATGTTGGGAGCGCTACGCGCGCCTACAATGTCGCTGTGTTCTCTTAAGTCTACAATAATTGTGTAATGTGACTCATTACGTAAATATATTTGTCAATGTATACTGTTAATTATTCAATTAAAATGTTAATTCTAGATACATGGTGTAACGAATTTCATTGTCACGTAGAAACAAAAAAAAATAGACCTCGAATACGGCCGATAGAAGAGAGCATGGAAAATAAAAAGCAAATAGATTTAGGAAAAAAGACAGTGGAGAGGGCTCTAGCATGGGTGAAGTGTGTATAGTGTTATAATCAAAGTATAACAATTTTTACACACTTTAATTATCTATAATTCGTGTTAAACCATATTCTTTCTATATATTCTCTAGACATATTCTACATCATTTCAAAGAACACGATTTTACGTATACATTGCATAAAGTAAACATATTAAACATATGTAAATAAATGTAAATATTTTCTTCATTTTAAATTGTACACTAATAATAATAATAATAATAATAATAATAATAATAATAATGGAACGCCCATCGATTAAACGTGGATCGGCTAGTAGAAGTGCTAAGTGTACCACAAAGGTCCGACGAAAATGATTTATCATGCCGGGAGCGTGCGGAAGCCCAGGTGACCAGGGCAACGTCAGCTATAGTAAGAGCATGCGATGCCTCGATGCCGCGAAGCAGAAATAGAAACCGCCGCCAACCAGCGTACTGGTGGACGGAGGAAATCGCGGAGTTACGTAGGGTGGGCTTGAGGCTTCATAGACGGGCACAGCGCGCACGGGAACGACGCGGGGCCACTGTTTTTAACGTTGAATTTAAACAGGCACAAAAAAGGCTAAGGCTCGCGATTAAATCCAGTAAACGACGATGCTGGGAAGAGGTGTGCGACGAAGTTAACTCCGAGCCGTGGGGATTAGGCTACAAAATCGTAACTCGTAGAATAGGGGCAATAAAGCCACCGGAGATAAAGGAAGCGCGGTTGATAAGTGAGATAGTTGACGGGCTTTTCTCTAATTGATACAGGTAGCTGATGCAGCGAGAATAGTGAACAATAACCAAACTTTTCTTTTATATGGTAATGTTTTTTCGTGTCATCTATTCATTAGTCATATGTGCTTTCTAGGTGCTCAACTCTCCTCGCTTATCCCTCAGATCAGTGGCTAATCTGTTCATCCCTACTGTGAGGCAGTCCTTCAGATTAAGACACACATGACAGTCTCTATCAGTATTTTCCTCCCAGATGGCTATTAGATAATTCTGAGCAGACTGTCATCCTAGGAGTAGTGCCCGGCCTGGGTCATCCAGCCTCATTTTGGAGCTTCTCCAGCTCTATCAGTGATCTTCAAGTGTTAGTGCTTTAGAATGTGAGGGGATAGATAATTAGGAATTGGAAGATATCGTAAAAGTGCTGTGTGTGTGGTTAGATGCGATACGGGTAAGCAGCTATCGCTGGTTTAGTTTTCTGAGTTTAGTCAGGGTTTACGAACTCATTTCAGGATATCTGTTGTTTTTAATACATCCTTATGTATTTCATAGACTTTTACTAAGTGAGACTTGCCTATTTAATATTTCTCCAGCACACTGTAAGACTGACAAAATCAACATTGCATTCTTTATATATTGAACTTTACTATATTACAAAATCTATAAGACATAAATTACACTAGTTTTTTTGCGTAATATAATATTACTTTAACATGTAATTTTATAATATTAGACAATTTTGATTCTCTTAGTTCAATCGTTTAAGTTCTGTGATCATAATTAACAGGTTAAGCTGTGTAATTTTATATGAAATTTCTATTTGTTATCAAAACAGTAAAATAACATAATTATAGATTTTTAACAACCGAATTTTTAAACATTTTTCCAATTTTGATTTTACTACATACTAAGTTCTCTAGATCATTAACAAGAAATTGTAAGTTTTGACAGCTTTTATGTAACAGTTTTTGTTACTTATTGTTTTAGTTTTTTTTATAGGTATTTAAACGATATCTATATCATTTGTATTTAAGAGTTCTATTGGAAATCAATTCTTTGTACGATAAGCAAAAATCGTCCATTTCATGTATATTTTAGCGTTTAAAATCGTTTTTATAAGCTTAACTCGTCAGCAATTGATTTTAGACAAAAATGTTAAATAGAAATAAGTTTTATTTCAATGTTATTTAGAACTTTTGTATTTAACATTTTTGTATAAAATCAAATCCTGTCAAGTTACAGCCGAAAATCGTCCATTTCATGTATATTTTAGCGTTTAAAATCGTTTTTATAAGCTTAACTCGACAGGAATTGATTTTAGACAAAAATATTAAATAGAAAAAAGTTTTATTTCAATATTATCTACAACTTTTGTATTTAACATTTTTGTGTAAAATCAAATCCTGTCAAGTTACAGCCGAAAATCGTCCATTTTTTAACTTTTTTAACGTTTTTCGCAGAAAAAATGTGTATTTTAATTAGTTTTAGCAGATAAACTGGTACAATCTCGATGAAATCGGTCGAGAATTCGCTGAGATAATCCATAAACTTGATTACATACATACATACATCATAGAAAACGCTCAAAATGAACTATTTCTGGGAGGAAAATAGTTTTTATACAGTAAATTGCTAGTTTTCGGGAAGTTACAATTTTCACTATGGTGAAAATATAAGGCTCTCCTGAGTAGCGGTCGTGCCTAAAAAAAATATATATAATAGAAGTATTTAAATAATGTTATAAAATATCTTATTCAATATCAAAATAAAAATTATATATGATATTTATTTAAATGTGGATTAGGCCTACTCGGGATACCACTAAAAAAAATGCATTCATTTATTTACCTCTTGCGTTAGGTGGAAAAATAGAACAAATGGGTTGTTACTTAAAATGGGGGTTGACGAGCGGAGCGAGTAGGGGGGTACTCCCTAGTGTATATATATATATAGCATTTACCTCCATAAATAAAATTTATCTTCTTACATAAAATATTGTTTTGATAGAATTTGTGTAACAAAAATTAAATGACTAAAATAGCGATGCAAACTTTTTTTTTAAATGTTAAAAAAACAGTGACTTTTATCTCTGAAAAAATTTGAAAAACCTGCAATTATTCAAAAAAACTGTAGACGCTTATAGTATCATATGATTATAGACCGTTGCTTAAATTTAAACACTACGGTATTTATATGTCATATGACATCTTACCTTCACTGGCATTTTCGCCTCCGTACCCTACATTATTTTTATCACCTATTTATTTATAATTCAATTAATTATTCTGTAACACATGAAAATAATTAAACCTTAATGTAATTCAAATTAGGCTTTCTGAAACAATAGAGTCTGGCATTAAACTCATCTTATCCTATCGATGCAATGTATGATAGACGCAAATTAAACTATACCCAACAAAATTATTTTCTTCTTTCTTCGTGTTTTAAAAAACTGTGCTTTTTGCTGTTATTGGTACGGTTGCTACGCTATGCTTAATTATTTAACGTGATTGTTTATGTGGTTGCTATATTGCTATATTTCGATTATTTATTTTGTTATAGTTAATAAGTTACTCATGGACTATAGGTATAGTTAATAATTATATTCCAAACTGATAGTATAATTATAAAATTTTAGATTCTACAAAATATTTCTTTATTTTTATAAGATAAGAAAACGTAAATTTTAATTTCTCTCTAATTAGTACATATACATATTTGTCTTATATTATATAAATAAAATTATATCTAGTAATTCGTTTAGAAATTTATATTAAAAATTGTAAAAATAGTATATTACGCAACTAGAGAGGTAAAGAGTTGGCCAAATCAGAGCACGTGTAAATTGGCACCTGGCAAACATGTGATCTGGGGTTGCCCTCTTTATCCCCATATTGCGTATATGATTTTTCACCATACTCGGGCCGAAAATACCAAATTCGCGTTTCTGAACCTGGAGCGAAAGTGGTGCTTTCTTCTAAGGTATCGTGAAAACAACTTTTTAAATATTTCGCCATTGATGCGAAGGTAGGTACATTCGTAAGCAGATACTTAAATTTGCATGGATTCTGTACGCTTCTATTAGTTTTATACATTTCTTACTGATTCTTTATCGATATTTACCTGGTCATCCATGGGCATTCTTCTTTAAGTTTTACATAATAACTAGATTTCAGAAATTTTCATTAGTCTAAAAGGTTAATAAAGCGTTCTTCATAGAAAATTCCGACTTAAGATTTCAAATTTCTTTATAAACTAGCAAAATCAAAACGCACTGCGCGCGTACATTTTTACTATTAAATTGAAGCCTGTGATTATTTAGCTTAAACCCAAACTAAATCCTTCTTCTATTTATATAAAAGAGTGTTAAGGTTATGTTAATGTTACCATAAGGTTATTGGATATATTCCTTTTAACTTCGTATATCTATCTACAAGATGTGGTTATAGATTACTTCGATTTAAGCTTCATCTGTCCATTATATGACTAATTTCAAATTACAAGGTGGTTTAAGGGGGTCATAGACCTAAAATATGCCAAAAAATTAATGTTTTTTTATTTGATTTTTTAATTATATATGATATTTTGAACCTAAAAAAGTGTGGTTCATAAATAAAAAAAAAATTTTAATGTTCGTTGTAGCTCAAGAAGATAGACACCTATAAAAAGACAAAAAACTTGATTTTCTTTTATTATCTATTTAACATTAAAGTAACCTACGTTTTAATTTGAAAACTAATGGATTGGTTTTTGACAATAAGTTTTGTCCACGTTCCTCGAAATTGACCAGTCAATTTTCGATAGTAGTGTACTCTCTTTTTTGTTCCATAACCATAAACTATAAGTAATACCTACAAATAACAGCCTACCAGCATCAATGTAAACACAGCTGACATCACATAAGCACAGTGATTTTAAACTTCTTTATACGGCATTTCTCAATTAATTTTGAATTTTTTGCACTCTTGAGTTGATTCGAAAGTAAAGATTCACAATATTATATTTAAAAGTACATCTAATAATTAGTTTGTGAACGTATTTAATACAAGTGGATAGTGAGTGTTTCCTTAAAGTTTTAAAGTAACTTCAAAATGAGACCGTAATATCAACAGTCTCTATGAATAGAAATTTATTGATATCAAGATTCAGATTAATTAAAAAAAAAAGAGAAATACATATGAGCGAAAGAAAATAAAAACATCCACTTTGGTCAGAAAGTTTTAGAACAGATCACCAATTCTAACTCGTTATGATAAAATTAAGTTTATATTTCCTGAACCAGTAATGCATTATTGTAATATCGACCAGGTACCTACAGATTTCATATAATACGCCAAACATAATAGTGAAGTAATGATTTCAGAAAATGGACCTCCCGCTAATTTATAAATATATTGTACTATTATAAGATTTGATTGAGATTTTAGATTCGACAAAATGAAACGTTTTTGTTGTAGAATATTCTACATTCATCTTAGCATTTTACTTAATAGTATATTTGAGTGCAATGTTTTGGAAAGTCATTTACGAGTAACGTTGGATCAAAAGCCCAAGAGTTCGCATTGGTTTAAAGGAATGCAAGCCAAGGTGCCAGTATTGTTAATCACATTTTATAGGGGGACAGATCTCCTTGAATTCAGTTACAGAGGATCAGTTAATATTCTATGTGTAAAAAAAAAAAATCTTACTTTAACTGGGTTTCAAAAGATATCTTATAAATAGTAAGTAAGATAATTCTGCCACTACCGTATTTGGCAGAGTTACATTAATTTTTACAGCTTATATTATGTATGTGTTTAGAACGTGTAAGTAATATATTTATTGTAAAATTACATTATATTTAACTATAAAAACTTATTTTTTATGTTTCAGGAGGAGAAAAAAATTGGGAACTAAATGGCTCAATATTTTTCAAGTTTTACTGAATTTCCATTTCACAGGTTTTTTTTATAAAATATTGTTTTTCAGACTTTGACGGAGATTTTAAAACAAGCACTCGACAAATTTATAGAGGAGTAGTATACATCCTACTATAGCGAGGCGAGGACGCATGAGTCACCGGCCCGTCCCGGGACGCGGCACCGTTGTTTTGATAAACATGGTAATTAACTCATGTTTAATTGCTTTTAAATGGTTTGTTTATATAAACAAACATAAATAAACGTGTTTGTTTATGTTTATTTACATAAACAATTAATTAAACACACATTAACTACATGTTATGTTTATGAAAAACATAAATAACGCGTGTAATTAATCAGTGTTTTATTGCTTGTTATGATTGTTTATATAAACAAACCATTAAAAAGCACTTAAATATACATTAATTACCGTGTTCATCAAAACAAAGGTGCCGCGTCCCGGGACAGGGCGGTGACTCATGCGGTACAAGTCTGCAACAGCTATCCCGGTATAGCGTAATACATTTGAGACTGTATCAGCATGGTACAGTGGGGCACGATTGAACTCGTGCTCTGTATAGCGCGTTCGTTTCGAAGAGTATATGAGTATGCTATAGTGGGCGGCAGCTGAGCGAGCTCGACCCCCCTGCCGCAGCAGCCGAAAGCCAGCGTCTGCAAATCCTTACCTTGCGGAGAGCTTAGTGACGTCACGATTTTTATCGAGTATAGCTGCGATAATTGTGCATGTATGATAGCCTCCCACAGCGGGTGTGTGTGTGTGTGTGTGTGTGTGTGTGTGTGTGTGTGTGTGTGTGTGTGTGTTTTATCCTACTCCCCGGTGTCGCGGAACCTGCTCTAAATTTCGGCTCCGGGATTAAGTGTAAAGTGTGAGTGTGTGTATGTGTGTCTGTGTGTGTGTGGGAATGTGTTTTATCCTACTACACGGTGTCGCAGAGCCTACTCTAAATTTTGGCTCTGGGATTAATTATATATATATATATATATATATATATATATATATATATATATATATATATATATATATATATATATATATATATATATATATATATATATATATATATATATATATATATATATATATATATATATATATATATATATATATATATATATATATATATATATATATATATATATATATATATATATATATATATTATATATATATATATATACATATATATATATATATATATATATATATATATATATATATATATATATATATGCAACGGTTCGTTCCGGGACGTTTACACTGTACATCGCTGTTATTTCCGGGACGCGCTGTTTTTTCCGGGACGTCCCGGAAAATCTGTGTCTGCAACTGTTATTTCCGGGACGTGGTATTAGTCCCACACCCCAGGGATATTATTTCTTTAGTCACGCGCTTATATAGGGAACTCTGAAGAGATAAACTATAGGACCCTGTAGATTACCAGAAATAACGTTTATAGGTCTTTATATATATATATATATATATATATATATATATATATATATATATATATATATATATATATATATATATATATATATATATATAATTAATCCCAGAGCCAAAATTTAGAGTAGGCTCTGCGACACCGTGTAGTAGGATAAAACACATTCCCACACACACACAGACACACATACACACACTCACACTTTACACTAATCCCGGAGCCGAAATTTAGAGCAGGCTCCGCGACACCGGGGAGTAGGATAAAACACACACACACACACACACACACACACACACACACACACACACACACACACACACACACCTGCTGTGGGAGGCTATATATATATATATATATATATATATATATATATATATATATATATATATATATATATATATATATATATATATATATATATATATATGATAGGTAGAGTGAAAAAATTAGAAATATTATTAGAAATATTATTATTTTTATTACAAAAAAAATTAATTTCGTGGAAAATTAATAAAAGAAAAGTCAATAAAAGTAAATAAAAGATTCTGCACAAGCAAAGGACCCCGCACACAATGTATGGGAAAAAATCATTCGGTCAAATTTTGGGGGGTTTTGCCCATGAGAACTCTTGTTCAGGACCTCAAGATCTATCTTTTCCCCAAGTTTGACCCAATTTGACCGAATGATTATTTTCCATACATTGTGTGCGGGGTCCTTTACGATTTTTAGAGTAAAAAAGGTTTGGTAGGTAGAGATGAGAGTAAAATGAATAAAACAAAATTGATTTTTTAATTAAAGATTAAATTTATATTTGTTAAAACATGACAAAAGATAATAGCTTTTTATTTAAATTTACAATATATTGTAGAGCATACCAATAATAAAACATTACTCTTTAATCTGTTTGACACTCAAGTCCATGGGCGAGTCTTGCTCGAGGTGCTGGCACGAACAGACAGACTTATATGCGCGATCACATACACTGCATCGCCATCGTTGACACATTGCGCACATATTTAACGCGCAGTTCTTGTATATTTTTCTGAGTTGTTTAGAGCATATACAACGATCACAAGGCAGCAGCATTTTTTGTTCTTTTGCGCCAGGCTGTTCCTGATCCTGGTCTGTCACTTCTGATGAGAGCGGAGAATTCATGTCATCGTGGCAGGGGCACCCACGTAGCAGACAGTCCGTGCATCTAACTTTTTGGCACAAGCAGCATTCGATGGAACTACGTGGTCTGCTTCTCTTTTTTGGAACGAATCCTCCACAACGACAGCATGATTCTTCTATTTTCTTCGTACCCCTCGCGGTGTGCTTCGTTTCGGATAAATTACGTTGAAAGTTATCGATTTCATGTTGAACGAGCTCTAATTGTTGCACTTCGTTTTCAATTGATTTTTTAATCACCTTAATTTTTGGTGTTTTAATATTCACAGAACTTTTTAACTTGCTTGCTTGCTTCTCCAATTTTTCGATAGTAGATTGGAGCACAAACGACTTCTTTAACCAACTCATCTTTATGAGATTTCGTTGACGACTGACGAATGACTCTTGCTATACCTCTCATACCCCTGTATGAACTTATCTTGCTTGTTGGGGTAGGGGATTCTGTTTATCCGAAAGGTCGAATGATTAAAAATCTACAATTTCAGACGCAACGGCATCTCGAGCACAGCCCCAATAAGGCACGTGTATTTCTTTCGATGACATTCGAATACCCGTACGCGAATATCTCGTAATCTGTTTCCTGTTTATCCGAAAGGTCATTAAAAATCTAGAATTTCAGACGCAACGGCATCTCGAGCTCAGCCCCCAATAAGGCACGTGTATTTTTTTCGATGACATTCGAGAACCCTTACACGAATATATCCTAATCTTGTTTTCTCGAAAGTAATAAAGATTTCACCGTTCTATCAACCGATCTAATTACAGTAACAAAAACTCATTGGAGGATAAAAGAGGAATGTATATGCAACGATATTAGTCGCACGAGTATTCTTCGTTATGCTCGTGGAAGCTTAACGTACTTCTTTCTTCTCGGAAGCAAGTTATTTGGATTTCGCGATAAGATGCTATGGAAGACTAATGACATTTTCGCAGCAGTATTGTCACAGTTTCTTTCACCCCCAACAGGCCTTATAAAACTGCTGTCTCATACGACGGTCAGCACAGTAAGCATGCGAATCATGGCACGGGTTAACATGCCTTTTTTACCACGAGCGCAAGTTGAGGAGCACAGTGATTTGCGTGAAGTAATCGCGCGCATCGCATCCAGCTTACGTTTCCATAGGCACTCTGTATGGCGAAGATGCGATGCGTTATGGCGACGACGACTCCGTTCAATGAATTTCTTTATTTTAAGACGCGAATTGCAATTTCTGCTGTCGCAAAGTGGGTTTCGAAGAATAAGACAATTTTACGCTAGAATATTTCACAATATTCGCTCGGCTGTCTTAATAGCTGGTGAATATGTTATAGAAATAGGAATGGATAATGCTGCCCTTTTACGAGATATGATGATCGGCTTCCAGGAACAACGAGGTAAGCAAAATTTAAATTTTGCAAAAAATTATTTTTCATTAATTAAATAAAAAATGTGGCCGTCACGGGACGCCTGGCAGATGTGAAACATGGAAATTGATTATTATTGAAAAAGAATTAATTGAGTTTCATAAGAAAAGGATGCAATGGAAGGGAATACACAAATCTTGAACAAGTTAAAATGATAAAAAACATTTTTTAGATATATTTTAGCAAGACAATGTTAATTATATACAGGGTGTGTCAAAAGTTCCGGGACGGCCAGTTATCTGCATGCATTTTCGGAAAAAATGTTTCATACAAAAGATGTAGGATTTTTCCCTGGCTATCTGATGGTGACCTTGAATTTGACCTTGGGCTTGACCTTCAAGGTCATTTGAAGGTCAAATCGAATTTTTTAAATGGGAACCCTCCTTTTTTATTGCGCAAACCGAAAGAGGGAAAAATTCTCGTTCCAACGATATAAGACACATACGCGGTCAAATGTGATCTAGAGGTCGTTTCAAGGTCAAGTCGGTAAAATGAGGTCAAATTGATCTTGGGCAGTCCAAAGCATGGAAACTAAGGGCGTTGGGAAAAAACTTTCCATACGAAAGTTTCCGCAAATCGAATGGAGCATCAGATGGTGACCATGAATTTGACCTTGGGCTTGACTTTCAAGGTGATTTAAAGGTCAAGTCGAATTTTTTGAATGGGAATCCTCTTTTTGTTGCAGAAATGCGGGAAAACTTACCTTTCCAGGGGTGTAAGATACATACGGGGTTAAAAGTGAGCCGAAGGTCATTTGAAGGTCAACGTTCTTATACTCCGATCATCTGGACACCCCATCGAATTTCGTGTATCAGGGCGTTAAAAAACATTTTTTGTGCAAACGTTTCTGGATCAAAACCCAGACCTGGGACCTGGCTAATCACCGCTGACCTTGGAACGACCTTGGGTCGACCCAACGGGGCAAACCGACCCCAGATACGGGTTCAGCGACCCCGAAAACCCATGGGTTCGTGGTTTCAAGCACCTCCTGCAATTCCTTCTGGTTTGACCTTGGAACGACTTTGGGTCGACCCAACGGAGCAAACCGACCCCAGATACGGGTTCAGCGACCCCGAAAACCCATGGGTCCGTGGTTTTAAGCACCTTCTGCAATTCCTTCTAGTTTGACCTTGGAACGGCCTTGGGTCGACCCAACGGGGCAAACCGACCCCAGATACGGGTTCAGCGACCCCGAAAACCCATGGATCCGTGGTTTTAAGCACCTTCTGCAATTCCTTCTAGTTTGACCTTGGAACGACCTTGGGTCGATCCAGCGGGGCAAACCGACCCCAGATACGGGTTCAGTGATCCCGAAAACCCATGGGACCGTGGTTTCAAGCACCTTCTGCAATTCCTTCTGGTTTAACCTTGGAACGACCTTGGGTCGACCCAACGGGGCAAGCCGACCCCAGATACGGGTTCAGCGACCCCGAAAACAAAATAAATATGCGCAAGTCATTTGGGATCTCATGTTTATGTGGGTTCTTATATTTACTCATACTTATTACAGTGTGGGTCTCCCATTCAATCGTCATTTCAGTCTCAACTATCGAGCCAGTGCTGTGATTCTCGAGAAATTTTATCTACAACTATTGAGAAATATTTTTTTTCGAATATTTCACTTTTCTACTTATAGCTCATTTGACATCTCTGTCCCAACCAGTCATAAGCTCTCAGCAGTGTTTGATGCTCGATTCTTTGTTCTCGTTGAGTTTGAGTACATACAAAATCGTATCCCAACTCTTACAATGCAAAGAGACAGAATATCGCTTCTCATGATTCGAGGTTGGGGAGATGTGAAACGTTCTTTCATGCAGGTAAGAAATGTTTTTAATGAAACTTTCAGAAATGGGCTAACTCCGATTTCAAAATCAACAGTTGAACGTACTGTAAAACGTTTTGAAGATATCGGTAGTGTGAAAGATCGTCCACGAACAGGACGGCCAAAAACAGCTACTACAGAAGAGGCATCATTAAATATTGTACTCTCGGCTGTAGAAGATCCTCATTGCACTCTTAGCAAACTCGCTCAAGAGCATGAAACAAGTAAGAAATCTGTTCATAGAGTATTACGAACAAATAAATTTCATCCCTTCAAAGTAAAACTTGTTCATGAGTTAAATGAAGACGATTTTGATCGTCGAGTTGAGTTTTGCGAAGATATGATGGAACGGATCGATGATGATCCTAACTTTCATCACAACATAGTTTTCTCTGATGAAGCAACATTCCAACTCAATGGTACTTTGAATAGGCATAACAGCAGGTATTGGGCTGCTGAGAACCCCCATTGGATGCGCGAAGATATGACACAAAATCCTCAAAAGTTGAATGTTTGGGCCGGGATATTAAACAACAAACTCATCGGTCCTTTTTTCTTCGAAGGAAATATGAATGCCGAAATGTATGAGGATATGCTCCGTAATCAAATAGTGCCGAAAATTATAGAGGTAACTGGTAAAAATTTTGAACATACTTTTTTCAACAAGATGGAGCTCCAGCGCATTACGGTAGAAATGTTCGCAGGTATTTAGACGTCGTTTTTCATGATAGGTGGATAGGACGAA
This sequence comes from Torymus aiolomorphi, assembly GCA_036365515.1. Taxonomy (NCBI): domain Eukaryota; kingdom Metazoa; phylum Arthropoda; class Insecta; order Hymenoptera; family Torymidae; genus Torymus; species Torymus aiolomorphi. The sequence continues at coordinate 167,604,640 of CM070875.1, read as the reverse complement.
GAGGCTACATTGAGTGGCCAGCCAGATCACCCGATTTAACGCCGTTGGACTATTTCCTATGGGGTTATCTTAAAGATATAGTTCACAAAACTAAGCCTCGGAATTTAGAAGAATTACGACAACGTATACAAGATGAATGTGATAATATGCCTGCTGACTATCTCGTGAATGCCGTTGAAAGCTTTTACAATAGATTAGACTACTGTCAAGAAGTTGATGGAAACCATTTGAAAATTTATTGAAATGATTCTCAAGACCTCTAAAATTATTGAAACTTTTTTAAAGTCTTGCCTTCACCGGCTGGACTGCGGAGGTCCTGCCTTGACAGGCTGGACTGCGGAGGTCTTGCATTGACTCGCTGGACTGCGGAGGTCTTGCCTTGACTGGCTGGACTGCGGGAGATCTTGCCTTGACTGGCTGGACTGCGGGAGGTCTTGCCTTCACCGTCTGGTCTGCGGAGGTCTTGCCTTCACCGGCTGGACTACGGAGGTCTTGCCTTCACCGGCTGGACTGCGGAGATCTTGCCTTCACCGGCTGGACTGCGGAGGTCTTGCCTTCACCGGCTGGGCTGCGGAGGTCTTGCCTTGACTGGCTGGACTGCGGAGGTCTTGCATTGACTCACTCGACTGCGGAGGTCTTGCCTTGACTGGCTGGACTGCGGAGGTCTCGCCTTGACTGGCTGGACTGCGGAGGTCTTGCCTTCACCGGCTGGCCTGCGGAGGTCTCGCCTTGAGTGGCTGGCCTGCGGAGGTCTTGCCTTAACCGGCTGGACTGTGGAGGTCTTACCTTCACCGGCTGGACTACGGAGGTCTTGCCTTCACCGGCTGGACTGCGGAGATCTTGCCTTCACCGGCTGGACTGCGGAGGTCTTGCCTTCACCGGCTGGACTGCGGAGGTCTTGCCTTGACTGGCTGGACTGCGGAGGTCTTGCATTGACTCGCTGGACTACGGAGGTCTTGCCTTGTCTGGCTGGACTGCGGGAGATCTTGCCTTGACTGGCTGGACTGCGGGAGGTCTTGCCTTCACCGGCTGGCCTGCGGAGGTCTCGCCTTGACTGGCTGGCCTGCGGAGGTCTTGCCTTCACCGCCTGGACTGCGGAGGTCTTGCCTTCACCGGCTGGGCTGCGGAGATCTTGCCTTCACCGGCTGGACTGCGGAGGTCTTGCCTTCACCGGCTGGACTGCGGAGGTCTTGCCTTGACTGGCTGGACTGCGGAGGTCTTGCATTGACTCGCTGGACTGCGGAGGTCTTGCCTTGACTGGCTGGGCTGCGGGAGATCTTGCCTTGACTGGCTGGACTGCGGGAGGTCTTGCCTTCACCGTCTGGTCTGCGGAGGTCTCGCCTTGACTGGCTGGCCTGCGGAGGTCTTGCCTTCACCGGCTGCACTGCGGAGCTCTTGCCTTCACCGGCTGGACTACGGAGGTCTTGCCTTCACCGGCTGGACTGCGGAGATCTTGCCTTCACCGGCTGGACTGCGGAGGTCTTGCCTTCACCGGTTGGGCTGCGGAGGTCTTGCCTTGACTGGCTGGACTGCGGTGGTCTTGCATTGACTCGCTCGACTGCGGAGGTCTTGCCTTGACTGGCTGGACTGCGGAGGTCTCGCCTTGACTGGCTGGACTGCGGAGGTCTTGCCTTCACCGGCTGGCCTGCGGAGGTCTCGCCTTGACTGGCTGGACTGCGGAGGTCTTGCCTTCACCGGCTGGCCTGCGGAGGTCTCGCCTTGAGTGGCTGGCCTGCGGAGGTCTTGCATTGACTCGCTGGACTGCGGAGGTCTTGCCTTGACTGGCTGGACTGCGGGAGATCTTGCCTTGACTGGCTGGACTTCGGGAGGTCTTGTACAAAAAGTGTTTTTTTAACGCCCTGATACACGAAATTCGATGGGGTGTCCAGATGATCGGAGTATAAGAACGTTGACCTTCAAAGGACCTTCGGCTCACTGTTAACCCCGTATGTATCTTACACCCCTGGAATGGTAAGTTTTCCCGCATTTCTGCAACAAAAAGATGGTTCCCATTCAAAAAATTGGACTTGACATTCAAATGACCTTGAAGGTCAAGCCCAAGGACAAATTCAAGGTCACCATCAGATAGCCAGGGAAAAATCCTACATCTTTTGTATGAAACATTTTTTCCGAAAATGCATTCCCGCTGAGATAACTGGCCGTCCCGGAACTTTTGACACACCCTGTATACAAAATACACACACACACACACACACACACACACACACACACACACACACATATAAATAAATAATTACATAAAAATATACATGAATTATATAAAACAATAATAATTCAAATAAACTATTATAATTTAGTATCATCATTTATTTCTGTAATATTAACACTTGAGGTTTCTGATGGTATGAAAGTTACAATAGGCCGATGATGACTAAAATAAGCAACAAAAGTGTTACTTGTAACGTCGTGAGGATGTCTTGTGAATACCGCATCTATTGTTGTACCATATCTCGTTGTAGATTGATTTGGATTATTATTCATGTACAACTGAAATTCTTCTTGAAGGAACGTAGTTAACGATGCTGACTCATCTTTGGCGAAATTAGCGATGACCGTTACAAAATATACACTGTACATGAAGATACTTCGCATCACGCCACGTATAAGCAACTGCTGTGAGTTTGGCATCACGTTACACAGAGAGAGAGAGAGAGAGAGAGAGAGAGAGAGAGAGAGAGAGAGAGAGAGAGAGAGACGCTATACACTATACACACGCACACACACATAAGGAGTAGAGCGGGAAGCGTCGCATCAGCGAGAGAGAGAGAGAGAGAGCCGAGTAGGCCGGGGTAGAGGGGGAAGCGTCGCATCAGCGGAAGAAAGCCGAGTATAAGCCGGAGGCGGAGCCTAAACGACGGAGCGAGCCGAGCAGTTGCGCGACTCCCCGAAGTTTTCGCACCACGCATCGCGACACCGGCCGCCGTCGTTACTCGCCAGGCGCGCCATAAGATGTTTCACATCAAAAATTGCAGCATTGGATTCGTTGCTTGCCGATGATAGCGACACATCTACCATATTTATGGAGTACAACGGGCGTCAAAACTCCGTGTCTCGCAGACTAAATTTCGCAAGTGAAGCCGATTCTTCGAGTAGCGGAGAGTGGATAGAAGACGAGGCACCGCATATGCCACACGAGCAGGGGAGTGTAGCGGAGGGTACAAGCCAGAGAGAAGAGGATATCTCAGGTAGCGATGACGAACGGCCACGTTTAATATACATTCCGATTCAACAACAACAACAACAACAACAACAACAACAACAACAACAACAACAACAACAGCAAAAGCAGCAAGAAAACGAAGAAGCGCCTGAGGCTGCTGCACTTTCTGAAGATGAAGAGAGCGAAAGCATGATTCGAGTAGTTTCTTCCTTGGACGAAGAAGACGAAAATACAAGGATGCCAGGTCATGCTGTGGTGGCGGCCATTATGAGCAATGACCCCCAGCCGAGTCGAAACACCGAGCGGCTACGTGCAGGAAATCTGCACAATTTTTAGACCTCCAGGGCGAGACGTTCAGAAAGATCATTTCATAATTTGGAGGACGGAAATCGTTTGGTATGGAATAGTTTCGACGAGACTAATCCCCTGGATCGCCGTGTTAATGAATGTAAGTTTTTTATTCCTAAATATATTGTTTGCACTCATTAAAATTTTTTATATATATATATATATATATATATATATCTTCTACTTCATCCGTTGTATACAAAGGAGAACTTTCATCTACGGCCTGGTCATGGAACCAGCGCAATTCTTGTGCACGTCGTACGTGAAAAATTCTTCTTGCGTAAACCAATAAATGTGGTATATCGTAGCCTGGTGTCGCCAGACCGTCACCGCTATTTACTCTTCTTCGTATAACTTAAAATATATATATATAATATCGGTTTTTAAGTTATACGAAGAAGAGTAAATAGCGGTGACGGTCTGGCGACACCAGGCTACGATATACCACATTTATTGGTTTACGCAAGAAGAATTTTTCACGTACGACGTGCACAAGAATTGCGCTGGTTCCATGACCAGGTCGTAGATGAAAGTTCTCCTTTGTATACAACGGATGATTTAGAAGATTTATTATATATATATACAACGGATTATTATATATATATATATATATTATATATATATATATATATATATATATATATAATATATTATATATATATATATATATATATTTATATATATATATACATATATATATATATATATATATATATATATAAATATATATATATATATATAAATAATATCGGTATTTAAGTTATAAGAAGAAGAGTAAATAGCGGTGACGTTCTGGCGACACCAGGCTACGATATACCACATTTATTGGTTTACGCAAGAAGAATTTTTCACGTACGACGTGCACAAGAATTGCGCTGGTTCCATGACCAGGCCGTAGATGAAAGTTCTCCTTTGTATACAACGGATGATTTAGAAGATTTATTATATATATATATATATATATATATATAATATCGGTTTTTAAGTTATACGAAGAAGAGTAAATAGCGGTGCCGGTCTGGCGACACCAGGCTACGATATACCACATTTATTGGTTTACGCAAGAAGAATTTTTCACGTACGACGTGCACGAGAATTGCGCTGGTTCCATGACCAGGCCGTAGATGAAAGTTCTCCTTTCTATACAACGGATGATTTAGAAGATTTATTATATATATATATATATATATATATATATATATATATATATATATATATATATATATATATATATATATATATATATATATATATATATATATATATATATATATAATATCGGTTAAGTTATACGAAGAAGAGTAAATAGCGGTGACGGTCTGGCGACACCAGGCTACGATATACCACATTTATTGGTTTACGCAAGAAGAATTTTTGACGTACGACGTGCACAAGAATTGCGCTGGTTCCATGACCAGGCCGTAGATGAAAGTTCTCCTTTGTATACAACGGATGATTTAGAAGATTTATTAGATCGCGTGCGCGAAAATTTTAACGGGAAGCCGGAAGACTAATTGTTTTAATAAAAAAAAATATTGTATTTTTTAAATTTAATTTTTAATATACAAATTACAGTGCGAGAAGGTGACTTTTTATTTTATTCACCATCACTCTCTCCCTCATCGGACATAGCTTTGTCACCTACAGCATCATCTACAAGCTCGATATGGCCATCGCTCCCACCGTTTTCCGCATCAGAGATTGCCGTAAATTCAACAGTGGACGAGAGTAGAGAACCACTGCAATTGGGCGAAGGCAGTAGCATGTATAGGAGCAGTGCCGAAGAAGACGGCAGCGGAGATAACTTAGAGAATGATACTCTCGAGATAAGCCCACCGGTGGTAAGATTTACTATTCTACAAGAAAGCGAGAATTTCGAACGTAGATTTCAAATTATCGGTCGTTCCATTGTACTGCGCGTCAATAATCCGCCCGACGAATGCGATAACCCAATTCTTTGGATCGAATTGACTATGCGGGATATTCACGCGTACGTTATTTCGATGGTGCTGGATGACGACACTGTATTAGTCGGAGTTGCGATAAGGAGTGAACACTTTTTGCACGGCACGGCTGGTCTGTCTTTTCGTCCACCTGAAAATTTTTTTTACGATGATTTATGTAATTTAATTTCCAGTATAACTCAAAGTAACCAAGATTTTCATGTGGATGATAGCTTTATTTTACAAATCACATTTATAAGCGTTCCTGTGGGCTCAGGTGCAGCCAGATCGAAAAAATTATCCATCGACAGCGTGTCTCAGCGTTCAATAGTATCAAAGGGGTTATTAATCTATGCTACGACCCATGTGCGAAGCATTTCGATACTATTTTAAACGTAATAGGTTTAGCGAGGACAAAATTTTTTTGCAGTTATTGCAATAAATGCTTTCATTTCATTGATCAACACAAATATAGAAAAACTTGCTCGAAATGTTTCGTTTCTCCACCCTGCTTATCAGATGGCATCGATTTAATAAAATGCGCGAAATGCAATAGAGATTTTTTCGGCACTTCGTGTTATCACAATCATTTAGAGGACGGTAGTTATAAAAAGAAAAATAAAAAATTATATGACATTGTACAATTTTGCACACGATGTTGTAAAGTAACAAATCGTTATCGCGGACGACACGTGTGTGGGAAAATTTTGTGTAAATCTTGTAAAACTAATCATTTTATAAACGAAAATTGTTATATGCAACATATAACAAAAAACGGTGAATACGCGAAAAAAAATTTTTATACATTTTTTATGATTTTGAAACGCGTCAAGATGAAGCGTATTTAAATCACGAAAGCACGAAAATTCACGTACCTAATTTGTGCGTAGTACAACAAGTCTGCACGGATTGCATCGATCAAGATGATGTTTCACAATTTTGCCACACATGCGGTATTGGCGAATATGTTTTTCGGGAGAATCCTGTTACACGATTGATAGAATTATGCGTTCGAGATAAAACAGCTTTAATCAAATCGTGTGTATCGCGCACAACGCTCGCGCTTTCGATGCCCAATTTATATTAAAGGAGTAGGCCGAGTGAGGGAGTCAAGTTTTGCCTAGTGTTATTTTAAATGGGGCGAATATTATCTCTATGCGATATGGGCGTACTAAATTCATAGACAGTTTAAATTATTTTCAAGCGAAATTGAGCGCTCTCTCGGCTGCCTTCGGTTTGCCGCAAAGCAGCAAAAAAGGTTTTTTTTCCGCACTTTTTTAATACCGTTGAAAATCAGGATTACGTAGGCCCTATGCCCGATCCAACATTTTCGCACCAAATTCCATGTCCGCCAACGAGAGAGCGTCTTTTTTCCAGTGGTACAATGAAAACGCGCCGGATTATGTTTTTAACTTTAAAAATGAAATTGTCGAGTATTGCCGTATGTACGTGGAAATATTGCGTCGTGCATGCATAGCTTTTCGAAAAATTTTTCTTGATATCGGTAAAACAGATCCCTTTGGTTCGGCGACCACGATCGCGTCGGCGTGTTCTTATTTATTTAGGAAAAATTTTCTCAAGGCTAACACCATAGGAATTTTACCACCTACTGGTTACAGGCGCGCTGACAAACACTCTCAAAAAGCTGTCAAGTGGCTATTGCAGTGCGAGCGTGAAATCGGACGAGAGATTATTCACGCCGGGCCTGGACGTGAATATCGTTTACCAGAAGGATTTTTAGCTGACGGATATTTGTCTCCTCCGGCGACAGAGGCTAGTGTCTCGACCACGACATCGTCATCATCATCAGTTTTTACATCGGGTAAGGGCGTTGTGTTCGAGTATCAAGGCTGCTATACACACGGCTGTCCGCGCTGTTTTGAAAACAAACGCGATACGCAGACTGCTTTCAATCGCACACATAACGAAGCCTACGAAAATACGCGCCGTAAGATAGATAAAATAAAGTCGCGCGGGTACGAGGTGCGTGAAATTTGGGAATGCGAATTCGACCGCCGCATAACCGAAAATCCTCAAATCGCGAATTATGTAAATAATCATCCGCTTATTAGCAAAATGATTTTAAACCCGCGAGATGCATTCTTCGGAGGGCGCAGAGAAAATATTAGATCGTATTACAATGTTAGCGAGGGTGAAACAATTAGATATACGGATATTTGCCCGTTATATCCGTATATATGTAAAAGAGGCCGCTTCCCGCTTGGACACCCAGATATATTTGTCGGTAGTCAGTGCGATACGTTGACGGGAGGAAACAATGATAATGTCTCGCGAGTAGAAGGATTGATCAAATGCAAAGTGTTGCCACCTCGCAAATTGTTCCTTGCTCTCCTACCGATAAAAATGCACGGAAAATTACTGTTTGCTCTCTGTAGCTCTTGTTGCGAGGAGATGCGACAAGATGATTGTAATCACGAAGACGATGGCGAGCGTGAATTCTTGGGTACATGGGTAGCCGATGAGTTAAGAAAAGCCATAGAATTGGGTTATCGAGTTACTAAAATGCATATAATATGGAACTATAAAATGACGCAGTATGATCAGCAGAGCGATAAAGGCGGGTTGTTCGCCGACTATGTGAATGCGTTTTTGAAACTGAAACAAGAAGCTAGTGGGTGGCCGGCATGGTGCGAGAGCGAAGGGGATAAAGAGCGTTACGTAAACGAGTATGAGGTAGCCGAAGGCAAACGACTGGAGGGGCAAAATGTCAAGAAAATCGCCGGGTTGCGTGCAGTGGCAAAGCTCTGCCTCAATTCTTTTTGGGGAAAATTTGAGCAACGCAGCAATTTAAAGCAGACTGCGATTGTAAAAACGTGCGAGGCCTTACTCAGACTCTTTGTGGCTCCCGATAAAGAAGTGCTCAGTGTATTACCCATCAACGACGAACTGTTGTATGTATACTGGCAACACATTGCGGAGGCAATGGAACAGGCCCCTAATACTAATGTAGTCGTCGCCGCTTACACTACAGCGCAAGCACGACTAAAATTATATAGTTATTTAGAGAAACTCAACTGCCGTATATTGTACTATGACACCGACTCCTGTGTATTCGTTTGTAACGAGCGTGCGAAAAATGAGGAATGCAGACCTCATATCGGCTCGCTATTAGGCGATATGACCGACGAACTCGGCCAAAATATATACACTGAAACTTTCTTATCCGACAGTCCTAAGTTTTACGCTTACAGAGCGACAGATTCGTCTACAGGAGAAAAATTTGAATGTTGTAAAATTAAAGGAATAAGGTTGGATTATACTAAAACCTTGAAAATAAATTTTGACAGTATCAATCGGCTGATCGAATCTTTTTTCGGCGGCGATCCAAGTAGTATCAAATTAAACTTTAGAGCGATAAGACGAATGCCGGATCACGATTTCGTCACACGAGACGAAGTTAAAACATGTTGTATCGTTTTGAATAAACGGCGCTATCTTAGTAAAGAATTGTCATTGCCTTTTAGCTATAAGCGTCAAAACATTCTTTATTAATAAAAAATAAGACTTTTGTAAATGTTGTTCTTGTTGTTGTTGTTATTTTCCTCTCTCTCTCTCTCCCCAGGTACGTACTAGCACGCTGTTCTTATCGCTCCGACTTTGAGCGCTTTTTCACCTTTAGTCACGGCTCCGGTGTGAGTCTGTATACTTTTAGACTGACCGGTCTCCCGCAGGCTCCATGTGACCGGAGCATAATCTGCGTGGCTCCTTTTTTTTTGAGCCGGGAGACCGTATTTCCTTCGTGCATTCGTCCTGGAGAGGTTAGGAGTGCGGCGCTGTTTTGGCGGGACCGTCGCGGGCAAGCCAAACAAACACCTACTTGCTCAACAGTTGGCCAACCTGCGTGCCTTCCTTGCGCAGCCGTAATCGCCGGCGCCAACTTTAATTTCGCCTGGCTACCATCATGTCGGCTGCACTGGTCACCTGCCCAGTGTGCGGTGATGCATCCACTCCACCCACTAGCACGTGCCCTACCTGCCAGCAACTGTGTCATACACGTTGCTCTGGCAAAAAAAAGGGGGCGCAGTGTGATAAATGCAGGAAGCAGCGCAAGCCAGCTGCCAAAACCACTGCCAAGGAGACGACAGCAACAAAGACAGCAAAGAGCGCGTCTACATCCGCAACTTCATCGCCGCAGTGCTCCTTCGGCAAGCAGCCAACAGTGTCGCTGGGCACCACCACCAAGCAGCCGTCAGTGCCGTCGAAGTCGAATACTTCTGTTAGTCAGGTGTGCCTGCGAAACTCTGTTTTTAATTCTAATTTTAAGTCTAGTAATTTAAGTGATAATTTAAGCATTGACTGCGGTCCCTCCGCGCCGGTTCCTTATACTACTGCTGCCTCTGACCCGCACGTCGACACTATTAACTCGACCCCCTCTCCGCGCTCCTGCTCTGGGGTGGACGCCGCGGAGCCTGGCGGCGTTGGTGCCGAGTGCTGTGAGGTCACGTTGCACGGTATTTTAAATGTAGACTCGGAGTTATCCGACGATAGACTGAGGCACGTGGCCTTTGCAGTGCTCGGCTCCATCCTTCCATCTTTGGATAGGAATAACGTTGCTGATGTTCGGGTCCTTCGCCCGCGGAGCCGGCTCGTGGAGGGAGGTGGTAAGACAGGGAGTGGCTTGGCATCCCGTCCTGGCGAGCTGCCCTCTTGCATTGTGAGGCTTACCAGTGGTGCACTTGTCAGGGACGTCATGAAAGCGAAGCGGGCGCTCGCTCACAATTACTTTACCACCAATGATATCAACCCCGTGCTTCTTGATCCGGAGCTCTCTGCCTGCCTGCCCAAACGTAAAATCTTAATTAATGAATTACTGCCTCATAATAAATTTTTGTTGTTTAAAAACTTGAGGCATACTGCTCAGGAGCTTGGTTTCAGGTACGTTTGGCATTCAGGTGGAGTGTTCCTGGCTAGGCGCAGGGGGGGCGAGCGTGCGCACGTTTTTACCTCGGCCGCTGACTTACAGGTCATTCTCACGGCGAGCCAGACTACTCCTAAAAAACTCAGGCCAACCACTGACGTCAACGTCACCGCTACTGACTGTCATGACAAAGGAAGTAACGGACGTGACGCCAGGGAGCCAGCTCTGGCAAGTAAGTCGGTGCATGCGCCCTGACTGGCTGCACCAAGTGGTAATGGGAGGAGGGATGGTGGTTCCTTCAAGGCGGGTTTTGTTAACATTAACTCGTTGAGAGCTCATATTGAGAGCCTTCGCTTGTTCCTGGCGGACAATCCCTCCTATCACATTTTTGGTATTGCTGAATCATGGTTAGGCCCCATTGTTGATGACAATATTATTAACATCCCTGGTTACTCGGTGCTTAGGCAAGATCGTAACACGATTGGAGGGGGAGTTATCCTGTATGTAAGAAATGATTTTCATATCAAGAAACTTGAATTTTCGAACTCTCTGGGTCCCGGCAAGCCGGGTACCCCTGAGTATCTTTTTTGTACGGTGCAGCAGGGCGACTCTCCTCCTGTTCTTGTTGGAATAATCTATCGACCTCCGAAGATTCCCATACAAAAGAACTCTGATTTCTTTTCTGTTTTGCGTGATCTAAGTTCCGAGTTTAGTCATAAGGTTATTATGGGCGACCTTAATGCCAATTTATTGTCAGCGAATGATGATGCCACCACCATCAGGCGCATTATTAAAGAGTTATCTCTTCAAATTGTCCCTCACGGCCCTACTCATAGAACCCCCATCTCACACACCTGGATTGACGTTGTCTTGACTGACGAGAATGACGTCACCTTAGACTGGCGGAATGAGTGGCTACCTGTCTTTGGTAAGCACAGCATCATTGATGTGACTATAGACATCTTCACGGCAAGTCCCCCTAGGACCTCTTTCTCGTACCGTGATTTTAACAAGGTTTGCCCGGAGTCACTCAATGTGCTGCTGTCTCGCTGCGACTGGGTGGCCACAAACTCCATTGAAACCGATCTGGAGGAAGCTTTAAATAATTTGAATTTTAATCTTAACATTGCAATAGATACATTGGCGCCTATAAAATCGGTTTACCTCAAAAATAAACATGCTCCCTGGTTTGGGCCAGAGTTGAGGCAACTCATCAATAAGCGTGATGCTACGCATAGGCGTTATAAGCGCACTAGTCGTGCAGATTTATTTGATGATTTTCTTCGGCTCAGCAACGAGGTCGACGTTCGCATAACACAGGAGCGTAACTCCTATCTTCATCAGCATTTCTCGGCCTCTTGCCTAAGCGAAATGAGGAGGATTCTATCGGTTTCACCCCGGGAAAGCTTAACGCTCACTTTGCGGGAATCTCCATCTCACCTCTTGAAAATATCGAAGAGGCTATGGACTTTATTTCGACTGCTAGTGATGAGGGTTTTTCATTTCAACCGGTTAACATCAATGATGTGGTCCTGGCCATCTCTCACTTCTCCTCTCAGTCGAAAGGGGTGGATGGAGTTCCTCAGTCGGTGATAGTTAAGGCTCTCCCGGTGATTGGGGATTTTATTGTCAACATCTTTAACTTCTCTTTTGCGCAGGGCATCTTTCCGCGGGCTTGGAAGCAGGCGCAGTTAGTTGCTTTAAAGAAAATCACTGCTCCTTCGTGTGTTTCTGATTTTCGGCCCATTGCACTACTATGCTTTCTCTCCAAAGTTCTCGAAAAGATAGCCCACACCCAAATTACGGAGTATCTTAATAAACATGCTCTACTCGATCCCCTCCAGACCGGTTTCCGCAAACACCACAGCACGCAAACTGCACTACTTAAACTGACAGACGACATACGTATGGCCGTAGACAAAAGGAAAGTGACTCTTTTACTACTGTTTGATTTCAGTAAAGCCTTTGACACTATCTCTCCGACTAAACTGCTATCCAAACTTCAAAGGCTCGGGTTCTCCAGAGCGGCTCTCCTGTGGATTAAATCCTATCTGCAGGGGCGCTCCCAGATAGTGTTATCAAGAAATGATACTAATGCAGAATGGTTGGAAACTAATCTGGGAGTTCCACAGGGTCCGTTCTGGGTCCCCTACTCTTCTGTTTATATGTCAACGACCTTACGGACACTCTCTGTGGTTGTGCAGCTCAGCACATTTTTTATGCAGACGACCTCCAGATCTTTCTTTATACCACCAAGGAGAATATCTTGGATGGCATAACTCGGCTATCTGATGCGGCACGACTGGTTGCTGGATGGGCGGAGGCCTCTGGTCTGCAGCTCAACGCCCGGAAAACTAAAGCGATAATTTTCGGTTCTAAGCGCAATATTAATGATATTAATTCATTGGGTTTACCTGGCGTCGGGCTGCGGGACGGGGTCCTCATCCCGTTCAGTGATGAGGTCGTGAGTCTTGGTGTTACATTGGACAGTAAACTGACATGGAAACCGTACATTGACCAAATTACGAAGAAAGTTAACAAAGCCCTCTATAGTCTGCGGTTCATTAGGGCATGTACCACCGAGACCCTCCGCAAAAGATTAGTCGAGTCTCTAGTCCAACCCCATCTTGACTACTGCTCTGTGGTAACTCTTGACGCTAGCACTGAACAACGTACTCGACTTCAGAGACTCTCCAATTCATGTGTGAGGTACATTTTTGGTGTTAGGAGGGATGAGCATATCTCCCCCTTTAGAAGACATCTGGACTGGCTCCTCACTGATTCGCGCCGACTTTATTTCATGGCGATTTTACTTTTCAAAGTTTTAAAACTCAAAGAGCCAGGCTACCTTGCCGAGTTTTTTTCGGCCTATACTCCAAGGTCTTCTAGTAGGGGTGCCCGTCAGGAAGAAGATCTTAAAGTCCCTTTGGTGAGCACTGAATCGGGTGCTCGCAGTTTTCAAGTTCAAGGTGCCCGTCTCTGGAACTCTCTTCCTTCTTCCCTTCGCCACTCACCGTCAATCTTTTCCTTCAAGAGGGCGGTACGTCAATATCTTTTAGACTTGGACTCGTAGCCCTCTCTGCGGGTCAGCATGCAGCTTTATTAGTATTACTACTTTTAAGTATTGTTGTTATTATCTGTTTTTATCGAATTAAATTCTGGCTATCTTGCCTCTCGACTTAGCTAATATTGTTTAACAATTAGCGCTAACTGTGATATCGACCACTAGTCACCACTAGTTAACACTTCTTGAAGTGCTTTTTATATTCATACTATTAGTGTTACTTGCCTTGACCAAAGCTTTGTTAGTAATTTTTTATTTACATTTTTCTCTAACTAGTAACATTGATGACTTCTTAGTTTTTTTTTTAATATTTATTTTTTTATATTTATTTTATACACGTGTTTTCATATGTTTTCTCATATGTATATTGTCATGATATTTATGTATCTATTATTGTATGATTTATAATTTTTACCTGTTGGGTGAAATAAAGGCTTATCTCTCTCTCTCTCTCTCTCTCTCTCGCAATGTTCATTTTAGAAAAATAAATTTTTTTTTTATAAAAAATATTTCACGCGCGTGCTGCTGCAACAGCTGATTTGCACGCCCAAAGTATAGGCTTTTTGAAGACGGCAAATATCAACTCATACGCGCTAGGGGTACAAGCTTGTACACACGCGGGCCGACGCGCGCGCCGCATAAGCTGATACGCGCGCGCACGCGCGCAAAGTATTCGCTTTTAAAGCGGCGAATATCAGCTTATGCCACGCGGTGTACAAGCTTGTACACGCACCCGGTGCGCGGTGCATATCAGCTGATGAAGCATCGCGCCGTACCGCCGCGGGGCCCACGCGCGCCGGGGGTCACTGATGAGACAGTTGGTTTTTCTCATGCGAAAAAAATGATAAAAGCACGTGCAAATTGGGTTTAGTTGTCAGTCTCGAAAATGGATACGCGCTGGAAACATCCATTTACGTGTTGCGTGTGCGGACCTACCGGATGTGGCAAAACGCAGTTCGTCAAAAAATTTCTCGCATATTTACCGGCAATCTGTAACGTACGCTTCGATCGCATACTTTTTTATTACGCCGAGTGGCAAGAGGCCTATCGGGTGGAGCTGTGACCCGGTGGTGGTGATGACGCACCGCGTATCGAATTTCGGAAAGGTCTACCTCAAGCGAGCGATTACTCTAACGATAGCGATAAAAAGAAATTACTTATACTCGATGATTTGATGCGTGAATCTTCATGCGATGTGATATTAGATTTGTTCACGAAGGGCAGTCATCACAAAAATATTAGCGTTATATTCATAAAGCAAAATATTTTTCATAAAGGAAAGTCACAGCGCGATATAAGTCTGAACACAAAATACATCGTACTGTATAAAAACCCGCGTGATCGCACTCAAATACAGCACTTGGCGCGTCAAGTGTATCCGGAAGATCCAAAATTTCTGCAAGAGGCCTACCTTGATGCCATGCGAACCTCACATACGTATCTTTTTCTCGATTTGTCGCAAGACTGTGTCGACGAATTTAGATTTCGCTGTTGCATATTTCTCGATGACAAAAGGCACTACGCTTATGTGCCAAAAAATTCAAAATTTCGATAGTTTAATTATATTTTAAGGTGAAGGAGAGGGGGGTGAAGCAAAAAAAAAGAAATAGATACGTCAGACGCGCGAGCACTCGACACAGTTGAGAGGTAATGATGGCAGGAGCAACACGGATGAATTCTAGACGCTGTTTGCCTTGTACTAAACGTTTTCCCAAAAAACAGTTGGCACTTTTGGGTGCTCTATCACACTGCGACGGCAAACAGCGTTCGGCCATCCTTCGTACGGCTGATAAATCACTCATCAAGTGCATATGCGAGTGCGCATTAAAAGTTTTACACGGCGTAGTAAAATTGAGAAATTGCGAGAAGAAACAGCTGAATAAGCACAAGCCCGTATTACGCAGATTAATCAATTACAAGTTATCAAGTTGAAAAACTAAAAAACGCGCAATAGTGCAGAACGGAGGATCTTTTTTGCCAGCTCTTCTAGCGCCCATCGTAGGCGTACTCATATCTAAACTGTTTGGAGGAGGAGGAGGAGGAGGAGGAGGAAAGCAGTGAAAAAAAATAATCAGAGAAAGCGGTATGGAACGAACTCGTAAAATGGTAATCGTGCCCGAAGACGCAATCGAACGCGTGCAAGCCGTCGAAACAACGAAAAATATTGCCCCCAGTGAAGTCTCCAGCGTAAATTCCGTGCAAACTCCCGGTGATAATTTGACCAGATTAGACGCCGAAATGTTCGATATTCTTCACTCGAAGAAAGGGGTTAAAGACGCTTACGAAAAATGTTAAAATTACTTACAAGTTTTGCGACGTTATCTTTTTTTCCGTGAAAGCGAGCACAACAGCAGCAGCGATGCTCAGCGAGAAATCGACGAAATTGACGAGACACTAGCACCACTCAGCGAAGAAGCCATTATCGATGGTGTACCCAAGGCATATCAGCTCAAGGTTCGGCTTTTGTTGCTTCATTGGAAAACAGTAGCATCCGAATGTCTCAAGTGGAGCAATGCCGGAACAGTGAGTATAGATGGCCGCACGGTCGAGCGTTCTAATATTATAGAATTACTGAACGATGTGGTTAGAAGGGGAAAAAATAACGACGAAGAAGCACCAGTTGGACGCATGGAGTTTTCTAAATTTGTTAAAACTTTCGATACCTCGACAAATTTAATAGGCAACAGCGAAGTTTTAAAAATTGGCAGAGTACTCACAGCGCCTTTGAATACGGCCAAACGACGAATGAATAAGGAAGACGCGAATGCAGGGCCCTCTACCGTGCTTACGAGGAGAAGAAAGGCTGAACAAAGTAAAAAAAAGTGGTTACGATTCCAAATATAAAAACCGCACACACTTACACACACACACACACACAGACGCACACGCATACGCACACGCACACGCACACGCACACACACGCACGAGCACACGCAAATGCACAAAGAGACGATGTACGAGAAACAGTATTACGATCTCTCGCACGAGGCGGGATACGCGGCTGCAAGAAATCTCGTACGCGTAAATAAAAAGAGAAGTAAATCCAATGAGAAGGCTAAAATATACGCATGGCTTAGTAACCAAGACGCTTACACGCTTCATCATCCTATAAAACGAAAATTTCCGAGACTGCGCTACAACGTCACGAACGTGGACGACCTGTGGGAGTGTGATTTACTACAGTTAACCTCGATAAAAAACTATAACGACGGCTTCTGCTATATTCTTGTTGTTGTGGATGTGCTCAGTAAGTATGCGTGGATCGAACAATTGTGCGACAAAACAGCGCGCAACGTTGCCGGTGCGTTCGAAAAAATTCTAGACAGAGCGAGCCCGCGAGTATCGGTGTGTTTACAATCCAATCGTGGCAAAGAATTTTTCGGCTCAGTTTTTCAAAGCCTTCTAAACAAAAATATGACATACAATTTAGAGTAGCGCGAAATCCCGATATCAAAGCGGCTGTAGTCGAGAGACTCAACAGAACAATAAGAGAGCGTACGTGGCGCTATTTCTCCCACAAAAATACAAAAAGTTATGTCGACGTAGTACAAAAAATTATATACGCTTACAACCACAAATTGCATAGAACAAAAATGAAACCATCTAAGGTAAATCTGTACAACGCAGCAAAAGCCCGAGAAAATTTGCAAAAGCGTGCTCTTCGACAAAGCGCGGTGCAGAGAAACGGCCGCAAGAGGGCCCACCAAGCCATACCTAAATTCAAGGTGGGTGACTTCGTTCGAATCAGTTGGACTAAAAATACCTTCGAGCGCGGTTGTAAAAATATTTCAGCGAGGATGTGTTCAAGATAAAAAGGGTGTCGCGACGACAGAATATCTTCACGTACGTTCTCGAAGACTTAAACGGTGAAATTATCAACGAATTCTTTTACACGGAAGAACTCGTGTTGGTTGGCCGAGAACGCATCACAAACCATCAAACATTTAAAGTGGAGCGCATAGTTCGTACGCGTGGACGAGGAGCAAATAAGCAACTACTAGTCAAGTGGTTAGGATACCCTGACAAATTCAACTCTTGGATAAAGGCGAGCGATCTCGATAGAATCTGAAAAAAAAAATGGAGAACCAAGATGAATTTTACATGGTGTTACCGAGTAAAAGCAGTATGATGTATTTCAGCGATAATACCACAACTTGCTTCACCACGCATTTACAGCGCGAGATTAGGCTGCACGGTGAATGGCTCGTAGGTCTAGCTGAAATTTACGTGCCTTTTACTGTAAACCACGTACAAAATACTGAAGCTTCTTATTCGTTTTGTTCCTACGACAGGGGTAAGGTAGTACGCAAAGACGTTTGCCACTTTCCCGACGGTATTTATAAAACAATAGAACAGCTAGCTGCCGAGATAAATAGATCGAACGACGTATATCAACATCAAGTACTGGAGCCGATGAAAAGCCGCTTAGGATATTACGCCATAAAGCTAACATGCCATTGTGAAGAGTTTCACGTGACGGAATTCAATGATGGTATTGAAAATTTCGTGACCAAAGAAATGTTCACGACCGTCAACGAGGGCATCAGAGTCATTGAGGGTGTTAGACCTGCTTCATTGTCTCGCGCTATACCTGATCAAATGTACGTTTACACGGACATTTGCGAACCATACACAGTCGGCGACACTCAAGCATCTCTTCTACTTATAGTTTCAGTCACAGATCCAAATTACAAATTTGGTTGTAACTACGTGCAGCATTTTGCTCCGATACATTACATACCGTTACTTTATCATACTTTCCAGAATATAGTTATAGATATAGGAGATCAGCACGGAGATCCTATACCATTCGAATATGGTACGTTGACGGTTACGCTACATTTTAAACGCAACCGCTAAAAAATTATAGCCAATATGAGTTACTACATTCAGTGCTACAACGACGAGCAAGTCGGGGGTGGTGGTGTTAGGAGAGTTTTCGCTGGCTCTACTTATCAAAGAGGCCGAGGAGTGGGAGCATGGTTAGGCGGCCTGTTTCGAATAATGCTGCCTTATATCTCCAGTGGAGCGAAAGCTGTAGGAAAAGAAACCATACGAGCGGGGTTAAATATTTTCGATGGCGTGGCGAATAACGGTGTCAATTTCAAAGAAGCAGTGAAGGTCAGAGCCAAAAGAAAAAACTTGAAGAGAAAAGCAGCCGAAAAAATATCTGAGATGATGAAAGGCTTGGGTTATAAGATGCCTGCTCACAGACGAAAACGTCAGTTGAGGAAGACAAGCGGATTAGTTCGCATCACCGACAAAAAGAAGAAGAAGAAGGGACGAACAACTATAAGAAAAGGCGGCAGAGTCAACAAGAAGAGGAAGAAGCCCACTTTTAGAAATATTAACGACATCTTCGGCCCGAAATAGAAAAAATGGCGTTCTTACATTCACAGTCGACAGAATGTATGTCCAGTGAGTTAGACATTTTTTCTTTACCTGTGACTCTAACTTCCATAGAGAGTAGCAGTTTCTTACACTACAAGCCCGTGTCATCGCTCAGCGACGAAGGAGATGCTCCCATAGAGTTTGTGGTGCCGAGTGGTAGTGAACATTACATAGATCTTGCGCGCACGATGCTTTATATTCAAGCAACGGTTGAACCAATAGAAGGCGAAGCGAAAAACGCCAAAGTTGTGCCAGCTAACAATTTTCGTCATTCGCTATTTAATCAAGTCGACGTTTTTTTTTAATCAAAAGCTCTATTCACCTCCCAACAACGCCTACCCCTATAGAGCTTATATTGAATCGTTGTTGAATTATTCTCCGGCTGCTAAAGAATCGCATTTAACTACAGCACTTTGGTACGATGATACGTTTGACAACTTTGAAGCTGCTCCGAATATTCCTATAGAAAATGCTACCGCTAACAAAGGTGCCCTATATCGTCAACATTACATACTTGGAGGGAAAACCGTCGATATGATTGGTCATTTGCATTGCGACGTATTTAATCAAGATAAAATGCTTACCAACGGAGTGCAGATGAGAGTACGCCTCGTACGAAGCAAAGATGCATTTTGCTTGATGAATGTGTCGAATGATGGTAAATTCCGTGTCAAAATCAAAGTAGCCAGTCTCATCATACGTAGAGTAAAGATAAGTCCCGGTATTTTACTTGGGCACGCCAATGCCTTAGCTAAAGCTACAGCCAAGTATCCGATTACACGCGTCGAAGTTAAGTCTTTCACGCTTCACACTGGAATTCTCGGGGACACTCTCGACAACGTCATCCTCGGGCAGCTGCCTAAAAGAATAATTATAGGTTTCGTCGACAACAAAGCATTTAATGGAAATCGTAAATTCAACCCGTTCAAGTTTCAACACTTTTCGATAAATTATCTTTCTTTGTACGTCGACGGAGTGCAAATTCCAAGCAAACCGTTACAACCTCGCTTTACTTGCAACAGTGGTCTCTACATAGATGCTTATTATACGCTGTTTTCGGGTACAGGTATACATTTTCTCAACGAAAGCAACGGGATCAATCGTCACAATAACACGCGAGGAAATTTTCTGACAGCCTTTGATCTAACACCAGATTTATCAGCTCATTGTGTTACGCACTGGAACCTCGTACGGTCGGGTAGCATGAGCGTGGAAGTGCGATTCGAGGGCGCTCTCACTAGTACCATAAATTGCATCATTTACGCAGAATACGATAACGTTCTGGAAGTCGATTCGAGCAGGCAAATCCTATCGGATTTTAGCGCGTAAATATAAGAAGAAGGAGAAACAAGAGTAGTGAGGATAAGCGTATATCAGAAATGAAACACCTACGCGTGAGGATCAGTTGTCATTCGCTCTTTTTCATAGCGATACACTCTCGTGCTCGCTCCTTCAATCATGGATTTCGCTGTCGACATACAAGGTTTTCGCGACGTTAACCGAAATTTTTTGCCAAAGGAAGTGGCTGTGATCGCATTGCAAGAGCTCATAGTTGGTCATTGGATAGTAGGTCCACCTTGTAATTTTTTGCATTTGCCACCAGACATAAAGACGACAAATAGCTATTGCACAGTTCACGTACACGGAATACAGTGGTTCGAAGGTGACCTATCATTGCGACGCTTGCGCCATCATCTCTATAAAGTTGTCAAGAAGGCGGGAAATATCTACGTGCGCGGGGATCAAAAACGAAGATATCTCGAGAACGTGCTTGGACGTTGCGCTATAGATCTCGCAGAGTGGAGGTCGCCATCGTTTGGTAAATTAGAAGGACTGCTTCCGAATTCCTTAGTGTGTGCAAGTCATATCGAAAAACATATAGAAAATAAGAAAGACTTTTGTGCGATTTTCAAAGCAAACCTGCTAAGAAAATGGATGTACAGTATACTTCCAGAAGAGTGGCGCGAAGTAAATGAAACCATACAAAGCGAAAAATTTTACACAGCTCTTTGCAAGTATCGTAACGAACGCAGAAAGTCTTTTCGGTTTGGTGAACCATGAGGAGTAGATGTAATCGATGTAGACGATGAAGACAGCACCACACACGCGGTAAAAGCAAACGACGACGACGACGACGACGACTGTAACATCGTATTCACTGAGAACGTTCCCAGTGAGATGTCTGTAAATACAAATATATTCACGGAGAATCAATTACAAGATGAACACCAGGACAATAATGCATGCGATACGTGCGTTAAGGGCGAATACAATAGGTGTGTATGCTGCTGAACACATTCCAAAAATTTTAAGTCCGCCTGTGGCTATTGTGACCAATCTAGATACAGCAAATAAACCAGGATCGCATTGGGTTGCCATTTACATAGACAAAAATGGGTACGGAGTATATTTCGACAGTTACGGGCTCGCTCCCACCTCACCACACCATCTTGATCGCCTACAAAGAAACTGCTTGCCTTTCCAGTGGAACAAGAAACTATTACAAAGTTTTGATTCAAAAGTGTGCGGTGAATATTGCATTATGTTTTTGTACCATATGTGTAGTGGTAGTTCTTTACGCGCGTTTTGTCACATCTTTTCATACAATACATACAAAAACGATAACATAGCTACTAAATTTTATAAAGTTATTTCACAAAAGCAAGCCAGAAAGGCGAATCCTTACAGAAATCGTTTTCTTCCAAGAGACACTTCATTGGGGACTGGGCAGAGTAATCAAACATGTAACGCAAAATTATAATTTAATTATAAATTTTTTTTTGAATCATAGATGTAAGAGTAAAATATGTATACTTTTGTAAGTTCTTTGTAAAATAAAAATTCTATTTGTAAAAAATTTACATTTAGTGTTAAACTCTTTTTTCACATCCTTACCTACCTGATTCCCCTGCATGCTTTCAAGAAATTGTCACGTTAATATTATAACAGTATCTCTATTTTGCGTATTTTCATATCATACGTTGACATCGGCTGCGATTGTAACTGAAATTTTTATCGCGTAATACAAAGCCAAAAGTAAGGTTAGGTTACATATAAGAATTTATTTCGTCATCATCTTTATCTCGTATTCGTTACCGTTTAAGCTCACGTCATTTCAACGTACTTTTTTATCGCGAATACGAAACGGAAAGTGAGGTTATGTTACACTCATCGCTTTCATCTTGTTGAATTCATTATATTACAACGTCATCACTCCGTTCACTGATTGGATGAGGGAAGTGGGACGTAACAGACTCATCGGCCAATGGGAAAACAGAGCATAGTGGGGACATACGTGTAAAAGCTGGAGCACGACATGCTTGCCTTCAGTCACGAGTATCCATTCCATTTGAGAGTACGCTTCCGCGTGGATATTCCAGTGTCCGTTCAATCTCTAAGTATACTCTTACTTTAAAATGGACAAAAACGAAGCATCAGCAGTGCTTCCTGCACCACCAGCAGCATCGGTAGCAGATTCAGTAGCAGCTTCAGTAGCAGTAACTCCACCACCACTACCTCCGCCATCAACTGGACCACCACTATCTCCACCAGCAGCGGTAGCAGTAACATCGCGAGTTAATAAAAAGATGGATCTGCCAAATCTCTTCCTGTCTACAACCTACGATATCAATAAGTCAAATTCCAAAAGAGTCGTTGTTGGATTGGAACACCACGCAGGATTTTACAGAGCCGTGGTGAAACACTATAGTACAGGGTCCTGCAAAGTACGTCACTCTCGAAAAAAACAGTTGGGAACTGATCAGCGACCAAATGGATGCGATGATGGGGTATGTGCTAGATTCATTCATCTTCTACAAAGACTTCAGTAAGCCTTCAAAAATATTTCTTCCAAACCACGACATTAATATTACAACGGCGTACGGAGTGAGATCCATCCTTATCGACGGGAGACCTAATGTACCGACACCGAAGCTCGTCACAGGAGACTTTCCCGAAGGGCAACCGATAGACGAAGAGACGCAGTTTCCAGACAGTTGTTCACAGTTCGAGACACCACAGAAGAAAAGAAAATACGAAAGTCCACCCGGGATCGTCATGCAGCAGGTAACTTTGAACGGCCTACGAGATATGCGCGAATGTGTCGATGAGTGGCTAAAACGTTTAGAAGAAAGTGCCGGATTTATAAATCGCGGTATCGATAACGTAATTGAGTTTTAAAAGTTGAGTTAAAGGGAGAAAGCACTGAAAAAGCGAAAAATATTTTGAAAGACACTGCTGCGTTCAAACAATATTGTGCATTGCGTAAAAATGAAATTAATAATAGAGCAAAGTTGCACATGGAATTCGGTAATATGAATAAAGATTTGTACGACATTTTTCTTATGGAATTTTATGCATTTAGCTTATCCAACTTGGCTCATGATATGTACGATTATATGTTTGCAAATTAATTTGTAGTATTATTCGAAGGCATAAAGAATATATATTCAACATTTAATTAGAAACCAACAATCTTTTTATTTTTTACCTTCTATCATATCCACCAAACCTTTCTTATAAAATCCATATATCATAGATATACCCTGCATACTCCATTTTGGCGCCACCAGTTCCTATGCATGGTCTCTACACCACATGATGCAAAGTATAGTATATTCATTTATAATGCGATGAGCGAAACGAGAGGTACCATTTTCATATTAAATGCCAAACAAGCAAGAGGTATGGGGCCACCGCAAAGCAAGAACGCTACGAAAAATTACACCGGCGATAAAGAGAAGCAGCCGCTTATACAGCCATCATCATCATCATCGTCATCATCATGATCATCAAAATCGTCATCGCACAATAGCTTCTCCAAGAACACCTTCTCGTTTCCAGAGAAACAAGCGTACAAACGATTTTAATAATCGTTTACTGTTAATTTTTTATCAAAACGGTCCTTTTCAGGACCACAATATAATATCACGTAAAAACATACTATTCGATATCTTCTTACACACACACACACACACACACACACACAAACACACACATACACACACACACACACACACACACACACACACACACACACACATACACACACACATACACACACACACACACACACGCACGCACGCACACACACATACACACACACACACACGCCCGCTGTGGGAGGCTATCATACATGCACAATTATCGCAGCTATACTCGATAAAAATCGTGACGTCACCAAGCTCTCCGCAAGGTAAGGATTTGCAGACGCTGGCTTTCGGCTGCAGCGATAGGGCGGGCGAACTCGCTCAGCTGCCGTCCACTATAGCATGCTCATATACTCTTCGAAAAGAACGCGCTATACAGAGCATCAGTTCAATCGTGCCCCACTGTACCATGCTGAAACAGTCTCAAATGTATTACGCTATACTGGGATAGCTGTCGCAGACTTGTACCGCATGAGTCACCGCCCCGTCCCGGGACGCGGCACCTTTGTCTTGATGAACACGGTAATTAATGTATGTCTAAGTGCTTTTTAATGGTTTGTTTATATAAACAATCGTAACAAGCAATAAAACACTGATTTATTACACGCGGTATTTATGTTTTTCATAAACATAATATGTAGTTAATGTGTGTTTAATTAATTGTTTATGTAAATAAACATAATCAAACACGTTTATTTATGTTTGTTTATATAAACAAACCATTAAAAAGCAATTAAACATGGGTTAATTACCATGTTTATCAAAACAAAGGTGACGCGTCCCGGGACGGGCCGGTGACTCATGCATCGTCGCCTCACTATAGTAGGATGTATACTACTCATAGGATAAGGCTTCAAATACTCTATATTCATCCAGTTTTCTAAGAGTTGGAAATATAACATTTTTGGAAAATAATATTTTTGAAATGCTAAAATCCAAAAAAAACATAAAAATTAGTATAATTCATGAAATAAAAGTAGTTTTTTCAATAAAAAAATATTTGTTTCAAGAAATTTGAGATTTCTAACTCTTAGGTAGAAAACTGGATGAGGAAAAATATTGGCAATGCAATATCTTTGATTAATATTCGTCGACGGATTATATCTTGGGCTATTTTATCAGAAAGTATGCCTACTTATAATATACTATTAATATATGTAACTAATTATATTTTATTGATTTTTTCAAGTGGTTCTGGCCTCAAAGGTCTATATGTCTAGGATCTCCTTAAGCTCTTTCTTTCAGTACAAGAGAGTCCAAAGGTTATACTGCATTTATAATAGCTTCAGCTTAGCTTATATGCTTAGAATTGTGCAGATCTTAAGGAGTATTGAGATTCGAGGTCGGCTAGTTTGTGTAACAGGTTTTGGAGAGATAATAGTAACTTAGCTTCTGGGATCATAAGTTATCAATCAAGTATAATAACAAAAACGGCAACCAAACAAGTTTAACTAAAGCAGTACCTACTTTTGTAAAAGATTTTAATGTTATTTTTATTTAATGTTAATAGGGTATTTACATTACGCTTGGACTATCTGTATAAAAGAGTTTAAATAAGGAGTATTTAGATTTACTAAGCTTGGATTGTTTGTCTAGAAAAGATTATATTTTATGAAATAATTACATTTTAGGTTTTCCTGTGTATAGTAAAAGTTTGCCGTTCTTGGGTCACACTAAATATCACTAAAACGGGTTTCTTAGAATTTTGAGATTGGAACCTCTCAATATTCTGACTTGCTTCAGCAATTTTAGAGCGAGATTTGAATTCCACGCAGAATGCTATGTAAGAACGCACTTCAGTTTCTTCTCTCTCTCTCTCTCTCTCTCTCTCTCTCTCTCTCTCTCTCTCTCTCTCTCTCTCTCTCTCTCTCTCTCTCTCTCTCCCCCCTCTTGATGGTTCTGTGTGCATATAGTATATATGCAATCATAGGTAAGAGCGTGACCAATCACAACTGAGCAGCGGTCGGAACAAAACAGCTGATCGACGAGAGAAAAGAAGAAGAAAAATTCTTGATCTGAAAACAGCCATCGGAAATTATAAACTTGCTATACATCAAAACGACATAATATTTTTAATTGAAATTTTTTTATGCAGTATATTAAAAAAGCTATTCATTGATATATTCAAGTATAAGAAAAAACACAATGCAAAGTCGTAAAAAAATAACGAAATTCTTTCACACCCATTTCGACCTATATCTAGCGCGGTCGTCCCTCAGGCTTCTTTTACATACATTGGACAGATACTAGCCTTCGGAGCGTTCCCGCGCTCCTTGATACGTAATTAACCTGGATTCTCAAAAAATAATCAATAAAAAACAGAAAAATTCAGCAAGTTATAGTACCCCATATTCTCTATGAGCAAAAAAATCATGTCAGTATCTTTTTTTAATTTCGAAATATAACCTATTTTAAAAAAATTACATTTTTTCAATAACTTATGACAAAATATAGCTATCTATTTTTTTTAAATTGCAGAGAATTTTATCCTGCATAAAGTGAATTTAAAATGATGAACACGGTAATTAATGTATGTCTAAGTGCTTTTTAATGGTTTGTTTATATAAACAATCGTAACAAGCAATAAAACACTGATTTATTACACGCGGTATTTATGTTTTTCATAAACATAATATGTAGTTAATGTGTGTTTAATTAATTGTTTATGTAAATAAACATAATCAAACACGTTTATTTATGTTTGTTTATATAAACAAACCATTAAAAAGCAATTAAACATGGGTTAATTACCATGTTTATCAAAACAAAGGTGACGCGTCCCGGGACGGGCCGGTGACTCATGCATCGTCGCCTCACTATAGTAGGATGTATACTACTCATAGGATAAGGCTTCAAATACTCTATATTCATCCAGTTTTCTATGTAAGAGTTGGAAATATAACATTTTTGGAAAATAATATTTTTGAAATGCTAAAATCCAAAAAAAACATAAAAATTAGTATAATTCATGAAATAAAAGTAGTTTTTTCAATAAAAAAAATATTTGTTTCAAGAAATTTGAGATTTCTAACTCTTAGGTAGAAAACTGGATGAGGAAAAATATTGGCAATGCAATATCTTTGATTAATATTCGTCGACGGATTATATCTTGGGCTATTTTATCAGAAAGTATGCCTACTTATAATATACTATTAATATATGTAACTAATTATATTTTATTGATTTTTTCAAGTGGTTCTGGCCTCAAAGGTCTATATGTCTAGGATCTCCTTAAGCTCTTTCTTTCAGTACAAGAGAGTCCAAAGGTTATACTGCATTTATAATAGCTTCAGCTTAGCTTATATGCTTAGAATTGTGCAGATCTTAAGGAGTATTGAGATTCGAGGTCGGCTAGTTTGTGTAACAGGTTTTGGAGAGATAATAGTAACTTAGCTTCTGGGATCATAAGTTATCAATCAAGTATAATAACAAAAACGGCAACCAAACAAGTTTAACTAAAGCAGTACCTACTTTTGTAAAAGATTTTAATGTTATTTTTATTTAATGTTAATAGGGTATTTACATTACGCTTGGACTATCTGTATAAAAGAGTTTAAATAAGGAGTATTTAGATTTACTAAGCTTGGATTGTTTGTCTAGAAAAGATTATATTTTATGAAATAATTACATTTTAGGTTTTCCTGTGTATAGTAAAAGTTTGCCGTTCTTGGGTCACACTAAATATCACTAAAACGGGTTTCTTAGAATTTTGAGATTGGAACCTCTCAATATTCTGACTTGCTTCAGCAATTTTAGAGCGAGATTTGAATTCCACGCAGAATGCTATGTAAGAACGCACTTCAGTTTCTTCTCTCTCTCTCTCTCTCTCTCTCTCTCTCTCTCTCTCTCTCTCTCTCTCTCTCTCTCTCTCTCTCTCTCTCTCTCTCTCTCTCTCTCTCTCTCTCTCTCTCTCTCTCTCTCTCTCTCTCTCTCTCTCTCTCTCTCTCTCTCTCTCTCTCTCTCTCTCTCTCTCTCTCTCTCTCTCTCTCTCTCTCTCTCTCTCTCTCTCTCTCTCTCTCTCTCTCTCTCTCTCTCTCTCTCTCCCCCCCTCTTGATGGTTCTGTGTGCATATAGTATATATGCAATCATAGGTAAGAGCGTGACCAATCACAACTGAGCAGCGGTCGGAACAAAACAGCTGATCGACGAGAGAAAAGAAGAAGAAAAATTCTTGATCTGAAAACAGCCATCGGAAATTATAAACTTGCTATACATCAAAACGACATAATATTTTTAATTGAAATTTTTTTATGCAGTATATTAAAAAAGCTATTCATTGATATATTCAAGTATAAGAAAAAACACAATGCAAAGTCGTAAAAAAATAACGAAATTCTTTCACACCCATTTCGACCTATATCTAGCGCGGTCGTCCCTCAGGCTTCTTTTACATACATTGGACAGATACTAGCCTTCGGAGCGTTCCCGCGCTCCTTGATACGTAATTAACCTGGATTCTCAAAAAATAATCAATAAAAAACAGAAAAATTCAGCAAGTTATAGTACCCCATATTCTCTATGAGCAAAAAAATCATGTCAGTATCTTTTTTTAATTTCGAAATATAACCTATTTTAAAAAAATTACATTTTTTCAATAACTTATGACAAAATATAGCTATCTATTTTTTTTAAATTGCAGAGAATTTTATCCTGCATAAAGTGAATTTAAAATATATTAAAATATATTATAATTTAGAACAGTTATTTAATAATTGTAAAGACAAGGATGATAAAGGTTTAAAATCGGGAGTAATTTATAAAATTAATTGTAGGGATTGTAATGGATGTTATTGGTCAAACGGGTGGATATTTGAAGAAGAGAATATATGAACATCAATATAGTTTACGTAGTACAAATTTTACATCGAATTTGAAAGAACATTGCTTAAATAGTTTCCATTCTTTCGATTTTGGAAGTGTGGATATTTTTGAACAAGGGATTGAGAATAAATACAAGAGGGAAAGCCTTGAAAGTATTCACATTCTAAGGAATCGGAATAATGTAAATTTAATGGTAGAGTCAAGTAAATTAGATAACATTTATCATTCTTTATCAATTTAAGTGATAATGGAAAGTTGGAGAGGAGAAGGTGGATGGTGGTGGGGGTAAGAGGAAATAAGTGGATATGGGTATATAAGTAGGTGTATTCTGGGACGTTTTTTGTATATATACCCATTATTTCTGGGACTCCACGTTATTTCTGGGACGTCCCAGTTTTACACCCCCTGTTTTTGCGTTATTTCTGGGACCCCGCTAGAGTGTCGGTACTAAGAGAGGGATTATTTCTTTAGTCACTTGTATGGCGCAACTCTGAGAAAACGGACTATATAACACTGTATAATCCCAGAAATAACGCTTAAAAACATTTATATATATATATATATATATATATATATATATATATATATATATATATATATATATATATATATATATATATATATATATATATATATATATATATATATATATATATATTTCCTAAACCGGTACTTTTGAGGATCTATAGTTTTCTTCTCCAGAGTTCGTATATGCTTGACTAAAGAAATAACTCCCTCTCTGCGTTGAAGGTATTAATATAAATCCTCAAAAGTACCGTTTCATACCGAAGGAATTTTGAGGATGTCCTCAAAAGCCCGAAAAATCCTCAAAGTATCGAATTCGTGCTGACATAAATCCTCAAAAGCTGCATTTGATGATATATATGTAAATTATATACAAAAAATATACTTACGTTTATCTCTCTCTCTCTCTCTCTCTCTCTCTCTCTCTCTCTCTCTCTCTCTCTCTCTCTCTCTCTCTCTCTCTCTCTCTCTCTCTCTCTCTCTCTCTCTCTCTCTCTCTCTCTCTCTCTCTCTCTCTCTCTCTCTCTCTCTCTCTCTCTCTCTCTCTCTCTCTCTCTCTCTCTCTCTCTCTCTCTCTCTCTCTCTCTCTCTCTCTCTCTCTCTCTCTCTCTCTCTCTCTCTCTCTCTCTCTCTCTCTCTCTCTCTCTCTCTCTCTCTCTCTCTCTCTCTCTCTCTCTCTCTCTCTCTCTCTCTCTCTCTCCCCCCCTCTTTCTCTCTCCTGCCTCTTCTCTCTTTCTTCTGTGTCCTCTCTCTCTTCTATCTCTTCCCTCTTGACTTTCTCTATCCTTTCCCTCTCCATTATGTCTCTTTCTTCGGTCGCCCTCTCTTCTGCCTTGTCTCTCGCTTCTGTCTCTACTCTCCTCTCTTCTCTCTCTCTCTCTCTCTCTCTCTCTCTCTCTCTCTCTTCAGTCTCTCTCACTCTCTCTTCTGACTTTCTCTCCTGTATCTCTTCTCGTTCCTCTCTCATCTCTCACATTTCTTTTTTCCCTCTCTTCCCTCTTCTCTCTCTTCTCTCACTCCTTTCTCTTCCCTAGGGCCCATATTATATATGGAAGAACTCTGAAGTCAACATTTTTACAACAAAGAAGAATTTTTTGTAAAACTTAAATACGGTTTTGTACGAAATTTGAAAGAATATCAAGGTTTCTTGGCGATTTCGGAGGTTATAAAAATTGATTTGAAAATTATCTGTATCCTTCCTCACAACATACATTTATTTAGCTGTAGGTACAAACAAAACTCATCCAAATCGATGGCTTCTGTGTGGAGGTTTTTTTATTTCTAACTTGAATTAGTGATCTAATCGGCTAAAAATTTTAGGTTATGGTCATCATAAGTTTTCAATGTTACAGGTCACTGATCTAGTTATAATCATCTTAAAAAGTCGTATCGTATTAAAGATAATCGTATTAGCTTGTCTATGCTGCTAAGTATTCAACTTTGAGTTTTTAGGTTATTATGGTATATAGGTCTAGGGTTATATATTATGTATGGACGAACTCAGAAGTCAACAGTTTTACAAAAAAGAATAATTTTTCTAAAACTTAAATACGATTTTCTACGAAATTTGAGAAAATATCAATGTTCCTTGGCGAATTTACTGTTTATAATAATTGATTTGAAAATTATCTATTTTTCCTCTAATCTACATTTAATTAGCTGTAAGTACGAACAAAAATCATCTAAAGCGGTGGTTCCTGTGTGGAGTTATTTTATTTTGAAAAAAAATCTGGTTTTAGCCATTGTGCGACGCAGCGAGAAAGACGGCACTCGCTCTGGCTGTGCCAGATAGCTAGGACGAAGCGACACAGCAGGGTGTGGTAGGATTAACGCGAGAGGTGTATGTGCTCGCGCGACGCGCAGCATTTTACAGTGACGAGGAAACTGCCGCGTCACACAGTTTACATTTTCTTAAGTTTTCTTACTTTACTTTACTTTGTCTTACATATGCTTACACTTCCTGAATTCTTTATTTATACAAAATTGATTTATTTATTTATAAAAGAAGAAAATCAATAAAAACTCAAATCCGTCACGGTATCGCGTTTTTTTCGCGAGATAATGAAAATAGTCTTTGTCCGACGAAAATCGGTTGATTGGTTTCCGAGATATAGAGAGTTTACATACACACACACACACACACACACACACACACACACACATACACACACACACACACACACACACACACACAGACACACACACATCCGGGAAAAAAAAATTTCTCACAATCAACAAATATCGAAATTTATCGCCTTAAAACATATTTTTGAACATTTTTGTCTCGAAAATTTTGTTCACCGTTACAAAGCTTCCTCTATGATGAAGCAATTTTTTAAAATATTAAATTCTATCAACATGAAAAGTTTATTTATATAAAAAATCGATAAAATGTTAGAAATCGTGTGAAAATGTAAGAAAAACTGAAAAAAATGTTATTGAATTTTTATCAACTTATAAAATTGTAAAAAATGTAATGAAATGTAAACAAACGTAAGCAAAGAATAATTGGCTTTGACGGTCCTGCTGTCCAAAGGAAGGGTAAGTCAAGGATGACGAAATGACAACCCACGATGATATATTAATCGTCGACGTTTCGAGTTTTTATTTAAACTCCTTCTCAAGACACTAGTACAAATTTAAATAATAAAATACACATTAATGAAAGTTATAAACTAAACAATAGTAATCGCATCTAAGATTAACGAACAAGATTTACTTACAAAGTCTAGGCAGTCTCTTAAAGTTACGTAGGTGATCGCTTCAGTATCACCAGTCAATTGTTACAATAATGAACATTCGGGCTTTATATATTACATAGAATGCATGTGTGCGTTACACATATATGTAAATACCATTTGATCAAACGCGCGGGGTGGTTCTAAGTGTTACGCGGTCTCGCAAGTATTAGGCGAATATATGTAAAAGAGCCCAGGTGGGGGGTGGGCTAATACTACTCGTTATTCAAAAGTGGCAAATGGGCGTGGTCATATCTTTACTTTCATATTTACCTAATACTGTACAATGATATTGATCGTGCTTTGATGAGAATTTCTATTGTAAGAAGTGATTTTTATTTATAAATGTCTTATATTCAAATCTAAGTGTCTTTGTATCTTGCTGATTATTAATATATTGTGGTTGTGCATGTATAAACAACATTACGGCTAATTTGCGCTTCCCTAATAACTGTTCCGTATGTAATACTTTTACATTATTGAAATTAAAATTATGCTCAGTTTCTTCCATATGAGTGTAAATTGCCGAACCTCGATCTTTGTTTTCGCATTTTTTCTTATGTTCCTTAACTCTAATACATAACCGTCTTTCTGTTTGACCTACGTATGTAACCGCACACTCATTACATTCTATCCGATAAACGACATTGGTTTTCTCATCTTTAGAACTCACGCCTTTACCCAATGCACAACCACAATATGTTAATAATCAGCAAGATACAAAGACACTTAGATTTGAATATAAGACATTTATAAATAAAAATCACTTCTTACAATAGAAATTCTCATGAAAGCACGATCAATATCATTGTACAGTATTAGGAAAGTATGAAAGTAAAGATATGACCACGCCCATTTGCCACTTTTGAATAACGAGTAGTATTAGCCCACCCCCCACCTGGGCTCTTTTACATATATTCGCCTAATACTTGCGAGACCGCGTAACACTTAGAACCACCCCGCGCGTTTGATCAAATGGTATTTACATATATGTGTAACGCACACATGCATTCTATGTAATATATAAAGCCCGAATGTTCATTATTGTAACAATTGACTGGTGATACTGAAGCGATCACCTACGTAACTTTAAGAGACTGCCTAGACTTTGTAAGTAAATCTTGTTCGTTAATCTTAGATGCGATTACTATTGTTTAGTTTATAACTTTCATTAATGTGTATTTTATTATTTAAATTTGTACTAGTGTCTTGAGAAGGAGTTTAAATAAAAACTCGAAACGTCGACGATTAATATATCATCGTGGGTTGTCATTTCGTCATCCTTGACTTACCCTTCCTTTGGACAGCAGGACCGTCAAAGCCAATTATTCATTACTCAAGTAATATGCAGCTGTCGTTAGAATCTTAACTACTATCAAACGTAAGCAAAAATTTGTAAGATCATGTGATAAAATGTAAGAAGGTGTAAAAAATTGTAAGAAAATGTAACAATATGTACTAAAGAGTACATATATGTACAAAACTGTTAAAAGTTGTAAGAATGTGAGTAGTTATAGCAGCACTATGGCGAGACCCAAATAGTGACTCATCGACCCCAGCCGAGGTCAATGGGCGCCGATGAGTCATTGTTTGGCTCTCGCCATAGTACTGCTATAGCAAAAGTTTGTGCATATGCGCGACGTACACTGTGTGTGTGTGTGTGTGTGTGTGTGTGTGTATGTGTATGTGGGTGGGTGGGTGTGTGTGTATGTGTGTGTGGGTGTATACCTGTGCTTGTGTGTGGGCGGGTGTGCGTGCGTGTGTGTGTATGTGCCACTTAATTTAATTAAAATATAATTAATAAAATTAATTTTCATTTTTAATTGAGAAGCATAAAACAGAACATAATTTTTATACGTTTGATTATAATTTTATAAATGTGAATTAAAACTCAATCCCTTTGAAAATATAATAAGTCGTGTTCAAGAGGACCAAGGAAAGGTAAAGGGAAAATAAGAGCATGGTAAGTAGAATTAAACTTTCTATTTATTGTCAGATAATTTAACATTTAATACATCAACAATTCTTGGCATATGCAACCATACAACTGATACAATCATCGGTAACATCGAACTTAGATAGAGACGCTAATTTTTCCTCTTTACACTGGTTTTCTACGTTAGTGGTTATATCGTTTATTACATCATTAGCAATTGATTTTACATCTTTAACAATATTAGATGTATAAAGTTGTATTTGTGTTTCGTGCATGAAGCTACTTTTATTTGTGAGGAATTCAATAATCTCGCAGGTAACACGTCTCACACTACTTGCTATAGAACTTAAATATTTGAGACGCGTGTCGATACACTTCACAATAAATTCTTGAAGACAGTCCAAAGTTACTTTTTTAATTATTAAGCTATGACAAAATCGTTTGATTCGACCAACGCCGGGCCTTCTGTCTTCTTCAATCTCGATTGCTTTATCCTGATGACTTGTGGTGAATTTCTACGTCCAACCACTGGCGTAAATATTCTGGTCCTTTAAGCCATTATCTAGTCCACGAAAATATTTATCAATATCATCGAAACTAGTTTTAAATTCATCTCAATCGTCGCATGAAAACGCAACACCTTCAAAATCATTTGACACTAGTCGAACCACAGGTTTGTAGCACTCGTCGTCGAACTTGTCGACAATCTCGTCGTATTTCAAGCCGACAATTATCTTCTTGGTAAACGATTTATTCAAAACGTATAATGTACAAAAGAGTTGATGTGAGGGATGTACAGCTCGTCGTATGTTTGCCATGACGATTCGCGTACATCTACGGGCAGAAAGCGACTGATGCGAAAGGCTCTGGAGCGATCGTTTAAATACAACTCTTCAACTGACGGGAGAAGTTAAAAAGTGCAAGCATTTAAGAAGTAAAGAGTGTACCGATCAAGACTAGAGAATTACACATCTGTAGATAAAGCGGTAAAATTACCATTACGATTTTATAAAACTCGATGACACGTGTTGTATCGTCTTACATCAAAACATTTTTTGCGCGATAATAAAAGTGCTGACAAATTACACGTCTGTAGATAAAGCGGTTAAATTACAACTACGATTTTATAAAACTCGATGATAAGTGTTGTGTCGTCTTACATCAAAACATTTTTTGCGCGATAATAAAAGTGCTGACAAACTATATTATAACAAAGAAATTTTAAAGCGGCAGTTTTGTAAACATCTGACAAAGCACCCGTCGTTACCAGTGGAACTTCCGTCAGCATTTTTATAGCGTACATAGCGTTTAACTACTTTATCATTTTTCTCCAAGTTGGCAGAAAAATTATCGAGAAATTTCTTGAAACCTAAACCATGACTCATATAATATAAAAACATAATACAATACTGACCACATACATCTGACTCGTCATTTTGAAGCTGAATTGCATTCCAACAAAATGTTTCACAATTTGTTCTCAAGCGGTTTATGCAATCGGGTATAATAGGCGGTAATCCAAAACTATCAAAGTATAGACCGTTAGAAGATTTATCGACGTAGAACGCAACCCAATGCATACCAGACTTGATATGGTCGTCAGTGTTAACGATGAACGCCGTCGGTTTGGTCCACACCCACCGGATTTGATCGGCTGGGAATACACCTACAGTATGCGACTAGATTGGTGAAAGGATCTTGAATATTTGAAGGCTGTCCATTGTGAAGATCGATTAAATTTTTATTTAGATACCCAAGGTGTGAAGATAAGTAGCCTTTCGAACGATAAGCGTGATTTAACGCACATCGATATTTATGACCCGAAATTTATGACCCGATATTTATGACCCGAATATTTATCCCGGCCGGGTGGCCGCGTCAAACCTGGGACACCAGCGTGCAGGCGGGTCCCCAGGAGCTCCCCGGCGACCCCACCTGGGACGAAGTGGAAAGCCTCCTCCTTCGGGCACGAGCCCTGGACGCGGTCGCCAACCAGACGCGGGCGCAAGCCTTCGTGGCGCTCGACCGGTACTACGCCTTCCACCCGGAGGCTGACGCAGACGTCGAATCCTGGCGTCGCAAGGTGGCCACCAAGCGAGAGGAGCTCGCTCATACCGAGGCCCGGTTGGCCGAATAACGCAAGCGCCAACGGCAGGAGAAGGAGGAGGACGATCGAGTCGCGCGCGTCCAGGCAGAAGCGGCTCTGGAGGAGGCCCGGGACCGCCGACTGGAGGAGGAGCGGACAATCCGGGCCGACAGGGCCTGCTGGGACGAGGCTCGGCTCGCGGAGGAGAGAGTCGCCGTGGAGCTAGGCCTGGCGTAGCAGCGCGCCGACCTGCCGAGGCCACCGGGCACCGGGAGGTGCCGCTACTGCCCGGTCTGCGGTTGGCCGGGGGTCCGCGAGTCCCGGAAGTGCCCCCGAGTCGCTATGCACCCGCCAAAGTCCTAGGGTCCCCATCGGGCCTAGGTCGCATCACTTCATCTACCTGTGGGTTAGCCCGGGGAGGGTGACCTGTAAATAGGTATACATACCCTGTAGTGGGAAAATTAAAGGAAGCACTAACACCTACGCCTCGACTTCGTCATTTCCGCACCCTTATTTTCCTCTTTCAGATGTCGTCACCGGAGGTAGCGAGATCTGGGTGAGGGTATAACGGGCGCGTACATTCCGCCATCGTAGCGCGTAGGACAGGCGTGAGGTTAGTATTTGCGTGGGCCTCGGGCATGGCCCTTTTAAAACAGCGCGCCGAAATCGACTCGCGTGGGAGCGCGCTGTGCGGCGAGAGAGCGAGGCACGGAAAGAAGAAGGCGAGCGGAGCCGACGTGCGCGGCCATGTTGGCCGCCATTCTGATTGCACCTGTTGCAAGCGCGTGACCGCTCCGAAAGTTTTTCCGTCCCCCGCGTGCGCGTGAGATCGAGCCTCCACAACTGCAACCCGGCGCTTCTCGTGTATCACGGGAAGAACAGAGAAAGAGAGAGAGAGAGGGACAAGGAGAGCCGAAGGAGAGTGCTGCGTCGAGCGAGAGAGAGAGAGAGAGATCGAACCGGCCGACGGGCAACCCGTCGGCGTCCCCGCGTGTGCAGTCGCCGTCAGCCAGGAGCGAGACCGAGAGAAAGAGAGAGAGAGAGAGCCGCGGAACATCGTGCGTGCTGGCAAGCAGAATGTAAGTGTATGCTTTTACGTGTAACCGTCCGCGTGTGTCCGTCGGCCCTCCTTCTGTACACGCTGCGGCAGAGTGAGCGTGCGAGTGCGAACCTCTCGCCGAGGGTTTACCTGCTGCCGGGCAGCAGGTCGTGAGCCTGAGTCTCGGCCTTCGCGCTCGTTGTAAATAGTGTGGGGCCACGCGCCCCTTTGTGCGTACACCAGTTACCTCAATAAACCCAGTCTTTCTTTTAATTTTGAGTTTTCGTTGATCACTTCGCGAGCATTCTATTCCCCTCCCGAATACCGCCCTCTAGCAAATTTTAGCAGCAACAGCTAGTCGAGGCTCAGCTTCCTAGAAGACAACGGCAACGGGGGAAACGTAAGTAGAAGACGCCCAGATTTAACCTGCGCGGCATTGTACTGGAACGCCGGCTGCCGCAGGTAAGGTTAGGCAGCAGCCGGGAGTTCACGCGCCGAGGTTGACAGTAGCGGCAGCGCGCACCGTCGACCCCTCCCAAGTAGAACATGGCTCAGGCATTCTGCAGTATGTGCCGGGGTTTCTATCGCCCGGTGACCAAAAACCTATCCGGTCGCCATAAACCCCGGTATATATAAATACGGTTACCATAAACCCCTCAAGAGAAATTTATATATATGGGTCGTTCCTGTACTTTTTTAAAAAGTGTGGGCGGGGGCTCGTCGATTTTGTCGACGATTTTTTTTATGAAAGTACATATAAAAAAAATAGCTTGTGCAAAATTTCAGCCCCTTATCTCATTCCTAATTCCTGCTGGAATTTTTTTAAACCCTGATTTTGACCTGTATTTAGCCAGTTTTCAAAAAATTCTAAAAGGCTGAAATTTTAACAAAATGAGGTCGTTGAGGTCTCATTTTTTTTATCTTTCTTCAAATTTTAAGAAAAAAAATACACTGATATGAAATGATGATTTAGGTTTTATTGGCGATCTGTGATATGGCCATTGCATTTCATCATTTTTAGATCATCTTTAAACCTCTATATCTCGTAACTGGTTCCATATTTTTGAGCTCACTAGGTCTCATTTTTTTTGTCACAATGAGACCTTTAATTTCTTTTGAGGACCTAAATTAATTGAATAGACTTCAAGATACAGCCTTTTGAAGTTGACGTTTTTATCAAAAATCGCGAAAATCAACCGTGTTCATGGTCACAGTGTCAACCGAATTTTAATTAAAAATCATTAACAAAAGTATTTTTCATTAGAATATGATGTTATCTAACTATACTCTTTTCCTATCATAGGAAAAAGTCAAAAAATAATTTTTTGTCGAGCATTATAATATCTAATTTTTCGATACCTAAAATAATCAAAAATGGCTCTCTACTGACATGAATTCTACCATCTTATAATTATTTTTGACATGTATACGTGACATAGATACAAAGATGGTTCCTAGACCTTTAAAATCCGTAGTCGCTGATTTTTCTAGGACCACTAGAGCCAAAGTTATAGCCCTTTTTATAAAAAAATATTTTTCAAGTGGTAAAATTAGAGCTTGTGAAATATAGGAAAAGTTTTATTTACAAGATCAACCATAAGTTTGGCATAATTTTCCTAAAAAAAGTGCTGAGGCTGCATATTTTGAAGATCTTAGGCCGTGTCTACACTATGCGAGAAGCATGTGCGATCAGCCCAAGCGATGCGAGCAAGCCATGCGCGCATGCGACGCGAGCAAGCGATAGTAATGGCTTTAGGTTGATTAAATTACCTATGCAGACTTTATAGATAATTAAAGTTTAAAATAAGAATTTAAGTAAAATTTTTTTTGTAATATTCATTTTATTTTAACTATTTTTTAATCGTTATCAAACGAAGTAAGTTTTGCTTTTAATGTTGAATCATCAATGGGTATAAAGCAGTGATATTTTCTTGTATTCTGTATAGTTCGGGTCAATTTAAAACGGCATTCTAGTACTTTACGCCTTTTCTCAATTGTTTCTTGACTCATCCAAATAGATCTAAAAACCAAATATTCTATATTTTTATAACACATAATGATTTATTATTCAAATACATAATCAAATAATATAGTCAAAAAATCTAAATTATATTATTTTTACCTTATTCCATCAATATTTTCACTAACGTAATCATACATGTCTTTTGGATTTAAAATTGGTTTTTCTGATGTTCTTTGTAAGGATGCCCTGCGTACTGTTCGTTTAACCACTGCTCCACATCCATCACACGGACTTTTCCCATGGCTAGTAGAAAAAAAGTTGTGCGACTTAACTTTTAAGCCAAAATCCTCCTCATGATGGCAGATATTAATGAAATTGTTCCTACAGTAAATAAATACTATCTTGAAGGTAACAATTATAAAAAATAAAATAAATCTGTTTAATATTGTGTACATAATAATACAAATTATTTGAACTTGCATCGTAGAAGTTGTTGCTTTTCTTA
This sequence comes from Torymus aiolomorphi, assembly GCA_036365515.1. Lineage (NCBI taxonomy): Eukaryota > Metazoa > Arthropoda > Insecta > Hymenoptera > Torymidae > Torymus > Torymus aiolomorphi. Next base: position 167,565,293 of record CM070875.1, on the reverse strand, counting down.
AATTTGATATACAGAAAAGATAAAGAACTTTTTTAGTAATTTTATCTTTAAAGCTGCTTTCTACATAATGTAAAATTTTAACTCGGGTGTACCTGCAGGTCCAGGATCTTTATGGATTTTGATGTTCTGGGTCTCAAAATAGTTTTTCACACAAATTAAATATACTTTCAGAATATTACTTTGACATATTCTTAATAATTAAAATTAAATTTTTTCAGGTCATTTAATGAACAGAAATCTAAAGGTGTCTATTTTGTTCATATAATACGTATTAATATACTACAATAAAAGTACTCTTACTTGTTTTTGTATTGGGTAGGTGCTCCATCTGACATATAATGTACATTCTCAATAAACGGAAAATCTCGTTTTAGAAGTGCAGTGAGTTGCCCTTGAAAAGTGTTAACTGCACAAGCATCATGTTTTAAACAATTACTAATAACACATACAGATAAGGTTTGTAATTTGTCGTTATTGTCTTCTTTATAATACACTACAAACGGGTGTACAGTTGCTTGTGTATTATTAAAATAAAATGCTTGGATCGAGTCTTGATAAACAAATAAGAAATTTTCAGCAAAATCTTGAAGTATAATACATGTATCTGGAGTAATAATTGTTTTGCAATGTTTTAAATAATATTTTTGCATTTCAGTCACATAATGATGCTTTGTTAACTCCCATAAGTCATTGGCTAAATTTATAATAAAATTTCTTGTAGGTTCTTTTACCATAATAAGACTGACTCTATTATTAGATTGTGATTCAGCTTTATTTACCCAATTATGATATTCAATCTCTGAAACATCTTCGCATGAGCTTGATTCCAATATTTTCAGAATTTCTGCTTTACCAGGACAGTTTTCACAAAGATGTAGCATGCAATCGCTCCAATCTGTTGAACAAACACAATCATTTAAAATTACTCGGTAGGCTAAATTTTTGTTGATGGCAGACAATTTTAATTTGACATTTTGGTGTATAGGACATACACAAATTGTATGTGTACCAGGTGCTCCAGCACTAATAGATTCTTTTGGCCTTAAAGAAGCAAATATACTGAAACCTGGTTTGCGCTGATCTTTAAAATGCTGTTCATATTCTTCTTCCACCCAATTGTTGTATAGATCCTTCAAATCATACATCAACAATCTTTTTTGTAAATTCTCTGTGATATTAGTAATAGGATTTTTAACACTGATGCAATCTTTAATGCCGCTACATATTCTACTATTGTTTTCATCTCTATAATACTGAGTTACGGATTCTCTAACTTCATTAGAATGAATGCTGTACACTTTACGCTTAATAGTTCCTAGGACACCTGGAAAAATATATTTGGAAATTAATTTCAAATAGTGTATACTTAATCACAAAATAAAATCATAATAACAATATTATTTTTTTTAATTTAACGATTATCAAGACGATAAAATTTAGCTCAATGTTTATTCTATTTTAATTACTATGACTTGTTATATTGGAAGAAAAGAAATAGTTTAGAATTAATTTATTTTTTTTATTTTTTTTTTATATTAATTTTAATAGTTCTTTTAAAATCCAATAATTACTTTATTATTTTTTATCTAATAATGAATAACGAAGGGTACCCCATGTCAAGATAGGCAAAATGCCACTATTAATGAAAGCGAAAAATGACAGTGATTTTATAGAAGTATACTAAAAAAAGAATTTTCTACGATTTTTCGTAGAAGGCCTAAAAATCGCATTTTTTGGAAATTATTTTTTTCTCCCGTTCCTCAATGTTAAAAAATTAAAAAAAAATTTGAGATTACAGCTTGTAAACAGAGAGAACATTGAGATTTCTCAAATATAGATTCTTTCTAATTAAATCGGATTTCATTTAAATGTTTAAATTACAATTCATGTATTATTTTACTTAATCCGTAAACAATACTTAAGGGGGCTAGACACCTTTTTTCTCTGAAATAAGAAGTCACATCTTTATACATAAATGTAAACTAATTATTTCATACTTTTTACATACAAAAGTGGGTATATTTACCTTACCTTAAAACTTTCTCCGATGGGCCTTTTATATGGTCCAGAACCATAGTCATCGATGTAACAAGTTTTTTCACTAACCGTAAGCTTTGAAATTTTCTTGTGGATGGATTGACTCCAGATTTGAACTAAATTACTCCTGAATAGTATAATTCTCATATGAGTGTAGGAATTTAGGATTAAATGTCGGAAAAAATTTTTACATCAGAAAAATTATGAAAAAATATAAAAAATTTAAAAAAATTAAAAAAAACACTCTTGAAAAACAGCACAATTTTTTTTTTCTCATTAGATCAAAAATTCCTACACTCATATGAGAATTATACTATTCAGGAGTAATTTAGTTCAAATCTGGAGTCAATCCATCCACAGGAAAATTTCAAAGCTTACGGTTAGTGAAAAGGCTTGTTTCATCGATGACTGTGGTTCTGGACCATATAAAAGGCCCATCTGAGAAAGTTTTAAGGTAAGGTAAATATACCCACTTTTATATGTAAAAAGTATGAAATAATTAGTTTACATTTATGGATTAAAATGTGACTTCTTATTTCAGAGAAAAAAGGTGTCTAGCCCCCTTAAGCAATATGTAAGCAATACGTAAGTAATACATAAATAATAATACTTAAGTAATAATACATGAGTAATATAAATAAATAATTATGAGGATTTTAAATTAAATATTTTATAGGGGTACCCTTTATCATTATAGTTGCTTGAACAAAAATTACATAGATTTTAATAAATTAAACTAAAATTTTCTATTAATAATTCTCAAGTGTAATATAATATATGTAACCTAATGTATAAAGGATTATCGATTCTATATGTTTACACTATGTCTATAATCAAGATATTAAGAATTTATTACAACCCATTTTTTAACTTACCTACAGTAATTTTAACTTCTTTTGCTTTATTAAACATATAACGTGAACATTGGAAATAATGTTTTGCTTGTTCAAATTTCCAATGATTTGGAAGTAATGTCAATAACGATATTTTTTTACCAAATTTAGTTTCTTCATTATAACACTTAATTATGTTTCCAATCATTCTGTGAAATGACATACTATCCTCTTGTAGCTGTTTAAGATTGCATGAAGTTGGCAAATTAAGATTCAATGTTTTATTAACTGTTGTACAAAATCTCGTATTCATTGATTCTAAAACACTGTATGTTTTATTTTCCAAGCGATAATCACTAAGTTTCTCTCGTTTAAGAGGAGGTTCATCAAATCCATCGAGCATTTTATTTAAACGTTGAAATCCTTGGCTCAATAATATATCTTCTGAATTTTCTGATGTACACACTTGGCTACTTGAAGAAACTGGACTACTTGAAGAAAGCTGCTCATTATTATTTACGTTTAAACCATCATTCCCAGTGTTTTCATCTTTTTCTGCATTTTTTGTTATTGTTGATGTAATTTTGAACTCATAGTTTTTACAGTACTTATTACCTGGATCTAAATTTATATTACAAATGTTACGAAATTTATCACATTTATCAGCACTAATCATTACTAAATTATTCTCAATGGATTTTGAATGATTATTAAAATAATTGCAACACTTCCTTTGTCTACTTGTATATCGAGTATCATATTTATGAAGATGATGGTCGCAAATAAATTTATTTTCTACATTAATATCAAAATTTTTAATCCTAAATGATAAATACAGCTTTAATTCATTACTAAGATTACTAATTAGATTAAGAGATTTATTTCTTGTGTAATGCTCTAAATGACATTTATCATCCTCATGCAATTCACCAATATAGCACATCATTTTCTTTCAATTCCTGAGAAGATAACACTTACAAAACACAATTGTACAATTTATAAAACTCAACCGAACCAATACTGATATACTTGGTAATAGTTCTGCTCAACTACCTTCACAATTCTACTTAGAAATATTCATTTCATTTTTTATTGTAACTTGTACTCATTGTTTAAGGACATTCCGTGCCGTGTGTCGTGTAACGGATGACGGGTTCACGGGTGTCTCGCACAGAAAAATGGATGTCTGTCATCTATTAACTTACGTCAACGCAGGTTAAATGAAACTATCTATGTATGTTTCATTTAACCTGAGCTTATACGTATAACGCACGTAAAACTATAGAAAACCTGCATTTAAGACCATGTCTATACTAGGTATGCGAGAAGCGCAACCGGTGCGCGCATGCGACAAGCCATACGTTTTGCACAAAGTACTTGAAATACTTAAAATGATAAATAATATCGTTGTATACGATTGATCGTAAACGTGAGTTTATATTATTAGGGTTTGTCAGTGAGAAGAAATAAACGGGAAAATTAGACTTGAAGAGTCTATGCAACCAACTCTACTCGAAAGTGAAAGTTGATTGCAGAAAAAGGTATGAACGCTTATGCGTACGAGTAAACAGGCAATAAGGCATTGTATAGGTAAAACGGAAAGTGGTAAGGTAAAAGGAATGTGCATAAAGCACGTAGCGACTAGGCGCCGCAGGACTCTATTTAAGCCCGCTGGGTGATGTTCTTCATAGTGGGAGCGCATCGGACGCTTGCCATCTAGCGGGCACTTTGGATACTTCAATCCCGAACAATCGTAGTAGATCAGTTAGTAGATCTATATTTAGTGATAAATAATATCGTCAATAATATCGTAGTGAAATGATATTATTTATCATTTTAAGTATTTTAAATGTTTTGTCCAACACGCATTGCTTGCTCGCATCGCTTGGGCTGATCGCGCGTGCTTCTCGCATAGTGTAGACACAGTCTAAGATCTTCAAAATATGCAGCCTCAGCACTTCTTTGAGGACAATTATGCCAAACTTATGGTTGATCTTGTAAATAAAACTTTTCCTATATTTCACAAGCTCTAATTTTACCACTTGAAAAGTATTTTTCTATAAAAACGGCTATAACTTTGGCTCTAGTGGTCCTAGAAAAATCAGCGACTACGGATTTTAAAGGTCTAGGAACCACCTTTGCATCTATGTTACGTATACGTGTTAAAAATAATTATAAGATGGTAGAATTTATGTCAGTAGAGAGCCATTTTTGATTATTTTAGGTATCGAAAAATTAGATATTATAATGCTCGACAAAAAATTATTTTTTGACTCTTTCCTATGATAGGAGAAGAGTATAGTTAGATAACATCATATTCCAATGAAAAATACTTTTGTTAATGATTTTTAATTAAAATTCGGTTGACGCTGTGACCATGAACACGGTTGATTTTCGCGATTTTTGATAAAAACGTCAACTTCAAAAGGCTGTATCTTGAAGTCTATTCAATCAATTTAGGTCCTCAAAAAAATAAATTAAAGGTCTCGTTGAGACAAAAAAAATGAGACCTAGTGAGCTCAAAAATGTGGAACCAGTTACGAGATATAGAAGTTTAAAGATGATCTAAAAATGATGAAATGCAATGGCCATATCACAGATCGCCAATAAAATCTAAATCATCATTTCATATCAGTGTATTTTTTTTCTTAAAATTTGAAGAAAGACAAAAAAAAATGAGACCTCACCGACCTCATTTTGTTAAAATTTCAGCCTTTTAGAATTTTTTGAAAACTGGCTAAAAACAGGTCAAAATCAGGGTTTAAAAAAATTCCAGCAGGAATTAGGAATGAGATAAGGGGCTGAAATTTTGCACAAGCTATTTTTTTTATATGTACTTTCATAAAAAAAATCGTCGACAAAATCGACGACCCCCCCGCGCACACTTTTTAAAAAAAGTACAGGAACGACCCATATATATATATACATATATCAAATGCAGCTTTTGAGGATCTGTGTCGGCACGGATTCGATACTTTGAGGATTTTTCGGACTTTTGAGGACATCCTCAAAATTCCTTCGGTATGAAACGGTACTTTTGAGGATTTATATTAATACCTTCAACGCAGAGAGGGAGTTATTTCTTTAGTCAAGCATATACGAACTCTGGAGAAAAAAACTACACTGAAAAACTTCCGCGAGAGCGGTTGCGCCGATAGCGGTAAAGCGGCGCTACCATACGGTTAACGCAGCGGTGCGCCTAGTTTTGGGTGACAATTTACCCGAAAAGTTCGTGAAGCGCGTTTCCCGAGAGAGAGAGAGTGATGCGATACCGGAAGTGGGAAAACCGTTGACTCGAATATATACAATATTGCTACTTATCGGAAGTAGATTACTTTTTATAGAAAATGTTACGCTAATTGAGTTTTTACGACTATATTAATAATTTAAAATATCTATATAGGTGTATACGTGTCTATGTGTGTAGATTATTAATTTTAATTTTAATTTTATTTATTTTTCTATACGCTGAGAAAAAAGGCGCCAGTATTGTTAAGTATATTACATATAGTAAAATTGAGTATTATTGTCCTAACTATATGTTTTTTTTCTAAAATGAACTATAATATGTTAATAATAAATACATTCCTCTATATTTATAGTAATTTTATCGGAAAATATAGAATAACATTGAGTAATAAAATTAAATTAAATAATAATAATTTTGTATGGACAAGGTGATAAATAATTGTAAGCGTAAAGTAGAAATGCGATATTTTTTTATTGATACATTAAAATACAAAATATTATAAGCCATATCGGGTTGAAATATAGTGCACATTGTTCTTTTTCATCGACAAACAAGGTGTAACTACTGGTAATTCCTTATATTTAATAAATTTATTTTCTTTGCTTTTTAGGTTTACTATATATGCATGACAATGGTCATCAAGAACGATTTCCTCATAAATTTTCAAGTAGAAAAAAATATCACCATTAACTTCGATTATTTTGATGATTTCGCCAAATTCTTTCTCACTCTGCTCCATATTAGTAACTATGAAGGAGCCAATTTTATATGATGTGCCGTTAATCTCAATTTGCTCGTAGTAAGTAGCTTTTTTTCATGTTCCATTTTAGAAAAGTGATTTTCCTCTTCAGTTGAACTATTGGCACAGGAACCACAGATAACTGCACTATCGCATCTTAAGGAATCGATCATTTGGCACATTTTAAGGATTTGCTTTGTTGCTATCGTTATTAACATATTCTTGCTGCAACTGGTTAACTGAGCATTTGATTATAGATCACGATGGCGGGATTCAAATCGCATGCTCCAAAAATGTATGCATGGTCCATTCATTAATAGAATTCGAAGATAGTGCAGCAAATGGTGAAATTTTGGTTTCAAAGCTCCGAAAAGGTCGATGTACAGTCCGTTAAGACTTTTTATTAAATTTTTTAGCACTTGTGCATCAGATCGAAGTATTCTTGAAGAAGCGATAATGTCCAATATTTGCCGCAATAAACTGTACCATCGCCAATGTTCATCTCCTTCAGGAATTAAATCGCCTATTATTAATCCAAAATATGTTGCAAGGTTGAACATTTCTGCAGCGGATATTTTTAAATTTAATTTGCCTTTTAATCTATTAATTCTAATTGGTGGAGGTAAATTGGGAATTTCTTTAAATTTTAATTTGAAATCTTCTATGCGACCATTTAAAAACTCTAAAGTAAAATACTGTTTTTCAAAAATAAACTTATGAATTATAGACCGCATGAGATAAACACATACACCTTCTAAAATATCGTGCATCATATCGACGCTGGCATTTTCGATCATGTAGAAATTATTTATTTTGTGGAATACGCAGGGCTCTTTTATTCCTGTTTTGGTAACATCTATTCTCTTAATGTCTTCTTCATAATTTTCACGAGTTCTCAGTTGATAGTAATCTTCTGTAGTTAATTTTCGAGACTCTCCCACTGTTACTTTGCAAAATCTACACGAATAATTGGATTTAAAACATTCGACCATTCCAAATATATTGTTCAGACCGAGATTGTCACCCAGTATTAATATCAATTGGAATTTGATGACGTGTGAGGTACCATCTACATTAATAGTAATCCCTTTCGTTGAAAGAAAATTCAATTCATCAACAACTTTTCTAAATACTTTCTCATTTGTACTTCGTTTTTTATCTCCTGCATGCACTAAAGTCGTCAGAAGAATACTAGTCAGCCGGGAAGCTATATGTGGTGGAAGACATGCTATAGAAAAATATACAGCTCCAAATTTATTTACCCCCGCGTGACTACTTAAAGGATTAGCACTTTCTAATTCATCATAAAACATATAAAGCGGCAGAACAATTCCATCAGTTTGGTTGTAGTTGTATCCCTTTTTCCATAAATCTGCTTGTATGATGTTGCTACTAATTGGAGATTCTTCTTGTAATGTTTTTACATACGTAAGTATTTCATTAAACATTCCTTGTAATTCTAAAAATATTTTAAGAGTTTTACGAAGCGGAATGTGGATGGCATACATAAACTCTGGAACTAGCTTTAGTCCATTACCAACAATTTGATCAACGAACGTCATGCCAATATTATACTCCTCATAATCTATGAACCCTTTATTTTTAGAAGAGCAAACCTTTTCTTTTCAGTTGAGACTTCCGTGAAAACGATGTTGTATTTGTTAAAGCAATCTTTTATTTTTTCTTTCGAATCACCTTTGATATTTGTTTTTTCTAAAATATCCATGATCTTACTTTCTAGAGACCGTAGATAAATTTTTCCAATAAAATCATTCGTAAAATCTGCAACAATTTGAACAATTTTTCTTGGGAGATTCGGATCTCCATATAAAGTTAATATAAAAGTTATAATACGACTTAAAATATCTTTTCGATTCATGATTTACAAATTAAAGACCGAGGAAATTACAAAGAAATACAATTTATTTTAATAAAAATACATGAAACGTTATCTATTACTCTATCTTACTCTAGGTATTTTTCTATCTATATTTGTAAATCATGTACGCATGATAAATTTTCAATAAATAATTTCCTTAAAATTAATTAATATTAAATTATAAATATTAAATTAAAATTTTGCGAATGTCCACAATCGTTTTAGTTACTATTGCAAATGTCTTATTTGGAACAAAATCATAAATCGCTTTTTCTATGAAACCCCATACGAAATCACAGGCGTAAGGCCATCTTCTAATGCTGTTAAGCATTTGTAACAAACTTCAACAGCTTTCACAGTATCCGTGTAACAGTATTTCTCCTTGTTGATGACTAGGTAAACTTGGTTACAGTGCTCTATGCTTCCCAATAAAATTATGTAAGGTAGCACCGGTTGTTAATACTGTATTAACCAGTTTTCAAAACTTTCTTGTTCCACCTTCACATTAGCAGGATTCTAAAATAAAAATAATTTTTAATTATCATTGATATACTTTGATATGATTCAAGGTCTCGAAATGAAAAGAACTTATGACTGACTAATACTTTTCAAAAAGTCAATGTATCCTATTCGTTTCGAAACCCTCAATTTTAGTAGTAAAGTAATCGTTACCAGCACATGTAGTATAAAGGTCTTGGATATATCATCCTTCGTAAGAGAAACAGTTACTCCGTTCTTCACTTTAAAAGACTTTGGAATCTTGAATAGAAGTGGTATTAAAAACAAAGCTAATATGCTATTGTGCTCTTCTAAACAAAAATAAATTATGATTTCTTAGATATTTATAAATTTTTAAACATTTATTATTTACAAAAAAAATATTTCTAATAACAATCGATATACCTTTGTCTACTAAATCCTTATGCACCTTCATAAATTCCTTAACCTCCTTTATTCTCGAAGTTTTGCAAAATGAAATTATTTTCGTTGCAAGTACTGGCCAATCGTTAGAGAATAGTGAAGAATAATATCCTACACTATTATTCAATGCATTTTTTTCTATTAAGTTTTGAGTAACTTTTTTATAATCTGCTTCTAGCTGTTTATTAAAAATAATTCAATTATTAAAAACAAAAATATTAATTTAAAATATAGTTAAAACCTTCACTGCTATTAAAGTTACACATTACACATTGTTTTTAAAATATTTTTTAAGTATACCAATTTCTTGCAACTAAAATCAACACAAATTTTGAAAAATATTTATGTTATTATTGCAGCGAAAATATTAAAAAATCTATATGATTAGAAAAATAATTAGATTTAATAATGTTCATACCAATGTAATTGTAAGTGGAGGACTTAGACAAGGGAAAGATCTGAAATATTTATCTAAACAAGTGCCTCTTTTATCTACTGCTAAGAGAACTTTTTCTCTATTAACGAAGGTGTCGTCCCACTCCCGAAGCACATCCGTAAATGAATACTGGTCGCGATTTGAATTAGTTAGGCAGTTTAGGGCTTGTTCAGAATCTGTAAAAATGTCATGCGAGATATAGAAAATATTTTTCACTTTGAGCACAATTCTCATATTTTATTACCTTCAGCATTAGTATCTTTTTCAAAGTAGTCATCATCGTCATCTAAAGGATCATGAGGAGTATTTAAGATTCCAGCGGCTTTCAACTGTCTTCTTATATACTTATAATGATTGTATAAGGAACCTCGAGGACCCGTAGAACTATTTCCGTTCTTACAGTATGGTATGTACAAAACTTCCTTCTCCTCAGTAGGAAACAATTCTACTACTTCGTCTCGCAAGGAAAGAAAAACTGCTGATTTTATTCTGGAAAAATTTTGTTTTTAAATATTTTCACATATATTTATTTTAAAATTACAAGTGCGAGTAGTTGAGCGTAATTAATTACAAATAGTAATTAATTACAAAAATAGCTTTTGTTCTTTTAGAGCCGCGTACGGGAAACCCTCGTGCGTTATCGAGGTTAAGAGCAACCGTCGTAGCTCTTAGAAAATAATCCGGGATCGCGTTGAAAAAGCTAGCTCACGGATTGAATAGGCAATCTCTCTCTGCCATCAATACAGATACTACTCGCGCTAGTCAAATAAGTTCGTGGGGAAGCGCACAGCCAATTGACACCATGGCCCGATCATCGCAATTTGCGGAATCTGCGATACTCAATTGGGCCTATACACAGCCTGAAGAGCGTTCATCGACTTAACGTTGATGAACAAGTCTGGGTCGACTATTGTGGATCCCAATACTGACCCAGACCTTCCGCACCCGTTCATAACGTTCCTTGATGACCCGATAGTGATGCAGAAACTCTCGGAGTCTCGGAGGATGAACGCTCCACAACAAGCACATAATGCAGGGGTGCAGCCAGCGGAAGAGGCAAACTGCCAGGAGGGTTTCGGGACAGAGATATTGAGCTCTGCAGCACCCACCGGGACATCTTCAGCCGAAGCTGAGGGACTGCTTCAACAGCAACAGCTCCAATAGCAACAACTGCAGCAGCAGCAAATGCAGCAGCAGCAGCAAATACAGCAGCAGCAAATGCAGCAACAGCAGTTGGAACAACAGCGACGGCAGCAACAGCAACAACAGCAGGAGCAACAGCAGCGACAGCAAGTGCTCCTGGAGGAGCAGCGCAGGCAACGACAATGCCAGCGCAACTACGAAGAAGAGTCGTTGTTGGCACGAAATGGGCAGCACGGGTTCTGGCAGCAATCGCGAAACCCGCCGCAGTCGTAAAACCTAGAGTGGCCGCGACAGCGTGAGTCGCGAACCGCCGGGATAGCAGTTGGAGACAATATATTATCGGAGCAGCTACTGGCGGTGATCAAAACACTCGTCGAAGAGGTTGATGAGCTTAAAGAGAATGTACGAATACTTCAAGGAGCTCGACATCCAACCACAAGTACGCAATTGGAGGGAGTCCAACCCCCAAGCACGGGCCGTAGACAAGGATCACCACATGTGAACTTCCAAGACACGTTCATGTATGCGGAATTTAACAGCAGCAGCCCAAGTCTCCAGTCCCCAACAGAGGCTGGGAGGAATAATACCAGAAATTCTTCCCAGCGCCAGACTAGGAATGGTGCGACTCAGGACCCGTCTGAGAGGCATACGTATTTGCCTCAGCAGACGAACCGTGATGTGGGCCAGATAGTCCGAAAATGGCACATCAGGTTCTCAGGGTCCTCAAAGGAGCAGAGCGTCGATTTATTCCTAACAAGGATAGAGGAATGCAGAACTCTAGCTAATCTGACACACGACGAGGTGCTTTCGTCGTTCTCAGAGCTCCTAACTGGGGTAGCAGCCACCTGGTACCGGAGTAACCGCCACACATGGCGATCGTGGCCAGATTTCATAGAGGCCATAACGCACATGTATGGCGGGGACAGGGGACATCAGCAGCGCGTCATGGCGGAAATAAACGCGAGGACTCAAGGCAGAAACGAACTTACGCGTGATTACGTGGTAAATTTATAAGCCATGATCCTAACGTTGGTTCCGGTGCCTAGCATCGCTCAACAGTTAGACATGTTGCACCGGAACATGCGGCCAGAACTGCAAAAGATGGTAATGCGAAATCAAATTACGGATTACCGAGGGCTCCTGGACCTGGCCCGGGAAGCCGAATTAGCGCTCGCGGCAGATAAGCTGTATCACTCGCCACCACTGCCCGAGCGCACGTACATGCCAGAATTTGCCTACGTGCCAACTGAGCCGTCCACGGATCAGCGGAAAAAGCAGAGTCCAAGCGTGGCGGCGATGGGGCACCAACAGCACGAGCCTCGAGAGAGCCTCGAGGCTATGTTCCGTCGGGTCATGGCCGAATGCCTATCGGCCTTGACAAAGAAAGGCACCGACGAGAACAAAGGGCAAAAGCCTAGCCCGCCGCCAACCAGAAAACCTAAGAAGAAGGGTAACTGGGAAAATAGGCGGCGGGAGGGCGGGCAAAGTACAAACCAGCCTAGTGGGGGTAGTAGCTCGACCCACCAGGCTAGGCCGCAAAGCCCAAGAAATAACGGACCTCCACAAAGGCAAGAGTACCGAAGGGAACCCGGATATGAGCAAAAGGGAGGCAACAAGCCCAATGCTGCCGGAAACCAACAGGGAAACGGCCAGGGGGGCAGGTAAACACGACCACATACCCGCCCCAGCTCTCTCACCAGAGACCGAGGGTAACTCGGTCCAATCGTCTGGAGTGGAGAGCAAAGAAGTGCCCGTGATTCAACCGAATGAAGTCAACCAAGAAACTTGCTCGCGATGGTGGCTTCAAGTAGGTGTAGCCGGTTACAGGTTACGGGCACTCTTCGATACAGGAGCTTCCTGGACTGGGATGAATTCTATAGGCCTACAGCTCGCTACGGCCTGTGGAAAAGAGTTAATCCCAGCTAGCGGCCTAACGGCACGAGTGGCAAACGGGCAAAGCATAGCAGTGGTTGGCTATGTGTATCTGCCCATGGTCGTAGCTGGCGTGTGCAAAGAAGTGCGCGTCGCAATAATGCCAGATCTAGATACGGAGTGCTACTTGGGGGTAAACTTCATTAAGAAGTTTAGCGCTGTCTTAGACCCCACAGATAACACGCTGCATCTCAAGAATGACGATGCAAGCGTAAAGTTAGAAGTAGCAGCCATAACCGCAAACAACACCGTGTCCGTATCAGCTATAGGGTTGGCGGACCCAACAGAAGAACAGCGCAAAGAGGTAGAAGCTTTAGTAGCTCAGCTGATCGGTAGCAGCCTGGCACCACTAGGGTGTACTTCGTGGATCGAGCATGCAATAGACGTCGGATCTACAAGACCTATTAAACAGAAGTACTACCCGGTATCTCAGAAACTCGAGGATGAGATGCACAAACAGGAGGAGGAAATGCTAGTCTCGGGAATAATAAAACCCTCGACAAGTGGCTGGCCAAGTCCAGTGGTAATGGTACGCAAGTCAAACGGGAAGTTCCGTTTCTGCGTGGACTTCAGAAAAGTGGACGCAGCGTCAAGGCCAGACGCGTACCCGTTACCATACATGGAAAGCATCTTGCGCAAACTGCAGAAAGCGCGATACATCTCCACGTTGGATTTAAGCAGTGCGTACCACCAGATACCACTTAGTCCGGAGTCCAAAGAGACTACGGCCTTCACCGTGCCAGGCAAAGGGCTTTTCCAATTTACGAGAATGCTCTACGGTCTTTCGTATGCCGGAGCGTCCTTCCAGAGGCTGATTGACAAAGTCATCGGCCCCGAACTCGAACCTTTTGCTTACTCGTATCTCGACGATATAATAATAGTCACAGAGACATTCGAGGAGCATAAAGAGGTTCTAAAAAGAGTTCTGGACAGGATACAGGACGCGGGCCTCACAATAAATCGCGAGAAGAGCGTCTTCTGTCGCGATGAGGTCCAAGACTCGGGGTCATAGTAAATAGAGATGGTTTTAAGCCAGACCCCGAGAAAATAAAGCCCATTATGGAGTATCCGGTACCGAAAAACCTCCGTCAGCTGAGACGCTTCTTAGGAATGGCCTCGTGGTATAGAAAGTTTTTATCGAACTTCGCCACAATTGCTGAACCACTGACCGAATTAACGAAAAAGGATCGGAAATATGAGTGGTTAACGGCACAAGCAGAGGCCTTCCAAAAGCTAAAAGCGCTAGTAGCTTCTGCACCGATTCTACACAGACCGGTATCTAACACGCAGTACGTGGTGCAAACTGACGCAAGCGATACAGGTCTGGGAGCGGTGCCATACCAAATAATTGACGGCGATGAAAGAGTCCTAGAGTTCGCGAGTCGAGCTCTGAGCGCAGCCGAGAGGAATTATAGCATGACGGAACGAGAATGTCTAGCAATTCTCTGGGCAATTAAAAAGTTCCGTCCGTATATAGAGGTCTACGACTTCAAGGTTATCACGGACCATAGCAGCTTGAAGTGGCTCCGTGATCTCCAAAACCTGACCGGTAGGTTAGCTAGGTGGGCTTTGGAGCTGCAGAACCACAGTTTCACCGTCGAACATCGAATGGGCTCGTTAAACATTATCCCAGATGCCCTTTCACGGATGTTCGAGGAAGAAGAGCCAGCGGTCGCCGCGTTAGAGCTCGAGCGCGATACAAACGACCACTGGTACCTCAAGATCGTGAAAGACGTTCAACAGCAGCCGCGAGACTTCCCCACGTTCAAGCTGGCGGGGGGGAGACTGTACAAGTACAACCCTAATGAAGTCATAGACGAATCTCTCGGCGACGACGATGCATGGAAGTTAGCAGTCCCTCACGAAAAGCGACGCGAAGTACTGAGAGAATGCCATGACTTTTCAACTGCTGGGCACTTGGGCCACGAGAAAACTCTAGAGAGAGTAAGGTGGAAGTATTATTGGCCACACATATCTCGAGATGTGGCCAGATACGTGAACCAGTGCCAAATTTGCCAGCAGTGCAAAGTCGAACAGCGCGCTCCAGCAGGATTCATGGGACGTCGTATAACATAGCGTCCATGGCAAATCGTGGCCAGCGACATTATGGGACCCCTCTCTAAAACCAAGCGCCGCCACGAATACATTCTCATCTTCCAGGACCTGTTCACACACTGGATTGAAGTAATTCCGATAAAAAGGGCAGATGGCAAATCGGTGATAAAAGGGCTCAACGAACGAGTATGTCTGCGGTTCGGAGTCCCCGAGGTGTTTCTCTCCGATAATGGGACTCAATTTAAGAATGCACCCTTACAGGCATTCTTAAAGGAGAGAAACGTGCATCACACGTTTACACCACCATATCACCCTCAAGCCAATCCCGTCGAGCGTGTGAACCGAACGGTGAAGACCATGATCATGTCTTACACTGAGGAGAATCACCGGTCCTGGGATGAGCATCTGAACGAGCTGGCGTTCGCGTATAATACGGCAGAACACAGCTCTGCCAAGATAAGTCCTGCCATGCTCATTTACGGCCGACAGCCTGACCCACCGAAGACACTAAGGCGGGAGGACGACAGGTTAGCCGAAGAGCAAGGGCAGCAAGAGGCGATAAATAATTGGGTGGCGCGCATGGACAAGCTCCGCGAATTGCACGTTCGGGCGGCGGCCGACGCGCAAGCGGAGCAGGCGAGACAAGCCAAATATTATGACGCTTATCGTCGACCTCCAGAATTCTGTCTAGACGATCGTGTATGGAGAGAGAATAAGGTACTATCCTCAGCAGCTGAGGGGATTTCTGCAAAATTAGCCCCAAAGTACGCGGGGCCCTACACGATTGTGAATATTCTAGGCGAAAACACCTATGAGATCCAAGGTGAGGATGGTCGAACGATTAGTCCCGTCCATGCGCAGCAACTCAAGCGATACGTCTCCGCAGAAGAGCCCAAAAACTACTTGGACAAAAGCAGTCAAGAAGTAGCCCAGTCGCTACCACCGAGGGACTCTTCAGCCGAACGTAACATGCCAGCGGGCAACAGAGTTAGCCAGGGGAATGTACAGCCTCGGGCGACGGCTAAGAGGCGCGGTCCACCTCGTAAGACCGCGCTGTTAGTTAGGCCAGGAAAGCGTGCAAGCGACGGTCGACCTACGCGTGCGGTCGGTCCAACAGAGTCCAAGCGAGACCCAGGGAGGCCAAAGGGCTCGAAGAAGAAGCCTGCACCTGCCGAAGTCGGGCCAATTAGCCCCCGTCGAACCCGAGCGTCCGAAAAGCGCTAACTGTGTCGTTCAGAAATTGTGCCGTCCGTACTAGCACGTGTTCGTCCTTGTTTTCCGATCCTCAGTCTCACCAATCTCCGGGGTCAATTTACCTGTTGTAGGATATGCAGGGCCTGACTCCAGAAATAGCAGAGACGGCGAAGAAGGTGATTGCTGGATTAATCCAGTGCAACCCTGATCCCGCCGTCATTGACTTCCTGGAGCAGGTAGTGGAGGGCATAGACGCGGTGACACAGGCACCACCGCCAGTGGAAGAGCCCTCCACACTTGTCATAGAGGAGTTAGAGGCGCCGGAACCAAGAAGGGGACCTTCGGGACCAACCGACGCAGGCATTGGCCCGTCCCCGCTCCGGCGACCTCATCCTCCGAAGGAGCAGCGGGAGATGAGCGGGGCTCGGCCATAAGAAGCACCAGTCGAGCTGATTGGTGCCGGCCGAGTTCCCGAAGAGGAGGCGGCTCGAACCCATCATTGTGCGCCGGAAGTTGACGCCGGCGCGGCTCGGGCCGCACAAGGAAAAGAAGGAGATGCTCCGACCCAGGCCCCAAAAGGAGCACCGACCGATGGAGTCGGTGCGGCCTGGGCCCCGGTGGAGCAGGCTCTAGAGGAGGCGCGGCGCCTCAGCAAGTCCTCACGCGCTGCGGAAGACGCTGCCCTGGCAGCACTGGAGGATTTTCTCCAGTGCCACGGTGAGGCCGGCGAGCGGCAAGCCGGCAAATGAGTCGGAATGGCCCAAGGCCGGCGAGAAGAGCTCGCGGCCGCCGCAGAGGCCAGGGCCGCGAGGCTGCGCCGCGCCGCCTTGCAGAAGGAGGAGGAGGCTCGTCTGGCACGTGCGCAGGAGCGCAGGGAAGAGGCCAGGCGAGCGAGGGAAAAGGCGGAGGAGACGGCGCGTCGGGCAAAAGAAGAGGCCCAGCGTCGTCTCCTACGCGAAGAGGAGCGCCTCCAAAGGGCGCTCGAAGAGGAGCAGGCGGCCCAGGAGGCGTTAAATGCACAGGCGCTTCCCCGGTGCTTCATGTGTGGCGAGCTTGGGGTAAAGAAGTCGAAGCACTGCCACAACCAAGCTCGCCACAAGGGGCGCCGGACTTACTCCCGGGCCAGCTGAAGAGGGCTACGCCCCGAAGGGTTTCTTTTTTTTTTTGTTTTTTTTAATAAAAATTAAAAAAAAAGATAATGGGTGACTCCGCTTCTTATACTTCCCTTGTCCCAAATTCCTTCCCGAAAGGCTCCACCGAATTAACCTTATTTTCAGGTACGACGACGGCCATGGATGGCAAAGCTGCTCGCGGTCCCCTAAGCAGCGTCTGGCGGGGGGGTGTAACGCGTGCGCGAGTTAGGTAATTCGAGATTCGAATTACCCGCGTCGAGCAGGCATGCTCACCGGGGGCGCGAGCGCGCGAGCATCCTGACCGGATTAGAACGGTCTCGCGACGCGTAATATGCCCGTCGCGTACCCGCGAAGCTGCTACACGGCTTTACAGGAGTCACGGCAGCCATCTTCGTGTCTGCCATCGTGCTGAGAACTTCTCTGCAGTGTGTCTCTAAAAAGTTACCTCATCCGCGCCGTCCTAGCTTTTTATAGTTATCGCGAGTGTAGTGGAGGCGCCGAGTAGGGTGCGTACGTGCGAAAGAGAGACAGAGAGAGAGCGATCCCGAGCCGCGTGAGCCGAACGAGACTGCGAGCGACGAGCCGGCAGCCAGCCCGCCTGCCGACCCAATACAGCGAGCAAGAGAGAGAGAGAAAGAGAGCGCAACTGTTGTGCGAGCGACAGGGAGCGAGAGAGAGTCGAGTGCACCGGCTGCTCCTTCCTAACGTAAGTTTTCTACTCTTCTCTCGCGGGTTTATTGTAAAGGCTCGCACGGAAATCGCCCCGTGCAAGCTTTCTGTGCCGTGTACGTGCGGGTGTGTGTCAGCCCGCCGTACTTTAACACCGCGCGCGAGAATAGCAGCTTCGCCGCGCGCCGTATCATTCGCGCGTTTGAATCTTAACGGTCGCGCGCGAACTAACTCATTTGTTCTAATCAGCACGTACGTTGTGCTTGTAGTTATTAATGATTTTAATATACGGTGATATCTAGTTACTCGTCGCGTTGTGCATTACAACCTGTCCTTCTCCCGGATACCGCTGCCTCCGCGGGAAAACGACTCCGCCGGTCGTTTTCATATCTGAGCATAGCGGCCGCGCGCTTTACTCTTCGAGCGCGCACTTTTCACTCAGCGATCCAATTAGTTGGAAAGCGAAGTCCGTGTGCGATCTTCGCGTTGTTTTCAGAATTCCAGGAGCAGATCCCCGGGCAAGTCATTTTAGTCTGACACCTGCGGCACCGTGTTGTAGGGCATCGCTGGCCTGTGGCTTGGTGGGATTTTATCCCAGAAGTCATCCTGTTACAATATATATATATATATATATATGAGGCGTTTCGCCTCAACTCTCCCAGCGCGGCGCGCTAGCGTCAAATCATGCTATTTTCAAGTCGTGTTTACGATATCAATATGCATTTCAAAAAATTATGTGATAAGCGTTTCCGACGTATTTTTTCCTCAGCTTTCCAATGGCGTAGGTGGTTTTTCCGAAATTTTCCATTTTCCCCCCCAACAAGTATAAAACATACTATATCTCGAAAAGTATATTTTTAATATTTTTTTTTACCCCCTAGATCGGAAGTTGAGCATTTTTTACGTCGGAAAGAATTTTTTTCAGAATTTGCTCGAATGTTTTCTTAGAGAAACAGAACGCGAAAGAGCAGACGCAGCGTCTCCTTCGCCCGCGGTTTTCGGCGCGCTGTACACCGCGTGGACTAGATGCATTTCGCTCTCTAACAACCACTTAAAATTTTGATTTCCTTAATAATAGCAACAATAAACTAGTATTTATATTAATAATTCTTTTTTTTTAAAGTAGATAATTTTATTTTGTTTTGTTTTACGGGTTTTTTAGGGAAGATTTGATATTCTGAACTCATTGACGTTTTTTTTAGTATTAATGTTGTTTTATTCATTGGAATGACGGCATGGTACTGTAAATTTCCCGGTATAGATTTAATTTTACTTAACCTTGATTTTAGTTTCAAAACGGCTTTTTCATAGGTCTCTTTAGTGCTGTAAAAAACTTTAGTTTCTTTGCAATTACGTAAAGCCCAGTTGTAAAGGTCTTCTGGTGTTAAAATATGATTACTCGAAGAGAGTTGAAGACTTGCTCTTTTCGCCCCTCTTTTCAAATTTGCGCCTATACCATCGCACGCACCTTTACCGTGCGCTGTTGCATGAAAATGCCATTCAGCAGGAACTCCAAAATCTTTTTGATGAAACAGAAGATTTTGGAAGGTAGACTTGTTCTTAAAATGCTGACCTGCTCCATCAGTTAAGTAATAAATTTTCTTGACTATGAAATTACTTTTTAAATACGATATTATAATTTTTTGATATTCATAAACAGCAACAGTATCGTGATTTAGATTATCAGAAATTATAGCAATGCTTATATGTTTAAGATCTTGATTTTCGTTATAATATACCACTGTTGTAAAAACTGTTGCTTGATTATTGTTCCAGTGGAACGATTGTGTTGAATTTTGCACTATAAACGCATAGTTTTCTGCAAAATCACAACAAACAAGGAATTCTCCTTTTTGAAGATTTTTTTTCAAATCGCTTAAGAAAAGATATTGTTCTCTCGCAAAGAAGTCATGAGTTTTAAATTTTATTAATTTTTCTCCCAGTATGTTCATGAATTCATAAACATTTACAGTTGTAGATACTATTGTGCAACGATCTGTCTGAAGCCATGACTCATACTGTATTTGAAAAATATCATTTCTCTCAAAACATTCAAGCAAATGTTTCCGTAATACAGGCATATTGGGGCAATCTAAACAGTATCCCAAGTAACATTTCGAACTAGCATTACTACATACGATTGCTTGGATGCAATCGTGGTAGTTTTTAAGAAATAGTCGAGTACCTTCAGTTAAACTCTGTAAATTAATAGCATTTAAGGGGATGCCTTACTCGTACTATTACCGACCGAGCAATTCACACAGTTTCAAGCTGATTAAAAATAAAATACGTCGAATCACAAAAAATCAAGAGAACACTCTTCTGTGTTTTTTAACGTTCTATCATCCAGTCAAAGTTTGGAGTCGAAATATCAAGCCGTTTTTTCAAAAACTTTGAACGAAATTAAATTTAACCTGAGAAGGAATTAAATTTAATTTCGTTCAAAGTTTTTGAAAAAACGGCTTGATATTTCGACTCCAAACTTTGACTGGATGATAGAACGTTAAAAAACACAGAAGAGTGTTCTCTTGATTTTTTGTGATTCGACGTATTTTATTTTTAATCAGCTTGAAACTGTGTGAATTGCTCGGTCGGTAATAGTACGAGTAAGGCATCCCCTTAACATCAGCTTGATATTTTCGTGGTGTACACATACGCATACATTATGCGTACCACTGCTTCCCGCTAGAACACAATGCGGCGGCCTCAATTGAGTAAATTTAGTGAAGCCAATATTAACAGATTCATGCTCTTTTTTAAATAAACAATAAATTTCACGTAAATTACCAAGTAGTAACCTTTTCTGTACATGTTCTCTTTTACCATTATCCTGCTTAACAGATATACAATCTTTTAATCCGGGCATTACACGACTAATATCGTCCCTCTCATAAAAACGTTTAACTGAATCTACACTTACAACTGGAAATATTTTGCCCCTTTTCTTTTCAGGTTTTGAAAAAATTCCACTTTCAGTTACTAACTTTTTCGCTTCTCGAGCTTCCCACTCAGTACAACCGAACTCTCTGATTAAGTCTCTGCGAGACCAAAAATCAGGAGCAAGCGTGAGTAGCTGAATTTTATCTTCCTTACCCGGTGATTCTAAAAATTTTTTTTTAATTGGTTGAGAACTGCCACGCCTGCTTTATGATATTCATCAGTACATTCAATTTTAGCTTTTTTGGCATCGCATAAATGTAAATCTAACTTATGTTTATAAAGTTGGCGTTGACAGTTGGAACAAATTTTCGCGTTTTCTGGTACGAGGGGATACGCACTCCTAAATATTGAAGGAAAATTCGACAAATTTTTACGCACAGAGTGATTAATTTTATTAAAAGGATTTATGCATTTCAGCTTCAAAGCTGGATCCATTTCAGTAGCGAGAAAATAAATGCAATAAATAAACCAAAAATAAATTATGATTTAATCAGCAAACACACGAAGAACACAAATATAACGGAAACAGCGTTAAAATTCTTAAACAATTTCAAGGATAACAAAGATCGAAAATTCATCAGACTTATATAATTGGATACAACAAATTACTCTCGGGCAAAAATTTTCTATACGCAAGCCACCTATCGGGTAAAAAGTAAGTGAGAAGCGTTGCATCTGCTATTTCAAATTGATTGTAATGTTTTTGCTTCCTCAAAGAGGAAGCTTTGTAACGGTGAAAAAAATTTTCGAAAAAAAAGTCTTCAAAAAGATGTTTTATGGTGGTATATGTGTATATTATTTGATTTTGATGATTTTTGATTTCGTGGATGTATGTATGTGTGTGTGTGCGTGTGTGTGTGTGTGTATATTTCAACTCTTAATATCTCCGAAACTAATCAACCGATTTTCGTCGGGTAAAGCTTATTCGCTTCGTCTTGCGGCAAAAGGAAAGTACCCTGATGGATTTGGGATTTTATTGATTTTCTTTTGTTTTATAATCAAAAAATGATTTTGAATTTTTAGTTTTTTTGATTTTTTCGTATCTTATAGTAATTATTACATAAAATAATATACTTCTCTTAAAAGGTATTCAAATTACCTACATTTTCTTTTTTTTTTTAATTTAAAATTTAAAATATCTTCACTCTCTCCTTTGTTATTAATGAAAACTTTTTTATATTTAAAAAATTAATATCTCAAAAATAATTTATTTATCGACTTGAAATTTTAACTGTTACTTATTACACTTGTTGGTGGCAATATTGTGTTGCAATTTTAAGTGATTATCTATATGAATATATATTATACATTTATTTTCGAGAACTATCATTTTAATATTTTTATATAATGTAGTAAATTAAAATATCAAAACGTATTAATAGTGCCATTTTTAGCCCCTTCTTTTATCTCTTTTTAATCTCAATTTTTTTAAACTTGATGGTCTGTCAAAGCTTTTTTAAAATAGGTACGTAATATACTATTTTGCAAGAAACTGGTATAAGACGCATCGGTTCAAAGTATTATTGAAATTCTTTAGCATTCCTTTTTATGAAAAATGTATTTTCAGAATTTCAATTTTTAATTAGGAAACGATGAATTAGTTTGAGGAAGCTAAGTGCCAAAGAATTGGCAGCGGTTTTTTTTTGCGAAATAACCTATGAAAATGTCAATCGTGCATATAAGTGAAATTCGAAGTGCAAAAAGATATTCCATAAAGAATTAAAAATGATAAATAAAAATAATAAGGTTACTAGAGAGCGAAATACATCTAGTCCACGCGCTGTACAGCGCGCCGCATATCGCGCACGAAGGAGACGCTGCGTCTGCTCTTTCGCGTTCTGTTTCTCTAAGAAAAACATTCGAGCAAATTTTGCAAAAAATCCTTTCCAACGTAAAAAATGCTCAGCTTTCGATCTAGATGATAAAAAAAAATATTAAAAATATACTTTTCGAGATATAGTATGTTTTATACTTGTTGGGGGGGGGGGAAATGGAAAATTTTGGAAAAACCACCTACGCCATTGGAAAGCTGAGGAAAAAATACGTCGGAAACGCTTATCACATAATTTTTTGAAATGCATATTGATATCGTAAACACGACTTGAAAATAGCATGATTTGACGCTAGCGCGCCGCGCTGGGAGAGTTGAGGCGAAACGCCTCATATATATATATAAATACATTTCTCAAAAGGGGTTTAAAAAGCTCGTTTTTTTGATTATGCAGCCCGGGCTTCATAATATTTCTAAATATAGGGGTTTATGCGGCCCGACCTAGAGTCTATAACCCCAGTGTCCATTATTTCTTTAGTCACTTGCCATAGGGAACTCTGGGCTGTAGGTACTAATATACAGTCTTGGGCTACATAAACCCCGATAAGTGTATATATTACACACACACACACACGCACACACACACACACACACACACACACAAACCCACCCACCCACACCCCCCACACACACGCACACACACACACATCTATATTATATAGACGTTTCAAAAAAGTGTCAGGCGCAGCGCCCCCTCACTCCCTCCTCGCACCACCTCACTCCCCTCTCGCGCCTCCTCGCCCCCATTCCGCGCCCTCTCACTCCTCCCTCGCGCCCCCTCATTCCTCCTCAGCCTTCCCCCCTCAGCGCCCCCTCAAAATAACGGAAAAATGTGATTATTTACATGTGTTTTGAGAATGGGAGCCACCCTTCACAGCGCCCCCTCGCCCCCCTCGCGCCACCCCACTCCCCCACGCCACCCCTCGCCCCATCTCGCGCCCCCTCACCCCCCTCCCGCCACCACGCTCTCCCCTCAGCTCTCCCTTCAGCTCCCCCCTCAGCCCTCCTCCCCTCTCCTCAAAATAATGTCATTATTTAAATAGTTTTCGTCTAATATTTCAAGTAGTATCCTTTGTCGGTTTCAACCTATTTTCTAAAAAATTACAACCATTTTCTAAAATTTCTAAATTTGGAAAAGAATATCCTTTTAAATATATAAACAAATTATATCCTTAAAGGATATAAATAAAATGTGATTAATAGAATTCCTTATGATAATGGTCAAGGACCTTCAAACTTTAACAAAAAGGAAACACAAAAAGGTGGAAGAGCACTAAGCAAAGCTAGATTACTGTACAGTAAGGCTTATGTTAATAGTCAAGGTTTCTTGACGCAGCTTATTATATATATTTAGTGTTATTGATGTTATATGTATTACTATCGTTTATATATATGTTTCTATACTATAATGTTGTGTATATTTAACAGTTTTCCGCGCTACCCTAGAGGTACTGTTAATAGGCGCGTTGGTTTTTTTTTAAGTGCTATCCTTCGCCAATAGCCCTAACATACAAATTATAAATATAAGTTTGGATAATAAAATTTTAAGTAAAATAAGTCATATATAATAAGTCATACATAAATATAATAATTTAAAATGAAAAGTGGTTACGTAGGGCTATTGGCGAAGGATACCACTTAAAAAAAATCCAACGCGCCTCTAACAGTACCTCTAGGGTAGCGTGGAAAACTGTTAAATATATGCAACATACGTTTATTGTTACATAATATTAACAAAACTAATTCTAATTTGATGTCTATTATATTAACACTATTTGTATCTATTATCATCACAGTAATACTTTTATACATAAATTGCCTCTGAAACGACCCCGCGTTCTTTATAATCAAATATTTTTGATCAACTATAATTTAAAATAAAAAATAGTTACGAAATGACTGTATAGGTCATGACTGTTAAGTTACTATGTAATCTTCATAATTTTTTAAAGCCATGATGAAGACAGTAAATAAAACTATGAAAACGTCGGATTTGAATCTTCAAATCATTAATTAAATGATTTGAAGTGATCGGTCTAGTCAATTGTTTACCTTAAATACTTAACTCCAACCCAGGAACGGTTGACATTTTTTGAATATTTAAATAAAAACATACAACACCAATAGGTCAACTCAAAAACTAATTTTAACTTACTGTTTATTATATTAACATCAATATCACAACAATAATGGATCATTGCTTACCTTTATTTATGTATGTAACGGGGGTTGGCGAGCGGAGCGAGCAGGGAGGTGGAGCCCCACTAGTGTGTGGTAGTATATATATATATATATATATATATATATATATATATATATATATATATATATATATATATATATATATATATATATATATATATATATATATATATATATATATTCACATCTGGGACGCATTTTGAGGATTATATAGGTCATATATACCGAATTTTGAGGATTTTGTAGGCATTTTGAGGAGTCTCCTCAAAAGTCCAAAGCACTCGAGAGGCATTTTGAGGATTTTTCAGCGGTTTCCACAATAGTGTGTTAATACATCGATTTCGGAAATTCCGTGATATTTTTCCGTAAAGGCGGGCGCCGCAGGCGTCGTGGTGTTAGTCAATAACCTTAGGGTCATTATTTCTTTAGTCACGCGCTTGTTTATTGGTTGTTTATAACAATGTTTATATTTGTGTCACCACTATTGTACAAATTCTTTATGAAATCCTCAAAATACCGTCCAATGATATTTATATATATATATATATATATATATATATATATATATATATATAAATATATATATATATATATATATATATATATATATATATATATATATATATATATATATATATATATATATATCCTAAACCGGTACTTTTGAGGATCTATAGTTTTCTTCTCCAGAGTTCGTATATGCTTGACTAAAGAAATAACTCCCTCTCTGCGTTGAAGGTATTAATATAAATCCTCAAAAGTACCGTTTCATACCGAAGGAATTTTGAGGATGTCCTCAAAAGCCCGAAAAATCCACAAAGTATCGAATTCGTGCTGACATAAATCCTCAAAAGCTGCATTTGATGATATATATGTAAATTATATACAAAAAATATACTTACGTTTATCTGTCTGTCTCTCTCTCTTTCTCTCTCTCTCTCTGTCTCTCTCTCTCTCTCTCTCTCTCTCTCTCTCTCTCTCTCTCTCTCTCTCTCTCTCTCTCTCTCTCTCTCTCTCTCTCTCTCTCTCTCTCTCTCTCTCTCTCTCTCTCTCTCTCTCTCTCTCTCTCTCTCTCTCTCTCTCTCTCTCTCTCTCTCTCTCTCTCTCTCTCTCTCTCTCTCTCTCTCTCTCTCTCTCTCTCTCCCCCCTCTTGATGGTTCTGTGTGCATATAGTATATATGCAATCATAGGTAAGAGCGTGACCAATCACAACTGAGCAGCGGTCGGAACAAAACAGCTGATCGACGAGAGAAAAGAAGAAGAAAAATTCTTGATCTGAAAACAGCCATCGGAAATTATAAACTTGCTATACATCAAAACGACATAATATTTTTAATTGAAATTTTTTTATGCAGTATATTAAAAAAGCTATTCATTGATATATTCAAGTATAAGAAAAAACACAATGCAAAGTCGTAAAAAAATAACGAAATTCTTTCACACCCATTTCGACCTATATCTAGCGCGGTCGTCCCTCAGGCTTCTTTTACATACATTGGACAGATACTAGCCTTCGGAGCGTTCCCGCGCTCCTTGATACGTAATTAACCTGGATTCTCAAAAAATAATCAATAAAAAACAGAAAAATTCAGCAAGTTATAGTACCCCATATTCTCTATGAGCAAAAAAATCATGTCAGTATCTTTTTTTAATTTCGAAATATAACCTATTTTAAAAAAATTACATTTTTTCAATAACTTATGACAAAATATAGCTATCGATTTTTTTTAAATTGCAGAGAATTTTATCCTGCATAAAGTGAATTTAAAATATATTAAAATATATTATAATTTAGAACAGTTATTTAATAATTGTAAAGACAAGGATGATAAAGGTTTAAAATCGGGAGTAATTTATAAAATTAATTGTAGGGATTGTAATGGATGTTATTGGTCAAACGGGTGGATATTTGAAGAAGAGAATATATGAACATCAATATAGTTTACGTAGTACAAATTTTACATCGAATTTGAAAGAACATTGCTTAAATAGTTTCCATTCTTTCGATTTTGGAAGTGTGGATATTTTTGAACAAGGGATTGAGAATAAATACAAGAGGGAAAGCCTTGAAAGTATTCACATTCTAAGGAATCGGAATAATGTAAATTTAATGGTAGAGTCAAGTAAATTAGATAACATTTATCATTCTTTATCAATTTAAGTGATAATGGAAAGTTGGAGAGGAGAAGGTGGATGGTGGTGGGGGTAAGAGGAAATAAGTGGATATGGGTATATAAGTAGGTGTATCGCGGGTTTTATTTCACTCCCTGAGGAGGAACCGGAGCGGTCTCAGAACGTTGAGCAATTGGGCAATTTCGTATTGGGGGGCAGTCAGATAGTCCTTTGCTAATAAAGTTTTTTCCAGGTTTTAATTAAGTTTTTATTTCAAATTCTGAGGGGGTGATTATACACAAGGGCAATCTGACTGCCATAAATATTAATTATTTTATTATTATTTTAATTTAATTTATAAGACCGATTTAATTTGTAAGACCGATGGAACAATTCTCATCAATTAAAATATATTAATATAATAAATAATATTAGTTCTAAATATTAAAAAAGTCGAAAATCGATTTTGAGAAAAAGAGACTATTGATTTCAACTGCATAAGCAAAATCTAAAAAATTATTCCTTTCTAGTTAAAATCGGTCCAGTAGATCATGATATATCGGCGTATATACGACCACACACATGCATACACACACACACACACACGCACGCACGCACGGACGCACGCACGCACGCACGCACTTGGTGTGTGTGTGCATGTGTGTGTGTGTGCGTGTGTGTGGGTGCGTGTGTGTGCGTGTGTGTGTGTGCGTGAGTCAGAGAGTGAGTGAGTGAATGACTGAGTGAGTGAGATATATAGATACATAAACATTTTATTCTGCCCGTAGGCAAAAATAGTAAAAATACAATATAGTGTATACATTATCACATATGATATAAAAAGAGGAAATATATACAAAAGAATATATAAAGATATGTACAATCTAATGTTTCAACTAGTTTATAAATATCACAATTTTGGTCAAGGTAAGGAAAACATAAAAAAAACTAGGGGGGCTGCGCCTCCCAGCGTGACTTCAGCATGCCCTCCCCCCCACACCTGCTCCTCGCTTCGCTCGTCGCCCGCCCCCTCCCTATGTAAAAACTTCGTTTTTACATAATAGGCACGACCGCAATACTCAGGAGAACCTTGTATTTTTATAAAAGCGTAAATTGATTAATAATGTCATTAGGAAGGGTAATGCACTCATGATTTTGCATACTATTAAAAAAAAAAATATATATTTTTTGTTACCATATGGTAAACAGTAAAGCTAATAAGCGAAAAATTTACCGTCTAAAAAATATTAGTGACCGTCTCTTACAGACATGTTACCGCGCAATGGTTATCAACTAATGCCATATTGCTCGTGTATAACCTATTACGTATAATATATAGATGTTTATCCAAAGAGATGACAATGCGAGCTTGATTTTACGCAATTCGCAATAATGGCAATAAACGATATAAAAATTACAACATCATATATTCACATGGGTAACGTGTATAGCATCGCCAATCACGTGATGGCGGTGACACTGCTGGCTTGTTGGCTTTACCCATGTGAGTGTGCGCGTATGTGCATGCGCTGCAGCTCATCTGCTCGTCTCGTCTGGCTCGTCAGTTGATAGCTCGTAGCTTCTTTGCGTAAGCGACACGGCGCCGCGGATGATGCGAGGAAAAGGCTGGGCCGAACTTCTAGTGAAAATATTTCAGTGCGGAGTGAACACAAGAAAGCTGCCTACTACGTACGTATTATCACTACCGTGCTTCGCTTCCTATCTGGCTCTCATCCGCACCATGTCAACCATGTGCGCACGGCAGTCCAGCAGACGGCAGTCCAGCAGACGGCAGTCATCAATGTTTATATCTGCAGTCACAGTGTTTCCTAAATTGCTGTATGGATCGATATTGATGTTGGCCGAGTTCTCTGCAAATTGAGTTGTGGTCTTATCCTTCAGTAAGTATTATTTCAATAATACTAGCTCCTTTCTAATCTTGCAGGGTTTTCATCTTTTCTTCACAAGGACATTTTGTTAAACTTTGAGCAAGGGTCAAGGTAGTCTTAGTTGGAAGTGCACATGAGCTTTTCGACTTTCAAGTATACAAAAACCTTTCCTTTCTCTGAAAATATCTTCAGCTTTACACACGTCACCATATCATGCATGCTGAAGGATTATATACCATGTTTCAGATCTAAATAATCAGCAAGTGTGGAGTTACATTAGCATTTTCTGTGTGTTTTTTGAGGAAATTATTCAGAAAGAAAAGTAATTTCCTCCAATTTGGCTGATTGAGTATATCTGAAACTTAATGTACAATGCCTCAGCATGCATTGCATTGTGTATGAACATTCTTGTAAACCTTGAGAAAGGGTGAGGAGGTTTTAGTTGAGAATACACATGCGCTTTCTCGACTTTTGAATGCAAAGATCCCTTTCCATTCCCTACAAGTATCTTCAACTTTCTATACATGATGGAATACATGCTGAGGGACAGTATATCAAGATTTAAATATGCATAATCAGCAAGTCTGGAGATATTGCAATTTCTATGTCTTTTTCAAGAAATTTTTGAGAAAAATGTCATTTTCTCCGTACCGGCTAATTGAGTCGATCTGAAATTGCATACACAATCCCTTTGTATGTATTGTATTGTGTGTGAACATTCTGATAAACTTTAAGTGAGGGTAGGAGGTCTTAGTTGAGAATACACATGCGCTTTCTCGACTTTTGGTGCAAAGATCCCTTTCAATTCTCTCAACATATCTTGGTAAATATATAGTGCTATGAATGATCTTATCTACACGCTAACACTATATTGTGAGTAGTTTGCTGTGAGAATGTTTTCTCGTTTACTTTACAGCTAGCATCTATCCTGCAATAATTTTCTACTCCTTTGACAGGAGTGTGGCTTCTCTGTACTCCCTCCATTGCCAAGTTATTCTTGTTGTAATTATGTTTTTCGCCTGGGGCGAAGAGCTCCTGCAGACGACATCACGGCGTCCTAAACACCTGCAGTTACCGTTTTTTATTGGGACTATATGTTGAATTGATTGGCATACTTTATGTGGACATTGACAACCTCTGAACTTGTTGAAAAAATTATCTGGTGAGTAGCTTACTGTAAGAAAGTTTATTGGCTTATACTTTTCAGCTAGTATCTATCCTGCAATAATTTCCTACCTCTTTGACAGGAGTGTTGCTTCTCTGTACTCCCTCCGTTGCTAAGTTATTCTTGTTGTAATTATGATATTGTCCGAGGGCGAAGAGCTCCTGCAGAAGACAACACGTCTTCATATAATTGTTCTTTCCTCGAGGGCGTCATTATATGACCATCATAAAGCAGGAGACTTTCAAAAAAATAGGACAAAATTGGGAACGGCAACTTTCAGAAACTCAACAATCATTACAGAGGGTAACCTTGAGTGAAGGGCTTCCTGATGCACACATCTTGGCAGCTTCATCTTTCTTTAGATTATCAATGGAAGTTGATCTAGTCTGTATTTATTTTAATTCACTGTGACCACTTTGTGGTCTCTTCTTTGAATAATTATTATTTCAGTAATCTACTGCATTCAACCATTACTATAGCTTCATTTTTTGTTTCAGGGTTTTTATTATCCTTTCAGAAAAAGCAGCAACTATAAGAGGCGACCGGTCAAATTTAACAGATCTATTCTTCATTCATTGATGTGGTTGATATTTACTTTGAGGATGTCTTTTCAAACTTCATTTAGAAGAACATAAGAATGATAGAAATCTGCTTTTATAATGCATTTCAGGCATCTTATGTATTTTTAAGCAGATTTTATCTTTTTTTTGTACGTATAATTTAATAAAAAGAAAGAAATAAGTCATGCAATTTCTCAGATTTAAATCAGGCACTGCTTGTGTATTTTTTATAGAACTGTATTTTTATTTTTTTTATTAAGTTACATGTACTTGCAAAAAGATTGAGTCAACTCAAAAATACATGGAATTTCTGAGATGCATTACTGAAGCCGGTTTCTATCATTCTTAGTCTTTTGGATTAAGTACGGACACATCACCTCAAAGTAAATATCGATAACATTGAATTCTCAATACACCTGCTAAATCTGATAAGTGGCTTTAATATTGTAGGAGCCGGATGAATTTTCTTATTAAGTTTTTAATTTTGGTCCGTATACTGTAGTGTAGTGTAGTGTGAGTGTGTCTGAAACTTCTATACATCTATAGCTTGTCCCGCCATAACAATAAATCTGAGTACGTGTAAAAATTGTGAAAAAAGTTATTTTAATCTGTAAAATTCAGTCGAATTGTAGTAGTTAATGAACAATGAGCTCATCCATTAACTACCAGTATTAATTGACTTTTAGAGGTTATAGTGAACTTTTCATAATTCTAACAGGTTTCCAGAATATTTATTTAAGCATACTCTATAAATCTTTCGGACAGGCTCACACTACATGGCCCTTCAGATTTCATAAGAGAAATCTAATTTAATTAATTAGGCTGAAATTTACAACATGAAAAGATAAATTAATCCTGCTCTTGTAATATTTAGCAGGTGTACTCATCATTCAGTGTTGTCGATGTTTAGTTGGCGTAAATGTGCTTAAGTATGAAAATAATAGAACTCTGCTTCTATAATGTATTTCAGGCATCGTATGTTTTTTTAAGCAAATTTCATCTTTCTAGAAGTACGTATAATTTAATAAAAAAAATATCCGTGCGATATGTAGTCCATTATTTCACCGTGTTTATCGCACTTGCTACGCTCGTGCGCTAACCTCACGGTGCGATAATGAACTGTTTAGCGCACGGATAGGCGTGACAGCGGACTTAAGGCAGACAGTGTTATAAAAAATTGTACGATACTAATGCGTTAAGTAACACATTACACGCCGTGAAATGATCCTCGCTACGCTCGGGCCTTAACTTTACGCGATGAAATAATGGGCCATTTATCGCACTTGTATCGTAATGTATTAGTACGATAAATTTTTTATTGATATTTATTCATTAATTAAAAAAACCTCTTTCAATTCATTGGCCCGTAGTTTCCTCAACCTTAATATGTTGATTCCTTTAATTAATATTTAATAACGAAATTTATAAATCTACGACTACAAAGAATTTTGAAGCGATTAAGTCATTGTTATTCCTGTAATCGTTGGATATACAAAAATCAATTTTCATTTTTCAATTTTTTTCTAAAAAACTAACCAACAAAATGAATTAAAACATCACAGATTATATTTATTTATATTATCCATTATCATGATTTTTCTCAAAAAACAATTGACCGTTTAGTTTGGGAGTTATAAGCATTTAAAAAAAACACGTTATTGTTAATAATTTTTTTAGAAAATATAGGTATTTTAATTCTCTTTCGAACGCTACCCATCCGATTCGAATAACTCGATCCTATCATTAAAAAAAAATCAAAAAGCAGTTTTGAGAAAAATCGAAAATTTGAAAAAAAAAAACAAAAACACATCGCACCAATAAAAAAAAACGGATTTTAACCGGAAAATGAGACCTGCCCGATCAAAATTGACCGAGTAGAAATTGAGATCTAGGCGAACACACACATACACACACAGACATTATTCAAAAACCATGTATTTTGATTCCTAACATCTCGGAACACAATTATAACATGTAGTTAATTGTCGCAAATGGCAGTCATAGTAGAAAGTTAAGTAAGTTAGGAAGCTGATGGTTCTACTGCCTAGGTAGTAATTAAATAAAAACAAAAGTTTTTAAAAAATTTATTCCGACGTTTCGGACGGTTTATTTCCGTCCCTTTTATATAGTTCTTTGACCTTGAAAAGGGACGGAAATAAACCGTCCGAAACGTCGGAATAAATTTTTTAAAAACTTTTGTTTTTATTTAATTACTACCTAGGCAGTAGAACCATCAGCTTTCTAACTTACTTAACAATTATAACATGTTTTTACAAAAACTCAAAAATTTAATGTCACAAAGCTTCCTCTAGGAGGAAGCAAAATGTTTAATTGAGAAATAAATGAAATCTATGAATTCGTTTTTGAATTCGAATTGTCTACTTTAGTAGCAAGCAGGGTCAAACCTTTCTTATTATAATAATTGTTGTAAAATTATATATATTAAGGAAGTCCATACCAAAAAATTGTCAATTTCTGTACCAAGATTGATACCTGGATTTTTTTTTCTATCTATTTTATAGCTACAATTTTATTAAAGTAAAATTTCTTTTTTTTAGTTGGATTAAATAAAGTGTAAATAAATTAAAATAAAATAATTAACTTCTTTAGTAAGATGGTATTTCAGAAAGAAGTTTATATATATCGATGTTGATATATATATATATATATATTTTTTAATATATCAGTAATTTTATTTCCCCACATCCCCCTGAGTGGGGGCTTCACCCCCTACACCCCCACCAGGGGCTCTGCCCCTGGACCCCGCCCTGCGCCCCACATCAAACCCGCCATACCTTATTACCTACCAACAACAAACTTTATTGTTTCTTTTATTTTGTTTTATTTAGATGGGACATTTCAACATAATAACTATATCCTCAAGGATTTTCATTCATGGTCACAAAATGATTTCGTAGATTCATTCGTCATCGAATATCATTTAATGTGTGATATCAGGATGTGTGATTACGAGTCGTGAGGATGGAATATTATATTTGCTTATTCTTTGGCTCAATTTTATATTTAATCAAAAATTTAATCTTTGTTTTTTAATTTTATTTTTAATGTTTAAACTTGAAGAACTTCTATTAATCACATTGTTAATAGAAGATTAGATTATATACAATATTAGCTGCCTGTCTACGACCAAGTTTTAGAAAAAAATAATTTGTTTCTTGGACTAACTTAGAATAATTTTAAGTAAAAAAATATTTAGGGATTTAATCATTTAATTTTTGTTACTTCAACATCAATTTATATTTCTTATTATATATTTTTATTAGTGTTTTAGTTTACATAATATTTGGCATTTTGTAAACAATAGATATTTCTTTTTTTTTAAATTATGTTTTCAATGTGTTTATCTCATTTTATAGCACAGTGTGACCAAAGTCCGCACTTAAGTCACGACTACCCGTAACTTAAGTAGTCGATTATTGCACCGTGAGGTTAGCGCGCGAGCGTAGCGAGTGGACTGATTAAGGTACGGATAGGCGTAACAGCGGACTTAGGTAAACGTGCTATAAAATATCGTACGATACATGTGACTTCAGTGGCAGTATCGTAATGTACTATTTTAACATTGTAATTCAATGTAATTTTATATCTTATGATTATATTTTTATAATTATACGATCTTTCGAATGTTATATTGATTTTTCCGATATTATTTAAAGCTATTGCATTGAATAATTCTTTGTCAAATCGAATCATGTTAAATAAGCAAAAATTGAATATGTAAAGTGTCGTATTTATAGGTTTAGATAATCAGGATTGATTGTACATTAAAATATTAATTGGAGAAAAGATTTGTTTGATGTTATCCATAAGGTAAAAGTACCAATAGATAGACGCTTAGTGAAGCTAGAACTTTGAAGTCATATTTTAAATGTGAAATATTATTAAAAATGCATAGAATCAGTAGCCAATAGAATTATTATTACTTTTTACTTGCGAAAAAAGTATTTAATTTGTGAAAATTAGCTTTTATGATAGAAAAATTAATTAAATTATGAATACATGCTTGTACTAGTAGTTGGACCGTGCTAAAAAGTCATGTACTAGTGGTCGAAATTGTTAGTCCCAATACTTGGAACATATAATTTGTACTCTATATTTATTTTGATTTTTATGTAAAAATAATAAAATCGCTAAATTTTGGACTGGAAATACTTTTTAACACTAAATCAAACGTTAATAATATGAAATTACAGAAAATCAATGTATAATAATCATATTATGGTTTTCCAACCTACTAACTCTACCAATACGTAGGAACCCTAACCATCAAAACATCGGTGAAATACATAGGGCCAAGTATTGGGACATGACGTTTAAACTGGTACTAGTAGATAAACTTGAATTATTTTTATTAAAAACAATAATTATTGGGCTTCTAACGACTGTAATTGAATTCGATGCATCTTAGAAGTGTCTTAAAACTTCCAAAAGTAAAGATTTACTTCAAATTTATTTAAAAAATACCTAAAAGACGAGTCATGAATCCTTACGAAATCATTAAGGACCTCCCATAGAAAGCCGTGATCCCCACGAGTAGCATTTTCAAATCGTCTTTATAAGTATTAAATTTTCACTAAGAGTAATAATACTATTTAAACAATAAGCATTAATTATATTAGAATCATCTTATAGAATAAAATATTATCCAACTACTACACATTCTTTAAAGTAATTGAATATTTATCTAGATGGCCACGTACTGGGCACTGGTCGCTCATTGGTACTTTTACCTTATATCTTTTGCATTTAATTTTTTTGTGTAAAGTCAAATCGTTGAAATAAGCGAAAATCGTCCATTTTATGTATGTTTTGGCGTTAAAAATTGTTTGTTTGGATTTAACTCGTCGGGAATTGATTGTACAAAAAAATGTTTAATAGAAAAAAGTTTTGTTTTAATATTATCTATAACTTTTACATTCAACATTCTTGTGTAAAATCAAATCCTGTCAAGTTATAGCCGAAAATCGTCGATTTTATGTAGATTTAGGCGTTAAAAATCGTTTCTTTGGATTTAACTCGTCAGGAATTGGTCGTAGCAAAAAATGTTCAATATAAAAAAGTTTTCTTTTAATATTATCTATAACTCTTACATTTAAAATTTTTGTGTAAAGTCAAATTCTTCTCAGTTATAAACGAAAATCAGCCATTTTATGTACATTTAGGTGTTAAAAACCGTTTTTTTGGATTTAACTCATCAGTAATTGATCGTACAAAAAAATATCGAATAGGGAAAAGTTTTGTTTCAATATTATCTATAACTTTTGTATTTAACATTTTTGTGTAAATTCAAATCCTGTAAAGTAATGGCAAAAAAACGACTATTTTTGATAATTTTAGCGATTTTTTCGCCATTACATTGTTAAATATTGTTCGTAGAAAAAAATGTTCAATGTAAAAAAGACGTCTTTTAATTAGTTTTAGGAGATGCATTTGTTGTTTTTGACTTAAATTTAATTTTGTTCACCGTATGCTCAAAAATCAATTTTTTCAAGTTTTTATTTACCCTGGGGTTTTTTTATTTGTCTATCGATTTGGCTCGGTAGAGAACTGTCAGTTACTTATAATTAGACGAGTATATTCCCCAAAGCCCGTTTGGATCCGTCGAAATTTCGCTGAGATAATCGGGTTACTTGATCACATACATACGTACAGACATACATACATCTCTGAAAACGCTTAAAATGTACTTCTTTTGGGTGGAAAATAGTTTTTATGTTGTAAATTTTTAGAATTTGAAGTATTACAATTTTCGCCCTGACGAAAATATAAGGCTCTCCCGAAAAGCGGTCGTGCCTAAAAATGAATACAATAAGTCAAAATGACTACATTAAGTCTAAAAATTGCTAATTAATATCGGTTTAATTCCTATTAGGCGCGCGTTCGTAAACTAGAAGTTAATAGTCGAGAGAGAGAGAGAGAGAGAGAGAGAGAGAGAGAGAGAGAGAGAGAGAGAGAGAGAGAGATGCGCAGGTGTATTGGTACATAGCCTGCGGGGGCTATATAAGGCCGGCCGCAGCGTTCCGCGGCTCAGTTGTAGCCTGGCTCTCGAGGAGGTAAGGTACCTTCAGCTGAGAGGTGTGTGTGTGTGTGAGAGAGAGAGAGAGAGAGAGCGAGGCGGGGGAGAGAGGAAGTGGCAGTGCTGGCCGTATGGTTACAAAAGGAACTTTATTTTTTATAATATAAGAATATACTATATACTAAAATAATATAATATAAATAAATATTAATGCTGTGAATTATGCTTTTCAGGTGTACAAGCAATACATCTATCTAATAGGTGTAATCTTGAATCTTCCCTAAAGATTAAAGAAAAACGAGTTATTGATTATTGTGTTTTGCTCATTGATTATATTATTTATTATCTATTGATTAATGTTTTTTTACTATTGTTTATTGATTATTGTTTGTTGATTATTGTCTATTTAATATTGATTATTGTTTATTGAAATTCACCATTAAATATTAATTATTGGCTATTGAATATTGTCCATTAATTATTGATTATGGATTATTGAATATTAATTATTAATTATTAATTATTTATTTTTGATATTTGTATTGAGTATTGACTGTTATTGATAAGAACTGATAAGAACCGAAATGAACTGATAAGCGCTGATAAGAATTTATATGAACTGAAATGAACTGATATGAACTGAAATGGACTGAAATGAACTGATATGAGCAGAAATGAATTGATGTGAACTGATTTGAACTTAAATGAATTGATGTGAACTGAAGTGAACTGATGTGAACTGAAATGAACTGATAAATAATAAATAATTAGGAGTTATTGATTATTGTCTGTTTATTAATATCTATTGATTATTGACTATTGAATTGAATATTGTTTATTAACTTTTGATATCACTATTGAGTATTAATTTTTACTGATTAGAACTGAAAAGAACTGATAAGAACTGATTTTTGCTATTGAACTTTGGCTGTTATGGTTGAACATTTGCCATTTTGATTCAAAATTAAAAACTATATTTTGATTATTATTGAACTTTTACAAGTATTTGTATTACCATTAACAAAAAGTCTAGATTAATTGTTCTTATTTATTGTTTTTTATTATTATTTATATTATATTTCTTTGGAAATATCATTAGCGGCATTTAAATATTAGTAGTTGAATGGAGCATGACAATGTTGAGCAAGTTATTGATGAAAATTGTCGTCGCGGTAGACCTAGAATCAGACGTACTTCTGAGGAGGAAAGGGAGTTCCGAGAAAGGCAAAGTGTTTTAAGAAATGAAAGAGAAAGACGATCCAGGGCTCGGT
The DNA here is from genome assembly GCA_036365515.1 of Torymus aiolomorphi. Classification (NCBI taxonomy): domain Eukaryota; kingdom Metazoa; phylum Arthropoda; class Insecta; order Hymenoptera; family Torymidae; genus Torymus; species Torymus aiolomorphi. Next base: position 167,527,065 of record CM070875.1, on the reverse strand, counting down.
GCGATAATAATGTCAATAATAATTCAAATACATTGGAACCTAATAATATTGAAATGGAGCATGACAATGTTGAGCAGGTTATTGATGAAAATCGTCGTCGCTGTAGACCTAGAATCAGACATAATTCTGAGGAGGAAAGGGAGTTTCGAGAAAGGCAACGGGTTTTAAGAAATGAAAGAGCAAGACGATACAGGGTTCGGTGCGATAATAATGTCAATAATAATTCAAATCATTGGAACCTAATAATCTTGAAATGGAGCATGACAATCTTGAGCAGGTTATTGATGAAAATCGTCGTCGCTGTAGACCTAAAATCAGACGTAATTCTGAGGAGGAAAGGGAGTTTCGAGAAAGGCAACGAGTTTTAAGAAATGAAAGAGCCAAACGATACAGGGTTCGGTGCGATAATAATGTCAATAATAATTCAAATACATTGGAACTTAATAATAATCAGGTAAATTTAACTAAAAGAAATAGACAAAGTAATGATGAGGAGGAAAGAGAATTCCAAAATCGTCGACATGAACGGAATGTAGAGAATCAAAGATTTTTGGAACAAAATAGTAATGTTGATGAATACTATTTAGGTGAAATGGATGTTTTATGCAGTCATTGTAACGCGAAACATTTTACTGCAGAGAAAGTGTTCAACAAGAGTAATTCATTTAATGATTGTTGTGGTCGTGGGACTGTTAAATTGGCAGAAATTCCAGATTTGCCAGATAATTTACGTTCATTATTTGAAAATAATCATCAAAGAAGTAAAGCATTTTTTTAACGTATTCGAAATTATAATAGTTCATTTTCATTTGCATCTTTTAATGCCAATGTAGTTGATATGCTTACAATGGGTAGAGCTCCATATTGTTTCAAAATACAAGGTCAAATTTATTACCAAATAATTGAGGCTTTATATCCATCGTAAAATGATTATCCTAAATATGGTCAGCTTTTTATTGTAGATCCGCAAGAAGCTATCGACTATAGAATTGCGGCTAACGCAGGAACTGACAAAGAAATAATGTATAGTTTAGAGCAAATGATAAGACAATATAATTTATTTGCCAAGTCATATCTAATGATGAAGGAAGAAATTGATCATCAACGTCAATTATTGGGTAGCGATACGGAACCTGAATTACAACTAATTTTTAGTTTAAAACCGGGCTATGATCGAAATAGGTATAATTTACAAAGAACAAATGAGGTTGCTGCGGTTTTTGTTACTACAGCCGATGGTGACATTCCTGAATCATATGTGACTATCCGTAATAAGGCTACGCGTGTATTGCAATCAGTAAGTAAGGATGGATCCAAACGTAGAACCTATGGTATATCCACTGTTTTATCCTCATGGATCACAAGGCTGGCATAAAAATATAGCGAAAATAAATAATAGGACATTCGTAGTAGATAATGATGAAGCACAAGGTGAACAAAGTAATCGTCGAGTAACTAGGGGATCTTATGTTAAATATAGAATATGCATAAGATCTGATATATTCAATGCATTTTTGTTAAGCCGTAGATTATTTCAACAATGGATTGTTGATAGTTACGTTAAAATCAAGAGGGATTGTATTGAATATATTCGGCGCAATCAAAAACAATTGCGTGTGGAATCATACCGAGGATTAGTTGAGCATTTAAATAATACTGCAAATGATATGAATTGTCAAGTAGGTAAAATAGTTATATTGCCATCAACTTTTGTTGGTTCTCCTAGATATATGATGCAAAATTATCAAGATGCAATGGCTATAGTTCGTATCAAAGGAAAACCTGATCTGTTTATAACCATGACGTGTAATCCTAACTGGCGTGAAATTAAAGATAATTTATTACCGGGTCAACAGGCTTCAGATCGTCCTGACATCTGTGCTCGTGTTTTCCATTTAAAAAAAAGAATATTTAATCTCGCTAATAACAAAAAAGAAATATTTTGGCAAAGTTTCAGCTCATGGACATGTTGTAGAATTTCAGAAACGAGTTTTACCTCATGCATACATTTTAGTTACTTTAAAAAATTGTTTTAAATTATCTACCGTGAATGATATCGATAAATACATTTCTGCTGAAATTCCTGATTCTGAGACAGATCCAATATTGTATAACACCGTGGTTAATAATATGATACATGGTCCATGTGATAATAGATGTATCATTGACGGTCAATGATCGAAACATTATCCAAGAGAATTTCGAGAGGAAACTATAATGTCGCCTGATGGATATCCGTATTATAAACGAAGAAATGATGGGAAAAAAATTATGCGTCATAATCAAGCTGTAGACAATCGATTTGTAGTACCATATTGTCCTGGGTTATTACGCATATTCAATTGTCATATAAACGTTGAAGTAGTGTCCAGCGTAACATCCCTGAAATATTTGTATAAATATGTTTATAAAGGTTACGATGCAGCTAATATTATAGTTGAAGAGTTAAATAATGAGTGGGTTCATAATAATAATCACAATGAAGTTCGTAGTTTTATAGAAACGCGATATGTTAGCCCAGTTGAAGCATCTTATCTTATTTTAAGTAAACCATTACAGTGTAAAAGTCATAGTATCACATGCTTAGCAGTTCATTTACCTCAAAAACGGTCAATTATAATTTATGATATTGATGATGCTGTTGCTGTGGAGGCTACATTAAATCGAACCACTACATTATTAGCTTATTTTGATTTGTATAAACAAGATATTTCAGCTAGACAATACACTTATGCTGAAATTCCAGCTCACTAAGTTTTTAAAGAACATAATGATAATGGTCAGAAAGTTTTTAGATGGTCAAAACGGAAATCACATTATAATTGTATCGGACGGATGTATTCCGTCAGTCCAAGTCCGGTAGAGTTATTTCGATTAAGATTACTTTTATTAAATTGTAGAGGCGCAAAAAGTTTTGATGAATTAAAAAATGTAAACGGTGTTCAGTATATGACGTTTTCGGAAGCTTGCTTAGCGTTAGGTCTTATAGATGATGATGAGGAATGGAGTCGAGCTATGCAGGAAGCTGTAAGTTGGATGTTGCCAGATAGTATACGTCTGTTATTTGTATGCATTTTGATTCATTGTCAACCTGTGCATCCGGACGAACTTTGGGAAAATTTTAAAGATGCTTTATCAGAAGACTTCCTAAGATTATATGGAGATCATACCAGAGCTTATAATTTAGCTTATTCCAATGTTTGTGAAATGTTGATAGCTGAAGGCAATGATATCGCAAACTTTCCATCGATGCCCTAATTAGTAGTGAATAATCATATTGAGGATAGTAATGAATTCCGTGGTAACTTCGCAGATATGGGAAATAGACAGTATTCCATGTTAAACAGGGATCAAAAAGAAATTGTTGATAAGATTTTAAGAGTATCAAATGTTATTGATTATAACAGCTCTCGGTGTTTTTATATCGATGGCGCTGGTGGATCTGGGAAAACGTTTGTTATACAACATTATATAATTTACTAAAAAGTCAAAGCAAAAATGTTTGTTGTATGGCTTTTACTGGAATCGCTGCAACGTTGCTACCTAAAGGAATGACGGTTCACAAAGTACTAGATTTGCCTGTACCTTTATTATCAGATTCTTCATCTAATATCGCTGTGCAATCAAAGGAAGGACAATTTTTTAGGCAAACAGATGTGTTTATTTGGAATGAGACAAATCATGGACCGGAATTTAAAAGATATTATGAGTAATGAATTATTGTTTGGTGGTAAAATTGTCATTTTAGGTGGAGATTTTAGACAATTATTACCTATATTACCAGGAAGCATTCGAAGTGAAGTTATAAATTTATCTATCAAAAGTAGTATTTTGTGGAATGTGTTTCATAAATTTAAGTTAACGACTAATATGAGAGATATAGATGAAGATATTACATTTTCAGAATTTGTTTTGGATGTGGGAAACGGTGATTTAAATGACAACAATGATAATATTGATATTCCTGAACGATCTATAACTACTGATTCTAATTTCATTAATTGTATGTATGGACATTTGATAAGAAATCACCTTTATGATGAAATGAGCTCATCGGTTATATTAGCTGCACGAAATATAGACGTGAAGGAAATTAATAAAGCTGTCGTATCGTTATTAGATAGTTATAATAAACGTATATATAAGAGTGTTGATTCCGCTGATCATTGTGATGATAATGGTTTAATGGGTGAAGGAATTCTAGCAGAATATCTTAATTCATTGAATCCACAAAATTTACCACCTCACGAATTGCATTTACGAATAAATTCTATTGTTATGCTTATCAGAAATATTACCATACATGAAGGATTATGTAATGGAACACGATTAAGAATTTTAGATTTAAATAATAATTTATGGAAATGTAAAATTTTAGTGGGGGATAAAGAGGGTCAAGTTGTTTTTTTAAATCGCATTACTTTACATTCTGATAATGAGTATCCTTTTACTTTCAAAAGAAGACAGTTTCCAATAAAATTGGCATTTGCAATGACTATCAATAAAGCTCAGGGCCAACATTTTCAAATGTAATAATTGATTTACAAAAAGATGTTTTTGGTCATGGAAATTTATATGTTGCAATTTCGCGTGTCCGTTCTTGGAGTGGATTAAAATTCTATTTAGGTTCTAATCGAGTTAATAATAAAGTAAAAAATTATGTTTTTAAAGAAATTTTATAATAAATAGTATCTTTAATGTATGTATATATGTATGTATATATGTATGTATGTATGTATGTATTATTATTATTATTATTATTATTATTATTATTATTTTTTTTTTTCCGAGGTACTAGGTGAATCTTCTGGGGCGCCCGTCCTTGCTTTGGAGGTGGAGCAAGAAGGGAGGCCCACTAAGACCATCACGGAGTAGCGGGCTCCGTGGTCTGAGGGATTTCTACCCCCTAAACACCCAAAACCTATCCCTATGGCAGCCTCGACGCGGAACCGCTTTCGCATTACTTCAGGTCGGGCCGCAGCCCTACCGCCCTCGAGAGCGTCATCCGTCCTTCCTACGTTCTTTCTTTCTACAATGCCCTATGTAATCTATTAAGCATCCGTCTCGTTTTTTTGCGCGCAGTACCCCTTCGATTGAAGTATTTATCGCGTCCCATCGGTCTTTCCCTGAGAGCATGCATTCGATCACCACGTCGAGCGAGAGTCGCCTACCATCACCTCCAATCGCCGTCTTTCCGCGGCCCACCTATTACATGCGAAAAAGGTGTGTTCCGCGTCATCCCTGTCGTGCCCGCAGTATTTACATTTCGGCGTATTTATTTTACCTAATTTAAGTAGGTAATACCGAAAGTATCCGTGTCCTGTCAGGAACTGCGTAAGGTAAAAGTTAACTTCTCCGTACTTCCGTCCCAGCCACCTCGTTATGTCTTGAATCAATAGGTAGGTCCATCTACCCTTCGTCCACGCCCGTGCGAGCAGGTGGGTCGGAATCATACCAGCTACTACCGCCACAGCCTCTACCGACACCGTCCGATACGCGCATGCAACTCTCAGCGCACCTCGCCGCTGCACCGCCACCATTCTCTTCCTGTACTTGATAACTTCCATGGCATAAGCCCAAATCTCCGCTCCATAGAGGAGGATAGAGTTGGTCGTCGCCATGAGAAGTCTTCTCTTGGATGTCCGCGGGCCTCCAACGTTGCGCATTAACCTACTTAGCGCCGCTATACGTGCTTCTGCCTTTGCCGTTACTTCACTGATGTGGGGCCAAAAGCAAAGCTTTGAGTCTAGGGTGACCCCTAGATACTTCGCAGTCGGCCTCGTAGTTACTAACTCGGATCCTACGTACATCGGTAGTATCGTAGGTATCTCTTTACGTGTCAATAGTACTACCTCGGTTTTCGCCAGCGCGAGACTGAGCCCATGCTCCGTCATCCATCTAGTTACTCGTTTCATTACCTGGCACAAGATAAGTTGTGCCAAGTCCGCGTTCCGTGCTTCTACCACCACCGCGACGTCGTCCGCATATTCTACGAGAAATGCCCCGTTGGTCATGTCCAGGCGCAGCAAACCGTCGTACGACGCGATCCAAAAATCGGGGCCCAACAGTGATCCGTGTGCAACGCCTGCCGTATTTCCCTAACCACCGCCCCTTCGCTCGTCTCGATAATGAGTTCGCGATCCTGGAAGTAGTCCTCTGCTACGCGTAGTATGTAGGGTGAGACCCCGAAGCCCCTCAGCGCTGCGAGTAGGTCTGTCCAGCGTGCCGAATTGAAAGCGTTTTTAACGTTCAGCGTTGCTGCCAACACCAGTGGTCGCGCTCCGTGATATCGTTCCCTTGATCGCCCAACCGCCGCGGTAATCGATCGTATCGCGCCTATCGTCGAAAAACCCTTTCTAAATCCATGCTGGTTTTCCGATAAACCCCCTGACTGCTGTATCGCGATCTGGATTCTGCTCCTTAATAGCGCCTCCATACCCTTGCCGATCGTGTCATGTCTCCCTTCCCCTTGCTGATAAGGACAAGCTTCGCCCTTTTCCAACGACTGCTGAAAACACCTTCCCTGAGACATACGTTGTAGGTAGGTATCCAGTAAGGTTTCCGGGCATCGTGAGGCGATGGCCTTTAAAACCTCCACTGGAATCCCATCGGGGCCGGGCGCCTTGCCGCTCTTAAGAGATTTAATCGCTACCCATAGCTCAGGCTTGGTAAACGAGGGTATATCCTTCTGTCGCACGTCCTCATACAGAGTCTCTTACCTCGGGGGATGCTCAGGGAAAGACTGGTAGAGCCTCATTGGTTGTTTCATTGCTGAATACACCTCCAGCCTGAGAGTCGCTGAAGGCACCAGCAGTAGATTAACTATACACAGAACCACTAGTATAAGAGTCAACTACACACATGGAAAATTGAGTATGTGAAAACCACATATGACTAATTGTTTCTTACGATAGGGCTACTGGGTCAATTACACGAAGGATAGTGAGGGAAAGGGTTAGCAGAGTCGGCGTTTAAATAAAGAAATGGTTCTGGTTAAACTGGCGTTTTATTAGTGCTGGCGAGAGTGATCGTGCACGCTGTGTACTGGCTAGCGGCCGATCAGAGACTGGTGAAAATGCTTCGCGGTTACAGCTCCGCGGGAGCCGCGACGACTGGTATGTCGCGAGAGTGGGGGTTTGAGCAGAGCTATTAATAGACTCGCTCGCGCAGTGTATAGTGTAGCTGGTGTATGAGTGTAAAAGTGTATGTGTGAGTATGTAAATAGTTGGTGTGTCGTGTGAACAGAATATTCTATCGCGTTACAATTTCGATTTCAAATGAATCGTGAACACTAATAAATAAATGAGCCAAGTAACATCACCATACTCAAGAAAGATTCTGCAGCAGTACCAATCGTTTACACTACTCTCGTCGCCAGATACCTGGGGCCTGATTCTAAATTTGTCTCGACGTCGAGACACACCAAATCCGGAGCTGTAGACCAATCAGGGAGCTCCTTTAAAAGGAAAAGCAGTTGTCTCGAGGCCGAGACACATTTAGAATCAGGCCCCTGCAAGAAGATAAAGTATCATCGGCTTACCTATCAGAGAGGTTAGGAACGAGAAAGGGCTTACGAAATTTGCTCTCGCCGTCGACACGCTGCCTTCCTATCTCTGATGAATATCATCATTAACTAGTAACACGATGAAAGGGACGACATTCTCCAGGGCGGCGTATTGCAGCCACTGTCATCACTGGGAACGCTGAGAGCCGGCGATTGTTGACATCACACACCATGGACATATGCGCACGCACGCCGCCGTAGGGCCGCAGTCAACACAGACTCACTATAGGGCTAGTAGCAGAAAGCGCGCGCGATCCACACACACACACACACACACACACAAGCACGCACGCACGCACGCACGCGTATATTGTATCATATCACACACGCACACACATATATATATATATATATATATATATATATATCATATCTTATATACAGGGAGCGCTCATGGTTACGTGGGACGCATGCGTTTTTCCGCTGGTGCGGACGCACTATACGCAGCCTATAGCCGAGATAGCCGTTACGGTTACTGCTCCTGTACTCTGCACGCACGCAGCACCAAGGCAGATTACCATTGCCGAATGCACCAGTGTTGAGTTTTATTTCTTTGTTTTTCTCCTATTCGCGGTTTTAGTGTATGTGTGCATGTGCCTCGGGTACTTTTTCGTAATTGAGATTGTATACGGTATATGTATAAGTTATACGAATACCAGTGAGCGATTAGTCTACAGTTTTCGTTAAAATTGTGTAAAATTTAACTTTATATTTTTGTATTAATCGGGAATAATGAAACGGTATTTTTTCTTATATTATTCAAAAGCATTGTACTTGACACAAAAATTTCAAGTACAAAAGTTATGGATAACATTGAAATAAAACTTTTTTCTATTCAACATTTGCATAAATAAAAATAAAAATTATCATTTTAATTCAAATAGAAACTATGAAAACAATGTTTTTAATTTTAAATATAATTGCAATCATAGTACTTATAAATTTAATATTCCTACGTATACTTTAATCATATTAATTAATAATACTTAATTAATTTATATGAATCATAGACTATTTGAAAAGTTATCTACATATATCTATATGTGTAGAATTAATAGGCAAATATTCTACAAAGAATAATAAATATGTAATAGTAAATGCATAATTTCCATTTAAATTTTACTGCAGAGATGTATTTATGTGTATTCTAATGATAATAACAATTAAAATAGGTATTACAATTAATGCAATAATAAAATTATAAGGTTTTTCTGAGCATTGCGGTCGTGCCTATTATGTAAAAACTTCGTTTTTACATAGGGAGGGGGTGGGCGACAAGCGATGCGAGGAGCAGGTGTGTGTTGGGCGCGAGGGTGTTGGCTTGTCGAGCGCAGCGAGACACGCAGGGGGGCACAGCCCCCCTAGTTATTATGAAATTTTGTTTAATATATGAGTATTATTCACTATAAAAATTTTGATTTGATCCATACTTAAATAAATTTCATGTACAATTTTCATTTAGTCGTTGATCAAGATCTTATAGCATCATTTAAAGAATTTCTCCTTTATTTTATACTGCTATTGTGTATATTTTATATTGGGAAATTTGTTTTTTGAATATATAAGAGGATATTTACGTTATCAGGTTTGATTTAAAAATCTTTTCTTCTATTTTATTTTTATTATTGTACGTATTGAACTGAAACTTAAATAAATTTCGTATACCGATTACATTTAGCTATGATTTAAATCTCTTATAACATCGTTTAAACAATTTCTCATTTATTTTATACTATTATTGCGTATATTTTATATTGTGAAATTTGTTTTTTGAATATATAAGAGCATATTCACGTTAAAAATTTTCATTTAAAAATCGTTTCTTTGATTTTATTTGTATTTTTATATGGATCAAATCGAAATTTAATTAAATTTTATATACAATTTTCATTTAGCTATTCACTAAAATCTCTTAACATCATTGAAATCATTTCACCTTTATTTTATACTGTTATTGCGTATATTTTATATTAAGAAATTTGGTTATAGAATATTTATGAACATATTTAATAAATATATGCAATGTATTCACATATTTACTTATATAACTAAATTTTTTTATAATTATCAAGAATTTCTTCCCAAACTATATTTTTAATTTCTAATGAGTTTTCTAAATTATTTTGTACATATATATATATGTTAACTAGATTTCTACACCTTGACAAAGCAACATATAATTGACCGTGTGAGAATAATTGCCTTTTGATGTATAACCCTACATAATCAAAACTTTGTCCCTGAGATTTATTAATGGTCATGCAAAATACTAATGTTAATGAAAACTGTTTTCTATAAAGAATAAAAGGTAATGAAAAAGATTCTCCTGTATTTAATGTAATTCTAGGAATAAAAACTCTATTACCTACTTTTTCTCCTGTTAATGCTTCCGCTTCAATATTATTGTTAAATAATGACACACTACTTAGATAGAATAAAAGAGTTTATTAAGAGACTTAAGCTAAGTTACAATAGAACCTTACTCGGCGCGGGTCATTCTCGGTCTAACAACAAGTTAGCAGGAGCATCGCGCTCGCCCGTCGACTCTCACACGTTATAGGGTGGGGGACGCACATGTTTACAAACGTGGGTCGCCCGCGCTATATTGCCTACATTGGAATCGCACAATATAATATGTATATTCTCAACACGCCTCCTTACATTTATATTGTACACTTTTACATATCTCATTTTACATTTAACAAATTTCTATATTTAATAAACTTATCTTTGCATAGCGCCTTTGTAAAAATATCCGCAATATTTTCATTTGAATCGACTTTTACAATTTCAATTTCTTTTTCTTTCACACTCTCATGCACAAAATGATAATATATTTCAACATGCTTTGAATTCTTTGTAAAATTACCACATTTTGCTATATTAATCACGCCTGTATTATCCTCATAAATTTTAATTGGATTATTTATTTTTACATCAAAAATATTTATCAACTCTCTTATAAACTTAAGTTCACTCACAGCTTCTGATAAAGCTACATACTCTGCATAAGTCGACGCTTTTGTCACACATTTTTGTTTTCGCGATTTCCATTCAATCATATTACCAAAAACTCTAATCACATAACCAGATGTGGACTTTCTATCAATATTATCGCCAGCCCAATCCGCGTCTACATAACAATCAATTAAGTCGCAATTTTCATTTCTTTTATAATTTAAACTTAATTTTTTCGTTCCATACAAATACTTTAATATTCGCAGCGCATATTTCCAGTGTGTTTCTGTATAGCAGTTTTGAAACCTGCTTAAATAATTAACGCTATAACTAATATCTGGTCGAGTACCAGAACTTATATATAATAAAGCACCAATTATATTTCTATATTTTATATTTAGTTCACATTCATCAGATCTTTCAATTTTTAAATTAGTTTCCATTGGAATATTATGTAATTTACTGTCTTTTATTTGAAATTTAGTTGCTAAAGTTTCGATATATTTTTCTTGACTTAAATCCATTTTACCATTTTTATAATCATAATTAATGTTAATCCCAAGATATTCTTTTATTTCTCCTAAATCTTTCATCTTGAATCTCTTAGATAATAATCTTTTTACATTGCGTATTAATTCCTTGTTTTTACTACATATTAATAAATCATCAACATATATAAGAATATAAATAATGTCCTCTCCTTCTTTATTAACATACAAGCATAAATCTATATTGTTTCTCTCAAAGCCTAAGTCAGTTAAGTATTCATCCAAACACTCATACCAGTCTCTTGGACTTTCTCTCAATCCATAAAGCGCTTTTAACAATTTATAAACTTTATTTGTGCCATTTTCATATCCTTTGGGTTGACTCACATATACTTCTGTAGTTACTTCCCATTTAAGAATGCAGTTTCTACATCCATTTGTTCTATTCTGAGCCCATATTGACAACAAAATGAAAATAAGATTTTTAGTGTTTGATTTTTCGCTACAGGAGAATATATGTCATCAATTACATCAGTTTGCTGAAAACCTCTTACAACTAATCTAGTTATATCTATTATCTGACTTTTTCGTATAAACCCATTTGACATCTAGAACTTTTTTATTTTCTACTCTATCAACTAATTTCCACGTTTTATTTTTATTTATGCATTCGATTTCTTTATTCATGGCTTCTTGCCAATTTTTACTCTCTTTACTATTTATCGCCTCCTCAAATGTACAAGGCGTATCTACTCTACAGTATCTTACATATATATTATAACTTTCCTTTTCTGGGTATCTTACGGGACTTTTCCTATCACGCATAGATTTTCGCGGAACTTTCAATGTTGTGTTTTCTGCATCGTTACATTTCCCCGAAGGTTGATGTAACAATAAATTATTCTTTTCTTTTACTTTACCTTGTTGCTCTTCGAATTCATTCGCGTTTTCAAAGACATTATCCGATAAATCATCGTTTGTACTTGCATCACTTTCTGTACTATCATCGTTATCAATATTATCTTTATAATCAATACCAATGCATTTAACATCTCTTTCTATGATATCCACATGCCTTGCAACAATTATTTTATTATTTATAAGTACTCTATAGCCTACATCACTATAACCTAATAGAATCCCCATTTCTGCTTTCGTATCCCACTTAGAGAATCGTTTTTGTTCTGGTTTTCTCACAAAAACTTTACTACCATATAATCTTAAATTTTCTACATTTGGTTTTCTCTTAAAAAATATTTCGTAAGGAGTCTTTCTTTCTATCGTATTTGCTAGCGTACGATTTTTCAAATACGTCGCGGCACATATTATTTCTGGCCAGTAACATTTGTGTACTTTTGCCTCTGCTAATAAACATCGCGCCACGTTCATTATCGATCTATTAAATCTTTCAGCAGTGCCGTTTAATTCGTGTACATACGCTGGACAATTATTCATAATAATACCCTTTTCTTTGGCCAATTTATAAAACCGATTGTTTAAATACTCTTTCCCGTTATCACACCTCAATATTTTGACTCTCTTTCCAGTTAAATTTTCAGTTTCATTTATAAATTGAACTAAGCAATCAAAAACTTCATCTTTAGCCTTTATGCAATAAACTTTAGCTATTTTACTATAATCGTCAATAAAGGAAGCAAAATATTTTTCTCCGTTAAACCCTGTTGTCTTAAAGGGACCGCATACATCCGTATGTATAATTTCTAATATATCTTTCGCCTTTGTTCTATTATTACTAAATGGCAAGTTATGCATCTTATTTTCAATACAAGTTTTACATTTCATAAATTCAGATTCCAGTTCGTTTGGAATACCCGTTAATAACTGTTGTTTACATATCGTATTCAAATATCTAAAATTTACGTGACCTAACACTCTGTGCCATCTTTCCTTTTGACTCATGTTATTATTTCGTTCGGAACTATTTACACATGCGACCTTGTATTTCAATTTACTTTTCATTTTGTGAAGTCCGTTTTCTCTTATAGCTATTGCTGTAAGTTTATTATTCCGATCAATAATTTTTGTAAAATTTCTTTTTGAAATAATAGTATTGTTATTCTCAGTTAATTTTCCATAACTAATCAAATTTGCTTTCATTTCTTTCGCGTAGAATACATTACTCATTTTTACTTCGTTATTTTTGCCAGATACGTTAAAGTAACTTACTACCGTACCAATACTCGTTGCCTTTATCGGCCTATTATCTCCTACATAAATATTTACCGGTTCTTTAAGTTCAATACAACTCTCAAAATAATTTTCGTTATTTATTATATGATCAGAACACCCGCTGTCGAGTATCCAATCAATTTCGCTAATACTTGACCTGTTTGTTTCGTTGGTGTACGCAGCGTGTGTCGTCGCTATCCATGCGCTCGTACCTTCGCCGCTCTGTTCGCTCGTACTTGCTCCTTGTTGTCCATGGAATTTTCCGCGTCCTCTGCCGTAATGGCCCCTTCCGGCTGTGCCTCGGCTGCGACCACGTGACGATCCTCTCCATGAGCTGCCGTTGCTACCTGCTTGTCCTCCATCTTGGCAATCTCGTGCGAAATGACCAGGTTTTCCGCACTTATAGCAGTTTCCCTTTCTTGCAGTAAATGCATTCGTACTTCTCTCGTTATGCTCTTTTCGATTCTTCATTTCAGCTAGCTTAATTTTGTTCCTTATGTAATCAGCCGTTTGTTCTTCTTCTTTCAATGTATCAACCAAATCACCTATATAACTGTATGATTCTGATAACGTGTTAAGCATATAATTCAATTTTTCTTTTTCGCTTATTTTAGCACCCGCGCCTCTTAACTCGTTTACTGCTTTTTCAAAATCACTGAAAAATGTCTCTGAATCACTATAATTTCTTAATCTTAATTTCTCCAGTCTATTCCTGCAGACTATTTGTAACGCCGTTGATTCTTTTAAATATATACTGTCTAGCTTCTTCATAATTTTGTATGCTGTTTCTTCTTCACAAACAAATTCTAATTGTTTATCTGATATCGCACTATAAATTATATTTATTGCTTTCAAATCATTCTGATTCCATTCTTCTACTTTGTCTGTTTCACTCTTTTCTCTTTCTATCACAATTTCACATTTTTTGAGCTTCATGTACATTTGGATCCTCCTTTTCCACATACTGTAGTTTCCTCCATCAAACACCGGTATCGAAATATCCTTTTTCTCCATTTCGTCTTCTTGATTATTCTCGAACGTTCCTTCTTGTTCAGAATCTTTCTCTTGCTTGACCTTCGATGTTGTGGCTTGTTTGTTTGACTCGAGCGCTCCTTCGTGCTCGGAGTTTCTCTCTTCCTTGGTGTCCGCCGTCTTTATCTTAGTTTATAAGCTGCCTCTATACTCGCCAAGGCTTGTATTGAGTCAGAGTTCTTTTAGCACTTACAAACCACTATCTGCTACCATGTTAAATAATGACACACTACTTAGATAGAATAAAAGAGTTTATTAAGAGACTTAAGCTAAGTTACAATAGAACCTTACTCGGCGCGGGTCATTCTCGGTCTAACAACAAGTTAGCAGGAGCATCGCGCTCGCCCGTCGACTCTCACACGTTATAGGGTGGGGGACGCACATGTTTACAAACGTGGGTCGCTCGCGCTATATTGCCTACATTGGCATCGCACAATATAATATGTATATTCTCAACAATTATATTTAAATAATTTAGTTATTTTAAGTTTAGTACCGTTATACAAACCTTCGTGTACACTCTAATTTCTAATTAACATAACAATAGCACTAACTTCTAAATCTAATTTATGAGGTGGCAAACCTTTATAAATATTGTTTAATGTTTCTATTGGAAAAAGTAGATGAATGTTGTCATCACTTTAATCAACACCTTTATGAGTAGCATAATCTGTACTATAATAAGTCTTTTTATCACGATTTAATAACATTAAAACTTTTTCATTCAAAAATTTAATGCCTTCATTATGAGGTGCTAAAATAACACGATCATAATTATTTATTTTATTAATATTTTTATAAATTTGTAAGCAAACATTATTAGTTCTCTAATTATTAGGTATTATAAAAGAATTTATATTACCGTCTCTGTTTGGGAAATATCAAGTTTTGAATTTCCCGCGGTTGCGCGACTGAGCGATAACTCAGCAGGCGGCCGCGCGACGGCAGCACTCAGCAGCTGTTCTCTGTGGAACAGCTGAATCACTATACTGATTAGCCGAGTATGGCAAAAATCATGCTCTCTCTCATGCTTACACATGTAAATGAGAGAGACGCTGATTTGACTCACTCCTCGGTAACAACGAGGCGAGGAAGAAGACGGAAGTGCTCTCTTAATTCTCTCACTCAGTTAGTATCCATGTAATGGTTCGCCTCGTGGAAAAACTCACGGTACTTTAGCTCTCAGTGGATATACTCAAACCTCTCACTAAAAGCCTCTCTCAGTAATGGTCTACCACGAGGGAAATCTACTGTGCCAGCGATTCTCATGTGATGGAGCTCTCTCTCGGTCAACTCACTCTGTGTAGCGATTCGTCTCGTAGAGAAACTCACTGTGCACATTCGGCGATCCTCAAGTGAAACATTCAAGTGTAGTGTTTCTCACTCTCTCAACATGGACTGCTGCTCGGCAACATCTCATACGGCATCGTCTAGCACGGCAGGTTTTCACGCAGCAGTGTCTCTCACACGGAAACTTCTCACAAGGCGGTGATACTCAAGCGGCATCTTCTCACCGGCGCTCGATGCTTCGAGCGCGCCGCGAGGCAATATCTCACACGGCATATTCATAGTGCAGTGCACACCACGAGGCAGCTTCTCACCCGGACATTCTCATATCGCAACTCCTTACAGCAGGGTTGTGTCGCAATGCGCAACCCAGAACGGCTTGCTGCATCTAGCTAGCAACGAGGCGACACATCTCAGCAACTGCTACGCCAAACTCAACAGGATTGCTGATATGGCCTCTCTCATCGGCTGCTTCGCATTAGCACTCATCTCACCGGCTGTCTCATTTTAATCATCATGCGTCGTTGCTGAATCACCATCACTCGACCACCTCATCAGCGTAGCGATTAATACAGCGCTACGTGCGAGAAGGTAAATACTCGCATTACAATACTACATTACAATACTACATTACATGCGGCCATTTTATACAAAGGTGCGCTGCTATACGGAACACATAGCCACGCGGTATAACTAGGAAATACTCAGGCACGATTAGGTCAGTAATACCTAATACCAACCACAATCAAGTCAATAATAATTGATTGTGTTGCTTATTGTATGGTTAGCACTCTCATCAGTGATTCGCAACGTCACACAGAAAACTCATACACTCAAACAGCAAACTCACCAATACTCACAGAATTTTGTAACACTCATACACTCAGAATTATGTAACAATCATACACTCAACTATTTATTGTAACTTTTTCACACAGTAATCTTATTCTTGAAACAACTTTTATATCGACAATTATGTAATAGTAATTTATATTTTATAGACAGTTTTATAATATATTGAAATTTAATTTACTGATGTATTTGGCTTTCAATTTATTTTGTAAACACCCACAGTATGTCCTCATTATAATTTATGGAATTCTCAAACAGTCTCCAATTTGTAATAATAACTTCGAGAATTCATTGTTCTGAGAACGAATACTGTATTATAATTTGAAAATTTTAAATAAAGGCAAAATTTCAGAATATTTAATAGTGTCTTCAATTATAGCGCTTCTAAATCCGTGTTTCATTACTGGGAGTATTTATGAAAATCACTTCCTAAAATTATTAATTTCTCCCCAAAAGGTAAATCGTTTGTACATAAATCTCTTAAAGATCTGTCAATAATTTCTAAAGCATTTTTTGATGTCATAGATACTTCATTCCAGATTATGACTTCCGTTTCTCTTAGTTTCTTTTCATCTGATTCTAATTAAAAAAAAAATATTTTCAATACTATTTAAATCTAATGGCAACTTAAGGTTCTATGAGTAGTCATTCCTTTGGGTAAGAGAATATACGCTATACCAGTTCAAGCCATTGATATAATATTTTTTTTCTTTTGATAGAAAATAATAAATGAAAGTTTTATATACAAATGTTTTACCCGAACCTCCAGGACCATCTATACAATTGATTTTATTTATATTTTTTATAAGTTGTTTGAAAATAAATTTTTGATCTTCATTTAATTTTCTAAACATATCTTGGAATATTTCCTTACTAATCGGATTATGTCAAGAGGACACTGTACCGCTAACAGTCCACACGAACATATAACGAATTTAATATTGTTTATGCCTAGGACAATGCGTTCCTGTAGATGGCAACGCGCCGTCGATTTGATGTTTCTGGAACTTCTGCTACTTTTTTGAACGTCTGCTACTCCTTCGCAGTGCCCTCGCAGAATATAGCGCGGATTTACATTTAAATGCTGCAGGTGAAAATGTTCACTACTTAAGAAGGTTCGATACCAAAATGAATAATATAAGATCATTCCAAAAATTTAATATGTTGTTCTTTGATTGATTTTTTATAAGTGTGGGGATTTTCAGATCGTTTGTCAACTCGGTTATGAAATTATTGAACTTCAAAGTTCAACTCTTATACACGGGTTCTTATGGAAGTACCTTTGCTAAAACACAAAACACTTAGGATGCGATTCTTTACAAAATATAAGAATGATCCAGAAAACTATTCGTAATATAGCAAATATACAGGAGAATGTTTGTACGAAGTCGATTCGTACGTTTATAGACCTCGATACTGAGTACTGCAGAAAACCTAAACAAACGATCGAGTTCGTAGGCTACGAAATGGGGTACGCGGTGAGCGGAGCGGCCCGCGCGGTGCGAGGGGAAACTTTCCTCCTTCCCCGCACGTCGAGAGATATCTATCCTCCTAAAGTAATAATAAAAGAAAAATTAATCAAAAGATACAGGCTTTTTATTCGCCCGTTATAACGAAGACTTCGTTAAAAAAATCGCCCTTCTAATAATATAAAAAAAATACAATGCTTTGTTTCGTACTTAGTCGATCAAGTTTTATTTAAGTCACATGGACGCGAAAGGACACGGTGGAAGGCGGAGGAATAGTTTTCACTTTGCGGAGGGACAACGCGGAGGGACGATGCTGAGGGACAATGCTGAGTGATGCGGAGGATCGCGGGGGAATAGTTTTCATTTTATAATTTTCAATACGGAGGGACACGGAGGGACAGGACCCTTTATGCGGAGGGAGGCGGAGGGACGCGGAGGGACAATGCGGAGGGACAATGCAGACGCCAAATAACGCAAGAAAACAGTAAATTTTACGTTATTTTGTGGAGGGGACTTTGCGGAGGGACGCGGTGGGATACGGAGGGATGCGGAGGGACGCCGAGGGATGCAGAGGGACGCGGAGGGACGCGGAGGGACACGGCGGGCCGGGGAGGGACGCGGAGTGTTAGTGTCTTAATTGAGCTTACAACTATATAGTATAGTATAGTAAGATATATATATTGTTGAAGATTCATCGCCAAAGGCGAGCTTGCTCGAGCCCGACCCAAGACGAGCACGCTCGAGCTCGACCGAAGGCGAGCACGCTCGAGCTCGACTTAAGGAAAGCACGCTCGAGCTCGACCGAAGGCGAGCATGCTCGAGCTCGATGCTCAAATAGGCGAGCCCGCTAGGGAGCGCCCCACTACTTCGCTCTCCATGCGGCCCTCTTACCGCCCCTCTCTCTACCAGGCACCCCGGCAGCACTTCGCAACGCCGGTCGGCAGTAGCAGTTCACGCGCGACGGCCAGAGAGAGAGAAGCAACACCTGTACGCCAAGAGGCACGACGGCACTTCAATAAAACCATTTCATTTCTCCACACGAAACGTTACTTATTTGAACCTCTTCAGTCCACCATTCAACTACGCGCACTTAATCGTCTCGAAGCAAGCTTCGCTAAAAACGAAAAACTGAAATTAGCTTATACTGAATTCATAAAGGAATACATTGACTTAGGTCACATGTCTCTCTCTTCGAATTTTGATTCATTATCTAACAAATCTCAAGCATTCTTACCACATCATGGGGTGTGGAAGGAAACGAGTACAACTACCAAATTACCTACTGTGTTTAATGGCTCGAGTAAATCTAAATCAGGACTTTCGATCAATGATCTTCTTCACATTGGACCTAATCTTCTTCAAAATCCCGTCTCTTTGATCTGTACTTGGCGTAGGTACAAGATCGCTCTTTCAGTTGACGTGGAGAAAATTTTCAGACAAATTGGTGTCGAACAATTTCATCAAACCTATCAGTCGATCTTATGGCGTTCTAACAAGCGTGAACCCATTCAAGTTTATCGACTAACCACAGTAACATATGGATTGGTCTGTTCGCCCTTTCTAGCTATACGCACACTCTTGAGACTAGCTAAAGATTATGGCAAAACTTATCCGATTGCTGCTGAAGCTGTTTGCTCAGAAATGTATTCTGATAATGTGCTATCGGATGCATATTCGTTAGAAGAAGCTTTACTTAAACAAGAGGAGTTAATCCAACTCTTAAAACAAGGTCATCTTAATCTTCGTAAATGGACTTCAAGTAATGCTGAAGTACTCACGGCTTTACCGTCGCATATGTTAGCTGCAGATTCAATCGCTTTATTTGCCTCCGAAGCATCTGTACCAAGTCTAGGTATAGATTGGCAACCTAACACAGACTACTTTAGTTTTCATATCGAAGATGCTTCTTCTGACTCGCCCTTTACCAAACGCACCATTCTTTCAAGAATCGCTCGAATCCTCGATCCCATGGGATGGTTGCTCCTGTTGTAATAACCGCAAAGATTATTATGCAGTCTCTGTGGATTCTTAAGGTTAGTTGGGATGAAGAACTTCCTCTCGATATCTTCAATCGGTGGCAGTCTTGGTTGCAAGAACTTCAATATATAAGTCACATCAGAATCCCACGTTGGAGTGGATACACTCTCCAATGCGAATTTCTGGAAATCCACGGATTCGCAGACGCATCTAAGTTTGCGTATGGTGCAGTAGTCTACCAGCGCTTAATCCGTACACAAGAAGTGATCGTCACTCTTCAAGTGGCTAAAACGCGTATAGCTTCACTTAAGACGCTAAGCATACCTCGTTTAGAACTTTGCGCAGTGTTGCTACTTGCTCGCCTCGTTCAAATGTTTATCGAAGATTTCCCAATAAAGGTTGAGAGTGTTCACCTTTGGTCAGATTCAGCGGATGTGCTTTTTTGGCTGAAAGACCACCCTTCAAGATGGGGTATTTTCGTGGCTAATAGGAGCTCAGAAATTCACACTCTTCTGCTCGATGCATATTGGCATCATGTCAGATCAGCAGATAACCCCGCTGACGTCATCTCACGAGGAATTGAGCCCTCAAAATTAGCCTCGCATAATCTCTGGTGGAAAGGTCCCGTTTGGCTTTCTGACAGCGTTGAACCATGGACAAGGTCTCATGACGAGCTCAACTTTACCGTTAATAGTCTTAATCTGCAACCCAATTACACTCTAGTCGCTAGTAAGAGCACCCCAAATTCTGTTGAGAACACTCCAGAAGTTTGGAGTCTTATTAATGAATACTCTTCATTTAATAAATTGTTACGAATGGCTTCGTACTGCTTTAGATTCATTAATCAAATCTGTACCAAAGTAGTGCGTACGACGTCTTCAAATTCCGGCGTTACGCCTCTTTCTGTCGTTCAATCCCTACTATGCCATCACACGCCAATTTCCAAGGAGGTTAGTGCTAGTGAGATTGGAAACACTAAATTGTGTTTGATCCACTTAATTCAGACAACCTATTTTAAGCCAGAATTTCAACGACTATCTAGCAGAGGAAAACTTTCGTCTAAAAGCACTCTTTACCACTAAACCCCATGATACAAAATCATTTGCTCAGGGTAGGCGGCCGCATCTCTCATTCGCTGCTCGAAGAAGACGCTAAGCATCATCTTATTTTATCTGCTAAGTGTCATTTCACTACGTTGATAATTCAGGATGCTCATCAGCGTACTCTTCATGGCGGTGTTCAATTGACACTTGCCACACTCAGACGTCAGTATTGGATAATTAAAGGACGATTTGAAGTCAAGAAAATCATCAGAACTTGCCTTGCATGCTCACGCCATGCCGCTCGAGTGCCAACTCAATTAATGGGTGAGTTGCCAAAGGCTCGAGTGTGCCCCTTTCCGTCATTCGAGTGTTCAGGCGTTGATTACGCCGGCCCCATTCAGCTTCGTCTTACTAAGACTAGGGGAAAAGGCACTATGAAAGGTTACATAGCCATCTTCATTTGTATGGCCACCAGAGCCGTACACATCGAGGTTGTCGAGGATTACTCTAGTGAAGCGTTCATCGCTGCTTTCCATCGATTTACCGCTCGTAGAGGTCGTTGCAAAAAACTGTACTCTGACCAAGGTACAAACTTCGTAGGAGCAGATGCTCAATTAAAACAGCATCTTCTTCATTTGCATCGCAAATCGGTAGGTCACTCGCTCAAGAAGGAACTTCATGGATTTTCAATCCCCCCAGTGCGCCTCACTTTGGAGGCATTTGGGAGGCCGCAGTTAAATCCGCTAAACATCACATGCGTCGAGTCATAGGAGATCAAGTTCTCACATTTTCGGAACTTGCTACACTTATGTGCCGCATTGAAGCGTGCCTTAACTCCAGACCATTAACCGCTCTTATTGACGATCCCTCTGACCTTGATTTTCTGTCACCATCGCATTTTCTCATACAACGATCCTCATTTATATGTCACCAACGACAACGTCCCAGCAGGAAAACGCTGGCTCTTAATCAGCCAACTGGACCAGAACTTTTGGCAGAGATGGTCGACGGACTACCTGACGTCTGCAATCCCGTCAGAACTGGAGACAACCTTATTCTTCCGTTCGAGTAGGGGACTTGGTGCTCGTTCGCAATGAGCTCACACCTCCAGCTAAGTGGCCTCTCGCCCGTGTCATCGCCATCCATCCAGAAAGTGATGGAATCACCCGCGTGGTCGATCTGCGCACGGCCAACACAACGCTACGTCGCCCCATCGCCAAGGTCATACGCCTGCAACCGCAGGATTGAGAACCGTTAGCCAGTTTGGCGAAGGTGGGCGGAATGTTGAGGATTCATCGCCAAAGGCGAGCTTGCTCGAGCTCGACCCAAGACGAGCCCGCTCGAGCTCGACCGAAGGCGAGCACGCTCGAGCTCGACTTAAGGAAAGCACGCTCGAGCTCGACCGAAGCCGAGCATGCTCGAGCTCGATGCTTAAATAGGCGAGCCCGCTAGGGAGCGCCCCACTACTTCGCTCTCCACGCGGATCTCTTACCGACCCTCTCTCTACCAGGCACCCGGTTAGCACTTCGCAACGCCGGCCGGCAGTAGCAGTTCACGCGCGACGGCCAGAGAGAGAGAAGCAACACCTGTACGCCAAGAGGCACGACGGCACTTCAATAAAACCATTTCATTTCTCCACACGAAACGTTACTTATTTGAACCTCTTCAGTCCACCATCCAACTTCTACACAAAAACATATATATATACTAGGGGGGCTCCACCCCCTGCTCGCTCCGCTCGCCAACCCCCACTTTTAGCGTGAATTGTTAAAAAAATATAGTAAAATTTAATACAACTGGAAACTCAATTTTGTTGTTTATATCTAGAAATACTACGATGTTTTTTTCTATTTAGAAAAAATTCTTTTCTAAATTTGCGTACCTATATTGTAGATCGATTCTCTGAGCATTTTCAGTGCCGGTTTTTCACCATGACCTCGTATACATATGTGTACAATACATATACATTTACTGTTTAACTTGTGTGTGCAAAAAATTTATAAAAACGATGGCGCTATTTATTACGCCTAATAGTGTAAGGTCATGCTCATGTTATTATGTGTTTTAATGTGTTGTAACGGGATGGCTTCTGGGGTAAAATCCCGAAAAGCCACAGGCCAGCGATGCCCTAGAACACGGTGCCGCGGGTGTCAGATTAAAATGACTTGCCCGGGGATCTGCTCCTGGAATCCCGAAAACAACGCGAAGATCGCACGCGAACTTCGCTTTCTAACTAATTGGATCGCTGAGTTAAAAGCGCGCGCTCAAAGAGTAAAGCGCGCGGCCGCTACGCCCAGATATGAAAACGACCAGCGGAGTCGTTTTCCCGCGGAGGCGGCGGTATCCGGGAGAAGGTTAGTTTAAGGTCGATAAATGAAGAATAGCCTCAATTATTTCACAGCACAATAACAAGGTCTATTCTAATTAATCATTTACATCAAAAACGCGTCGCGTTGCCCGCCGACAAGAAGACGGGATCCGCCGCTCGGCGCGGGCGGATCAAGGTATCTATTTTCGCTGGGCCGGTGAACGCACCACCGGCCACTCGCCGCTGCGAGTCGAAAATACACAAATAAATCGCTGCGCGGGAAGTAAAAAGAGGCTTACCGCGAGAGGAGTGCACTCCTCTCGTCGCTCGCTCACGAATCCGCTCCTGCGTCAGGCCTTATCCTCCGGTCGACTTCGGAGTGTTCAGGCCGAGTCCTAACATCCAGCCTTCACCTGCAGATGCTTCGGACCCCAGGCGTGGCTCGGATTGTTCACGTGGGCTGCTCTCCGTGGACGGTACGTGGACGGGTGCTACTCTGCACCGGTAAGGACGCACGATACCGTTTTCTTCGCGGACGATCAAATTAACTCGCGTACGCGCGGTTTGACAGCCCGAGAGAATCTGATTCAAAAATGAATTGAGCGCGACTTTGCAACCGCCAAAGTCGCGCAGCCCCCCGCGCAGATCGCGAATACATCGTTCGAGCGATGTCAACAAATGCTGGAGATGCGTGAATTCGCGGGAACGAGAGTCAAACGAGTTCGATAGAATACGGAGAACCGAGATTCTTATTTTCTCCGTATTTTATCCTGGAACTCCGTTATACCCCTCTCCCAGATGTTGCGTAGCGGGAGAGAAGCAACTCAATACCAAGGCTCTCGTTCAACACGACTTTACGTCAACGGCGGCGTTGACGAGCTGAGCGACAGGCTCGGATACGAGCTGGTTACCGCTTGCATCAAAGCGGCAACCACTTGATCTACGTCGAGGGATCGTACACATGTGCACGGTTGATCGCTCTTCACCGTGAGTCCGCTGAACTCCAACAGTGGTCGGGACTCGTCATATGACGCTTGACGGACCGGAGGCTGTCGCCTTTCATGGCGCTGAGGCTCCGGTCGACAAACGCCTTCGCTCCTCTTCGGAAGGGCGTTTTAGAGGTCGTCTCGTCTTCTTGTCCTCTTCGGGCGCTGTTGCCACTCCGGACAGGCCCAGTGAAGATGCGTCGATGACTGGCACGTTCAACAAAATTTTCTGGTTGGACTCGGTGGTGAGGGGATATGATCCGAGCGTGTTCCTCAACCTTGATGAGCGGTATTCTCGAGTGGCCAAGTTTGGCTTAGTTGACCGCCGTTTGCGGCGTCGAGAAATTACCGTCCTCCACGGATTCGAACCCACCTCTTGGTTCGAACCGGGTCCGCTCGAGGGTTTTTTGTGTTGGTCTCCTTTGCCTCCCCCAGACTGTGCTGCACTTTAGTTGCATCTGGACCTCACCCGGTCATCCCGCTGGAGTTAAAGGGCTCCATAGTAACGTGAGAGCCTCGTTTCTTACGTCGGGAGGACTGCCTGCTCTTTGATCCATCATCTCCAATACATGTGTCTTCATGGATCTCAGCAAGTTGTTGTCGACTGCTTTGTTTGACGTCAATTGCTGAAACAGGCTGTGGGCCGAGGGATCTTCGTTGTAGTTCGCTTCTGGAGCTCTGCTTGCGTTGAGGATCGTTCCGTTGACGTACTTATTCCTCAATTCGAGTTTCCTTGTCAACTGCTCAATTGCACTTCCACTTATCTCCTGTGTGAAGTGGGCCGGGTTGAAATTTCCCATTAGCCATTGAGTGACTCGCCTAGAATCCCCCTCGATATATCCCGTGCTTCTTAAATCTAGAGCTATATTTGCTTCTATTACAGCTTGGAAGCTCAACTCTAGATTTTTGCGCCACTGCTCCATCGATTCGACTAGTTCTTCTGAGGTCGATGATTCCATCTTCTGAAGCTAGACCGATTATACAAAAATTTGGCGACGAATTGTGTATGTGCGTAACTAACTGCTGAGATTCTCTCGGGCCCCACGTTGGGCGCCATTGTAACGGGATGGCTTCTGTGGTAAAATCCCAAAAAGCCACAGGCCAGCGATGCCCTAGAACACGGTGCCGCGGGTGTCAGACTAAAATGACTTGCCCGGGGATCTGCTCCTGGAATCCCGAAAACAACGTGAAGATCGCACGCGAACTTCGCTTTCCAACCAATTGGATCGCTGAGTTAAAAGCGCGCGCTCAAAGAGTAAAGCGCGCGGCCGCTACGCTCAGATATGAAAACGACCAGCGGAGTCGTTTTCCCGCGGAGGCGGCGGTATCCGGGAGAATGTTAGTTTAAGGTCGATAAATGAGGAATCGCCTCAATTATTTCACAGCACAATAACAAGGTCTATTCTAATTAATCATTTACATCAAAAACACGTCGCGTTGCGCGCCGACAAGAAGACGGGATCCGACGCTCGGCGTGGGCGGATCAAGGTATCTATTTTCGCTGGGCCGGTGAACGCACCACCGGCCACTCGCCGCTGCGAGTCGAAAATACACAAATAAATCGCTGCGCGGGAAGTACAAAGAGGCTTACCGGGAGAGGAGTGCACTCCTCTCGTCGCTCGCTCACGAATCCGCTCCTGCATCAGGCCTTATCCTCCGGTCGACTTCGGAGTGTTCAGGCCGAGTCCTAACATCCAGCCTTCACCTACAGACGCTTCGGACCCCAGGAGTGGCTCGGATTGTTCACGTGCGCTGCTCTCCGTGGAGGGTACGTGGACGGGCGCTGCTCTGCACCGGTAAGGATGCACGATACCGTTTTCTTCGTGGACGATCAAATTAACTCGCGTACACGTGGTTTGACAGCCCGAGAGAATCTGATTCAAAAATGAATCGAGCGCGACTTTGCAACCGCCAAAGTCGCGCAGCCCCCCGCGCAGATCGCGAATACATCGTTCGAGCGATGTCAACAAACGCTCGAGATGCGTGAATTCGCGGGAACGAGAGTCAAACGAGTTCGATAGAATACGGAGAACCGAGATTCTTATTTTCTCCGTATTTTATCCTGGAACTCCGTTATAGTGTAGTCAGTTTTTTAGCGTGTTATTTACTAAAGTTAACAGTTTTCCACACCACCACTGAGGTACTGTTATAGGCACGTTGAATTTTTGATTTTATTGTGCTTAGGTGTTTTATATAACAAATATTAATAATTAGATAGGATAATGGGACATGCCAAAATAATATAAAATTATTGTTAATCATTTTTTATATCATAAGCCTAAACACAACTATGGAATTCGTCGTCAATAACCCTAAAAACCATGGGAGTCGTCCCTCCGTCCTTCTTGACTCCAACCTATCCCATCCTTCCCCCACCATGGAAGACGTGAATCAATTTTCATTAATAAATTTTATCAATTTTAATTATTTTTAAATAATTTGTATTAATTATTTTTAAATAATTTTTATTAATAATTTTTAATTAATGTAATGAAAATTGATTCCCATCTTTATTACATTTAATAAAAAAATATTTCATATAAATATATTTATATTGAAATTTTCTTTTATTATATGTAATAAAATAATCAGATTATTTATATGATATTATGCTTATAAGAAATTACAACATGTCTTATACTTTCGTAAAAAATTAGGAAGAGTGTACATAAGCGCTGTGCTGTGCTGTGCGGTGCATTTCCGATGCCGGTGCTATTGGTGCATTGGCTATTTATAGAACTATGCCGCTGATTGGTTGATGTTTAAATACTGACCAATCAGAAAAGTAGTTCCGTAAGTAGCCAACGCACCAATAACATGGGCATCACGCAGCATCGCACAGCACAGTACCGCACAGCGCTTACGTACACCCTCCAATACATTTGATAACATTTAAGGAAAGGCGAACTTTACAAATTTTTTAAACGTGACCTTATGAAGAGTGTACATAAGCGCTGTACTGTGCTGTGCAGTGGGTTTCCGATGCCGGTGCTGTTGGTGCATTGGCTACTAATAGAACTACGCCGCTGATTGGTTGATGTTTAAATACCGGCCAATCAGAAAAGTACTTCCGTAAGTAGCCAACGCACCAATAACACGGGCATCACGCAGCATCGCACAGCACAGTACCGCACAGCGCTTACGTACACCCCCTCCAATACATTTGATAACATTTAAGGTAGTTATAATTGTTTATAAAATCACGAATGAGGTTATAAAAATAATTATCTTCAATTGGCTATAACTTTCTGGGTCTTGAATAATTTTGAATTTTTCCTTGGACAAGTCCCCGTGAAAGAATAAAATGAGACCTTGATAATTAAAATTGGTTAAGAAACCAAAAAGA
This sequence comes from Torymus aiolomorphi, assembly GCA_036365515.1. NCBI lineage: Eukaryota > Metazoa > Arthropoda > Insecta > Hymenoptera > Torymidae > Torymus > Torymus aiolomorphi. The sequence continues at coordinate 167,499,565 of CM070875.1, read as the reverse complement.
TAGGGATTTATTGATTTATTAACAATAATTGTTTGTGCTGTTTCTAAAATATCGACATTTTGTTAAAAAAATTATTTTAGTCATGTTAAATACACTATATTTATAGTATTAATGTATTATTATTAGATTAAACTATAATCATTAGTAACGTTATTAAAGCCATATCCTGATGTGATTAAAGCTTCTTACATGCAAAAAGGAATGGGAAACTTATACAAATTTTTTAAACTTGACCTAATAATTGATAACATTTGATATTATAATTATTTAATAATATAGAAACAACATCAATAATATTAACAATATCAAATCATTCGTAATATATATGAAATGTATAACCAAATGAGAAAAACAATACAATATTAAGAGGAGTGGTAGGAGGAGGGGCGAGGAGGCATTTTGAGGAGAGGGAGGGGGAGGAGGGAGGAGGAGGGGTTTTGAGGAGCAAATGTAATACTAAAAACTCCTATTTCTAATCTCATTTTTCCTTTATTTTGAGGAGGGGTTGAGGAGGGGTTGAGGAGGGGCTGTAAGGAGGGGGAGGAGGGGGAGGAGGGGGAGGAGGGGCTGGATACCCTACAAGCCTCTTACAACTATATACTATAGGAATATATATATATATATATATCACTTAACCCCTTTATGGAGCCCATCCCTGTATATTAGTACCTACGCCCAGAGTTCCCGTATACAAGTGACTAAAGAAATAATCCCTCTCTGGGTATAGAAACTCTAGATCGGGCTCCATAAACGCCGTATAAGAATATTTTATGGGACCCGGGCTCCATAAAAGAAAACGGGCTCCATAAATATGCTCATGTGTATAAAAGGGCTCCATAAATCTGGTAAAAGAAATGTATATATATAATATATATATTGGTGAAAGCAGCTAATGGTAGTGGTCTAATAATCTTGTTAATTGTAGCTAGTGGCCAAAATTAATACCAATGTTTGTCGTGAGAAGGTGGTAAATAACAACAATAGTTTTTTTACCACGTTTCGGACATCCTTTATTGATTATGTCCCTCTTCAGGCAGCTAGTAACAAAGTACAACTTTTAACAACAACGTATATTAATTTAATTACGAACACATAATTTTACAAGTAACAATTAACGCTTACAAAGTCTGTATTTTTTCCTGAGTATTACGGAGAACTATCCGTTCGTCAATGTAACGAGCATGACAAAATTTTCCTATTTATACCTATCATTAGTGTATTAGTGTGAGTGTAAGTAAGAACGCAACATGTACTGGCTTAATTGTGTAGAGCTTTTTGGTTGTGTACACACAAGATACAACCTTCCATAACCTACTCTCCTGATATCTGTTTCACTATTGTATGTGATATTTTTTGATGCTAGGAAGGAGATAGAAATTCAAAATTATTAATCATAGTGTTATATTCTTTTGGAAGTTTATTAATTTCAAATTGCTTGTTCATAAATTTCTTTTGTGTGTGTATACACGCTGACCCATTTTAATCGCCGCACCCGGATTTCTCGGAACCTAAGCCAGATAGAGAAAAATGGTTCAGACAAAAGTTATAGGGGACAAAGGGGTCCACATAATGGCGCTAACTTCTTTGACCTTGAGCTTGACCTTTGAGGTTATTTCAAGGTCAAAGTGGTTTTTTCATATGGAAACACCTAGTTTTGACCCCAGATTCGGAAAGAGCGGGAAATTTTACGTTCAAAATCATATTGAGATATTTTTTCCAAGGTCATTTCAAGGTCAAATCTAGGTCAAGCTCAGAAAAGTCCGTTTAAAATCGTTTTTTTCCATGAACCACAGGCTAAACTGGTTCAAATTGATCGTAGACTTAATAGAGGAACCCACATACCCCACACCCAAAACTTACACATCCTAGTAAACAAAACTCAAACTCGCACATCCTAACCCCATATACTTCATGCCCTCACATGCTGAACTGTTACATCCTGGTCCCACAACCATACCCCACACCCCCCAGTCCCACGCATCCCTACCCCACGCATGCTAATCCCATACACCCCAAACCCACACATCCTGAACCCTGAAAAATTTTTCTCAAGGGCAAAATGATTTTTTAACGGAAACTTTAAGATCGTTGAAGCTTCTGTTATAAATGTATTAACCTTACTTTTTGCGCTACCCAGAAACAACGACGTGGATGTAATAAGGATTCTTTCCTTTGGGGTGCTTAATTAAAGTGAGTCCCTTTGCCTCTCACTGGTCGGGGTGCTTGATTATAGTGAGTCCTCTTGCCTCTCACTGTTCGGGGTGCTTGATTATAGTGAGTCCCCTCGCCTCTCATTAATGTAAATAAATTTTTATTTAACCTCGAAGCAAGCGTTCGAAATGACGACCATGTGCTTCAAGGCACATAGTCAAACGCCTTTGAAAATGGCGAACTGTGTTCTGCAAAGTTTGTCTCGGAATGGCAGCGCATGCTCGACGAATTCTATCTTGCATATCTGCTCTTGTAGTGGGTTGTTGCTCAAAAACAGCATTTTTTAAATACCCCCATAAATAGAAATCTGTTGATGTAAGATCGGGTGAGCAAGCAGGCCAGTTAAGCGGACCTCCTCGACCAATCCATCTGTTACCATAGTGCTTATTCAAAAAAGCCCTTACAATTCGAGCAAAATATGGTGCTGCGTCGTCCTGCTGGAGCCACATTCTTCGTCGCGTTTCTAAATCACCATCTTCCATCAATCCAGGTAGTTCATCTCTTATTAGCGTCAAATTCGTCGAGCATGCGCTGCCATTCCGAGACAAACTTTGCAGAACACAGTTCGCCATTTTCAAAGGCGTTTGACTATGTGCCTTGAAGCAAATGGTCGTAATTTCGAACACTTGCTTCGAGGTTAAATAAAAATTTATTTACATTAGTGAGAGGCGAGGGGACTCACTATAATCAAGCACCCCGAACAGTTAGAGGCAAGGGACTCACTTTAATCAAGCACCCCGAACAGTGAGAGGCAAGGAGACTCACTTTAATTAAGCACCCCAAAGAAAACAATCCTTACTACGTCCACGTCGTTGTTTCTGGGTAGCGCAAAAAGTAAGGTTAATACATTTATAACAGAAGCTTCAACGATCTTAAAGTTTCCGTTAAAAAATCATTTTGCCCTTGAGAAAAATTTTTCAGGGTTCAGGATGTGTGGGTTTGGGGTGTATGGGATTAGCATGCGTGGGGTAGGGATGTGTGGGACTGGGGGGTGTGGGGTATGGTTGTGGGACCGAGATGTAACAGTTCAGCATGTGAGGGCATGAAGTATGTGGGGTTAGGATGTGCGAGTTTGAGTTTTGTTTACTAGGATATGTAAGTTTTGGGTGTGGGGTGTGTGGGTTCCTCTATTAAGCCTACGATCAATTTGAACCAGCTTAGTCTGTGGTTCATGGAAAAAAACGATTTTAAACGGACTTTTCTGAGTTTGACCTAGATTTGACCTTGAAATGACCTTGGAAAAATTTCTCATTATGATTTTGAACGTAAAATTTCCCGCTCTTTCCGAATCCGGGGTCAAAACTAGGTGTTTCCATATGAAAAAACCACTTTGACCTTGAAATAACCTCAAAGGTCAAGTTCAAGGTCAAAGAAGTTAGCGCCATTATGTGGACCCCTTTGTCCCCTATAACTTTTGTCTGAACTATTTTTCTCTATCTGGCTTAGGTTCCGAGAAATCCGGGTGCAGCGATTAAAATGGGTCACTGTGTATATAATGCTTCGGAAAATAGTCTTTTTTCTTTATTTCTTTCATGATCCAATATATTAACAGTGTTGAAATTTATAGTATAATTATATTCTATCCTATGTATGTGTAGTGACGAATTTTCATCTTCTTCCATGTATTTTTGACGGTGTTCTTTGATTCTCACACCTAAGCGCCGATAAGTTTGGCCAACATAGGACGCATTACAATTATTACAATTGATTTTATACACAACGTTAGACTTTTCTAATTTTACATTCTTGTCTTTTCCTAGTACTATAATATTGTTCTTTTATTTTGTTTACTAAATATGAAGCGTTTCACGTCAGCTCTCCAGGCGCGGCGCGCGAGCGCGAAATCATGCTGTTTTCAGCTTGTGTTTGAAGGGCTAAGATGTATCTAAAAAAAATAATCCCCAAATGTTTTCGATGTATTTTTTCCTCAGCTTTCCGATGGTGCTATTAGTTTCTCAAAATTTTTCAATTCTAAGTATTTCTTGAATAATATCTCGAAAAAATCAAAAAACCCCTATGTAGAAAAAGGCTATATCCATGTAAAATTTCCTCCTATTTCGATCTAGTAGGTCAAAAAAAATATTAAAAATATAGTTTTCGAGATATAACAGGTTTTATGTTTTTTTGAGGTTAGAATTGAAAAATTTTGAGAAACTGGTAGCACCATCGGAAAGCTGAGGAAAAAATACATCGAAATCACTTGGAGATTATTTTTTTTAGATACATCTTAGCCCTTCAAACACAAGCTGAAAACAGCATGATTTCGCGCTCGCGCGCCGCGCCTGGAGAGCTGACGTGAAACGCCTCATATAACATTAGTATTTAATCGTTTAAAAAAGTTCTTTGTAAAACCTTCGATTTCTTTCACATATGGTAGACAAATGAAATTCTTGTTGTCATTATTTGAATTTTGTTGAGTACTTCTTGTGCAATAGATTTTTTTTAATCGTTTTTTTATATAAAACTCGATAAAATTAAGAGGATAATTATTTTTTGTTAAAACTTTCTTGATAAAGGCAATATTATTTCTATGGAAAGAACTATGTGATAACTTTATGGCTCGATCGGTAAGGCAATAAATTATGGCTATTTTGTTGCTAATCGGATGATGTGAATTGAAGTTCAAATATCTACCTGAGAAAGTCGGTTTTCTGTACCAATCTGTTATAATTTTCTTTTGTTCAGTAATAATAATCTTAACATCTGGAAAACTAATACTATTATTCTGTACTTTTTCGACTGTAAATTGAAGATTTTTATCGTAATTATTGAAAATGCGTAATGTTTCATCTACGTGGTCTTTGTGTATACATAATAATACATCATCAACATATCGAAAATAAAATAACGGGTTTGAGATTAAAAGGTTTATACAATGCGACTCTAGGTCTTCCATAACAATGTCTGATAAAACTGGACTGATAGGATTGCCCATTGCTGATCCGAAAATTTGTTTGTAAAATTTTTGGTTGGATTGAAAATAATTATTATTTAAAATAAACTTAATAACCTTACAAAATTCCGACAAATTTAAATTTGATTTAGCAGGTCAAAAAAAATATTAAAAATATAGTTTTTGAGATATAACAGGTTTTATGTTTTTTTGAGGTTAGAATTGAAAAATTTTGAGAAACTAGTAGCACCATTGGAAAGCTGAGGAAAAAATACATCGAAATCACTTGGGGATTATTTTTTTTAGATACATCTTAGCCCTTCAAACACAAGCTGAAAACAGCATGTTTAAATTTAAATTTGTCGGAATTTTGTAAGGTTATTAAGTTTATCTTAAATAATAATTATTTTCAATCCAACCAAAATTTTACAAACAAATTTTCGTATCAGCAATGGGCAATCCTATCAGTCCAGTTTTATCAGACATTGTCATGGAAGACCTAGAGTCGCATTGTATAAAACTTTTAATCTCAAAACCGTTATTTTATTTTCGATATGTTGATGATGTATTATTATGTATACACAAAGACCACATAGATGAAACATTGTGCCTTTTCAATAATTACGATAAAAATCTTCAATTTACAGTCGAAAAAGTACAGAATAATAGTATTAGTTTTCTAGATGTTAAGATTATTATTACTGAACAAAAGAAAATTATAACAGATTGGTACAGAAAACCGACTTTCTCAGGTAGATATTTGAACTCAAATTCACATCATCCGATTAGCAACAAAATAGCCATAATTTATTGCCTTATCGATCGAGCCATAAAGTTATCACATAGTTCTTTCCATAGAAATAATATTGCCTTTATCAAGAAAGTTTTAACAAAAAATGATTATCCTCTTGATTTTATCGAGTTTTATATAAAAAAACGATTAAAAAAGATCTATTGCACAAGAAGTACTCAACAAAATTCAAATAATGACAACAAGAATTTCATTTGTCTACCATATGTGAAAGAAATCGAAGGTTTTACAAAGAACTTTTTTAAACGATTAAATACTAATGTTATATTTAGTACACAAAACAAAATGAACAATATTATAGTACTAGGAAAAGACAAGAATGTAAAATTAGAAAAGTCTAACGTTGTGTATAAAATCAATTGTAATAATTGTAATGCGTCCTATGTTGGCTAAACTTGTCGGCGCTTACGTGTGAGAATCAAAGAACACCATAAAAAATACATGGAAGAAGATGAAAATTCGTCACTACACATACATAGGATAGAAAATAATCATACTATAAATTTCAATACTGTTAATATATTAGATCATGAAAGAAATAAAGAAAAAAGACTATATTCCGAAGCATTATATATACACACACAAAAGAAATTTATGAACAAGCAATTTGAAATTAATAAACTTCCAAAAGAATATAACACTATGATTAATAATTTTCAATTTCTATCTCCTTCCTAGTATCAAAAAATATCACATACAATAATGAAACAGATATCAGGAGAGTAGGTTATGGAAGGTTGTATCTTGTGTGTACACACCCAAAAAGCTCTACACAATTAAGCCAGTACATGTTGCGTTCTTACACTCACACTAATACACTAATGATAGGTATAAATAGGAAAATTTTGTCATACTCGTTACATTGACGAACGGATAGTTCTCCGTAATACTCATGAAAAAATACAGACTTTGTAAGCGTTAATTGTTACTTGTAAAATTATGTGTTCATAATTAAGTTAATATACGTTGTTGTTAAAAGTTGTACTTTGTTACTAGCTGCCTGAAGAGGGACATAATCAATAAAGGATGTCCGAAACGTCGTAAAAAAACTATTGTTGTTATTTGCCACCTTCTCAGGACAAACTTTGGTAGTAATTTTGGCCACTAGCTACAATTAACAATATATATATATATATATATATATATATATATATATATATATATATATCAAATGCAGCTTTTGAGGATCTATGTCAGCACGGATTCGATACTTTGAGGATTTTTCCGACTTTTGAGGACATCCTCAAAATTCCTTTGATATAAAACGGTACTTTTGAGGATTTATATCAATACCTTCAATGCAGAGAGGGAGTTATTTCTTTAGTCAAGCATATACGAACTCTGGAGAAAAAAACTATAGATCCTCAAAAGTACCGGTTTCCGAAATGTATATATATTATATAGTTGTTTCAAAAATTCTGATCTATCAGCTCCCCCTCGTCTCCTCTCGCCTCCTCACCCCCCTGGATCCCCCCTTCAGTCCCCCCTCAATACACCGTTGAAATCCGTCTCTATCTATGAGTTTTAGAATCTTCAAAGGACCCTCAATTCCCCCCTCGCCCCCTCTCGCCGTCCTCGCCACCTCAATTCCCCCTCAATGCCCCCCTCCCTCTCAATGGCCCCCCTCAATACCGCCCTAATAGCCGCCCCTCAATGGCCCTCCTCAATAGCCCCGCCTCAATGACCCCCTGAGACGTGAAGACAGAAACGTAAAGTCAAAGACCGATAGATAGAGACAGAGGCGTACACACAGACACGTAGAGACTGAGTCAGAGACAGAGATGTACAGATAGAGACGTAGAGAAAGAGGCGTAGACACAAAGATGTAGAGACTGAGTCACAGACGTACAGACAGAGGCATAGAGACATAGACATAGAGACAGAGACGTGGAGACAGAAACGTAAAGTCAAAGACCGATAGATAGAGACAGAGGTGTACACACATATACGTAGAGACTGAGTCAGAGACAGATACGTACAGACAGTGACGTAGAGAAAGAGGCGTAGATACAAAGACGTAGAGGCTGAGTCAGAGACGTAGAAACAGAAACGTAGAGGCAGAGACATAAAAACCGAGTCAGAGAGACAGAGATGTAGAAACAGAGACGTAGAGACAAAAAGTAGAGGCAGAAAAATAGAGACAAAGACGTAGAGACAGAGACATAGAGACAGAGACGTAGAGACAAAGATGTAGGGACAGAGACGTAGAGAGAGAAATGAGGAGAGAGAGATGTAGAGGCAGAGACGTAAAGACAGAGGCATAGAGGCAGAGACGTGAAGACGGAAAGAGTTAAGGGGTTGCAATTATTTTATTTGGACATTATTTTAAGGAGGGGTTATAAAATTAAAGAGGGGCTGATGACAGTGGTACAAATCTTTTATAAGTTTGGAAAGATATAAAAAGTCTATCTTTTCCACGCCACCGAGGAGGTAAATAGAAAGGCGCATTTTTGAGTGGTACCCCTTCCTGTAATAATTTTATATACCATGATTGTGTAAAATTATCACAAAAAGGCCTAATCCGTTTAGCAAAATTTTGAAGATAATAAAAAATAATAATTGAATTATATACGTATGTATTATGAATTGTTTGAGTAAACCTTAATTAACTATATGAGTACATGCTGTAGATGTTAAAGTAAACTGAGTCACACACATAAGTAAAATTAAATTCACTGTATATTGTATAAAACATAATAGCGCACAATAATTACAATTCTTACAATTTTAGGTTCCATATATCTGTACAATAATTACTTATGTCATTAACAGTCTGTAGTTTAAGCTAAATAGAGTTTAGCAATTTTATATTATTTCAATCAATTTGTGTAACTACTAAAAGGAAAATGTTTAGTATCACAATGTTAACGCTAGTCTTACAAGAGAATTACAATCCGAGTTTTATGAAGATTTTGAGTGTTCAATAATTAAATAGATGAGTTTTGACATCTTGTTTTGTGTACGCAACGTGAGTTATAATTAATAATCATGGTGTTGAATTGAATAGAAATCTCTCACTAGTGATAACTGACCAGGTGAGATATGAGTTTGTTGCTGTATTAGAGATGAGTTTGGCCGCTGTTGAATGCGGAGTTTTGTCAAAAACTTTCTCCTCGGTTCACGTACAATGAAGCTGATTAAATACAAAATAGCAAACAAATGTTATTGATTTGATGCATGTGGGAATTACTGACAATCAAATGATAATGCAGCTCCTGTGCCAACACGTGGTTGGTAACCTAACCTCGTGTAGAGTGAGTTTTGCTACCTTGCAGCCGAAGCGATTCTACTAATCGTCGATGCACTTTGAGTTGATGCGTGAACGATGGTGAGAAGTGCAGGTGAGCGTGTCCGATGTCAATGAGTAGAGCCACTGAATATAAGGTGAGTGTGACCGATGAAAATTGCAGTAGCTGATGCTGAGAGATGGTACCTCGTGGCGAGATGATTTCAGAGAGCGAGGACTTGACCTCGCTTCCACCTTCTCACCTCGTGCCTATCACTGGGGCGCTAATCAAGTTGGCATCTCTCACATTTACTTATGGGACAGAGAGAGAGACACAGAGAGAGGCCTTTTTGTAATAATTTTATGAGATCTTGGTATGTAAAATTATTATAGAAAAGGATACCTCTAAAAAAACGCGCCTTTCTATCTACCCCTGGGTGGCGTGGAAAAGATAGACAACACATTCATTTTTAAATTAAAAATGTATATGCGAGCGTCCAGCAGAAACGGACCACCGAACGCGCGCGGTGCCTTTTTTCGCGTAAAAGGCACTCTGTTTAACTCGTTCATAATCGTATGCTGCGTCTTTGAAAAAAAACCAAGGACCTATATCGATAGATTTTTTCCTGCTCTTTCCAATGGTCCCATTGTTGTTATTGCGAAACGCTTTCTTCCGGACGAAAGCTCGAGTTGAATATTGAAAGCCATTTTTCTACAAGTATATCATGTTTTTTTTTCAAAATAAACTACACCATTGGAAAGTACAACTCTTAAGCTTCAAAACCCTATCTTGGAGAAGTTGGAGAAATAAAGGGTTTAAAAGTAACAACATGAAAAAGACAGCGCCGAGGGTCCGCGCGAGCCCCTCGCGCCCGTGCGTACGGCACGTTTAAGTGCACGCTCTATTCAATTCGCTAATAATCGTGTACCAAGTCATTTTGCTGTTGATGCTGAGTGGCATTTTCATGCAACAGCCCACGGAAGAAATGCATGTGATGGAATAGGTGCTTCCGTGAAAAGCAATGCCAGACGAGAAAGTTTACGAAAAGTATCCGACAATTATATATTGACGCCCCAAGATTTATACAAATGGGCAACTGAGTATTTCAAAAATATTGAGTGCTTTTTTCATCAAAAGACGATTACTTAAAGGCTACAGAAAAGCTACAAAACAGGCTAGCCTCAGCTAAGACAATACCTGGAACTCAATTGTTTCATTGTATTAAATTATTAAATGATGCCAAAAAGTTAGAACTTAAAAGATTATCAGCGTCAAAAGATTCTCAATTATATCCACCGATCAAAAAAGAAAAAGTACTTAAAACTCAAACAAAGAAAGAAGCGGATGTCGCAAAAAGGACAATTCTTATAAAATCAAAAAAATGTAAAAAAAATTAGAATTTAAAGGAAAAGGTAATATTGTTATGCCAGATTAAACAATCTATAAGGTTATTTTAAATTTCTGTTTCACTGCTTTCAGTGCGTTCATGGATATATTTATGTTTAATATATTATGTTTTTCAAATTTTGTTATATAAATGAACAAAGTTCATTGTAATATTATACTAACTGTTACAACTAGATCCACAAAATTATGTCCACGCATTGGCATTGTAAGTTACAAAACATTTTATATTTACAAAAAAGAAAGGGCGAAATAGCACATCGCGTGTATTAATCCGCCCTTGAGCATAGCGTAAAAAGTTCGGGCAGCCGCTGTCTTTTTGATCTTACTATTTCTGAACTTTTCATGTTTCAACTTAAAAATATAATATTTTATAGTTTAAGATTTGTACTTTTGAAGAATATAATTCATTTTGAAGAAAAGACTGATATTTTATTGAAAAAATAGAGTTTAAACATTCAAATAGAATTTTCAACTAGAAGGAAGCATTTCGGAATCAAAATAATAGCACCATTGGAAAGAGCAGGAAAAAATCTATCGATATATGTCCTTAGTTCTTTTTTCAGAGACTTGGTACACGATTATTAGCGAATTGAATAGAGCGTGCACTTAAACGTGCCGTACGCGCGGGCGCGAGGGGCTTGCGCGGACCCTCGGCGCTGTCTTTTTCATGTTGTTACTTTTAAACCCTTTATTTCTCCAACTTCTCCAAGATAGAGTTTTGAAGCTTAAGAGTTGTACTTTCCAATGGTGTAGTTTATTTTGAAAAAAAAAACATGATATACTTTGAGAAAAATGACTTTCAATAATCAACTCGAGTTTTCATCCGAAAGAACGCGTTTCGCAATAAAAACAATCGGCGCAATTGGAAAGAGCAGAAAAAAATCTATCGATATAGGTCCTTGGTTTTTTTTTTAAAGACGCACCATACGATTATGAGAGAGTTAAACAGAGCGCCTTTTACGCGAAAAAAGGCACTGCGCGCGCTCGGTGGCCCGTTTCTGCTGGACGCTCCCATATACATTGTTTAATGTTTCACCGCGTTTTATAATGTCCCAAAAATGTTATTACATAATTTAAGTTTCCTTTTATAATTAAATTCTTTGACTAACAACACTCTTTTGTAAATAAAATAATTTTTTTATAAAATAAAATATTAATGAGTACATTAATTTTCGTAGGATGCTTTGAAATTTCAAATCAAATGGTTGATAGTCAACGTCGGGGGTTGACGAGCGGAGAGAATAGGGGTTACCCCCCCTACTCGCTCCGCTTGTATATCCCCCAATTTTGACAAGTAAATAATTTATTTATTTTCAACGTAGATATTTTTCATATGTTGTATTAATATGATATTTTTCATATTTTTTATGGATGATAGTTTATACAAATGTAACACTTAAGGACATTCTCTTGGTCGAAATAGCAGTTTTCGAATTTTTAACTTTTAAATAATGTTTAGTTAATTTAATAATCCAAAAGTAAGTACATATAACAAATATACACTAGAAGGAACATAAAAAAAAATTTTTAAAACGAATTCAGGCAATAGTTACCGTGATATTGTTAAAATTAAAGACAAAAACTTCAGTAAGTTACCTAATTTTTTTTGTTTCTTATCCAATCTTAACGAAATAAAGCTTATTTTGTTCGTTAAGAAATTTCAGGGGGAGTATCGATGGGAAAATTTGTGATACGAGTTACCAGTACGGCGCAATATCAATTTGTTTATTAAAACTTGACTTACTTTTCTTAAACAAATTGATATTGCGCCGTACTGGTAACTGGTATCACAAATTTTCCCATCGATACTCCCCCTGAAATTTCTTAACGAACAAAATAATCTTTATTTCGTTAAGATTGAATAAGAAACAAAAAAAATTAGTATTGAAGTTTTTGTCTTTAATTTTAACAATATCATGGTAACTATTGCCTGAATTCGTTTTAAAAACTTTTTTTTATGTTCCTTCTAGTGTATATTTGTTATATGTAATTACTTTTGGATTATTAAATTAATTAAACATTATTTAAAAGTTAAAAATTCGAAAACTGCTATTTCGACCAAGAGACCGTCCTTAAGAGTAGTTCTTAATTCTTAATTTATGAAACGAAAGAATAGATTATTGAGATTTTTCATATTTTTTATGGATGATAATTAATACAAATGTAACACCAAGAGTCGTTCTTAATTCTTAATTTCTGAAACGAAAGAAAGGATTATTGAGAAAACTACATTAATTACATATTAAGAAAATATATTGAAAATTATATATTTTATTATATTTTGTCCACATCACCTTGGACGTAAATAGAAAGATGCGTTTTATTTTTAAGTGGTATCCCCAGTAGGCCTAATCCACTGTCTTTGTCACTATAAAATTTCAGAAAACATTAAAATTGTTACAATAAAAGTATATTTTTTTATAATATAATATATATTTTGTAAAATTAAATTTAATAATTAAATGATTTGAATTACCTGATAATAAGTTAAATTCTTCGAAATGTTTTATTCAATTTTTGAATGGTTTTTTTTTTATATTTAATATTTTCTGCTCCCCTCGCCCCCCCTCAGACCCCCCTCGTGACCCCCCTCAGACCCCCCTCAGACCCTCCTTATTTAAATTTCACTTAAAAGTTTATTTTTTTCATGTATTTTTCATATGTTTTATTAATAAGGTAGTATATGCAGATGTAGTGTTTAAGAGTAATTTTGAATTCTTAATTTCTGAAATAAAAGAGTAAATTATTGAGAAAATTACATTAATTATATATAAAAATATATTTTACGTATATTTCATATGTTATATAAAATTAATAATTTATATTTTTCATATGTTTTATTAATAGGGTAATATTTATAGATGTAACGCTTAAGAGTAGTTTTGAATTCTTAATTTCTGAAATAAAAGAGTAAATTATTGAGAAAATTACATTAATTATATATTAAGATATATTTTATTCTATTTTTTCCACATCACATTGGAGGTAAATAGAAAAATGCGTTTTATTTTTAAGTGGTATCCCCAGTAGGCCTAATCCACTGTCTTTGTCACTATAAAATTTCAGAAAACATTAAAATTGTTACAATAAAAGTATATTTTTTTATAATATAAAATATATTTTGTAAAATTAAATTTAATAATTAAATGATTTGAATTACCTGATCATAAGATAAATTCTTCGAAATGTTTTATTCATTAATTGAAATTTTTTTTATTTTTTTTTTTATATTTGATATTTTCTGATATGCTATTTAAAATTTTCCAACGTTATTTGTATATTTCATTGTCCTAAATGAAAGAAACAATATTGTTGTCTTAATTAACTAAAAATTAATTCAAAAAATTAATTAATTAATAATTATATAAAAATTTACCTAAAAAACAAAAATTCAATTATTGTAAAGAAAGATTTTTAAATTCTTCTAAAATTTTGTCAACTTTAAGTTTTCCAATTTTGAGTTTTGTATTTTTATTGTTCTGTTGTTTTCTTGTTTTTTCTTTTTGACTGATGATTTAGTTTTTTTAATTTATCTTTTTCAATAATTTTATCTGATTCTAAATTAATCATGTATTCCATATAATTTTGTTCATATTCTAAATAGTCTAAAACTAATAATTTATTATGTATTTATTATTATTATTGAATAACGAATAAATATATTGTTGTTTTTATAATTTACTTTCGTTCTGTGTAGTCGACATATTCTAAAAAGAAAAATATTTGAAAATTAATTATCTAAAATTTCTTTCCAAACGATATTTATAATTTCTTCTTTATTTTCTGAATTATTTTCAATAAAAATTTTATCTGGGTTTTTAGATCTTGATAATGCTACATATAATTGACCATGAGAAAATAATGGTCTTCTAATATATATTCCAACACTATCAAAACTTTGACCTTGTGATTTATTAATAGTCATAGTAAACGCTAATATTAAAGGAAATTATTTTCTATATAAAATAAATGGTAATGATGAAGAATTGCCAGTGTTTAATGTAATTCGAGGAATAAAAACTATGTTTCCAGAGTTTTCACCTGTTATTATTTCTGCTTCTATGTTGTATTTAAATAATTTAGTCATTTTTAATCGTGTTCCATTACATAATCCATCGTTAATACTTAAATTTCTTATTAACATTACAATAGTATTTATTTTAAGTTTTAATTTATGTGGTGGTAGTCCTTCACGTATGTTGTTTAAAGTTTCAATCGGGTAATTAATATGGATGTTATCATCAGATAAATCTACATCTTTATGAGTAGCATAATCTAAACTATAATACGTATTTTCTTCAGTATTTAATAGTTTTAAAATTTTATTATTTAAAATATTTGCATCTTCATTATGTGATGTTAATATAACTCTATTTATTGATATACTACAATTTATATTTTCATATATTTTAAAACAAACATCGTTTGTTTTAAAACTATTAGGTATAACAAATGAATTAAATTTACCTTCTCCAATATATAATAAAAATGAAGTGTTGGGATTTAGGTGTAGTCGGCGAAATGAAACACTCAGCTTATACAGAAATACTCTCTAAATTTATTCACTATGAATTTACCCGTGCGCACGCTTCGGCACTCGGCAACAGTCTGAGCGGAGAGCGGTTACCGCTCTCCCTCCCCGCGATGCGGCAGCGGCGCTCGCCGCCGCTCGCATACGTTATATACATACGCTCCTACAGCTACGCAGATTGATTAACACAATTCCAATATGAAGCAAACATGATATCTTTTGAACGGATATTTGTTTTCAAATACATTATATTAAATAATGACCAAAGATTTGAATATTTTATTGTTTCTTGAATTATTGTGCTTCTACAATCATTTTTAACAATAGGGAGAATTTGTCTAAAATCACCTCCTAAAATTAATAATTTTCCTCCGAATGGTAGATTATTATTACAAACATCTTGTAAAGTTTTATCAACAATTTCTAAAGCTTTATGTGGAATCACTGATGTTTCATTCCAAATAATCGCAAAAACTTCACGAAATTTTTTTTTATCTGATTCAAATTTTAAAAATGCACTTTCAATATTGTTTAAATCTAAAAGTAATCTAAAAGTTTTATGACTGGTCATACCTTTTGGTAATAGTATAGATGCTATACCAGTCCAAGCCATTGATATAATTTTTTGTTTTATTGACAAAAAATAATAAATTAAAGTTTTATATAAAAACGTTTTATCTGAACCTCCAGGACCATCAATAAAGTTAATTTTATGTAAAATTTTATGTAAAAATTGTTTTTTGATCTGTGTTTAATTGACTATAGTAATTATTAAACATTTGTTTACAGAATAGAATATTTTCTTTATTATTTTCATTATTTGTATCGAAATTTTCATCAGGTTCAGGTAATCCAAAATCTTTACAAGACATTTCTTCAACTTTTAAAATTTCGTTTATATGATGAAGAGCTCGGTTATTTTTATTATTGTCAAAATCTTCTGTAAAAAATTTATTAAATTTTGTCCAAATTACCATTAACATTATCTGTTATTAAAAACTAAGTAAAAAACTTACGCAATTGAACAGGTAACATTATATTACAAGCTTCTTCAAAAATTTTGTGAATCTGTAAATCATCTTCGATTAGACCCCATTTGTATTGCTGTATCTTTGTAAGTATTATATGTTTTATTTTCTAATGTACGTAATTCTTCAAAAGATGTTGCGCCTTTAACACGATTTAAAATTAATTTTAAATGAAATCTTCCAATATCTCTTGGAGATACTACATTTAAACGTCCTATAGCAACATGTTTTAGTTCTCGTTGACGTTTTATCCAAGTTTTATTCTTAAAAATATAATATTTTGATATATTAACGTATTTAATATTTTTTGCATTTTTATCTTTTTTATTTAATTCATACCACGAAGTTAATGTAGTTTTCCAGTTATCTAAAGCTTTTTCCTCTTTATTTTCTTCGAAAATTATATTTTGTTTATTTTCGGTGTGAATTGCTAAACGTATTACGGTGTGACTTCTACCATATAAAGGAAATTCTTGTAATCATCATGCTGCTTCCATGGGACTCAAATATCTACCATCTTATTATATTTGAGTTCGTCAACTTCTTCGTAAGCTTCACATATCTGTTGTTGCATCGTTTTTATGACCCCGAAAACCTCTGAGTAACAATTTTCATCGACATTCTTAAAGATTTAAATCTTGGATACAATTCATTATGGATTAGGCCTACTGGGTATACCACTTAAAAATAAAACGCATCTTTTTATTTACCTCCAAGGTGATGTGGAAAAAATAGAATAAAATATATCTTAATATATAATTAATGTAATTTTCTTAATAATTTACTCTTTTATTTCAGAAGTTAAGAATTCAAAACTACTCTTAAGCGTTACATCTATAAATTTTACCCTATTAATAAAACATATGAAAAATATAAATTATTAATTTTATATAATATATAAAATATACATAAAATATATTTTTATATGTAATTAATGTAATTTTCTCAATAATTTACTCTTTTATTTCAGAAATTAAGAATTCAAAATTACTCTTAAATGTTACATCTGTATATACTACCTTATTAATAAAACATATGAAAAATACACGAAAAAAATAAACTTTTAAGTGAACATTTAAATGAGGGGGTCTGAGGGGGGTCTGAGGGGGTTCACAAGGGGGGTCTGAGGGGGGGCGAGGGAGGCGAGGGGAGGATCTACCATACTCAAAATAACGTAGAAAAAATCACAATTTTACGTTATTTTGCGGGTGGCTGAGGGGGCGAGGGGGCGAGGGGGTCCGCGTGACACAAATAACGCTTACGACTATATAATATATATATATATATATATATATATATATATATATATATATATATATATATATATATATATATATATATATATATATATATATATATATATATATATATATATATATATATATATATATATATATATATATATATATATATATATATATATATATATATATATATATATATATATATATATATATATATATATATATATATATATATATATATATATATATATATATATATATATATATATATATATATATAAATATGAAATTCTGGAAGTTTGAGGATTATATTCAGCACCCGCTTGGAAGTTTGAGGGTTATGGGAAGTTTGAGGAGCCTCCTCAAACTTCCAATCTATATATTCAGCATCCGAGCGGAAGTTTGAGGGGTTTTCTAGAGTCTATTTGTCTAGAGTCGGTAACCTGAGGGTTATTATTTCTTTAGCCACTCTGACCGACCGGGGTTGAGCTCCTCAAACTTACTAGCCTAATATATATATATATATATATATATATATATATATATATATATATATATATATATATATATATATATATATATATATAGAAAAATCTAAGGGCAGTATCTGGAACTCCAATGTTAAAATTTAGGATTTGTTCTGCGATAAAAGTGGTTAAGGACGGCGCTTCGCGCCGCCATTGTCTACACGGCAACATCCCTCTCAGTATTGACTAACACCACGACGCGCCCGCTTTCAGTTCCGCAGAATTTTACGTTGATTTCGGAACAAATTTACTGAAAAAATCGTTGTGAAAGTGACCTGTAGGATCCAAGAAATTGTCATTAAATATAAATGGAACCTGGGATGTCCCAGGTTCCATGAAAGTCCCAGAAACTGCCATTATACATTAGAAAAGTCCCAGAAACTACCATTAACAGCAGATGTGTGTGTGTGCGTGCATGCGTGCGTGCGTGCGTGCGTGCGTGCGTGTGTGTGTGTGTGTGTGTGTGTGTGTGTGTGTGTGTGTGTGTGTGTGTGTGTGTGTGTGTGTGTGTGTGTGTGTGTGTGTGTGTGTGTGTGTGTGTGTGTAAATGGTCAAATAATACTTTTGAGGATTATATTCAGCACGGTACCATACTTTTGAGGATTTTTGCGACTTTGAGGATGGGCTTCAAACTTTGTAGGTATGAAACGTTACTTTTAGGGATTTTGATTGATCATTCCATTCAGAGTTTCCCATAAGCGGGATAGCAATTTCTTTAGTTACTCTGAGAGTTTTAGATCCTCAAAGTTGTAAGAACATATAACATATTATAGATGTATACATATATTTTTTATATTTTTCTTTTATGGCTGAAATACATAGATCCATGAAAACTTCCTGGATGACTATGCTGTTTGTAAACAAAATTAGGCTTCCTATATTTATATTGTATTTTAAATATTGTTGCTATCCTTTGTTTCTCTAGACTGGCAACTTACTTTAAAGGGAGTGGTATCTTTCACATAGAGTTTAAAAAATCAGATAATAAGTCATACGTGTAAAAAAATAATGTTTCCGTAAATTAAATAGTGTTTCATAAATATTAATTTTAATAATGAATCTAACGGCTATTCGGGCAAAGATAAGGAAGGTAACTAACTTTTCAAGCACTTTCTTTATATGTGTTTCAATACATCTTTAAATTTTAGAAGCTATTTGAAACATTAGTGCAGTCAAGAATTTTTTAGAAAGGAGAATACATGGAATGGGAAGGTGGTAAAGGTAAAGGTATAGGATAAAAAACGAGAACGAAAAAAATAACGGCCCAGGTCGGGCTCGAACCGACAACCTTCTGCATACCGGGCAGCTACGCTACCATTTGCGCCACTGGGATGACGATCCTTTCACGACCCTGACCGCTACTCATTGTTCTCAATCTATTTTTCCCAAATCCCCCCGTCTGTGTTATTTCAGCCGAAGCAGACAATATTATATTTAATCAATTGAAGGAATTATTAAAATTAACATAAAATCGACGGGCATTTCCTTCAATTGATTAAATAAATGTAAACCAAAGTTTGGTTAACATCAGTATACAGTAAACACTTTTCTAAGTTAATTTTCCCTCAATTGTGGCATCCCTCCTCCTTTTCACCTTATAGAGTAAATAATATAATTTAAAATAAAAATATGCATTTAACTATAGCATGTTTAAACTCAAAACAAAAAAGAGAAAAGGTGAAAATATTAAAAGAGGTCGGCCGAAAAAGAGAACTCGTACCAGTCTTAACGGAGAGCTCAAAATTTTACATTATGTAGAAGACAGCTTTAAAGATAAAATTACTAAAATACTTCTTTATTTCTTCTTCCTTATTTCTTAACTCCATCTCTGCCCTGAAATACAAAAAAGTATTATTAAGTATTGTTTTTAGCTCAAAATATTTTACATTTAGAACAAATATTCTGGTACTTCAGTATACGGTCCATCAGACTTGTACGCTATGAGAACACTTAACAGTCATATCCACATCAGTCAGTCAAGTTTGTTAAGTGGTTTAACATGTAGATCCTTTGGTGCTTTTAAATCCATATGTTTTTAATAATCTTTATCACATATATTAGATTCTTATACATATACTGAGGTAAATAAAGAATATGTTGAGAAATCCAAAATCCTTCATGCATGTTATGAAGCCAGTATCGCCATAGCCAAATGCTTGAAAAAAATGTTTATAGTAGCAACACTTCTATGTTGATCTTCTTTTAATGTCTAATAAGGTGAACTTCTTTACTTATCCTTCATTATTCTTTTTCACATATAATATTATTACTTAATAAAGGGAATACGACTGATGCATATTTATCGCAGTGCATAACTGTTTTTACTTGAGAAAATAAAATGTCATTTATATCATAGTGAGATTCAGGCAATGGCTGATAATGGTAGCTTTCTGGCAGAAGCAAAGGTTCCATAACATTTTTCTGCACAATAGCATATCTTTCGCTTCCTTTAAAAGTTGATTTAAATCTGTATACTAAATGTTTATTGTAATAGTCAGTATAGACTTAATTTTTCTTTAGTATCAATCCCTGTTATTTTAAGTATAAAGTTTCCAATAAAAGTTCCAGTACTAAAAGCTATTTCTAAAACATTAATTCAACTATCACACGTATTATTCAAACACTTTTAAAAACTGATTTAAAATACCTTTACGTATTATAATACACTAAATGTTTACTTCCAATTCCGTTGGAAACAATGAAAATTAAGGACAACACTTTGTATAGAAAAGATGCTGATGCTGATATCACAGTGTTTATATGAAATGCCAGCTGTGCATGCTTATATTGCTGGCAGACTTTTACATAGGTTAAAATCAGCTGTGTTACAATAAAGGAATAAGCTGTGAGCCTGTGAGAGGCTGTTGTTGATAAGTTAGGTTGTTACGGTGCCAACTTAACTGCTATATAAGTTTTAAATTCAAATTTTTATTTTTGTCAAAAATACCGTCCATAAATTATATTATTTATTTTTTATCTTTATATTAATGTTTAAAATATTATTTTTGAATCTTTTAAAGTATATATAGATATGTAGAGTGAGAATTTTAAATATATTAAGTAAAGTGAAATGAAAAAAAAATTAGTAGTGTAACGCGTGTCTAGCCGCGATTCTAATCTACCGCGCGAAGGTAGTGAGCGCGCGCGCGCAACTTCTGCGCAGCCGAATCGAGGCGCGCCGCGCGTAGCGAATCGGTCTCGCGACGCGTAAAATGCCCGTCATCCGTCGCGAAGCTGCTAACTGGTTCCCGCGAGAAAAGGGAGCCATATTCGTGTCTGCCATCGCGCGTAAAACATCTCCTCCGTGTCTCTCCTGAGTTTACTTGTCCGAGCCGTCCTATCGTACTTTGTGAGACCCCGCGAGTGTAGTGGAGGCGCCGTATATAGTGAACGTGCGAAAGAGAGACAGAGAGAGAGCTGTCCCGAGCCGCGTGAGCCGCACGAGACTGTGAGCAACGAGCCGGCAGCCAACCCGCCTGCCGACACGATACAGCGAGCAAGAGAGAGAGAGGAAGAGAGCGCAACTGCTGTGCGAGCGACAGGGAGCGAGAGAGAGTCGAGTGCACCGGCTGCTCCTTCCTAACGTAAGTTTTCTACTCTCCTCTCGCGGGTTTATTGTAAAGGCTCGCACGGAAATCACCCCGTGCAAGCCTTCTGTGCCGTGTACGTGGGGGTGTGTGTCAGCCCGCCGTACTTTAACACCGCGCGCGAAATTAGCAGCTTCGCCGCGCGCCGTGTAGTTCGCGCGTTTGAATATTAACGGTCGCGCGCGAACTAACTCTTTGTTCTAATCAGCACTTGCGTCGTGCTTGTAAAGATTAGTGCTTGTGAATATATTGTGATATCTAGTTACTCGTCGCGTTGTTCTTTACAACCTGTCCTTCTCCCGGATACCGCCGCCTCCGCGGGAAAACGACTCCGCCGGTCGTTTTCATATCTGAGCATAGCGGCCGCGCGCTTTACTCTTCGAGCGCGCGCTTTTCACTCAGCGATCCAATTAGTTGGAAAGCGAAGTTCGTGTGCGATCTTCGCGTTGTTTTCGGGATTCCAGGAGCAGATCCCCGGGCAAGTCATTTTAGTCTGACACCCGCGGCACCGTGTTCTAGGGCATCGCTGGCCTGTGGCTTGTTGGGATTTTCCCCCACTAGCCATCCCGTTACAGTAGAAATAATATATGATTATATATGTATACAACGGTAAAAATGTAATTTGAACAAAAAACAAATATAAAGCTTTATCAGTGTTTTGTGTATATTCTTAAAACAAAAATAGATAATGCTTTAAAACTAATTGGAACATATTCCACAAGTGTTTTTTTAGTAAAATATGTAATAAACAAAATTGATTTTTCGTCATTTTAAAGGTGTCCGACCTCCTTAAGTATAATGTTCAAATATTTCAATAAAGTGTTGTAAAGCATTTTATCTAAAATAATCTCACGATGTCTGGCTGCTTTAAACGTTATTTCTTATTAATTACTCGATATATGAGAGCACAGGATTTAATAATATTCTCAGTTTTGAAGCTTCTTCTTTTTGAACGCAAAGCTTTATGAGTATAAATAAAAAGTCTTACTTTAAATTTTTTGGCAAACGTCAGGTAAAAGTTTATTTAAAATACAAGACCAATAGGGTAACAGTCGTCTCTTTCTGGTAGTTTGAGTAACGATAATCAATTTTCATTAAAAACATTATTTATAACGCATAAAATAAAGTCGTATTGTTTTTCCACTTAGAAGTGAAATGTTAGAATGTACACCTACACTAGTTTATGCGATAAGAATCGAAGAGTGGGATGTTACTGAACCACGGAAAGGAAATTTACTTAATATTTTAAATTACGGAGATGTCGGAATAACGCTGATTGATTGATATTTTCTCCCATATCTAACTTCAAAAATAGAATTTGGTGCCATTTTAATTTGCAAGATCTCATTTTACTCCTTGTTCAATTTTATGGGGAGGTACCGATATCAAAATTGGAAAATTTTCAATATCTCAAAGGTTGTATCCAATTGTTTATAAAATATAATGACAAATCTACAAACAATTGGATATAACTTTGCAGGTTTTGAAAATTTTTCAGTTTCGATGTCGGTATCTCCCATAAAACTGAACAAGGAATAAAATGAGACCTTGCAAATTAAAATTCAATGAAAAACAAAAAAGATTAGTATTTCTTAATGAATTTCTTTTTAATGGACTAAATTTTCCAACAAAAATCTTTTCCATTATGTGATAACCCCTTCTTGCTATCAAATCAGTTTTTAGATTAAAATGTGTAAACGAATCATTGTAAAAAATGGTCATAGCTTTGGGTCTACTAGACCGCTGGAGCCACCTTAAATTTCTTAAAAAGTCTTAGTGCATTATACATAATCGTATTAACTTGTCATTACGGCGTAGAATTCAACATGAAGTCGTCACTTTATGGTTCAAAGGTCAAGGATCCATACTATATATGGACGCACTCAGAAGTCAACATGTTTAACAAAAAAAAATGATTTTTCCAAAACTTAAATACGCTTTCCTACGAAATAAAAAAAATAACTATCTTTCTTGGCGAATTTGGAGGTTATAAAAATAGATTACAAAATTTTCTCTCTATTTCCTCCAATATATATTTACTTTAAGTACAAACAAAACTCATTCAAATTGGTGGCTTGTCTGTGGAGTTATTTTATTATTAATTGGAAATTGTGAGCTAACCCGTTTAAAGTGTTAAGTTATGGGTATCACAAGGTTTTAATATTGTTAGGTTATGGTTCAGAGGTTATGGTCTTAGAAAAGAAAGAGAGAAAAGAGAAATCAGATACAGAAGGAAGAGAGAGAAGAGAGAGAAGAGCGAAGAGTAATGCAGAATAAAGAGACGGAAGAGAGAGAAGAGAGAGCAGAGGAAAAGGAGGTGAGAGAGAAGAAACAGAAAAAAGAAGAAAGATGAGAAAAGAGAGAGAAGAGGGGGAAAGAGAAAAGATAGAAAAAAGAGAAGAAAGAGTAAAGAGTGAGGAGAGAGAAGAGAGAGAAGTGAGAAGACAGAATGGTGAAAAGAGAGAACAGCAGATGAGAGAGGGAGAGACAAACAAAAGAGAGAGGAGAGAGAGGGGCAGAAGAGAGGAACAGGACAGAGAGAAGTGAGAAAAGGGAGAAGTGGAAAGGGAGAAAGCCGAGAAGAGAGAGAGAGTTAAGAGGCAAAAGAGAGAGACCGAAGAGGGCAGTAGCTGACAAAGAAGAGAGAGAGCCAAAAGAGAGAAGAGAAGAAGAGAAATAGAAGCGAAAGTAGGGAGAAAAAAGAGCGATCAGAGAGAAGATAAAACAGAGAAAAGAGAGAGGAGAGAGAAAAGTCAAAAAGAAGAAAGTGGACAAAAGCAGAAGAAGAAAGGGAAGAAAAAAAGAAGCGAGAAAAAAGAGAAGAGGGAAAAGAGAGAGGAGAGAGAAGTGAGAGAAGGGAAAGGGGAGAGAGACAGACGAGAAAGAGAGAGATAGGAGAGCAAGAAGAGAGAGAAGATAGAGCGCCAGAAGAGAAGTGAGAGAAGCGAGAGAAGTGAGAAAAAGAGAGGTGAGAGAAAATAGAGAAAAGTGAGAAGAGAGAGAAGAGAGAGAAGAGAGAGAAGAGAGAGAAGAGAGAGAAGAGAGAGAAGAGAGAGAAGGAAGAGATGAGCGAGAAAATATAGAAAAGTGAGAAGAGAGGAAAGAGAGAGAAGAGAGAGAAGAGTAAGAAGAGAGAGAAGAGAGAGAAGAGAGCTGAGAGAGAAGAGGGAGAAGAGAGCTGAGAGAGAAGAGAGAAAAGAGCGTGAAAAGTGAGAAGAGAGAGAGTAGAGTGAGAAGAAAGAGAAGCGGCAGAAAGGAGAGATGAGGAAGAAGAGAGAAAAATGTGAGGAGCGAGAAGAGAGAGAGTGTCAGAAGAGGAAGAAGATAGAAGAGAAGAGGGAGAGAGAAGAGAGAGAAGTGCGTGGAGTGGAAAGAGAGAAGATAGCGTTGAAAAAGAGGTTAAAGGCAGAAGAGAGAGCCAGGAGAAAGAGAAGAGAGAGGCAAGATTGAGAGGAGAGAAGGCAGAAAAATGAGTGAAGGGAGAGGAGAGAAAGGCAGACGAGAGAGATATGAGAGTGAATAAAGCGAAAGAGGAGGCAGCCAGAAGAGAAGCGAGAGAAGATAGAGCAGAGAGAAAGAGAAGAGAGAGAAAAAGAGATAAGTGAGCAAAGAGGGGAGAGAGAGGAGAGATACGGAAGAGAAGAGGCACAAGAGAGAGACAAGAGAGAGCCAGAAGAGAAGAGGGAGAGAGAAGCAACAGAAAGGAGAGAGTAGAGAGAAGAGAGAGAAGAGAGCCAGAAGAGAAGTGAGAGAGAAGAGAGCCAAAAGCGAAAAGCGAGAGAGAGAAGGGAGATAAGGAAGAGAGGAGAGAGACAAGAGAGATAAGTGAGAAGCGAGAGAAAAGAGAAAAGAGGGAGAGATCTGAGGGAGCGAAGAGAGAGTGGTGATGGTTTCCTCTTTTCTGAGAGAGAGGAGCGGGGAGATACAGAAGACAAGAAAGGGCCGAAGAAAGGGTGGTGAGAGAAGGGAAAGGGAGGAAACAGATAGAGAGAAGACTCCTCTCTTCTCTCACTTCCTCTCTTTTCCATGGAGTCCATATTATAAATGGACGTACTCTGAAGTCAACATTTTTACAAAAAAGAATAATTTTTCTAAACGATTTTCTACGAAATTTGAATGAATATCAATGTTGGCGATTTCGGAGGTTATAAAAATTGATTTGAAAATTTTCTGTATCCTTCGTACCAATATACATTTATTTAGCTGTAAGTACAAACAAAACTCATCCAATTCGGTAGCTTCTGTGTGTGGGTTTTTTATTTCTAACTTGAATTAGTGAACTGATCGGTTAAAAATTTTAGGTTATGGTCATCATAAGTTTTTAATGTTACAGATCACTGAACTAGTAATAATCATCTTATAAAGTCGTATCGCATTAGAGATAATCATATTAATTTGTCTGTGCTGCGAAGTATTCAACTTTGAGTTGTTGGGTTATTGTACATAGGTCTAGAGTCTAGGGTTATATATTATATATGGACGAACTAAGAAGTCAACAGTGTCACCAACAAGAATAATTTTTATAGGAAAGGTTTTTGACTCTATCCCTCGTTAGTTGTATAAGTTTCTAATGTGAATTTTATTGATCTACACGAGGCTACAGGAATTGGAAATAATTTTCAATTCTGGCCTTTAATAAATGCCCAGAGAACGAAATTCTCTTACAAAAAAATGGCGTTTCGTTCTGGGTTACTAGATTGGACTCATCAGTGATGATCTAGTAACCCGTCATCAGACGCCTGCTCGTCGGATGTTCTGACGAGCCTATATGTAGTAGAAAGTAATTTTCTACTATTGGGTTGTGGTGTTGCCATCTAGAGATAAAAACATCTACTAGACATAAGCAACCACAAAAGAAGACCAATCAAGATACCAAGGTCCAGGATAATTATAGGAAAGGTTTTTGACTCTATCCCTCGTTAGTGGTATAAATTTCTAATGTGAATTTTATCGATCTACAGGAGGTCTGGGGTTACATATTATACATGGACAAACTTAGAAGTCAACAGTTTTACCAAAAAGAATAATTATCAAAAACTCAAATACGGTTTTCTACGAAAGGCTATAGCGGGATAAGATGGTCAAAATTGCACTCACCTGGATTTTTTTTTTTGGATTGACCATTCGAAAGTACATTATTAAAAACCTCTCTAGCCAAATTTTCAGCTCCCTAGGTGATGATTTGAGTCTCCTAACCTAAAAAACGTGTTTATTCGAAAAAAATTTTTTCTGCTCGACCCTTTCTTTAAAAAAATCTGAAAAAATTCACAGACATGTGTTTTTGAGTAAGAAAATAGCCTGATTTTTTTCAGATTTAAAAAAAAAATTGAGCTGAGAAAAAAATTATTAATTGTTCAATGATTTTTTAGGTTATGTAGGTAATTTTTGGCTAACTTGTACATAATGATTTTTTGTGTATTTTTTCCTGTTCTTTCAAATGGCGGTGTCCGAATTTGCGTTTTCGAGCCGGAACATATTTAAAATTCAAAAAACTTATTTTTTAAGCATTTTTCCCATGTTTTTGGCACATAACCTCAAAACCAATAGCTAAATAAGTGTTTATGAACAATTTTTTTTCAATTTCTTTCTATATTTTCAAATTACACTGTCAGAACTACCATTTTTGCATCAAATAATGCTAAAAAATTAAATTATAAATATTTTTTCCTTGTTTTTTACCATGTTTTTGGAACATAACCTCAAAGAAGATCGTTCAATACGTGTTAGGACATACAAAAATATTCTAAAAATTTTTTTAATGAAAAAAATTTTTAGAATTGAGTATTACTTCTCCGGTAGCTACAAAGGGCCTGATATAGCCTTTCTCAGGCGCAGGGAAACTGCATATTACAGAATTATTCGTGAAACATATGAACATATGTATGTATTTGTAACTATGCATCAATATTAATTATTATGAGTTGATATGCAGATAGTCAAGTACCGCATGGAGTATATATTCATCTGTCCTTCAACTACCGATCTGCATAATTATAATGATAAGAATATGCTTTAAAGTAACAAACGATTGAAATAGTTCAGTAATTGAATATCAACATGTGGGGTGCGTTTTTTTTATTGGTCGTTTCGCTAGTGAACTGATTATTTCGGTCGATTCTGCTGTCTAGTTATAAAAAAAAAGAGTTGAAATAGACAAATTGTGTTAAAATATAATAAAATAAAATAAAAAAATGTTACTTTTCTTCATTCTATTTAACTCAAATTGTCTATTTTAACTAATTTATTTTGTTAATTAGACAGGAGAAACGACCGGAATGTCTGTTCATTTGTGAAACGAACAGAAATAACATGGGTTAGTATATCTATATATACGAGGAACAGCGGGAATAAGCCCTGTTCCTCATATATATAGATATACTAACTCATGGTATTTCCGTATCTGGTCCTTATATTTTTTTTTAGTGTAACGGGCCTATTGAAATGAGTTTGAGTGAGTATATTGTTTATCTAAAATGAAGAACAATACTTTTTTAAATAGTTGCTACTAAAAAAGTACATCACAATTTCTTGCTAGTTGCAAGTCTATTTAAAAGGATAGTCGAAAATTTATGAATTTTTTCTCAAATATTTAAGTACAACTTTTGTTGCAAAGCCAGCTAGTTTTTGCATCTGTTTTGTATGTTGTAAGTTTTTTCCGGATATATGTATGAAGAATATTACTATTCTTTTTTTTTTATTTAATTTTATCAAAGGAAAGTATCGGTTATTTTGCACCATTACACGAACTAAATATTTAATTGCCAGGTTATACATTTTTAAAGTATGTTTTGGAAAACCACTCTGTAAACCACTGTTTATTGCAAAATTGAATTTGATAAGTACACGAACATACTATTGATAGAAATTGGTGATTATGAAAAGATATGAAATCTACTACCATCGAGTTTATTAAATATTTCATTTCTGTAAACTTTTAATGCTTTCTAGGTAAAGCGATCAAAATTTTTTTTTTAATTTTATCTCATTTACCATGTTGTATAACATAAACAAATCTTGAACAGTTTACTAATTTTTTTGAATGCGTTGTGGAGTCTCATCGTGAGCTTCAAGCAATGTAACGACCTTGGACGTCAACGACCAAATGGGATACGCATAGCCTTACGGATTCACTTTATCTGACGAACTGCCGTTGTTATGAGGTATGTGGAAGTAACACAAATCTAGTAGAGCAAGGTAGATGCACTCCAAAGGCAAACATTGAAGTCGACGAGCGGGAACCGAAGGGAATAACCAGAGGCAACCGTCTGCAGTTTAAGCTGCTGCGAATTATTTTTCTGTGGTTCGCTGTGGTACGACTCATGTATGGCCACAGTGAAGGAGAATCAGGGCGCGGCGATGAACAGGAGGCAATTGCATCTGCTCATAATAAGGCAAGTGTTAATTTGTTCAAGGGAGGAGATGCCTGGAAGCTACTGGCCAATACTGACGACCGGTCCATCGACATGGCAAGAGAGGGAATATGCGTTGACTAAACGAGCTTAATAATCGTGGATACGCTTTCAAATTTACCGAGGACGAGGAAGTCGTGGAATGGAAAACGACGACTACTTACTTTGCCCGCTACTAAGCAGGCCAAGGCAGAGCGAACAGGAAGAGGTTACATCTTCCACGTAAAGTTTGGAAAGGAAGGCTTCGAAGACAATCAGACATACTGCGTATGTTAAAACTGCGACACTTGGACGGAGGGACCAGCAAACGCCGCCCCGCAGCGCACGTCTTTGGGGGGGGACGTGTCACGTCGAGCATGACTGACCGCTACTCACACTTTTGACACCCGTGCTACCATCTATCCTTACCACCCTACAACCTTTTTTTTCCTTCATGTTACCATGAGTCCTCTTTCCTATCAGTGGCGCCACATGGTAGCAACTGGATTACCTACGTGAGCCACAGTTCGCATGGTAACGAATCCTACCTTACCCGTATTCGTACCGCCTATCGATCCAACCCTTGTCTTTGGCAGCGCCACATTCGAACCCGAGTTCCCCACCCGCGTCCTTGCCACCCCATGCAAAAGATGAGATACCCTACACTCCCTTACCTTTGCATCTGCCCTAGATACATGCGCGGGTATAAAAGCCGCGACGCGCCTCCACTCGAGGCAGAAGCTTTTGTTTTTTTTGTTTCGAAGGGCGAAGCCTTTGACCGACGACTATTTAATTGTAACAATTGGACTTAGAATAATTTCCGACATTTTGTATTCTGACTTAGAATATTTTCGAGCAGAATTAACTTAGAATATTTTCGAGCAGAATTTACTTAGAATAATTTCGAGTAGAATTTACTTAAAATAATTTCAAGTATAATTGACTTAGAATATTTTCGTGTGGAATTAACTTAAAATATTTGTCAAGCTTCTCTGATTGTAGTCTCGCGAATAATTGTTGATATTATATCTCGACTACAATCAGTGTGTAACAGTTTTAACGTAACTTTATGCAATTAATAAACATCAGATAATTGCATTTTTGAGTGTTACTTTATTTACACAATCCTGTCCTTCTGCCATTTGAATCGCCCGCTGCGCTTGGGTTCTGAGACTGCCGAGGGCTAACTGAGAGAACGAGACAACCGCAACCGCCCCAAAGTAAGTAACTCTGTAGATCGCTATCCTTTATCTTTTTCTGTCTCTCTAATTGTTCGCTGACGCTGACGTTTGCCGCTTAATGAATTTCGCGCATTAGCATTGTTTATTTTGGTAGTCCGATTAGCTATTTTCACGCGTTCCTACTCCCGTGGTTATTACGTGTAGGCGTAAACCGAAACTGGAACATTTATCGCGCTTACTTTACCGTTTTCGCGACATTGTAACACGGACGTTACAGATGTCTCCAATTGTTGCTTTAATTCTTCCATGTCACTGTCTACCACGACGTCTTTCTTCGACCGCGTTCCAACCATTTTCTTGGGCGACCGTGGCAGCACCATTTATGATACCTACTTATCGTTTTATAAAATAAATACAATTATTTTAGAATATTAGTTCGCATATAAAATAACACGATCTGTTTTAGTTGCCTCGACTTGGATGCCA
Organism: Torymus aiolomorphi; assembly: GCA_036365515.1. Taxonomy (NCBI): domain Eukaryota; kingdom Metazoa; phylum Arthropoda; class Insecta; order Hymenoptera; family Torymidae; genus Torymus; species Torymus aiolomorphi. The sequence goes on along the minus strand of CM070875.1, from coordinate 167,469,044 downwards.
GTTATTGGATTTTCGGGGTCCCTTTCCCCTTCCTTTCTCTTTATTTTTTTTTATTTTTTAAGGCAATATAATATATGAAACAAAATATACGTGGATATGTGACTAAATTTTTATATTTGTATTATTACGGTCCGTCGGACGGTCGTCACCGTCCAGTCAACGTGTCGCGTTGGCGTGTCGAGGTTCGGGTCTGACTCTGTCCTGGAACCGATATTCTAGCACGCAGAAAGCGACTGCGCAGTTTCCTCTTAGTTTCAAAGTCATCGTGGGGACGTCGTGCGGTGGCAAGACTCCGTTCGGCTGGGGGATGGTCCGGATCCTCCAAACCTCGTATTGTGGAATTTTGGTATCCTCACCAACGGCTATATCGACCTCAACCATTAGCCAATAAAGAACGCAGTACGCGTATTTAAAATTAGTATAATTCCATTTTACCACATGCGGGCTGAAGCAGCAGACTTCGAGTAATGCTTGAGGTAACGCTTGGTATGAGCGACTTGACAGTAGGAGCCTCTCATCACTAGGCCTCCTCGCAGCCTTCTGTCGCTCGCGCACAATCACACGACTTTCGCTCTGATAATTTGACAAATCATCGAACACACGCGCAGTGTACTTATTTAGACAAACGCATGGTTGTGTACATTTGTCTGTTGTTATGTAGGCTTATCTTCGTTATCTACTGTAGGAAAATGTCATACAATTTCGGATGTACAATGTTCGAACAGATCACTGCATTCATGGCCTGTACCACTTCCTCTGTTGTCACAGTCTCGTCTATGTATCTTATGTTAGTGGATTCCTTCTGTATCAACGCCTGGATGGCATCTTTCTGTGTTATCCTCGACTCAATCGATTTTGGAGGTCCGTAGTTTCAGCAGCTGGCTTTCCCAGCTCCAGAAGTTGTTTCACTGATCTAGTTCGCCCGATGTATGTCATTCTTTGTTTAAGTACTGACAAGTCCTCTCGCTTTTTATCTCCTTTAGGATATCGCCATAGTCGTTCTTTCTTATTGTCTTAATCTTAATGGCATTGGGCCGTGGTTGTCTCATTCTGGCCTTGGCCAGTGATTTGCCCTGCTCCTTCTTTTTGTCTTCTTTCTTCTTCTTTCCCCTTTCTACGACTGTGTTCCAGTCATGATCTTTTGACTGGTCTTTCTGATTTTCTATCGGTGTCGTAGGGATAGCGATATGCGCCGACTTTCTCGCTGTCTCTCTTGGCTTTTTTTCCAATGGGGACTTGGGCCGTGCCACTTGATCATGCCTGGTCGTCGCCTGTGACGTATTCCCTTTGCAAAGGAGTGGAGATGTTTGGCTTGCTCCATCCTTGGTGGAGTTGGTTATTCACACCGAGTCTTGGCTCTGTCGTGCCTTGCCAAAATCTCTCAGGGCTCTTTTCGTAGCTCTCGCCATGGCCTTCAGCTCGGTGTGGACGTTCTTCTCAGATATGAAATCAATCATCAACTCGAACTTTTTCTTTAGTGCTTGGAAGGCTTTGTCTTCGGTTTGCTTCCTTGCGACATTGGGGTTTTTTTGTTCCTCCTCTGCTACGTCTATCTGGTTGACGGTATACTGTATTTGGCTCTCCCCAAATACGATCGGGGCTTTCACCCGATCGGAAACGGCGGTGGAATTCCCCGCAATATCAACGGTGCCCACTTGGAGTAATACGTCTATCTCGTACGCTACTTCCATATTTGGTTTGCATCCGGGGTTCCTTCTCCTAGCTAGTATTGGTTCACCCCGGGTATTGTATTTCCTCGGTGACCTTCATATCTGACGAGCTCTCCCATATCCGAGACCTGGGGTGGCCCTGATACGAGACTAGCAAATCGACGCGCGTGCGTACGTGTGTACGTGTCTGTAGGTGGATGGGTGTGTGCGTGTGTGTGGGTGTGTTATGTGTGTGTGTATGTGTGCATTGAGGAGCTGGGGTACGCAAACCCTATCGCACAGTAGTCGCCGACACGAAGGCGCCTACAATTGAGTACACGAGGACGTGCTCGATGACGGCCTCTCGTGATTTTGATATCGCGGGTCGGCGTCGAGTAGCGTGAGCCCGAGACTCTTTAAACATCGTCTCGTCTTTCCCTTTTCTGCCGTTTGTTGTCGTCGAGAAAATTGTAAGTATCTAGTAAATATAATACCAGTATAAATAATGTTTTTGCTACACATGTTTTATTAAACTATTTTTTTTATGAACAGTGTTAAATTGCTAAATAATTTATTATAATTTATAAATTATACAAGTTCATAACTTATATAGAATAATAATTTATAACTTATTATAAATTTAGCAGAGAATATTTTGAATAGTGGAAAAAATCATGTGACTGATTATGTTTTAAACATATATGTTAATCGTATATTAAAGTTTAAAAATTATTCTTACCTGCTTTAAATGGGAGAAAAACTCTATTTCCTATTGCAATGTTTTGGCATGATAATCAGCTGAACTTTTTCAGCAGGGATATTATTTCAAAAATATGTAAATAAAAAAATTAATTTTTTTATATTCGTAAAATAATTTTTCGTCAATAAATAATAAAGCGTGTTTAAAAAGTTCCGGAACGGTTAAATAACTCGTCGGGAAAGCATTTTCCCTTAAAACACCAAATGGAGAAAATTTAGGATTTTGAAAAAGCTATCTGGTGGAATTGCCGTTTTTTGGGATCTATTACAATTTTGGGCCTTGTAAGTCCCAAGATAAATTTTTCAAATAGGAACCCCTATTTTTTCCTCCATATTCGTTTTCAGCAGCAAATTTTACGTTCAGATAGGTATTTTTGATGGAATCCTGGGCCAGTTTTTGGGCCTTGTGGGCCCAATGTATGTTTTTTTCCTATAAAATTGTGTTATTTTACGTGGGTTGTGGTTTTACAGCATATTTTCATATTTTATTCAAAAACATTAAGAATAAGGCCCAAAAACTTGTTTAGGGGCCTTATGGGACTAACATCGATCTTTTCTCCCATAATAAGGTTTAGGGGTTATCCCCACTTCATAATTCGAAATATCAAAATTTGAGACCCTAACCCTGATTTGGGCCTTAGCAGTCTAATACCTGATTTTTTGAGTAGTAAGTAGCTATAGGAATCAACAATTGGTCCCAAAATCACTTAGCACTCAAAATGACAAACTTGTGTAAGGGAAAAGAGATATTGGCTCCGGAAGGCCCACAGCGTTCAAAAAGTCCCGGAACGGGAGAAACTCGAAAAATAACCGTCGAACAGAAAACTGTTTGGACTAAACTTATAGTATTTTTCCCTGACTATAACCTCATGACCTTGGATTTGACCTCGACTTTGACGGGTAAGGTTATTTCAAGGTCAAGTAATTTTTTTAATGGAACCGGAAACGGAAAGAGTTCGAAATTTTACGTCCGGATATGACCTTGCCTTGCCCCTTCACGACCTTGTGGTCAAGGGTGATGCCAAACAATAAACTGTACCGACAAAGCTAAATAAATCGGAAAATAAAAGTCGGACAGAAAAACGATTAACATAAAACTAATAAGATTTGTCCTTGATTATTGCCACGTTACGCTAGATTTCACCTTAAAAGATAGATGAAACGCGACGGTTAAAGTAATGTAGCAAGTTACCTAATGAGTTAAGTCTGGGTATAGAAGAATTGCAATCGGTTAGAACGAGTTACGAAATAATCCAGTATGTTTTGTCAAGTTGGAGAAGGAACTTCTTTAAAAAAATTTCATTTCTACAAACTTTTACGACTTTTTAGATTTTACTAATATTCGTAAATTTTTAATTATTGCAAATCATTTATTTTTGCAAATATTTGAAAATCTTGTTTGAATTAAAGAAAAATTTGCAAATATTTTCAAAAGCGAAAAATTAGCGAAAGTTTGTAAAAATAAATAATTTCTATACGTGCAAAAATTATATGTTGTCGAAAATATACGAAAGTAATTAATCTGCGAAAATTTGTAAAGATAACTACAAATTTTCTTTGAAAACGTTTTTTGCCAAAAGCCGATATTTTTGCAAATCATATCTCCCCAGTGGCGTAAATATTCGCATAGTCGTCGTGAGAGCGGAAAGTAAGAGTTCAAATCCTCTTGGAGACATTTTTTCTTTTAAAATTTCAGTTCAATATTGTTCAGGAAGACGCATCAATTCGTTTAATTAACTTTATAATAGAATTATTTTGGTTTTATTAAAATAGTATATTACGCACCAAGGGAGGAAAAAACTTGGACAGTCCACAGCTCGTGTAAATTGCCACCCGAGCCCAAGACGAGGGTGGCAAACACGAGCTGTGGGCTGGCCAATTTTACTCCCGTGGAGCGTATACTATTTTTTTGCCTAGCGAGGCCGAAAATACAATCTTCGCGATCGGGCGCCGGGAACGAAAGTGGTACTTTCGGCCCGCTAGGCAAAAAACATCATTTATGTCAATATTAAGTAGCATTCTTTAAGTCTCTAATATTAATGCATCCTTCGAGAAATATTGGATATCTAAAATAGATTTATTTCACTAGATCAATAATATCAATTATTGTCTTTTGTTGCTTTTAATTGTTTTAGCTTTATTTGTACAAATTTAAATAATAAAATCGTATAATTATCCAAAAAGTTTTTTGTAAACTTTTATTTCAATTTTATTTTATTTATTTATTTTATTTATTTCCAGAAAATATTTACATTACATTATTATATACGAAATATACATAAGTAAGTAAATCCTACTGAGGCAAATATTATTGCCTGTGTGTAGATCTGGTACACAGAAAACTTACAAACTAAAAAAATATTACAAACTACAAAATTCTTAAAAAACTATATAATGGTATGTGCGTAGTGTTTGTTAACGTCGATAAAATCCATTGTAGTACATAAATAACAGTTAAATAATTTGTTAGATATATTGGTTAAGATTTAATTATTATTTTGAAATTATATTGCATCTTTTACTAAATTTATTTTCAGTTATTATTTAACTTTCTTCTTAGTGTTTTGGGAAATTTTGAATGTACCTTATCATTTAAATTAACTTTTATTGACCAGTCGATTAAGATTTCTTTTTTAAAAGCATAATGGTGTTACTTAGTGAGCGGGAACGAATAACTATTCTCATAATGAGAGGCTGGGGTGATAATGAGAGATCGTTAGAGGTTGTACGAGTTTTATTTAATCAAACGTTCGCAGATAGAGATGATGGAATTTCAAAGAGTACTGTAAAGAGAACAATCAATCGTTTTAATGAGACAGGCAGTGTGAAAGATCTTCCGAGAACAGGTCGTCCTGCAACAGCCACCAATGAAGATAAACAATAGAATGTTGCACTATCGGTCATTGAAGATCGTCATAGCACAGTCAGAAAATTACATCAGCAACATAATCTTAGCATTGGTTTGATCCACAATATTTTAACAAAAATACTAAAGTTCCATCCATACAGAGTGAGATTGATACATGAACTTAATGAAGACGATCCGGATAGACGTAACGAATTCTGCTAATTGATGATGGACCGAATAATTGCTGATGATAATTTTCCAAGTCATATTGTATTTAGTGATGAAGCTACGCCCGAATTGAATGGTAATGTCAATAGACAAAATATGAGATACAGGAGCGAAGAAAATCCTCACTAGGCGATCGATAGTAGAGCCACTCAACACCCTGAAAAACTCAATGTTTGGGCAGGTATTATTAATAACGCGATTGTTGGACCCTTTTTTATTGAAGGCAATCTAACCGCTGTAACATATGAAAGAATGTTAAGAGAGGATATCATCCCAGCCATTCAGCAGATTGTAGGCGATGATTTTGAAACTACCTGGTTACAATAGGACGGAGCTCCTCAACACTACGGACGCGATGTTCGAGCATACTTAAATGATGTGTTCCCAGCAAGATGGATTGGAAGAAGAGGATCGATCGAATGGCCAGCAAGATCACCCGATCTCACCCCACTTGACTACTGTTTATGGGGCCATTTGAAGGATAGAGTATATCGGACAAAGCCTATAAGTATCGAAGAACTTCTACGATTCGACATGCAATAGATGCTTTTTACCACTGCTTAGCACATTGTCAAAATGTTAATGGTGGACAGTTCGAACATTTACTTTAAATATTTGATTTGAATTTTATTTTCTATCTTGCCTTAACCGGCTGGGTTTCTTCCCCACATTGCCTTAACAGTCTGGGCTCCTTCCTCACCTGGCCTTCGGCTGGGTTTTTCCCCACCTTTCCTTAACCCATTAAACCCCATGCAAAAATTTGCTGAGATAGCAACAAACTAACTGTGCCATCCTTTGCATAACTGAAAAATAAAATATACGTATTTTTTCTTTTGTCATTTGCAATTGTTTATAAAAAATTATTTAAACAAATTACAAAAAATTTTATAATTTTCAAAAACTGACTGCGGGAATCGATTCTAGGGAGAAATCGAGACGAAAACCTATATAACACTTTTTTGTTAGAGTCCAATTTGTTAGTGTAATGTGGGAATAAACAATTGCATGTTGGGGAGAAAAAGTGACTATGTCAAGTCCCAAGCAAAATCTATCTGAAATAGCAACAAACAAACTGTCATCCTTTGCATATCTGAAAAATAAAATATACGTATTTTTTCTTTTGTCATTTGCAATTGTTTATAAAAAATTATTTAAACAAATTACAAACAATTTTATAATATTCAAAAACTGATTGCGGAAATCGATTCTAGGAGAAAAATCGAGACGAAAACCTATATAACATTTTTTTGTCAGTGTCCAATTTGTTATCGTAATATAGGGATAAACTTTTGACATATGTTTTTACTCTTCTGCATGGGATGTAGTCTCACTGATAAAGGACCCCGCACACAATGTATGGGAAAAAATCATCCGGTCAAATTGAACGAAACTTTGGAAAAAAATAGATCTTGAGGTCCTGATGAAATCTATCTGTTTTCAATTTCGTTCAATTTGACCGAATGATTTTTTCCCATACATTGTGTGCGGGGTCCTTTTGATATTGTATACTGAAATTGGATAAGTTTATTTCATTTCGCAAATCCTTCCGTGTTAGAGATCACGTTTGAGTGGCGGGCTAACGGTTGGGAACATTAATACATTGAATTTATATTTTGAAATAATAATTTCGGAATAAACTTTTTGACTTTATATTGTTCTACATTGGTAACGCCACTGATAATGCCGAGACGGAGAATTAGAGATCTACCTGATTTACTTGAAGATTCTGATATTGATGAAGGTCAACATATTGATGTAGCATTCATTCCTAATGAATAAAAGTTCAGATGGAGATTCTGATGGTGATCTAAATGAAGATGCATTATCAAATGAATTACCTTCAGGTTCTTACGAACATGTTAAAAGTACTTACACAAGTACTCAAAAATTGTTGGAACCGAATCATAATTACAATTGGAAAAATGATGCTTTGAATGATATTTCTCCTGATGTCTAGTGCAACTTCAATATTTCACCTATTTCATCATTGCGATCCAAAAATTCTTTGGAGTTGTTTGAGGTTTTCTTTTCGAAATCAATGAAAAATCATATTATTGAAGCCACTTCTGAAAATCATTTCGATTTCTGTATGGATGATCTAAAAGATTTATTACAATCATAATGATTACAAGCTTCAATTCTAGAAAAAGTATTCGTGATTACTGGTCAACAAAGCGAATCCCTCAGTGTCCAGTAATTGCGGAACTTATGTCGAGAAATAAAAGTCTTATAAAGTTCAAGACACTAATCAAATTGATAAAGTCTGGAAGGTTAGAACTCTATATGATATCTTTCGTAAGAATTGTATGCAATTTGGTTTCTTTGACTATAATTTACCAATAGATGAGATAATGGTAAAATACTTTGGTAAATTTGGTATCAAGCAGTGTATAAGGAATAAACCTATCAGATTTGGAATTAAAGAATGGGCATTCTGTTCTTCTGATGGGTATATATATGACCTTGATATTTACACTGGTAAATCAGGAATCGATGAACGAAATCCTTTAGTTGCCGTTGGTTTAGGGTCTAGAGAAGTGATAAAATTACTTTCGACTTTATTAGAAACAACCCAAAGAGAAGAACTGAAAAAGTATCATATTTATTTTGACAATTTTTTCACGAACCCAGATCTTATGATACATTTGAACAAAAATGGTTTTTTGCCTAGCGGGCCGAAAGTACCACTTTCGCTCCCGGACCACTTTCGCGCCCGATCACGAAGGTTGTATTTTCGGCCTCGCTAGGCAAAAAAATAGTATACGCTCCACGGGAGTAAAATTGGCCAGCCCACAGCTCGTGTTTGCCACCCTCGTCTTAGGCTCGGGTGGCAATTTACACGAGCTGTGGAATGTCCAAGTTTTTTCCTCCCTTGGTGCGTAATATACTATTATTGGCGACGGGAACTGTTCGGCAGAATCGTGTCAAAGTGAAAGTCGAAATGCCAAAAAAAGCCGAAAGAGGATACACTATTCCTATGCATGAAGCGAATTCAAAATTAAATTATATTACAGTTATGGACTCAAAGCCAGTATCGATTCTCTCTTCTAAATATAAAAAATGGACATGGTGCCTTGTATTACGACTCATCCAAGCATCATTAGCAAACGCTACAGTGATTTACAATAAGTTACATCCAGACGAAAAAGAAGGTTCCAAAGATATTGTTCAAGAAGTTTGTGAATATTATATTGACAAGTTATCCTCCAAACGTCCCCCCAAATGAAAGAAACAGAGTGAACCTTCATCTCAAGAACACGTGATGAAACATGGAAGTCTTAGAAAATGTGGAATATCGACATGTCTGACAAGAACGGAATGGTATTGTGAGAAATGTTCTACACCTGTTTGCAAAAATCATAAAGTAGGAAATGGCAATGAACCATAATTCAATCCTACCGAACATATTCACAATGATTTATGTGAATATTGATGGATAAATACAATAATTAGCTCGATGCTAGAAGATTTTTTTGAGACACTCTCAGGAGGCCGATTGTTTATCCCTATATTACGATAACAAATTGGACTCGGACAAAAAAGTGTTATGTAGGTTTTTGTCTCGATTTTTCCCCTAGAATCGATTCCCGCAATCAGTTTCTGAAAATTATAAACTTTTTTGTAATTTGTTTAAATAATTTTTATAAACAATTGCAAATGACAAAAGAAAAAATACGTATATTTTATTTTTCACTTATGCAAAGGATGACACAGTTTGTTTGTTGCTATTCCAGATAGATTTTGCTTGGAACTTGACATAGTCACTTTTTCTCCCCAACATGCAATTGTTTATTCCTACATTACACTAACAAATAAGACTCTGACAAAAAAGTGTTATATAGGTTTCCGTCTCGATTTTTCTCCTAGAATCGATTCCCGCAGTCAGTTTTTGAAAATTATAAACTTTTTTGTAATTTGTTTAAATAATGCACAGTTAGTTTGTTGCTATCTCAGCAAATTTTTGCATGAGCTTTAATGGGTTAACCGGCTGGGTTACTTGAAATCTTGCCTTAATCGTCTGGTTTCCTTCTCCCCCTTGCCTTAACTGGTTAGGTTAATTTTTCTTTTGCCTTAACTGATTGAATTACCTTCTAGCTTACCTTAACCAGTTAGTTCTACCCTGCCTTAATTGGCACGTTTATTTTAATTTCGAGGTCAAATACAAGTTACAAAGTCGTACCCAGGGACGAACTCTACAAGTTTAGTTCTAAACGATTTTCTGTCCCACTCTTACTTTCTAAGTTATTCAGCTATGCCGGGACAGTTTATTATTTGACCTTGTCCTTGACCATAAGGTGATAAAGGGGCAAGGCAAGGTCATATCCGAACGTAGAATTTCTCGATCTTTCCGTTCCCGGTCTCGAAAATATGCGGTTCCATTTTTTGAAAAATGACATAACCTTCAAATGACCTATCAGGTCAAAGTCAAGGTCAAATCCGAGGTTATGAGATGATAGCCGGGGAAAAATACTATAGGTTTGGTCCCAAACAATTTTCTGTCCGACGGTTATTTTTCGAGTTGTTCCCCCGTTTCGGGACTTTTTGAACGCTTTGGGCCTTCCAGACCCAATATCTCTTTTCCCTTATACAAGTTTGTCATTTTTAGTGCTAAGTAATTTTGGGACCTCTTGTTGACTCCTATAGCTACTTACCACTTAAAAAATCAGGTATTAGACTGATAAGGCCCAAATCCGGTTTAGGGTCTCGAACTTTGATATTTCGAATTATGAAGTGGGCAATAACCCCTAAACCTTATTATCGGAGAAAAGATCTATATTAGTCCCATAAGACCCCTAAACAAGTTTTTGGGTCTCAATCTTAATGTTTTTGAATAAAATATGAAAATATGCTGTACAACCACTACCCACGTAAAATAACACATTTTTATAGGAAAAAAACATACATTGGGCCCACAAGGCCCAAAAATTGGCCCAGGATGCCATCAAAAATACCTATCTGAACGTAAAATTTGCTGCTGAAAACGAATTTGGAGGAAAAAACTGGGGTTCCCATTTAAAAAATTTATTTTCTGACGTACAAGGCCCAAAATTGTAGTAGGTCCCAAAAAACGGCAATTCCACCAGACAGCTTCTTCAAAATCCTAAATTTTCCCCATTTGGTGTTTTAAGCGAAAATGCTTTTCCGACGAGTTATTTAACCGTTCCGGAACTTTTTGAACACCCTGTATAATATGGTATTAAACATACATCCACACATTTGTATATATCTATTTTCAATATGTATGGCTTTCCTTATGGATTTCCATATAAATTCTGTACTCTGTACATATAACAGTTTGTATGTAAATCCATATGGTTTTCCATAGAGATTTTTGTATGCTGAATATAGTATTTTGGGCGGATTTGGATATCGTTTTCTATAATCTATTCTAGCAAAGTAACCATTCGGTTACTTAAGTTCCGTGTTACGTATGACGTGTTTCACGTCAACTGCCCCAGCTTCGCGCGCGAGCGCCAAATCGTGCTATTTCTAGCTCATTTTTATGATACTAAAATGTAACTAAAAAAATTGTTTTATAAGCGTTTCCGACGTATTTTTTTCTCAGCTTTCCAATGGTGTAGGCAGTTTTTCCAAAATTTTCCATTTTCACCTTAAAAAAGTACGAAACGTCTTATATGTCAAAAAGTGTATTTTTAATATTTTTTTTACCATTTAGATCGAAACCTGAGCATTTTTTACATAGGAAATGATTTTTTTCATAATTTTCTCAGGATGTTTTCTTCGAGAAATAGAACGTGAAAGAGTAGCGCAACGGCTCTCCTGCGCGCGGGACGACGCGCGGGACGTCGCGTAAACTAGGCCTGCCTCGCTACCTAATAACCTTTCATAATCTTTACCTGTTCTTTCGAATTCTTTGTAATGTAAGAATAATATTTTATTGGCTTTTTTATAAAAAAAAAAATAAAAAAAAAATAAAAAAAATAAATAAAAAAAAAACAGTTTCATAGCTAACAGCAATATAGTAACTATACTAACGCTTTTCTCGCAGTGCAGATATTTTTTGTTTGTTTTTTCTAACAGTTTAACAGTTTTTCTCGGGTAGATTTGATATTCAGAACTTAAAGAGGTTTTTTTGAGCTTTAATGGACTTTCATCAATTGAAATAATAGCATGGTATTGTAATGTGCCTGGTATAAATTTACCCTTATCCAGTCTTCGTTTTAGTTTCAAGACAGTACGTTCATATGATTCTTTACTGCTATAAAAAACTTTGGTTTCTTTGCAATAATCTTTAGCGCAGTAATAACCTTTTCTGGCGTTAAAATATGATTATTAGAGGAAACTCGTAGACTCGCTCGTTTTACACCTCTTTTTAGGTTGGCGCCTATACCATCGCATGCACCGTTGCCATGCGCCGCGGGATAAAAATGCCACTCAGCTGGAACACCAAAATCTTTCTCATGAAAAAGAAGATTTAGAAAATTAGATTTATTTTTAAAATGCTGACCTGCCGCATCAGTCAAATAATAGACTTTTTTTACTATGAATTTAGTTTTGAGGTAAGATATTGTAACTTATTGATATTCATAAACGGCAAGAGTATCATGGTTTGGATTGTCGGAAATCGCAGCAATGCTTACATGTTTAAGCTCTTCATTTTCTTTATAATACACAACAACTGTAAAAACAGTTGCTTGGTTGTTGTTCCAATGGAACGATTGTGTAGAATTTTGTATAACAAAGGCATAATTTTCGGCAAAATCACAACACACAATAAATTCTCCTTGTTGAAGTTTGTTTTTTAAGTCAATTACAAAAAGTGATTGATTCTTAGCAAAAAAATCGTGAGATTTTAATTTTTCTCTCAGTATGTCCATAAATTCATGAATATTTACAGTTTTAGAAGCTATTATACACCGATCTGTTTGAAACCATGACTCATACTCTATTTGAAAAATATCACTTTCATTAAAACATTCAAGCAAATGTTTACGTAATATGGACATATAGGGGCAATCTAAACAGTCACCCAAATAGCATATATCGTGTGCATCATTACACATAATTGCTTGGATGCGATAATGGTAGTTTTTAAGAGGCAATCTAGTATCTTTTGTTAAATTTTCTAGATCCATCACACTTAGCATGAGCTTTACGTTTTCTTGATGTACACACACGCATAGATTATGCGTACCACCACTTCCAGCTAAAACAAAATGTGGTGGCCTCAATTATGTAAATTTAGTAATACCAATATTAACGTGTTCATTTTCTTTTTTATATAACCTATACAGTTCATTTAAATTACCAAGCAGTAATCTTTTTTGAACATGTTCTCTTTTACCATTGCTCTGCTTAACAGATATGTAATCTTCTAAACCTGGCATAATTCGGCTTACATCATCTTTTTCATAAAATGTTTTCACTGAATTTACAGTTTCAGCTGAAATTAGTTTGCCACTTTTATTAGCAGGTATTGAAAATATTCCAGTTTTATTTTATATCTTTTATTTTATATGAAGAGTGATCTTTTTCATTTAAAGGATTTATGCATTTTAATTTCCAAGTTGAATCCATTTTAGTTGCTACAATAAACGATAGAAATAACGAAACAAAGAGTTACCGATGATTTAATCATCAAATACACGAAAGACACTATGAAATCCAAGTTTGATTATATTGATAGAAATTCGAAAAAATTTCGAAGAGGAATAAGATGAAAAGTCATTGCAATTATATACTTTCGACGTGACGATTCACATACGGATATAAAATCCCGATATGAAAGCCACCTACCGAAAGAAAAATGAATCATGCGGTACCGCGCAACGTTCCACGCGCAGGAGAGTCTTTGCGCTACTTTTTCGCGTTGTATTTCTCGAAGAAAACATCCTGAGTAAATTATGAAAAAAATCATTTCCTATGTAGAAAATGCTCAGGTTTCGATCTAAATGGTGAAAAAAATATTAAAAATACACTTTTTGAGATATAAGACATTTTGTACTTTTTGAAGGTGAAAATGAAAAATTTCGGAAAAACTGCCTACACCATTGGAAAACTGAGGATCAAATGCATTGGAAACACTTATGAAACAATTTTTTTAGTTATATTTTCGTATCATAAACATGAGTTAGAAATAGCACGATTTGGCATACTGGGGGTTATGTATTAAATATGAACGAACTCAGAAGTCAAGATTTTTACCAAAAATAAACATTTTACTGTAACTTGAATAAAGATTTTTACGAAGTTTAGGAAAATACCCATGATTTTAGTAGATTTTGTAGGTTATAAAAATAGATTTGAAAATTTTCTCTATTTTTCCTCTAATCTATATTTAATTTGCTGTAAGTACAAACAAAAATCATCTAAATCGTTGGTTCCTGTGTGGAGTTATTTTGTTTTGAAAAAAATCTGGTTTTAGCCCACTGTGGCGCCGGTCGACCTACTCCGGAACTTGCACACCAGCGCGCGCGATCCATAGAGCTCGATACGAGAGTCTCTGGCCGTTTTTCGTTTCCGTGTGCGTGCCCAGCCGCCCATCCAGCCCACTGCGTCGTCACCAAGGGTTCAGGACGAGGCATGCGTCGACAGGACGAAAGTGAGTGTGTTTGAGTGCCAGCGAATCCACCAACGTGGGGGAGAGTGCGAGTCGTCGAGAGAAGTCACCTGGTCGGCGGCTGCAAATTATGAGTCCCTCCCGTTTCTGCTATCTGGATCGTATTCGTGTGTGTGAGCCGCTATTTGGCATTCGTATGTAATTTTCCGAACCTTGGCAGTTTGTATTTCATAGCTCAGGCTGCGTGTGATGGGTTTCTCCGACGCGTGGTAATCTATTCAAGTTTGTCATCGTGCTCGTGGCTGAAATTACAAAAGATTGTTGGGTCTCGTCGCGGAGCGCGTCTATTTCTTATTGTGTACAGTAATTTAAGTGTGTTTTGAATGAATAAATAATTCTTTGAGTGTTCATGTAAATCGGTGATTAGTACTGTTCATTATTTCTCGCGTACATCTGCCGTGATTCTCAGCAGAATGTTACAATTGTTATAGTTTCTTACAAATGATGACATTTTCATACGGATTTGTACGTTTTCTTACTTTTATGTATAAATAAAGCAAAAAGAAAAAAAAATAATTCAAGGAATGTAAGAAAGTGTAAAAAAAAAGTAAAAAAAAGTATGAAAAAAGTAAGACAGTATAATTTTTTATAAAAAATCGATAAACTGTTAGTTTTTTACAAAAGATGACATTTTCTTACAGATTTTTATATTTTCTCAAGTTTATGTAAAAATAAAATTAGGAAGCGAAAATTTCAAAAAATGTAAGAGAAGTTAATGAAACATAAGAAAAGATAAGACAATGTAAGAAAATGTAAAAAAACATCCGAATCCAGCATTGTTAAACAATTTCTTACATTTTCTTACGATTTCTTACTTTTTGTTACATTTTTTCAATTTTCTTAACATTTTCGATTTCCACTAGGGAAGTACTCCAGAACGCATCGAAGAATTTAATAATGTAATAAGTACATTTTTCTTAGGTTCTGTATCGCCTCTTAAGAGGAAAAATCTTATCTTTTCACAGCAGTGTCTTATCAAGGGGATTCGACACAAAGTTTCGGAGTCACAAGTGATGACCGAAAACATGATTCAGTGTATGCTTTGCTAGCAGTAAAAAAATTATAACTTACTTGAAAGAAAATTGTTGTGATTCAATAAAGAAAATCACGATTGTATCAGACCATCTTTAAATATCGTTTTAAATTATATGAATTGAAATGAGCACCATAAGATATAACATGGCTGCTCTCTACTACTGGGCACGGCAAAGGAGCTGTGTATGGTGTGGGTGGACTTATAAAGCATTTTGCCACTTCCCATAATCTTTAAAAGCCTCATGAAGAATCCATTCAAAATGCTAATGATTTTGTAGAGCACGTTACAAAATATATAAATGCAATTATAAAATAATAAATTTAGAAGACATTGACGTAGAAGAATTTAGGAAAGTAGAAAATGTTGTTGGGCTTACTACTCCTAAGTATCATGGAATTCAAAAAACTCATTTATGGATTAAAGAAGCTAATGAAGTACATTGTTTTACAGCAAAGACCACGGATCGTCCGCTTACTGAAGTACGAACAACGAAACAGAATAACAAAGGTAGTTTTTAAAATAAAAAATCTAAAAGACAAATATAATAAAATAAAATACATCGAACGTAAAACGTATAAATATACGTATACGTGCACGGATTTGGTACATACTGCGTGCTTATGTGTACCTGAGTATTACTTACATAAGCACAAAGATAAAAACCTTTATTTCCATCTCTACTATAATTGCCATTTTATATAGCCTGAAAAGCGAGGCAAAAGTTCCCGCATAATACGGGAATAAAGTAACATAGTCTAATTTTTTATGTTTATGCTGAATTGGGTTAAAACTAACAAAATTATAACACATAAATACAAAATAAATTTTCAAATCTATGAAGTCGCCACAGTGGCGATGAAAATAAAGTGCTATATGCGGCGTTTCACGTCAACTGCCCCAGCGCCGCGCGCGAGCGCCAAATCGTGCTATTTCTAACTCATGTTTATGATACGAAAATGTAACTAAAAAAATTGTTTCATAAGTGTTTCCAATGTATTTGATCCTCAGTTTTCCAATGGTGTAGGCAGTTTTTCCGAAATTTTTCATTTTCACCTTCAAAAAGTACAAAATGTCTTATATCTCAAAAAGTGTATTTTTAATATTTTTTTCACCATTTAGATCGAAACCTGAGCATTTTCTACATAGGAAATGATTTTTTTCATAATTTACTCAGGATGTTTTCTTCGAGAAATACAACGCGAAAAAGTAGCGCAAAGACTCTCCTGCGCGTGGAACGTTGCGCGGTACCGCATGATTCATTTTTCTTTCGGTAGGTGGCTTTCATATCGGGATTTTATATCCGTATGTGAATCGTCACGTCGAAAGTATATAATTGCAATGACTTTTCATCTTATTCCTTTTCGAAATTTTTTCGAATTTCTATCAATATAATCAAACTTGGATTTCATAGTGTCTTTCGTGTATTTGATGATTAAATCATCGGTAACTCTTTGTTTCGTTATTTCTATCGTTTATTGTAGCAACTAAAATGGATTCAACTTGGAAATTAAAATGCATAAATCCTTTAAATGAAAAAGATCACTCTTCATATAAAATAAAAGATATAAAATAAAACTGGAATATTTTCAATACCTGCTAATAAAAGTGGCAAACTAATTTCAGCTGAAACTGTAAATTCAGTGAAAACATTTTATGAAAAAGATGATGTAAGCCGAATTATGCCAGGTTTAAAAGATTACATATCTGTTAAGCAGAGCAATGGTAAAAGAGAACATGTTCAAAAAAGATTACTGCTTGGTAATTTAAATGAACTGTATAGGTTATATAAAAAAGAAAATGAACACGTTAATATTGGTATTACTAAATTTACATAATTGAGGCCACCACATTTTGTTTTAGCTGGAAGTGGTGGTACGCATAATCTATGCGTGTGTGTACATCAAGAAAACGTAAAGCTCATGCTAAGTGTGATGGATCTAGAAAATTTAACAAAAGATACTAGATTGCCTCTTAAAAACTACCATTATCGCATCCAAGCAATTATGTGTAATGATGCACACGATATATGCTATTTGGGTGACTGTTTAGATTGCCCCTATATGTCCATATTACGTAAACATTTGCTTGAATGTTTTAATGAAAGTGATATTTTTCAAATAGAGTATGAGTCATGGTTTCAAACAGATCGGTGTATAATAGCTTCTAAAACTGTAAATATTCATGAATTTATGGACATACTGAGAGAAAAATTAAAATCTCACGATTTTTTTGCTAAGAATCAATCACTTTTTGTAATTGACTTAAAAAACAAACTTCAACAAGGAGAATTTATTGTGTGTTGTGATTTTGCCGAAAATTATGCCTTTGTTATACAAAATTCTACACAATCGTTCCATTGGAACAACAACCAAGCAACTGTTTTTACAGTTGTTGTGTATTATAAAGAAAATGAAGAGCTTAAACATGTAAGCATTGCTGCGATTTCCGACAATCCAAACCATGATACTCTTGCCGTTTATGAATATCAATAAGTTACAATATCTTACCTCAAAACTAAATTCATAGTAAAAAAAGTCTATTATTTGACTGATGCAGCAGGTCAGCATTTTAAAAATAAATCTAATTTTCTAAATCTTCTTTTTCATGAGAAAGATTTTGGTGTTCCAGCTGAGTGGCATTTTTATCCCACGGCGCATGGCAACGGTGCATGCGATGGTATAGGCGCCAACCTAAAAAGAGGTGTAAAACGAGCGAGTCTACGAGTTTCCTCTAATAATCATATTTTAACGCCAGAAAAGGTTTATAACTGCGCTAAAGATTATTGCAAAGAAACCAAAGTTTTTTATAGCAGTAAAGAATCATATGAACGTACTGTCTTGAAACTAAAACGAAGACTGGATAAGGGTAAATTTATACCAGGCACATTACAATACCATGCTATTATTTCAATTGATGAAAGTCCATTAAAGCTCAAAAAAACCTCTTTAAGTTCTGAATATCAAATCTACCCGAGAAAAACTGTTAAACTGTTAGAAAAAACAAACAAAAAATATCTGCACTGCGAGAAAAGCGTTAGTATAGTTACTATATTGCTGTTAGCTATGAAACTGTTTTTTTTTTATTTATTTTTTTATTTTTTTTATTTTTTTTTTATATAAAACCCAATAGAATATTATTCTTACATTACAAAGAATTCGAAAGAACAGGTAAAGATTATGAAAGGTTATTAGGTAGCGAGGCAGGCCTAGTTTACGCGACGTCCCGCGCGTCGTCCCGCGCGCAGGAGAGCCGTTGCGCTACTCTTTCACGTTCTATTTCTCGAAGAAAACATCCTGAGAAAATTATGAAAAAAATCATTTCCTATGTAAAAAATGCTCAGGTTTCGATCTAAATGGTAAAAAAAATATTAAAAATACACTTTTTGACATATAAGACGTTTCGTACTTTTTTAAGGTGAAAATGGAAAATTTTGGAAAAACTGCCTACACCATTGGAAAGCTGAGAAAAAAATACGTCGGAAACGCTTATAAAACAATTTTTTTAGTTACATTTTAGTATCATAAAAATGAGCTAGAAATAGCACGATTTGGCGCTCGCGCGCGAAGCTGGGGCAGTTGACGTGAAACACGTCATACGTAACACGGAACTTAAGTAACCGAATGGTTACTTTGCTAGAATAGATTATAGAAAACGATATCCAAATCCGCCCAAAATACTATATTCAGCATACAAAAATCTCTATGGAAAACCATATGGATTTACATACAAACTGTTATATGTACAGAGTACAGAATTTATATGGAAATCCATAAGGAAAGCCATACATATTGAAAATAGATATATACAAATGTGTGGATGTATGTTTAATACCATATTATACAGGGTGTTCAAAAAGTTCCGGAACGGTTAAATAACTCGTCGGAAAAGCATTTTCGCTTAAAACACCAAATGGGGAAAATTTAGGATTTTGAAGAAGCTGTCTGGTGGAATTGCCGTTTTTTGGGACCTACTACAATTTTGGGCCTTGTACGTCAGAAAATAAATTTTTTAAATGGGAACCCCAGTTTTTTCCTCCAAATTCGTTTTCAGCAGCAAATTTTACGTTCAGATAGGTATTTTTGATGGCATCCTGGGCCAATTTTTGGGCCTTGTGGGCCCAATGTATGTTTTTTTCCTATAAAAATGTGTTATTTTACGTGGGTAGTGGTTGTACAGCATATTTTCATATTTTATTCAAAAACATTAAGATTGAGACCCAAAAACTTGTTTAGGGGTCTTATGGGACTAATATAGATCTTTTCTCCGATAATAAGGTTTAGGGGTTATTGCCCACTTCATAATTCGAAATATCAAAGTTCGAGACCCTAAACCGGATTTGGGCCTTATCAGTCTAATACCTGATTTTTTAAGTGGTAAGTAGCTATAGGAGTCAACAAGAGGTCCCAAAATTACTTAGCACTAAAAATGACAAACTTGTATAAGGGAAAAGAGATATTGGGTCTGGAAGGCCCAAAGCGTTCAAAAAGTCCCGAAACGGGGGAACAACTCGAAAAATAACCGTCGGACAGAAAATTGTTTGGGACCAAACCTATAGTATTTTTCCCCGGCTATCATCTCATAACCTCGGATTTGACCTTGACTTTGACCTGATAGGTCATTTGAAGGTTATGTCATTTTTCAAAAAATGGAACCGCATATTTTCGAGACCGGGAACGGAAAGATCGAGAAATTCTACGTTCGGATATGACCTTGCCTTGCCCCTTTATCACCTTATGGTCAAGGACAAGGTCAAATAATAAACTGTCCCGGCATAGCTGAATAACTTAGAAAGTAAGAGTGGGACAGAAAATCGTTTAGAACTAAACTTGTAGAGTTCGTCCCTGGGTACGACTTTGTAACTTGTATTTGACCTCGAAATTAAAATAAACGTGCCAATTAAGGCAGGGTAGAACTAACTGGTTAAGGTAAGCTAGAAGGTAATTCAATCAGTTAAGGCAAAAGAAAAATTAACCTAACCAGTTAAGGCAAGGGGGAGAAGGAAACCAGACGATTAGGGCAAGATTTCAAGTAACCCAGCCGGTTAACCCATTAAAGCTCATGCAAAAATTTGCTGAGATAGCAACAAACTAACTGTGCATTATTTAAACAAATTACAAAAAAGTTTATAATTTTCAAAAACTGACTGCGGGAATCGATTCTAGGAGAAAAATCGAGACGGAAACCTATATAACACTTTTTTGTCAGAGTCTTATTTGTTAGTGTAATGTAGGAATAAACAATTGCATGTTGGGGAGAAAAAGTGACTATGTCAAGTTCCAAGCAAAATCTATCTGGAATAGCAACAAACAAACTGTGTCATCCTTTGCATAAGTGAAAAATAAAATATACGTATTTTTTCTTTTGTCATTTGCAATTGTTTATAAAAAATTATTTAAACAAATTACAAAAAAGTTTATAATTTTCAGAAACTGATTGCGGGAATCGATTCTAGGGGAAAAATCGAGACAAAAACCTACATAACACTTTTTTGTCCGAGTCCAATTTGTTATCGTAATATAGGGATAAACAATCGGCCTCCTGAGAGTGTCTCAAAAAAATCTTCTAGCATCGAGCTAATTATTGTATTTATCCATCAATATTCACATAAATCATTGTGAATATGTTCGGTAGGATTGAATTATGGTTCATTGCCATTTCCTACTTTATGATTTTTGCAAACAGGTGTAGAACATTTCTCACAATACCATTCCGTTCTTGTCAGACATGTCGATATTCCACATTTTCTAAGACTTCCATGTTTCATCACGTGTTCTTGAGATGAAGGTTCACTCTGTTTCTTTCATTTGGGGGACGTTTGGAGGATAACTTGTCAATATATTATTCACAAACTTCTTGAACAATATCTTTGGAACCTTCTTTTTCGTCTCGATGTAACTTATTGTAAATCTCTGTAGCGTTTGCTAATGATGCTTGGATGAGTCGTAATACAAGGCACCATGTCCATTTTTTATTTAGAAGAGAGAATCGATACTGGCTTTGAGTCCATAACTGTAATATAATTTAATTTTGAATTCGCTTCATGCATAGGAATAGTGTATCCTCTTTCGGCTTTTTTTGGCATTTCGACTTTCACTTTGACACGATTCTGCCGAACAGTTCCCGTCGCCAATAATAGTATATTACGCACCAAGGGAGGAAAAAACTTGGACATTCCACAGCTCGTGTAAATTGCCACCCGAGCCTAAGACGAGGGTGGCAAACACGAGCTGTGGGCTGGCCAATTTTACTCCCGTGGAGCGTATACTATTTTTTTGCCTAGCGAGGCCGAAAATACAACCTTCGTGATCGGGCGCGAAAGTGGTCCGGGAGCGAAAGTGGTACTTTCGGCCCGCTAGGCAAAAACCATTTTTGTTCAAATGTATCATAAGATCTGGGTTCGTGAAAAAATTGTCAAAATAAATATGATACTTTTTCAGTTCTTCTCTTTGGGTTGTTTCTAATAAAGTCGAAAGTAATTTTATCACTTCTCTAGACCCTAAACCAACGGCAACTAAAGGATTTCGTTCATCGATTCCTGATTTACCAGTGTAAATATCAAGGTCATATATATACCCATCAGAAGAACAGAATGCCCATTCTTTAATTCCAAATCTGATAGGTTTATTCCTTATACACTGCTTGATACCAAATTTACCAAAGTATTTTACCATTATCTCATCTATTGGTAAATTATAGTCAAAGAAACCAAATTGCATACAATTCTTACGAAAGATATCATATAGAGTTCTAACCTTCCAGACTTTATCAATTTGATTAGTGTCTTGAACTTTATAAGACTTTTATTTCTCGACATAAGTTCCGCAATTACTGGACACTGAGGGATTCGCTTTGTTGACCAGTAATCACGAATACTTTTTCTAGAATTGAAGCTTGTAATCATTATGATTGTAATAAATCTTTTTAGATCATCCATACAGAAATCGAAATGATTTTCAGAAGTGGCTTCAATAATATGATTTTTCATTGATTTCGAAAAGAAAACCTCAAACAACTCCAAAGAATTTTTGGATCGCAATGATGAAATAGGTGAAATATTGAAGTTGCACTAGACATCAGGAGAAATATCATTCAAAGCATCATTTTTCCAATTGTAATTATGATTCGGTTCCAACAATTTTTGAGTACTTGTGTAAGTACTTTTAACATGTTCGTAAGAACCTGAAGGTAATTCATTTGATAATGCATCTTCATTTAGATCACCATCAGAATCTCCATCTGAACTTTTATTCATTAGGAATGAATGCTACATCAATATGTTGACCTTCATCAATATCAGAATCTTCAAGTAAATCAGGTAGATCTCTAATTCTCCGTCTCGGCATTATCAGTGGCGTTACCAATGTAGAACAATATAAAGTCAAAAA
The DNA here is from genome assembly GCA_036365515.1 of Torymus aiolomorphi. Classification (NCBI taxonomy): domain Eukaryota; kingdom Metazoa; phylum Arthropoda; class Insecta; order Hymenoptera; family Torymidae; genus Torymus; species Torymus aiolomorphi. The sequence goes on along the minus strand of CM070875.1, from coordinate 167,446,558 downwards.
GTTTATTCCGAAATTATTATTTCAAAATATAAATTCAATGTATTAATGTTCCCAACCGTTAGCCCGCCACTCAAACGTGATCTCTAACACGGAAGGATTTGCGAAATGAAATAAACTTATCCAATTTCAGTATACAATATCAAAAGGACCCCGCACACAATGTATGGGAAAAAATCATTCGGTCAAATTGAACGAAATTGAAAACAGATAGATTTCATCAGGACCTCAAGATCTATTTTTTTCCAAAGTTTCGTTCAATTTGACCGGATGATTTTTTCCCATACATTGTGTGCGGGGTCCTTTATCAGTGAGACTACATCCCATGCAGAAGAGTAAAAACATATGTCAAAAGTTTATCCCTATATTACGATAACAAATTGGACACTGACAAAAAAATGTTATATAGGTTTTCGTCTCGATTTTTCTCCTAGAATCGATTTCCGCAATCAGTTTTTGAATATTATAAAATTGTTTGTAATTTGTTTAAATAATTTTTTATAAACAATTGCAAATGACAAAAGAAAAAATACGTATATTTTATTTTTCAGATATGCAAAGGATGACAGTTTGTTTGTTGCTATTCCAGATAGATTTTGCTTGGGACTTGACATAGTCACTTTTTCTCCCCAACATGCAATTGTTTATTCCCACATTACACTAACAAATTGGACTCTAACAAAAAAGTGTTATATAGGTTTTCGTCTCGATTTCTCCCCTAGAATCGATTCCCGCAGTCAGTTTTTGAAAATTATAAAATTTTTTGTAATTTGTTTAAATAATTTTTTATAAACAATTGCAAATGACAAAAGAAAAAATACGTATATTTTATTTTTCAGTTATGCAAAGGATGGCACAGTTAGTTTGTTGCTATCTCAGCAAATTTTTGCATGGGGTTTAATGGGTTAAGGAAAGGTGGGGAAAAACCCAGCCGAAGGCCAGGTGAGGAAGGAGCCCAGACTGTTAAGGCAATGTGGGGAAGAAACCCAGCCGGTTAAGGCAAGATAGAAAATAAAATTCAAATCAAATATTTAAAGTAAATGTTCGAACTGTCCACCATTAACATTTTGACAATGTGCTAAGCAGTGGTAAAAAGCATCTATTGCATGTCGAATCGTAGAAGTTCTTCGATACTTATAGGCTTTGTCCGATATACTCTATCCTTCAAATGGCCCCATAAACAGTAGTCAAGTGGGGTGAGATCGGGTGATCTTGCTGGCCATTCGATCGATCCTCTTCTTCCAATCCATCTTGCTGGGAACACATCATTTAAGTATGCTCGAACATCGCGTCCGTAGTGTTGAGGAGCTCCGTCCTATTGTAACCAGGTAGTTTCAAAATCATCGCCTACAATCTGCTGAATGGCTGGGATGATATCCTCTCTTAACATTCTTTCATATGTTACAGCGGTTAGATTGCCTTCAATAAAAAAGGGTCCAACAATCGCGTTATTAATAATACCTGCCCAAACATTGAGTTTTTCAGGGTGTTGAGTGGCTCTACTATCGATCGCCTAGTGAGGATTTTCTTCGCTCCTGTATCTCATATTTTGTCTATTGACATTACCATTCAATTCGGGCGTAGCTTCATCACTAAATACAATATGACTTGGAAAATTATCATCAGCAATTATTCGGTCCATCATCAATTAGCAGAATTCGTTACGTCTATCCGGATCGTCTTCATTAAGTTCATGTATCAATCTCACTCTGTATGGATGGAACTTTAGTATTTTTGTTAAAATATTGTGGATCAAACCAATGCTAAGATTATGTTGCTGATGTAATTTTCTGACTGTGCTATGACGATCTTCAATGACCGATAGTGCAACATTCTATTGTTTATCTTCATTGGTGGCTGTTGCAGGACGACCTGTTCTCGGAAGATCTTTCACACTGCCTGTCTCATTAAAACGATTGATTGTTCTCTTTACAGTACTCTTTGAAATTCCATCATCTCTATCTGCGAACGTTTGATTAAATAAAACTCGTACAACCTCTAACGATCTCTCATTATCACCCCAGCCTCTCATTATGAGAATAGTTATTCGTTCCCGCTCACTAAGTAACACCATTATGCTTTTAAAAAAGAAATCTTAATCGACTGGTCAATAAAAGTTAATTTAAATGATAAGGTACATTCAAAATTTCCCAAAACACTAAGAAGAAAGTTAAATAATAACTGAAAATAAATTTAGTAAAAGATGCAATATAATTTCAAAATAATAATTAAATCTTAACCAATATATCTAACAAATTATTTAACTGTTATTTATGTACTACAATGGATTTTATCGACGTTAACAAACACTACGCACATACCATTATATAGTTTTTTAAGAATTTTGTAGTTTGTAATATTTTTTTAGTTTGTAAGTTTTCTGTGTACCAGATCTACACACAGGCAATAATATTTGCCTCAGTAGGATTTACTTACTTATGTATATTTCGTATATAATAATGTAATGTAAATATTTTCTGGAAATAAATAAAATAAATAAATAAAATAAAATTGAAATAAAAGTTTACAAAAAACTTTTTGGATAATTATACGATTTTATTATTTAAATTTGTACAAATAAAGCTAAAACAATTAAAAGCAACAAAAGACAATAATTGATATTATTGATCTAGTGAATAAATCTATTTTAGATATCCAATATTTCTCGAAGGATGCATTAATATTAGAGACTTAAAGAATGCTACTTAATATTGACATAAATGATGTTTTTTGCCTAGCGGGCCGAAAGTACCACTTTCGTTCCCGGCGCCCGATCGCGAAGATTGTATTTTCGGCCTCGCTAGGCAAAAAAATAGTATACGCTCCACGGGAGTAAAATTGGCCAGCCCACAGCTCGTGTTTGCCACCCTCGTCTTGGGCTCGGGTGGCAATTTACACGAGCTGTGGACTGTCCAAGTTTTTTCCTCCCTTGGTGCGTAATATACTATTTTAATAAAACCAAAATAATTCTATTATAAAGTTAATTAAACGAATTGATGCGTCTTCCTGAACAATATTGAACTGAAATTTTAAAAGAAAAAATGTCTCCAAGAGGATTTGAACTCTTACTTTCCGCTCTCACGACGACTATGCGAATATTTACGCCACTGGGGAGATATAATTTGCAAAAATATCGGCTTTTGGCAAAAAACGTTTTCAAAGAAAATTTGTAGTTATCTTTACAAATTTTCGCAGATTAATTACTTTCGTATATTTTCGACAACATATAATTTTTGCACGTATAGAAATTATTTATTTTTACAAACTTTCGCTAATTTTTCGCTTTTGAAAATATTTGCAAATTTTTCTTTAATTCAAACAAGATTTTCAAATATTTGCAAAAATAAATGATTTGCAATAATTAAAAATTTACGAATATTAGTAAAATCTAAAAAGTCGTAAAAGTTTGTAGAAATGAAATTTTTTTAAAGAAGTTCCTTCTCCAACTTGACAAAACATACTGGATTATTTCGTAACTCGTTCTAACCGATTGCAATTCTTCTATACCCAGACTTAACTCATTAGGTAACTTGCTACATTACTTTAACCGTCGCGTTTCATCTATCTTTTAAGGTGAAATCTAGCGTAACGTGGCAATAATCAAGGACAAATCTTATTAGTTTTATGTTAATCGTTTTTCTGTCCGACTTTTATTTTCCGATTTATTTAGCTTTGTCGGTACAGTTTATTGTTTGGCATCACCCTTGACCACAAGGTCGTGAAGGGGCAAGGCAAGGTCATATCCGGACGTAAAATTTCGAACTCTTTCCGTTTCCGGTTCCATTAAAAAAATTACTTGACCTTGAAATAACCTTACCCGTCAAAGTCGAGGTCAAATCCAAGGTCATGAGGTTATAGTCAGGGAAAAATACTATAAGTTTAGTCCAAACAGTTTTCTGTTCGACGGTTATTTTTCGAGTTTCTCCCCGTTCCGGGACTTTTTGAACGCTGTGGGCCTTCCGGAGCCAATATCTCTTTTCCCTTACACAAGTTTGTCATTTTGAGTGCTAAGTGATTTTGGGACCAATTGTTGATTCCTATAGCTACTTACTACTCAAAAAATCAGGTATTAGACTGCTAAGGCCCAAATCAGGGTTAGGGTCTCAAATTTTGATATTTCGAATTATGAAGTGGGGGATAACCCCTAAACCTTATTATGGGAGAAAAGATCGATGTTAGTCCCATAAGGCCCCTAAACAAGTTTTTGGGCCTTATTCTTAATGTTTTTGAATAAAATATGAAAATATGCTGTAAAACCACAACCCACGTAAAATAACACAATTTTATAGGAAAAAAACATACATTGGGCCCACAAGGCCCAAAAACTGGCCCAGGATTCCATCAAAAATACCTATCTGAACGTAAAATTTGCTGCTGAAAACGAATATGGAGGAAAAAATAGGGGTTCCTATTTGAAAAATTTATCTTGGGACTTACAAGGCCCAAAATTGTAATAGATCCCAAAAAACGGCAATTCCACCAGATAGCTTTTTCAAAATCCTAAATTTTCTCCATTTGGTGTTTTAAGGGAAAATGCTTTCCCGACGAGTTATTTAACCGTTCCGGAACTTTTTAAACACGCTTTATTATTTATTGACGAAAAATTATTTTACGAATATAAAAAAATTAATTTTTTTATTTACATATTTTTGAAATAATATCCCTGCTGAAAAAGTTCAGCTGATTATCATGCCAAAACATTGCAATAGGAAATAGAGTTTTTCTCCCATTTAAAGCAGGTAAGAATAATTTTTAAACTTTAATGTACGATTAACATATATGTTTAAAACATAATCAGTCACATGATTTTTTCCACTATTCAAAATATTCTCTGCTAAATTTATAATAAGTTATAAATTATTATTCTATATAAGTTATGAACTTGTATAATTTATAAATTATAATAAATTATTTAGCAATTTAACACTGTTCATAAAAAAAATAGTTTAATAAAACATGTGTAGCAAAAACATTATTTATACTGGTATTATATTTACTAGATACTTACAATTTTCTCGACGACAACAAACGGCAGAAAAGGGAAAGACGAGACGATGTTTAAAGAGTCTCGGGCTCACGCTACTCGACGCCGACCCGCGATATCAAAATCACGAGAGGCCGTCATCGAGCACGTCCTCGTGTACTCAATTGTAGGCGCCTTCGTGTCGGCGACTACTGTGCGATAGGGTTTGCGTACCCCAGCTCCTCAATGCACACATACACACACACATAACACACCCACACACACGCACACACCCATCCACCTACAGACACGTACACACGTACGCACGTGCGTCGATTTGCTAGTCTCGCATCAGGGCCACCCCAGGTCTCGGATATGGGAGAGCTCATCAGATATGAAGGTCACCGAGGAAATACAATACCCGGGGTGAACCAATACTAGCTAGGAGAAGGAACCCCGGATGCAAACCAAATATGGAAGTAGCGTACGAGATAGACGTATTACTCCAAGTGGGCACCGCTGATATTGCGGGGAATTCCACCGCCGATTCCGATCGGGTGAAAGCCCCGATCGTATTTGGGGAGAGCCAAATACAGTATACCGTCAACCAGATAGACGTAGCAGAGGAGGAACAAAAAAACCCCAATGTCGCAAGGAAGCAAACCGAAGACAAAGCCTTCCAAGCACTAAAGAAAAAGTTCGAGTTGATGATTGATTTCATATCTGAGAAGAACGTCCACACCGAGCTGAAGGCCATGGCGAGAGCTACGAAAAGAGCCCTGAGAGATTTTGGCAAGGCACGACAGAGCCAAGACTCGGTGTGAATAACCAACTCCACCAAGGATGGAGCAAGCCAAACATCTCCACTCCTTTGCAAAGGGAATACGTCACAGGCGACGACCAGACATGATCAAGTGGCACGGCCCAAGTCCCCATTGGAAAAAAAGCCAAGAGAGACAGCGAAAAAGTCGGCGCATATCGCTATCCCTACGACACCGATAGAAAATCAGAAAGACCAGTCAAAAGATCATGACTGGAACACAGTCGTAGAAAGGGGAAAGAAGAAGAAAGAAGACAAAAAGAAGGAGCAGGGCAAATCACTGGCCAAGGCCAGAATGAGACAACCATGGCCCAATGCCATTAAGATTAAGACAATAAGAAAGAACGACTATGGCGATATCCTAAAGGAGATAAAAAGCGAGAGGACTTGTCAGTACTTAAACAAAGAATGACATACATCGGGCGAACTAGATCAGTGAAACAACTTCTGGAGCTGGGAAAGCCAGCTGCTGAAACTACGGACCTCCAAAATCGATTGAGTCGAGGATAACACAGAAAGATGCCATCCAGGCGTTAATACAGAAGGAATCCACTAACATAAGATACATAGACGAGACTGTGACAACAGAGGAAGTGGTACAGGCCATGAATGCAGTGATCTGTTCGAACATTGTACATCCGAAATTGTATGACATTTTCCTACAGTAGATAACGAAGATAAGCCTACATAACAACAGACAAATATACACAACCATGCGTTTGTCTAAATAAGTACACTGCGCGTGTGTTCGATGATTTGTCAAATTATCAGAGCGAAAGTCGTGTGATTGTGCGCGAGCGACAGAAGGCTGCGAGGAGGCCTAGTGATGAGAGGCTCCTACTGTCAAGTCGCTCATACCAAGCGTTACCTCAAGCATTACTCGAAGTCTGCTGCTTCAGCCCGCATGTGGTAAAATGGAATTATACTAATTTTAAATACGCGTACTGCGTTCTTTATTGGCTAATGGTTGAGGTCGATATAGCCGTTGGTGAGGGTACCAAAATTCCACAATACGAGGTTTGGAGGATCCGGACCATCCCCCAGCCGAACGGAGTCTTGCCACCGCACGACGTCCCCACGATGACTTTGAAACTAAGAGGAAACTGCGCAGTCGCTTTCTGCGTGCTAGAATATCGGTTCCAGGACAGAGTCAGACCCGAACCTCGACACGCCAACGCGACACGTTGACTGGACGGTGACGACCGTCCGACGGACCGTAATAATACAAATATAAAAATTTAGTCACATATCCACGTATATTTTGTTTCATATATTATATTGCCTTAAAAAATAAAAAAAAATAAAGAGAAAGGAAGGGGAAAGGGACCCCGAAAATCCAATAACTGGCATCCAAGTCGAGGCAACTAAAACAGATCGTGTTATTTTATATGCGAACTAATATTCTAAAATAATTGTATTTATTTTATAAAACGATAAGTTGGTATCATAAATGGTGCTGCCACGGTCGCCCAAGAAAATGGTTGGAACGCGGTCGAAGAAAGACGTCGTGGTAGACAGTGACATGGAAGAATTAAAGCAACAATTGGAGACATCTGTAACGTCCGTGTTACAATGTCGCGAAAACGGTAAAGTAAGCGCGATAAATGTTCCAGTTTCGGTTTACGCCTACACGTAATAACCACGGGAGTAGGAACGCGTGAAAATAGCTAATCGGACTACCAAAATAAACAATGCTAATGCGCGAAATTCATTAAGCGGCAAACGTCAGCGTCAGCGAACAATTAGAGAGACAGAAAAAAGATAAAGGATAGCGATCTACAGAGTTACTTACTTTGGGGCGGTTGCGGTTGTCTCGTTCTCTCAGTTAGCCCTCGGCAGTCTCAGAACCCAAGCGCAGCGGGCGATTCAAATGGCAGAAGGACAGGATTGTGTAAATAAAGTAACACTCAAAAATGCAATTATCTGATGTTTATTAATTGCATAAAGTTACGTTAAAACTGTTACACACTGATTGTAGTCGAGATATAATATCAACAATTATTCGCGAGACTACAATCAGAGAAGCTTGACAAATATTTTAAGTTAATTCCACACGAAAATATTCTAAGTCAATTATACTCGAAATTATTTTAAGTAAATTCTACTCGAAATTATTCTAAGTAAATTCTGCTCGAAAATATTCTAAGTTAATTCTGCTCGAAAATATTCTAAGTCAGAATACAAAATGTCGGAAATTATTCTAAGTCCAATTGTTACAATTAAATAGTCGTCGGTCAAAGGCTTCGCCCTTCGAAACAAAAAAAACAAAAGCTTCTGCCTCGAGTGGAGGCGCGTCGCGGCTTTTATACCCGCGCATGTATCTAGGGCAGATGCAAAGGTAAGGGAGTGTAGGGTATCTCATCTTTTGCATGGGGTGGCAAGGACGCGGGTGGGGAACTCGGGTTCGAATGTGGCGCTGCCAAAGACAAGGGTTGGATCGATAGGCGGTACGAATACGGGTAAGGTAGGATTCGTTACCATGCGAACTGTGGCTCACGTAGGTAACCCAGTTGCTACCATGTGGCGCCACTGACAGGAAAGAGGACTCATGGTAACATGAAGGAAAAAAAAGGTTGTAGGGTGGTAAGGATAGATGGTAGCACGGGTGTCAAAAGTGTGGGTAGCGGTCAGTCATGCTCGACGTGACACGTCCCCCCCCAAAGACGTGCGCTGCGGGGCGGCGTTTGCTTGTCCCTCCGTCCAAGTGTCGCAGTTTTAACATACGCAGTATGTCTGATTGTCTTCGAAGCCTTCCTTTCCAAACTTTAGGTGCAAGATGTAACCTCTTCCTGTTCGCTCTGCCTTGGCCTGCTTAGTAGCGGGCAAAGTAAGTAGCCGTCGTTTTCCATTCCACGACTTCCTCGTCCTCGGTAAATTTGAAAGCGTATCCACGATTATTAAGCTCGTTTAGTCAACGCATATTCCCTCTTTTGCCATGCCGATGGACCGGTCGTCAGTATTGGCCAGTAGCTTCCAGGCATCTCCTCCCTTGAACAAATTAACACTTGCCTTATTATGAGCAGATGCAATTGTCTCCTGTTCATCGCCGCGCCCTGATTCTCCTTCACTGTGGCCATACATGAGTCGTACCACAGCGAACCACAGAAAAATAATTCGCAGCAGCTTAAACTGCAGACGGTTGCCTCTGGTTATTCCCTTCGGTTCCCGCTCGTCGACTTCAATGTTTGCCTTTGGAGTGCGTCTACCTTGCTCTACTAGATTTGTGTTACTTCCACATACCTCATAACAACGGCAGTTCGTCAGATAAAGTGAATCCGTAAGGCTATGCGTATCCCATTTGGTCGTTGACGTCCAAGGTCGTTACATTGCTTGAAGCTCACGATGAGACTCCACCATAGCTGAGCGAGGGCATAAAGTCGTACGAGCTGCGTTGTCGGCGATTACTAAGTATTGGCGGGCAAAGTGTAGTGCGTAAGGTTGCAATGGGGACGCTGTGGCTGGCACAATAGCTGGTGAATGAACACTCCCTCGCCGCTTGGTTTCAATTTGGATGGGATAGGAATATTAGTAAGAAAAAGGAAAATTGGAAGGAAAGTATCGTACCCTAATCGACTTTTTCTTTACTGACAAATTTCCTCTACCCAAGTTTACAAATTCCCTATTGATAATTTTTATACTAAAATTCATAAATTTTATACCATATAACAATACCATATTTATTTTATTCCCCCCTATACTGGCATTGGAGATGTGCTCGTCTCGCTTAATTCTGAGTAATACGATACCCTTACAAAATTGCAACACAAAGTAGAGTAATACAGTACTACTCCTATACGGAATTGCGATCCAAAACTTAATTTTAATCTTTATTTTCAAGTAAGCCAAAGACTAAAGAGATAAATATTTCTACAAAGCTAACAATAATCAGAATAAGAAATACAGAAAGTACTATGTATAACAAATCTTTTGTTGAAATCTCATTTCGAAAGTTAATCACGTGAACACTATGCTAATTTTCGAAGTTTTATTTAATAGATAATTCTATGTGCCAGTTTCATTTCACATTAGGTAAGTACCACAATATCCCAGTCATTATAGACATCGTTGAATTCCACACATTTGTCAATTCGCATTCTACAATTCTTTGGAAATTCAATTATTTGACAGTCCGAAATCGAAATTTTATAAACTTTCCGGAATAAGCAACTTCTAAACTAAATTCGCTTACAGTCGAAATAAGCCATAACCCATTCTTTTGAAAATAACGCTCTTTTCTGTGTGAAAACTATATGTTACCTATATGGTAAATTATCATAATTAGTTTTTGATAAGAGCATTTTCTCACAAGACATAAGATTTTTTAACATAACACTGATTTTCACAAAAAAAGCATTTCTTTCATTACATATTCTTTCATTGATTTAAGCATAAATAACAGTTACCTATATCAGCCACTATCATAAGTATAGTCCGCTTGCAGTTGTATAATTAATTTGATTAGTGTTTTGTTATCGGGATTTAGTCTGAAAAACTAGAAAAGATTGCATTGCGTACACAAAAGGAAGTGTCCCTATTTGTAAAAGGTACAACCAGTTCAATACACAATTCACTACTTACACTAAATTTACTATCACAACCCAATCGAATAAAATAGATCGAATTTTTGATAGAAAAAACTGTAAAGCTAAACTTTTCGTATCTCTTATGCTTAGCAAAGATTTATTTAATTACGCCGATGTAAACGAACAGCACCTTTTGGCGATCCAGTAAATCGCATAAGTTCGATACGAGCTATTTAGTTTTGAATACAATATCCATTAACGCGTATAAATTTTTCAAGCTAAAGTCAAGATTGACTTCTGTTTTTGTATTTTCCAATCAGAAATTCTTTTACTTTATTATCCAACCTTTCAAACTATTTTGCCATAGCCGTTCCCTCGCTTGCGTAATCATTCTCTATTATATAAATATAGGTTCTTTTTCACCCGTCATAATTTTGACCTTGTCGTCTCGCGATGTCCACATTGCCCTATTAATTTCTTTACAATTTTCTAACAAATAGCTAGTAGGTGATATATTGTACTCCTCCCCCTTGAGACAACGGCAAGGTCATAAAATAACTCACTCTTTTTCAAATTATTAGTTAGTGCGCCTAAACTATGCAAATCTACCTATATCTAAGATTTTTATTACGTATGTTATCGTGTTATCGGATTCATTTAATTGCTGATACGCGTCTTGTAAAGTAATTTTTCTTCATCCAATTTCGCTGGTTTAAATTACATACTGGTACAAATTCGCATTTTCAAATGCCAGTCCTGGATTGGTGTCGATTGCATAATAGTAAAGTAGCCCATCCCTTGCGCGGATGCTAGAAAGGACAGCAGAAATCCGGAGACTTCGATTAATAGTTTGACGTCCACTGCTGCTCGCTTTAAATTACCATTTGTTCTAAAAAATTTCAAAAGAACTAAGTTAAAACTGCTAAGAATTAAAAACCCATTGTGTGTACAATTTTGAAGAATCTTTATCTGCAAACATGAAAGTAATATGTTATCTTTATTAGTCCGAAAACTGGTTTCAATTTCAAAGTTGTTGCAAGAATGAACATCAAAGTCCTCATCTGTAATCATGAATAAAAATGTTAACTTTCTAACTTACGCTAAGCTTACTTTTTATTTTTACAAGCTTTCGGAGTCTGCGTGAGGTTTAACATGCGACAAGCGTAAACGATTACTATGCACAACTTTGGTCTTACTTTCATTAATTTGAATTTTTACATTGCCATTTTCCCAGATTTCAATTATTAAGTAAGGGCCAGAATATTGATTTTCAAATTTATGCGGCTTTGGCCCGCTCTGCAACCACACAAAATCGCCTATTTTGAAATTCTTATGATTTGACTTTTTATCATAATATTCTTTACTTTTTTGTTTAGCGGATAATAGTTTTTCTTGTGCGGTTCTTTGAAGAAAATTCAATCTTTCGATCAAAGTTGTCATGTACCCTGCGTAAGTAGGCAATAAATCTTCCGGCTCTAAGGGGTCGCTCGAGGGCACTCTCGCCAGGCGCCCGAACACTAACTCGAACGGAGTGTGCTGGGTTCCTTCATGTTTGCCCGTGTTGAAATTAAACATTGCTAACTCCACCCACTCGTCCCAATCTAAATGTTTCGTGGCAAACATTTTCAAAAATTCACTAAGTGGCGAGTGCGAGCGCTCTAAAGAGCCGTTAGATTGAGGGTGAAAAGCGGTAGTTTTTACTTGCTTAATCGTTTTGCAACGCGCTTAACTAATTTACTAAGAAAATTGGTGCCTTGATCGGTAAGCACAGCTTGCGGCGCGCCAAAAGTGCAAATAAAGCGTTTGATAAAAGCATCTGCTACAGTAATGGCAGTCTGGTCTTTTAAAGGGACTCCCACCGAGAATTTTGTAAATTGATCCTGCATAGTTAAAATGTGCTCGGATTCGTCTTTAGTTCTCGGTAACGGTCCTACGATGTCCAAACTAACCGTGAAAAATGGAATACAAGGGTGGTCCGTTATAATCATTTTCTGTTTTGTTTTGACCCGCACTAATTTTTTAAGCTGGCAAGGAACGCATTTTTGAATGAAGGCTTGTATGTCCTCCTTTAAATGCTCCCACTGATATTTATATTTTATTCTATTCAAAGTTTTAGTTACTCCTTTGTGTCCACCCGCCGCCGAACAATGAGCTTCGTGAATTATATCCGCTCTTTTACTCGGCTCCGGGTGCTGTATGAGTCCAGGGCAAATAATTATTTTAACACTATTATTACCTAATTCACGTCTTAAAGAGGCCAAAATATCTTTAAACTCAACATTTTCGATATTACTGCTCCTAGCCATACTAAAAGAAGCAATTTGATTAATATCTAAAAATTTTGCTAACTTCCTAAGTAACTGGGCCAAAATTTCTAAGGTATCCCATAAACTATTTTTACCTTTGCCCCTAAGTGGTAATACAAAATGCATTTTTTTATTGGCCTTAATGATTTTAGGCTCCCCCGTTACTAAATTCTCCAAATGTGGAAGCTTCCCTAAATTCTTTAATTGCCTAGATCCCTCATCGAGCGGTTCTCCGTCCGTGCTCACAAAATAAAGGTAACTATCCTTCCTCATAAACAATTTCTCCCTACAATAGATTATATTGTCTTGAGGACCGACCGCTTTCAGCGCGACACTTTTTTCATTGACTGCGTCCTCGTCCCCGAAAGTCATGTCGGAAAAGGGACCTTTAAACACCGAGATGTTGTCGCGCGCGGATGCTTCCCGGCACGCGAGCTCTCCTGACATAACCGTTTGCTCACTTTCCTCGGGCGCGAACGCAGAGACAGATGGCGAGATTGGACTGTGCAGCGTTTCTTTTCTATTGCTATCCGCAGCTTGCGGTACGAGAGACGCAGACGTCTCCTTATCTTCGACAAACGACGCGCATTCCTGAACCTCTTCGACCGCGGGGGCTTCCTTTCTTTTACGCGGCGCGAGAGCTTTAATGACTTGCTTATACTTTTCAGTGGCTTGGCGGCCCGCACGCTTACGCGTGGCCATTGCATGCAAGGTGGGCGCGCCGTCCTCCTGCTGGGTTTGCCGTTCCTGGGGCGGCTCTACTGTCTGTTCACCAGCGAAAGCATGGCGCCCCTCTCCCCTATGCTGACTTGTGTAGCTACGCATACTTTTTCTATAATCGGGTTCCGCGACAGTGCATCCGCGTTCAGATTTAATTCACCTTTCTTATAGAGTACATCGAATTGATAGTCTAAAAGTTTTAAACGCCAACGCGTGACTCTAGATCCTGGATCATTATGATTGTTCAGCCAAACTGGCGGCCTGTGATCAGTAATTAAAGTGAATTTATTCCCGTATAAGTAAGGTCTGAATTGCGTAATAGCGTACACGATTGCTAATTCTTCTTTTGAAAACGTACAATAATTCTTTTCTGCTTGATTCATCGCGCGCGACACAAAGGCTATGGGACGATCTTTTCCAATTTCTCCTTGCGATAAAACTGCCCCGATTGCGTACCCGCTAGCGTCGGTAGTTACTAAAAACTTTTCTTCGAAATGCGGATGCGCTAAAACCGGTGGTTCGCATAATTTATCACGGAGAGTCTCAAATGCCGTTTGCGCGTTCTCATCCCAAACAAAAAGTTGTTCTTTTCTAAGAAGGTCAGTTAAAGGCTTGGCTATTCGTGCAAAGCCATTAATAAATCGCCTATAATAACCAGCTAGTCCTAAAAATTGTTTAATATTTTTCTGATTTCTAGGCACTGGAAATTCTTTAACTGCTTTTAGTTTTTCCGGGTCCGGGCGTAAACCGTCACCGTTAATTATATGTCCCAAATAATTAATTTCCGGTTTAAGAAATTCACATTTTTCCGGTTGCAAAACTAAATTAGCATGGCGCAGTTTTTCAAACAACTTCTCGATTGTTTCTATGTGCTCGTTAAAAGTTTTAGAGTAGACGCAAATGTCATCAAAAAAATGAACCACGTTTTTCATACCAGCAATTACTTTAAGAACGAGTGACAAAAATACCGGAGCGCTTGTCTTTAATCCAAAAGGCGATCTAACAAAATGAAATAAACCGAGCTCACAAGAAAAAGCTGTTTTTTCTCTGTCCTCAGCTTTAATTTTAATTTGATGATAACCGGCGTATAAATCGAAAACTGAGAAAAATTTGGCATCACCAAGCTGATCCAAAATATCCGCTATGTTCGGAACCGGATGATTGTAATCGGGTATAATGGCGTTTAACTTTCTAAAGTCTACTACTACCCGAAATTTTTTCTTGCCGTCGGGTCCCGGTTTTTTGTCAACGCAGAACACGGGCGCCGAGTAGGCACTTGTTGAAGGTTTGACGATGCCTTTCTCTAATATTTCTTTTACCTGCCTATTGATCTCTTCTTTTAGAATAGGTGGGTGTCTAAATTGTTTAATTCTAATTGGAATATTCGTTGTTGTGGGTATTTCGTGTTCAATTGCATTTGTCGCGGGCATAATATCTCCCGCTAAATAAAATCGATCCGAAAATTTCACAAGGAGTGACTCAATTTCGGCTAATTGATTAGGTGACAAATGCTTAAGACGTAAAAGCTCTCTTAATTTAGTCACCCTCTCATTTCCTAAAAGGAAAACCGTGTCTGACATGCACATAATTTGATGGTCGCGTGGCTCCCCTATTTTATGGCTCCGCCTTTCTACCCTAATTTGGCTACTTAAGTGCGGAGGGTGCGGTCTATGCTTCCATACTGACCAGACTACTCCATTTATATTTCTTTTAATTTGATGTAGCATCTGGCGTAAAGTGCATAACATGTCAGAGGTCACCTCGCCCTCCGACACGCGATACTCTCTCATTTTCTTAAAAATAGGAATGGCGGTGAAACACGTAACATTTAAAGCGCAAGAGTATAAGCGTAATAATGAACTACTTTTCCATGCTTGCAAAAAGGTTAACTTCTCTAGCTTGACACGCAACCCCTCAAAAAGGTGCGCCAGCTGAAAGTCTTCTCGAACTAAAGCATAAGACAATGCGCTGGTTAATTTATTACTTCCGCCCTTCTCAATATTGCCGGACAACGACAACTTTTGCTTCCTCAATAATTTACTAATTTTGCTAAAACTATTCTTTTTAATTTTAGTTTTTTTATGAGTTTCATGCTTGTATTTAATACACGTAAAATTCCTTATTTTATTACAAACAAAATTTACTTTTCTCCTATTTTTATTCAATACCGTTTTTGCTCTATAATTTTTTATATTCAATCCAACATTTCCCCCTTGAGTGCTAACACTCATACTATTTTTACAAGCTAAAATTTCCGAATTTTTCTTATTTTTTACCACAATACATTTATTAACTTTACTTTCAAATTTAGCCCAATTTTTTACAAGAAGATCCTCACTAACTCTATTTTTCCAATTTTTATTTAACAAGTCCAAATACTGTTGAGATACGCTATTTTTTAACGTTTGCTCTCTAAATAAATTATTTCCGAATATAATCCTGTTCACTTTTTCTTTCAAACTTTTATTTTTACAAAACTTAGTTCTCAAATTTTGCTTTTTAGCTATTTTAACTAACCGGTTTTTAGTTTCACAATGCTTAACTTTCAAATCTTTATTTTTATCAATTTTTAAGTTTAAGCTTTTATTTTTACAAATTTCATTTTTCAATTTTCTAGTTTTTTCAAATTTCAAATTCAAATTTTTGTTTTTACAAATTTTATTTTTCAAATGACTAGCTTCTTCAAAGTTCAAATACAAGTTTTTGCTTTTATCAATTTTATTTTCCGAATCGCTAGCTTTTTCAAAGTTCAAATTCAAAATTTTGCTTTTACAATTTTTACTTTCCAAATTACTAATTTTTTCAAATTTCAAATTCAAATTTTTATTTTCATCAATTCCATTTTTAAAATCAATTTTTTCCAAAACGTGCACGGTACAAATTTCAAATCGGGCGATACTTTTAAGCGAAGAAAGACAAATATGTGAAATAATTTTCTCATGCGAAGCAGGTAAATCGCTATAAACGTTCTGAGTGCTACACTCGCCTAAAACAACACTGGATTTGTGCGACCGAGCAGTTACAACGGGATTTTTCGCGTATCCGCGTCCGGAATTGCGCTCATCCCCCCACATCGTACCCTGCGTTACTTCCTTATGTCGTTCGGCTCGTGCCAAACTTACGCTCTCTTTGTTTATTGGCCGCGCGATATCTACACTACTCGTGCACCGTAAACTGATTACGTGAGAAGCTATTTCCAAAAAATTTTCTTCATAATTAATTTTTGCCCCGTATTTTCTTAACATTTCGCTGCCGATTAACGCGTCCTCTTCAATAGGGAAATCGTCAGGAACCAAATGAAAATACAATGATAAATCGCGGAAAATCAAGGGTATTTTCCCGCGCGAGTTAATCGATTCCTTAGTAATACCTTTAAGTTCAAGAATTTCGTTTTCAAAAACAATGGCCTTACTAGGTTTTTTACTAATTTTAAGCAACGACGGGTCTGCCCCCGTATCTAACATTAATTTGAGCGATACATGATAATTTTCAAATGGCAATTCTATTACAGGTGACTTACTATTAATACTCAACAAAATGGACTTTCGCGCAAATTTTAATTCTGATTTGTGTTTGATTGGTGTGGGCGCGTGCTTTCTGATTGCCCCCAGGTCGCGCCCTGTGCCGCGGGGCTGTTCGCGTTTCCCGCTTCACGTTGCAATTTTTCTCTACTTTTTCTTTCCAATATTTGGCATTCATTCTTCCAGTGTCCCTCTTTTTTACAATAATTGCAAATTTTAACAAAATTATTGATTTGATTCGATTGTGCCACTGCGGGACTGTGCGATCGCGGTCTATATTGATTTTGTGAGACTTGGGGCGTGGCTGGCCGCGCGCTAGCCAATGGGTTCGCGGCTGGTGCCGAGACGCGCGCTTGCGTAGCTACGGGCTGCGCCCATGTAGTCGGCTGTGTCGCGGGTTGCTGTGTACCCGGGGGTAACAATGATTTTAAAGTCCAACAGTTTTTCGCGATGTGATTTCTTTTGCCACAATATTGACAAATTTCTGTCGGTTTATTTTGAACAATTTTAACTTCAGCTAATTCTGCCTTCAATTTGTTATTTTCTTGATTTAATTTACTTTTACGCGTTGGTTTGGTTTTCTCTAAATCTGTAACCTCACGCTCTATTTCTATTGCTTTTTCTACGGCTTCCTGAAAATTTGCGGCCACCCCCATGCGCCTCTTAATTTCCCAATCCATACCGCGTACAAAAAATTTTAATTTATCGGCTTCTACATTTTGTATGAACCCCACATCATCCCTTTTTTCTCTTTTTGCGGCCTCTTTTAATTCTATTGCGATACGCCTAACTCTGTTTGCAAATGTTATAATTTTGTCTTTTTCTCTTTGTCTGGCCGCGGCTAATTCCCCCATCAAGGTGTGATGTGTTTTATACGATCCGAAATTTGCCTCAAAATATTTAACTAGATCCGTCATATTAAAAAAAACTATTTCCTCCATTGACTTTGCTGCTTCACCCGTTAACCGTCGTCTAATTAATTTTACCAAGTCGGCTTCGTTTGCTGCCGGAATCATGCTAATGGCTTCTCTTAAACCGAATAAAAAGGTACTAAGTGGAATATTGCTACCGTTAAATTTTGGTATGCAGTCTAGTGCATCTTTAATCGACAAATTTTTTACCGGAGTTAAAGTTGCATTTGGACGAAAAGAATTCATTGTTGTTGGCAGTGTTGTGACATTCGTAACTAAAGGCGTACTGTGCCCCCTTTCCCCTGCTACGTGCGGAGTATAATTTGCCGAATTTAATAAGTTTGTATCAAAATTCACTTTATTTTGTGTATTATCCCCGTCTATTGTGTTTATTACCGTTTTATACTGCGTAACTTCACCGTCTTCAGTTAATTCTTGGTCGGATTTGACTAGAGCTGGAAGTTTTTCAGTAATCAAATGTTTATCCACGCTCGAGATTGCTTCCATAATTTCAATAACACTAATATTGTGATGCATAAATTCACGTAAAATGTCTATCATAATTTCATCTTGACAAATTTTTTCAACTAATGCCCTATCCACGGTTTCTGCGAGAGACAACTGCAACTTCTTAACATCCCGAATTCTTTCCGGCTTTATTTCCGATGCCGATTGATATCTAGCCCTGAGCACTGCTACTAACTCGTTGAGCGTAGCCGTTATTAATGTAGGTTCCTCTACACTAAGGTATTTCCGCAAAATCTCAGTTGCTTTTGAATTCCTAGCGACCGCACCGTTTGAAGCTGCCATTTTAATAATTTATTTATATTTTTCTTTTGAACGCAAGAAACGAAGAGAAAAAGAAAATTTTTATAACTGTGGTATGTATGTATATATAAAAAAAATTTTCACTATTTTCACTTATATCCCGGAGGTGGGCCCCCAATTGTAACGTCCGTGTTACAATGTCGCGAAAACGGTAAAGTAAGCGCGATAAATGTTCCAGTTTCGGTTTACGCCTACACGTAATAACCACGAGAGTAGGAACGCGTGAAAATAGCTAATCGGACTACCAAAATAAACAATGCTAATGCGCGAAATTCATTAAGCGGCAAACGTCAGCGTCAGCGAACAATTAGAGAGACAGAAAAAAGATAAAAGATAGCGATCTACAGAGTTACTTACTTTGGGGCGGTTGCGGTTGTCTCGTTCTCTCAGTTAGCCTTCGGCAGTCTCAGGACCCCAGCGCAGCGGGCGATTCAAATGGCAGAAGGACAGGATTGTGTAAATAAAGTAACACTCAAAAATGCAATTATGTGATGTTTATTAATTGCATAAAGTTACGTTAAAACTATTACACACTGATTATAGTCGAGATATAATATCAACAATTATTCGCGAGACTACAATCAGAGAAGCTTGACAAATATTTTAAGTTAATTCCACACGAAAATATTCTAAGTCAATTATACTCGAAATTATTTTAAGTAAATTCTACTCGAAATTATTCTAAGTAAATTCTGCTCGAAAATATTCTAAGTTAATTCTGCTCGAAAATATTCTAAGTCAGAATACAAAATGTCGGAAATTATTCTAAGTCCAATTGTTACAATTAAATAGTCGTCGGTCAAGGGCTTCGCCCTTCGAAACAAAAAGAACAAAAGCTTCTGCCTCGAGTGGAGGTGCGTCGCGGCTTTTATACCCGCGCATGTATCTAGGGCAGATGCAAAGGTAAGGGAGTGTAGGGTATCTCATCTTTTGCATGGGGTGGTAAGGACGCGGGTGGGGAACTCGGGTTCGAATGTGGCGCTGCCAAAGACAAGGGTTGGATCGATAGGCGGTACGAATACGGGTAAGGTAGGATTCGTTACCATGCGAACTGTGGCTCACGTAGGTAACCCAGTTGCTACCATGTTGCGCCACTGACAGGAAAGAGGACTCATGGTAACATGAAGGAAAAAAAAGGTTGTAGGGTGGTAAGGATAGATGGTAGCACGGGTGTCAAAAGTGTGAGTAGCGGTCAGTCATGCTCGACGTGACACATCCAATGCCGAAGCAGCGAAGATTCGCAGCGAAAATGTAGCGCTGCGTAAACAACTGGAACGTTTAATCCAATTAAATGAAACCCTGCTGTCGGTGCGTGACGAGCGGAATCGTCCGGCAAACGCATCACAGGCAAGCACAGATGGGCAGGATCAGACAACACAGATAAGTACCATCAATAACAATGCGCAAGTAAATAGTAGGATGACGCCGAGTAGTACAGAGCTCCAGAGTGATATAAAAATAGGCCTTGTACAGGATATTATCTAACATTTTCAAAGTATGCAAGTAAAATTAAATATCCCTCCCTACGTATGTGATGTTGGAAATCCGGCCGAGTTTATTGAAAAGTTAGAAAAATATTTTATTCTGAAATACGTTGACGAATCGCAAAAATTACTTATATGCGAAGATGCGTTAAAAGAACGCGCGCACGCATGGTATGAGGCGAGAATACTTCCGTCTGTTGATTTTGAACATTTTAAAGGCACATTTTTGCAAGTGTTTTACTCAATTGAGACACGCGCAGAAACTAAAAATAATTGGAGCACACGTAAGTTTAAGACATAGGACGGTGCGTTATTAGAATATTACACGGAACAAAGGCGCGTTGCAAAATATTTTTTGTACCGCAAGCACGATTTTCGCGTTTTTTGAACCTATTAATAAAGCCGAAAGCAACCGCTTATCGACCAGCGGGCGATAAAAACTGAAAAGCGCCCGCTGCTCGCCATAGTAAGCGGTAAAAATCGAAAAACGCCCGCTGCTCGCAGTAGCGGGCGGTAAAAATCGAAAAGCGCCCGCTGCTCGCAGTAGCGGGCGGTAAAAATCGAAACGCGTCCGCTGCTCGCAGTAGTGGGCGGTCAAAAATCGAAAAACGCCCGCTGTCGTTTTTGAATGGAGTCTTCAAGATTGTTTAAGAAAATTATCGATATTTTGAAAAAACGCAAAAATCTATACTTGCCGTACAAAAAATATAGTGTGCACCAAGGGCTAAGTGGATTTTTTTTACCTCGTGTGATGGCAGTTCTCGTCTTCGCCTCGTGCTAGCCCACCTCCGACTCGCACTGCAACCTCACACTCGGTCTAAAAAGACCCACTTTACACCTTTGGCACACAATATATTATTACGCCCCCAATGGATAGTTATGAAAGAAATTATTATATAAAAGCAAGTGCCCGAGCGCGCGCGAAACATACTGGCCGTAGTTGACTATTCGGATGACGAGCGCATTACGCAAGCACTTATGAGACTTGACTAAGTTCGCCAAGAGAGTTTCGAAAATAAGCCAACTAGTCAACCAGTGCAGCAAAGATCGAACGCACAAGATTATGCAACAAATACGCGACCGTATCAAAGATCGATTAGCCATATACAAGAGACGCACCCGCCTAATCACATGCATACAGAGAGACCCAATCGTCACCCGAAAGGGAATCCACAATACGATCGAGAGCGATCACCTGTTTCGGAAAATTGACGAGAACGAAGTGCGGAAAATATTAATAACTTTACCCTACCCCATATCTCTAAACCGCCTCCAAACATATCACCCCCATCACCCGCACAACCTAACATACGTCATCAATCAGAACTTACTCGTCTTATTAGAGCAATTCAGCGTTCGGAATTTATCAGTGAGTTGCGTTAGGACGTTGAGGAGAACCTCGGTCCAGCTAACAAAAGTAATGATGAAAGATGCATGATAAGTCCGCGAGTTCGGGCCGTGATTTACTCGCATGAATACCGTGTTCTTTTGGATACTGGTAGCCAGGTAACTTGTATTTCGGAAGTCTTATTTAACAGTGTTAAACGAAACAATCAATTGCCAGAGCTGTCGATTACTAATCTATCAATAAATGTCGCCGCTCGGCGAAAAATGATTAAAATGACTCCCAAAACATTTATAAAATTAAAAATGTAAAATGGAAATCGGATATTCATTTTTCATTATTCCGGGTTTATCAACGGATGTCATTGCTGGTGCTGATTTTCTAAAAAAAAAATATGGTGCGGTGCTTGATTTTCAAAACGAAACATTTGAAATTTTGAATTATACAATTGCGCGTGCATTTGTGTCATTTCAGTCGATGTCTCAAAGTCAAGTAAATGCGTGCAGCAGTATTAAACTAAAAATCGTGAATTCGAAGATGAGTATTACGTTGATAAGTCAGTGATGAGAGGTGTGCATATAGGACAGGTATTGCGAAATCGCGCTTCCGAAGAAAAAGCAAGCGGGAATAAAATTACTCAATTATAAAAAGAACCGATCGAGAAACAAATCGAACGCTACGTAGGTGATCTCAATGAAATCTCTACGAATGAGAAATTAGCGGTAAAAACCCTTTTAAATGAGCATAAAGATATTTTCTGTGACGAGCCTGGGTGTACCCATGTTTATAGTCACGAAATTATTCCGACGGTTGAGAAGCCACATGTCCGAAACTCGTATCCGATTCCCTTGTATCAACAGAGCTGCGATAGAAAGAGAAATCGAAAATATGCTACAACAAAATATTATCGAAAGGTCGTGTAGTGAATTTTCCATCCGAATTGTAAATAAAAAAGCGGACACTTACGGATCTGTTTAGACGCGCGATTCTTGAAAAAAGTAATAGCCTCAGACAACGAGTCTCCTCCGCGAATCGAAGAGCTGTTACAAAAGAATGAG
Source organism: Torymus aiolomorphi (assembly GCA_036365515.1). NCBI lineage: Eukaryota > Metazoa > Arthropoda > Insecta > Hymenoptera > Torymidae > Torymus > Torymus aiolomorphi. The sequence goes on along the minus strand of CM070875.1, from coordinate 167,424,082 downwards.
GGCACGATGTACTTTTCTACAACGGATTTAGTCAAGGGATATTGGCAAATCCCGTTAAATCCAGAGTCAAAAAAATACGAGGGTCATTTGACAAGTACCTAGCCTCACCGCCAGATGGTGCCACTATCGCACCAGAAATACACTACAGTGCAGTATCTTCCTGTAAACGGTTACAGACGAAATTTCAGCCGGATCGGAGTTGTAGTTTATTTTTGAGAGCGTGTGAAAGCAAATGTGTCCGTTGATTTTTGAAAAAATGGAGAAAGAACAATATCGGTCGGTGATTCGATTCTTGTTTTTGGAAGGGAAATCGCGCAGTGAAATTAAAGAACGCTTGGATGCAGTGTATGGGGATGCTTTTCCTTCGATGGCGACCGTTAAATTTTGGTATAACGAGTTTCAACGTGGTCGTACGTCGGTTTTTGATGATCCACGCCCAGGTGCTCCGAAAACAGCCACTACGGAGGAGAACGTGACAAAAATACACGATATCGTTTTGTCAGACCGCCGATTAAAGGTGCACGAGATAGCTGCGATAGTAGGCATCTCAGAAGAACGCGTGTGGCATATCCTACATGAGATTTTAGGCATGAGGAAGCTGTCAGCAAGGTGGGTGCCGCGTTTGCTAACTGCAGACAACAAGCGCATCCGTGTGACCAGTTCAGAGCAGTGTTTGGAGCTGTTTAATCGCAATCCAAAAGAGTTTTTGCGTCGTTACGTGACCGTCGACGAAACATGGATTCACTACTACACTCCAGAGACCAAGGAACAGTCAAAACAGTGGACCTTACCCGGTGAACCTGCTCCGAAGAAGGCGAAGACGGTCCCGTCGGCCGGAAAGGTGATGGCCACTGTTTTCTGGGATTCTCAAGGTGTGATTTTTATTGACTATCTGGAGAAGGGCAAAACGGTCACAGGACAGTACTACGCCGAATTATTGAGCCGATTTGACCCCGTGTTAGAAGAAAAACGGCCCCATTTGTCTAAAAAGAAAGTGCTTTTCCACCACGATAATGCACCGGCTCACACTTCTGCACTCGCCACGGCTAAATTGGTCGAATTACGCTACGAATTGCTGCCCCATCCATCGTATTCTCCAGATTTGGCTCCGTGCGACTTTTTTTTGTTTCCGAACCTAAAAAATTCGCTCGCCGGGAAGAGATTCCACTCCAATAACGAAATAATCGCCGCCACGGAGGCCTATTTTGCAAACCCAGAGAAAACATTTTTCTCAACGTGGTTAAAAAAATTGGAACACCGCTGGACCAAGTGTATTCAACTAAAAGGAGACTACATTGAAAAATAAATTTTATTTTTTGTAAAATTTTGGTGTTTTCATTTGTAGGCTAGGTACTTATCAAATGACCCTCGTATACGGCATTTCTATATAAAGGGCAGTTGTGTCAATTTAAGAGAGTGCCTTTCGGCATCAAACGGCAGGATCGGATTTTATACGTCCGCTATCGCAAGCCCTTCTTAAAACCTGTCATTTTATTACCGCGTATTTAGACGATGTTCTAATTGCAGCGAAAAGCTTTACCGAATACCTTAACCATTTAAGAGAGTTATTTATATATTTATGCGCGGCAGGATTTACTCTAAGCCTAAAAAAATCACGATTTTTTCAAAAAAGCGTGCGTTTTGTAGGATTTATTTTAGATGCTCGGGGCATTAGCGCGGATCCAGAACATCTCAATAAAATAGAGGAATTTCCGTGTCCAATTAATCGACCGCAGCTTCAGGCTTTTCTAGGCGCCTGCGGCTATCATCGGCGTTTCAGCACCCGCCATGCGAACTACGTCCTTTTCGCGATCTGTTACAAGTAGGTAATCCGTGGCAGTGGACTAAACGACATTCTCAAGCTTTCCTCGAATTAAAATTGAATTTTCGAAATGCCGTTACGCTCAGTTATTATCTTGTTAACGTTCGGTTTCGTCTACAAACAGACGCCAGTGATGTCGGAGTTAGCGGCATTCTCTATCAAATTGATTCGGAAGGCGGTTTACGCATTATTTTGCTGACGAGTAGAGTATTGAGTAAATATGAAACTCGGTACACCACGACGGAGAAGGAGTTGTAGGCAATATTATACTCCGTATTAAAATTTCGGTATTATTTAATTGGTAATGAATTTGATATAGTCACGAAACATAAAGCTTTGACGTTCTTGTTATTATCGCCATTTCATAATGCACGCTTGATGCGATAGATGCTCGCCCTTCAGGAATATAAATTTGAGATACGACATTGCAAGAGGATAGATAACATAGTCGCCAATTTTTTTAGTCGTCATTTCCCTGATCAGGCCTGCATAACACGCCCAAATCAGTTGATTTGGAACTGTGTCAGGGCACTTCCGGAAAAAGAGGACCCCCAGAAAAAGAATGTTAATTCAATATGTCGTATCGCTGAAATCACCATGAAGCGTGAGTATCTCCGCGAACAACGCGATCTTGCGTTGCATCAGGACGTCGCAATAGCTACATTAAGATCCAAACAATAGCTAAGTTAAAATTTCTAGAAGAAAATAACATCCTTTATGTACAAATTACCAATAAAAACACCTGAAAATTATTATTGCTAACTATCCTCGTACATGACACAATTAAAACTGCCCATGAACAGTTCGGTCATGCCGGTGCTCATAAATTATTTACTTACCTTAGCGAATTTTTCTTTTGGCGAAAAATGCGCTCGGATATTAAAAACTACACGAAAACGTGTGATTTATGCCACGCGTAAAGTATATAAATTATGAAATGGAAGGCATATATAAATTTTTAAAGGCGAAAAAATCGGCAGAAATTGTCAGTGCAGATTTTTTTGTTCGTGTTGCAAGATTTATTTAGTAAACTTGTCACAATTTACGCTATTAAAAAAGCCAACACACGAATGTGCCTTAATAAATTACTAGATAATTATTTTGTACACGTAGGTAAGCCATCCTCAGTCCTATCAGATCACGGTACCCAATTCGTTTCTCCCCAATGTAAATTAAGGTTAGATAGATTATAAAAGTATTCTATTCCTCCATTAAACACTCGCAGTCGAATTCTGTTGAGAGGACCATGAGGGAAATTGGTCGTATCATTCGGACATACTGCTCTGAACGACATACGAATTGGGGATACTACGCGGCGTTTGTGCAGGATTACCTGAATTATACTACCCATCGTAGTACCTGTTCCGCCCCTTATTGTTTATACTATGGTCAGCGTCCGAACAAGAAAATGATAAATTTATTCCCGCGATAACATCGGAAGAACGTAGCGGGAGATCTCAAAATATGGGCCGCGAATGAAAGACTCCAATCCGCGTTTGAACAACGATGTGTGTCGCAAAAAGAGATTAGCCGAATAGAAATCGATGCCGGGGAATTAGTGCTTTTGCGTGTGCCTCACTTGTCTAACGCCGCATTAAATCAGATTCACAGATTTTTCCACATTTATGAGGGCCCATACAAGGTTAAAAAACAGATAGGTTTAAATGCATTCCAACTTTGCTTGGCTGATAATGAAGAAAAAATCAGTGGTGTGTATAAACGATTGAATTTACGAAGATACTACTCCGAGCCATCCGGCAGCGAGTAAAATTTTGTACTGTGGCTCGGCGTTTCAATTTGCTTTAATTCTACCATGTTGATAAGATAACGCAGTGTATTACTAAGTTGATGTAAATATTGTAAATATGTAGATAATATAGCGTGACAAAAATATAATGAATTATCTCGGTGTAATTCTAAAGGCTTCCTGTAAAGGTTTGAGTCATGAAAAATGTCAGTGTGATTGAGTACGTGAGTGTGCTTCGATAAGCGATAGATAAATTGTTATGCGTAGCGAAATAAAACTGATTGTTATGCGTAGGAAAATAAAACATTGCTGACGCAAAGTTCATACATCGCCGGTTTCATCAACTGCATTTTCCACCAGTCACCTAAATCAAGTGCAATATTTCTACAAAATTTGTGTACGCTTCCCCCGCTTTTATAGATTATGTAAATACTTGTAGAATCTGCGCTGCATCTACGATATTCGATGCGTCGTAGAATGCGCATCGAAGGGAGGTGTATTGTAGGTAACTATATTACAGTAGTTAACGAATCTAAACCTACATACCAACAGACAAATGTACACAAACACGCTTTTGTCTAAGTGCACTGGGCGTGTGTGGGATGATTTGCCGAATCATTAGAACGAAAGTCGTGAGATTTTGCGCGAGCGACAGAAGGCTGCGAAGAGGCCTAGTGAGAAGAGGCTCCTACTGTCAAATTGCTCATACCAAGCGTTACCTCAATCATTACTCGAAGTCTGCTGCTTCAGCCCGAACGGGATAAGTTATAATTGTACTAATTGTAAACTACACATACCGCGTTCTTTATTGGCTAATGGTTGATGTCGATATAGCCGTTGGTGAGTGTGCCAAAATTCCAAAGTCCGAGGTTTGGAGGATCCGGACCATCACCCAGCCGAATGGAGTCTTCCCACCGGACCACGACCCCACGACGACTTTGAAACTAAGAGAAAGTCGCGCAGTCGCCTTGTGTGCGTCAGAATATTGGCTCCAGGGCAGAGTCAGACCCGAACCTGGACACGCCAACGCAACACGTTGACTCGACAGTGACGACCCTCTGACGGACCGTGATAACGGCCACTTTGAATCACCGATCGCAAGAGATAACATCACTTACAAGATTTGCGTAGTTTTGTTTTTTGTTAATTTATATGTGTGAGAGTGAGAGGGAGGCGTGCGTGATCCTATACATTTTACCACAATACGCTATCGCTTTTAGTGGGCTCCTTTTTACAAAAATAAAAATTTATTCATATATCAACGTATATTTTGTGTCATATTTTATATTGCCTTAAAAAAGGAAAAAAAAGAAATAAAAAGATGGGAAGGTGAAAGGGACCCCGGAAATCCAATAAGCAACAGTCAGGGAGCTAAACTGCTCCTCTAAACCATGGTAGTAAGATGACTACTGCAAAGCGGAAAACTAAGCGTTAGCTGAGTGAGTTAGAGCTGATACAACTGCCAAGAGGGTGGCTATCAAGCGAGGGAGTGCAAAAGTGAAGTTAACCGATCCGCACAATGCTATCGATATGGCAAAGAGGGACATAAGCTAGTGGAGTATTCGACCGTAGGTGAGAGGATACAGCAGAAGACGAAAACACAGCACAGCAATGGCGAGCCTACTACAACTTAATCTGAACCACTGCGAGACAGCTCAAGATCTATTGCCTCAATTCGCACAAGGGGAGAAGGCTGCCGTTATCATTATCAGCGAAAAGTATCAGGACCGTAGAGAACCTAACTGAAATAGCGATGTTGCTGGAAAAGCGGCGATCTGTCAAATTTCTTTGAAAGTCTCAGCAATCATCCACCGCTGAATTCATTGTCGTGACGGCGTTGAGGCAATCATACTACGGAGCGACTGACGCTTACGGCAATGAATAAGGCAGCTTGTTCATTAAAGTTCACTGTAACACGAAGCATGCTCGTCCGATACAATAAAAACACATAAAAATAACAAAATAATAAGCCAAATACAAAAATACGGGTGACCCTGGACGCTGAGCGGAAGGACTCTTCTCCTGGCGTCCAATAGAGGGGATGTTATAGTATAAATCAGCTCTTCAAAACGCGAAAGTAACACGGTAACAAACCACCGATTAACAACGTAAGTAGTTATTGTGGCACCATAGGGTAGACACAACAAACCCCCACCACTGACCATTTCCCCCACAACTACCACTGGGCGGGGAGGGAAGGAGAGTGTTACCTGTAACACCCTTATAATGGCTAGTGGTGGGGATAGGATGTCTACGCTATGGGCCATGGTTCAAAATTAGGGTGGGAGAGATTTATTTATTTACTATTATTTATTTATTTATTTATTTATTTAAAGCGTTTGAGAGACAGAGAGAGAGAGAGAGCACCTGCAAGCGCTAGCCGACCCCCCTATACTACCAGAGAGGTCACCGCTTGAGAGCGCTCGCTATACTTGCAAGTACCAGACGGAGTAAGGATTCTCCGTCTGATACGGCCCGCTGCTCCGGGCAAACTGCGCGATCGTGCAGGCAGACGCGCCCGTGAGCTGTGACTCCCTCCACCATAGGCTGTAGTGGGGGGCAGCTGCAGCTGCACATGTATTGGTAAGCCTCCCTCCCACCAGTGGTGGTGGGGGTTTATTATGTCTACCCCATAGTGCCACAATATTCAAAATTTAACTCTATAATTTAAAATTTAACTTTAAAATTTAAAATTTAACTATGATTTAAAATTTATAATATTTCACTTTATAATATTGAACTCTATTTGTAAGAAGACTAAGGGGTACTTTAGGATAGGAGTGTGAAAGGTAGGTAAAAACAAGTTTGATGCATTTAAATCTTTTTATTCATTAAAAATATAATATTTTCTAAATGTTGTGATACAAGCTGATATATTAAAGACATAACATCATGAGTGGGTATTGATACTCGCATATCATTTGTTTTAATCATTATTTCATCATAAACTTTATCAGAATCAGGTATACCGAATTTTGCCGCATAAAATAAGTCGTTCTTAGAAAAATGCGTATATTGTGATGATGCTGAAACGGCTAAAGGGTATCTTATTATCCAGGTCACCACCATCTTCAGTTTCAAAGAACTTTTCAATAACTGGAAAATTTTCTTCAAATAAACGCCAGTCAGACACAGTAAACGGTTATCAACAAAGTCGTCACCACTAAGACGGATGATAGGTATAAATTCACCACCAATTTTCTTATTTTCTAGACCAATTGTAATTTTCTTGGTATAAGATTTGTTTAGTCCGTACACCATCGGCAGCAGCTGATGACAATAATATTTGGAAGCACTTTGTTGACCAGCCATTGTGTATTATTTTCAGCAGGTGTGATCGAATGAACTAATGAATAGACTGCACTAGACGCTTTTTTATACTATTCATACTGATGATGGAGGAGTTTTCTATTGGAAGAGGGGAGGTAATGGTAGCGGGGTAATGTGCCGCTATACAATTTTGAAACATAATTTTTAACAATTTGATCATTTTTGTGTATGTTACAAGAAAAGTTTTCGAGAAAATGTCCAATTCCAAGACCCGCAGACATGTAATCTAAAAACATGAGACAAAAATAACCACATGTATCTGAAGTTTCACTTTGTAGTTGTCGTAAATTCCATCGAACATCTAACATTTCTTCTAACATCCATCTAACATTTCATCCATCCATCTAACATTTCTTCGAATACGGTTTATATGGTCGGGTATGTAACGAGGTACACCAAAACTATCAAAGTACCAGGTATTACCATTTTTATTGTCGTAAATTGCCACCCAATGCAAGCCAGGTTTATTGTAACTTTGGGTGTTGAAAATAAAAGCTGTCGGTCTCGTCCAGACCAGGGGAATTTGATCTGCCGCAAAGACCCAGACAACGTGAGTACGAATTCGAGATAAAATCCGTTGAATTTGTATATTGTTCATCGCAGAGGCTAATAGGTGGTGCAAAGATAAATTCTTCAGCAGCTTGAGTTTTACCGTGTGTGTTCAGCCACGTTCTTAACTTAGAGACGTTATTCAAAGCACAACTAAACTTTGAAAAACCGAATTTTAAAGAATGTTGCATGCAATAATTACCAGATGCTGTGAGTTTGTGAAATGGTGGACAATCTTTCTCAAAGTCTAAATTTATAATGTGTCGTGTAGTGATCTTTCATAAAATCACTTTCATACCACCACGAACATAAATATTGTTTGCTCTCTTACAAATTTGTTCTAGGTTTTTGAACAAGACTTTTTCGGAAACACCTTGATCAAACCAGTCCAAACCGTGATGGTTTCGTCATAACCAATCGTTTTCTTTTCTAGCCTCTTGACACAGTGCAGTTATTTGTCTATTCGGAGAAACAATCCAATGTCCTATGAAATTTTGATTTAATGAAAGAACTGCTACTTCTTTTGGTACCACATGGTTCTTATAATCTTTGGCACACTGTATATCTACGACGAATCCATCTTCATAGTTTTGAACACATCAACGTCTGATCAACGACTGACACATCAGAAGAATTTTCTAACCATTAACCTTTATCCCCACTACTACTTTCCCCCACCATCTCACCAACTATAGTCCACGAGAACCTGACGTGACGAATCAATCTCAAGTATATTTTGATATTCAGCATAAATTATACAATTTACTGTACTACTTAACAGATCATCAAAACGCACATCAATTCTTACACTACCATGTTTTACTATATTCCAATGTGTGTCTTGATTTGCTGATAAATCAGGTGTTAAATCGAAAGCGATAAGACAATATCCATTGGCATAAGCTTCGCGTGAAATTGAATTACCCTCATTTAAATAATGTATACCTGTACCAGAAAATAAAGTATAATATCCATCAACATACATATTATTCGTTTTAAAATCAGGTTGTAATGGTTCATACGGTACTTGTACACCATCAATGCAGAGACACAAGTAATTTATATTGAAATTTTTAAAGTTAAACGGATTGAGACTCTAATCGCCGTTAAAAGCTTTATTTTCTACCAAACCAATAATAGTTCTTTTTGGTAATTGTCTTAAAATGACATCATCCAGTGTTTCTCCATGAATACCACTATGCATTGTAATAGCTTTTACTTCTACACGTGTGAGGAGATATTTAGCTGTTGTTTTCGAAAGTGTTTTTTCGTGAACCAATATAATACTTGGACTAAATCTCACACGACGTACAAAGAGAGCAGCTTCGGTGATTCGAGCGGTGTAGAGTCCTGTCGGGTCCATAAGACAAAAACTATCTCGTGATCGTACGAGCCGCACACATACTTCAACACCATTAATTAATAATTTGTCTTGATTGAAAACACCAGAATGTAAATACCCAATCATATCTATGTTTTTCTCCTCACCTATAAGGTTTCGGCGTCTTGTAACACCTTCGTTTTCGTAATCTGTCGCATTCATTATTCCAGGGCTGTCGGTGTACCATAGTGCACTGGTGAGATGAGATTTTTTAGCTGCAGACCCATAGTTTAATAAAGTTGCAATGTATGATCGATAAGCGTAGACGTTGTTGGGCAGGGAAACAGGGTTTTGATTAATAAACACATCACCTTGATTAAATATCGAGTGAATAAAATTATTTACAGGGCCAACATTTTCCAAGGTATTTTTATCTATGGTTTCAGGAGGTGTTACTGTTTGTGTGATAGTTACACGAACACTAAGCAGAGTATGTGCAAGGTCGATATATTCACTAGTTCCGGGTATAGAAAACTCTATTGGCGATCCTTCAGTTAGCGGAGATATTAGCTTGTATTGAATATAATTTGAAATTTCAATCGTTGTTTGAGTACGAGGTACACTAAATAAATTCACTTCAGATTTAAGGCATGCACACGAACTACTATGCAGAAAAGCCACTACTCTTCAAAAATATCTCGTGCCGTACGTTTTTCATTCAAAGTTTCCGTTTTATTTTTACAGGGTTTTTTTTTTATTACCAAATTTGTTCTTTGCTTTAACTTTGGAACGTTTTCTATTTTTCGTGTTTACTGTATCAGAGTTCGTAGTCGACTGTTGTTTCCGTGCCCGACGCTTACTTTTATATCCTGAACCACTTATCAGATTTTTTTCTTCGGCTTCTCTTTTAATATTCTCTCCTGATTCTCGTATATTATTGCGAAAAGATTCTTTAAAAGGGTTTTCATGTGTAATGTCATCTAAAATATTTACACCTGTTCGTAAAGCCTCTTTGCCAACAATTTTTCCTACAGCCTTATCACCTTTTTTTACAAGCGGTAAAACACTACCATAGACACCTTTTCAAAAGCTTCCAAAACATTTTCCTTTCTGCATAGATGTATCTATTGTAATATAATTATCGAATGGATCGTGGTCATTTTGGTTATCATAAGTTGCTTCAAAATACCCCATCTTATACGATTCTCTTAAAATGAAGTGTCACTGTAACGTGCCGCAATCGAATGCTATAGGGTTTCCTTCTTTGTCCTTTATATCTATTGTGATCGATTGAAACGACGTAGATGACAATGGAATATACATTGGTGTGGTAAAGTTTTTAATCTCAATGCTACCATATTTATATCCGTCCATGTTAAGAGGAACAATACGTAAAAGGGGCGTGTGTACGTCATCTGTAATGTAAGGTTCACAAATATCGCTATACACTCTTATTATTGACGGTAAACCACTAATAATTTCAGCAGGTCTTTGACCGATAAATGTACCCTTAATTTTTTCAAGATTACGGTTTTCAAAACCAATAATTCTCAAGAGCTTTTCAGACAATATCAAACTATGAAAATTCGTGTTACAAGTATCCTGACAAATTCGTTCAATTTCTATAAATCCTTCACATTGTATTTTGAATTGTAAGTGATTTTTCATATTAGGTAAATTATTTATTTCTTGTAAAAGATTTTCCATATCTGTATAGATTCCTGGTGATAAGTGTGCAACAATATCCTTTTCTGTTGATTCGTGTCTCAAATCATGTGATAAAAATGACTCAATTGTTTTTACACAAGCCATACCCTCATAGTTATCGATAGAAATATACTGAAATGTGTGGGGTATCTGAATCTCACAAAGAGCTACAAACCACTCACCATGTAAATAAATATTTTGTGGTAACTGTCTTGTAAAATGTGTTGTTTTGTTTTCAGGAAACACATACACAGTGTTGTTACTAGATAATACGATATAAAATTGCTCCCTCATTATATCTTTTTCAAATTGTTTGCGGAAACCCAGGAATTAAATTTATCAGAATAGCCTTTCCAACTTACAGAATATTTTTTGTTTTTCCCTTTACCTTTAGTTTTTAGAATCTTATCTATTTGAAATGATTCGGTCTACAAATCTTTTTGTACTCTGGAAAGTTGTTCTCCGTAGAAAAAACCTTCGATTGGTGCACCGTCATGATCTTCCAAAGTATATACAGGTGGTTGTTTATCAGAAGATATACATATAATTCTGAATAATTCCAAAGTTCAACTACTTTCGTATGTTTTCTTGAACACTAGTTTGGCACGACTAACACGCACCAAGTCACCCATCTTGTATTTAGGATATCGGATACGAGTCGTATTGTATCGTTGGGCGAGGTTTTGGTGTGCTTTTGCGGCATTGTACAAATTACCTTTAGCAGGAAGCATTTTAGTACCAGAATGCCCAGAACAAAGCATCAACAATTTTTCGTAAAATATCAATATATCTGTACGTATTTGTATGAGTAAAATATCGCCATAATCGACACTTCAATGTTCTATTAAACCTTTCCACCACAGCTGCTTTAATATCAGGATTTCTAAATACACGGTAATTTATACTATTCTTTTTCAAAACTTGTTGCATCTTCTTACCGAGAAATTCTTTACCTTTATCAGTTTGAAAAAGCATTGTGACACTTCAAAAGCTGTAGCGACACTTTTCGATGTTTTGTTACGAATTGGCTCAATCCATGCAAATTTTGATAAAACGTCTATAACCACAAGTAGATACGTGTTGCCATCGTTATAGGTTTTTAATGATCGTAAATCAACGAGATCTCCTTCCCACACATCAAAAGGATTACGAACGTCATAAGTCCTGTGTGGGAAATGACGACGTACAGGCTTATGTAGAGTATAAGCATCCTGACATTCCTGACATTCAAGCCATTTGATAATTTTTTTGCGATCATGCTTTTTAGCAACTGTTTTTAAAAGGTTGTATGCACCGGCATAGGCTGGTGATTTCGGTGGCCGATAAAAAAAATTATTTAACGTTTTTTCCATTTATATTATTCTTAAAATTTTTTAGTTTCTTTTTTACGTTTTTTTTAATTATTTTTTTAATGTACAGAGAAAACTTGTCAAAAGTTATTTTACTAATCATACAACAAGTTGTGACCAAAGCCACACTTCTCTCGTTTGTTGTAGCTGTTTCAGATGACAAACGCGCAAAAGCACGCTTGGCCAGCAAACAATCAGCTTTGCTACGATCGCCACCACTGTTTGCATATGCTATATCATGATCACGACAATAATCGTCAAGCGGGTTGACACCTTTCTCACCTTTCGCTAATCTTTAGTTTAGACGCGTATCAGGTCCACAAAAATGGTACCCCGGAGCATGTATTTCAAAAGGTAAAAGATTGATTAAATTATTTACAAGACTTGATTCTGGGTGTGTGATCAAATCTTATTCAATGTTTACTCCAGGCGATCCCATGAAAGAATACGTACTTTTGTAACGTGCCTAGGTGTTTCTTCGGGACGTAATCTTTTTCTCAACTTTCTTGGAGTTGTTCTATCGGATGGTTTTTCGTTTATTTCTTCGCTATCAGACTGTTGAGTTTCTTCCTCGCCGCTGGCAGATTGTGGTGAAGAAACAAACTCCCAAATTTTATTGTTAACAATAAATACTCGTGGTATATTTGCTTTACGAAGTACTTGGGCAAACTGACCTTAACCATTTGACAACGGCTGTTTTCTATTTCTCACAGTATCGTTAATCAAGTCTACTATGTTTCCACCTTTGACGATACTGCCATCTATGGTAATCTTACCACGAGCATCCCATGTGACATCACCAAAATCATGCAATCGTTGTAATAACTGTTTTAAATTGAAACTTTGGTGGTACACAGTTTATTATGCTCTCATTGCTGTTTTCTTCATTGGTATCTTCGTCGACATTTACTCTGTCTCCTTCCAATACCAATGTATCTCCAGGGGTATTTACATTACTCGCTTGAAACTTGTTTGAATCATTTTTCTTTTAAAATACATAAAACGCTCCAATGCTTGATGGTACATTGCATATTTTTCACGATCATCTTGAATTGAGGTCGAATTTATAATTTCGCTCATTTCTTTGTCTAGTCACGACGTAAGTTTTGCATGGTAGCCAATTTCTCATTTGATAAGCGATGCTGCATGTTGTTTATACTTTCTTCAGGGATCAAAATCATTTTTCTTGCACGCTCCATAGTTTTATCACAGGTGCCAATATGACATGTAAACAAGTCTGGTATTTATTAATCAACTTCTTTTTATTTTTCAAACTTTGCGAAGAATCAGTTAATTTTCTTATAAATAAAACGTACTTTTTCAATTTATTTTCATAGTTTTTGTTCAAAGGCACGTTACCACGTAAAATATTTAAACCACATACGCAAATGAGAATAGCAAGTTTTTTATCTGCTTCACGTAATAAAACACGTCGTTGATTTTTATCGAAATCAAGCAGAGATTTTAAAGTATTTAAATTTTTTTGTCCAAGATGCTTACGTCTACTCGAACCCATTACAAACGTATGACTGGTATATTGTTTCCAAGTTCGCTACCTTTTATAGATTTCTTGAGAACACAAACATAGTGATATTTATCATACGGAAATATATTACTACGAAAACGACAATTATCAGGTGTATCTTGACGTAAGTCAAGTAATAAATAGGAGTGTGCATGTTTAGTTGAATCAAGATAAGTCTCTTGTAGAAATTGTAGATTTTCAGGACACACTTGGCGAGCTAGATACTGTATCTGAGATTTATCCCTACGGTTTTTTAAAATAACTATATAATAAGAATTTAACGAGATTTCACGTTGGCCCTTGTGGAAAATATTTTGCGTGATGAATATTACGCTTAAATTATTATGATGACTGCCCTTGGTAAAAAGATTGGCAATAACAACCACCCCAAAAATTCACGCATTAAGTCGTCTATAATTATCAATTTTGGCCTGGGGTCGTGGACAAAGTCTGAATTTTTGGGTAAACCCCCATGAAATTCGATATCATCACCCAGTTCTTTGTACGTTGATTTCCATTCGGAATAGTAAACTATTATTCAATCAAAGTGCACGTTACTCATAATATCTATATGTTTTAAAAAGTTTTTAACAAACACAGTTTTCCCACATGATGTGGGACCTCAAACCATAGATGTCCAAGGATGTTTCCACCGTGGATCTATGACAAAAACTGTTTCATCAAAACAGATAATATTTTTTATAATCTGCTCAAGAAATCAGATTGCTGATGAACTGACAAGCTAATTTGAAGTGACAACCTAATTTGAAGTGGTAAGCTAATTTGAATTGATAAGCTAATTGAAGTGATAAGCTATTTTGTAGCTACAAAACTTGTGATAAACGCGCTCAACGTGTACCAAAAAGCTTAATATGAGTCGAAAAGCTTAATGTGAATCAATAAGCCTAATGTGAATCGAAAAGCTTGATGTGTTATATCAAACTATTTAATGTACTTCGTGAACCTTTCGCCACTACCACCACCACTTTCGATAGATTTATTTATGCTAAGTTTATTACTTTAAAATAGAGATAATTAAGAAACAAGCAGATTTTTAATTGAAATATAATTAATTTATTACGGTCATATATCTTGCGTGTCAAAGGTAAGGAAAAACAAGATTGATATTTTAATACATTTATTGATTAATATTTTTGTTCATAACATGATCAATATCCTTCAACTGTAAAGATGCAAGTTCATACATTAAAATATAGGCATCATCTATTAGCATACTTAAATTATATTTTTTCAAGATTTTATGTAACTTATTAACATTATGGGTATAAAATGTGCTTGTTATAGAATGTACATCATAAAACGTAAACTGTGTGTATTGTGATAATTGATTTTTTTCTTGTAATTTCTCTTTCATGTAGCTACAAATTTCATTAAATACATATTTTATATCTTTGCACACATTTAACAGATATTTAATCCTATTGTCTACGTTTCTAGAGATGTGTTTGAGCTGATCACAGATTGTTTTATTATACACCAATCTTGATTGAAAGCTTTTCTTCGTTGGTGGATCACCTGTATGACTTTTCTCTTGTGTTTCGTCTATCAGCTCAAAAGCTTTATCAGAAAAACTTATTATGAACCTTATTAAAGCTAGTACCACAAGATATCTTTTGATCAACCATTTCGTTTCCTTCAGATTCAAAGAATTCGTTAATCTTTCTTCAAAGCAGATCCACTCGGTATGCGAAACTGGAATACCTGCAATATTTTGACCACTTAGACGAACAACAGGTTTGAAATCACCACAATCAATAACATGGCCTCCCAGACCAACTGTAAGTTTCTTACAGTACGATTTATTTAATCCATATAGCATTGATAGTACTTGGCGACATTGGAACTTTGATTATTATTGGAGTTTTGATTACTATTTTGAGCAAACATTTGTCAGTATTATCATGCTTTAGTAGGATCGAAGATTGAATTGACATATAATTAAAGTAGCCCCTTTATATATAGTATCCATACACACTCACACTCTAACAACCCTTCCTAATCTTTGAGAATGTAATCACTTCTAGTTTCGCGTCTACGTCCGCGTCCGAGTCCGCGCGTGTGTGTGTCTGTCTGTGTGTGTGTGTGCCTGTGTATGGGTGTGCGTGTCTCTGTGTGTGTGTGGGTGTGTGTGTGGGTGTGTGTGTGGGTGTGTGTGTGGGTGTGTGTGTGTGTGTTTGAGAGAGAGAGAGGGTATGGATCTTAAAAGTGTTAATAAACCATTAAATTAATTATACGTATAATGATTTATAAATTTTAAGTATTTTTTACGTTATGAACCATTTAAAAATCATTCTTAAAATAAGAAACGACAAGTATTTTACAAAACTTCAAAAGTATTTATTATCATAATAAGATATATTTAAAAATACTATTAAAGAGGTCATAGGTTTATAAGAAAATAATGAATTTATTTTGATGTGTTTTTATTCAGCTTCAATTTTTCAATTTCACTTTTTAATTTATTAATTTGATTCTGTTGTTGTTCAAACTTTCGCTCGAAATTTTGATTTAATAATGATAAATTTGTTGTAATTTTATTTAATTGTTTACATAGATTATCTTTTTTTCTAAGTAATTTTTCTGTATGATACACATTACAGTCAAGAATAAGTTTTATGTATTTATTACTTTTTTCTAAGTCATCTAAATTTTATAAATCTCTATTGATTGCTTCAACAATATTGAATAATGAATTTTCATTGGTCCAATGATCTTCGTCATATGTTTCGAGTGTGTCGACTCGTTGAATGACATTTAAAATTGTCATATGTGTACGACTTTCATCGAAGACCATATTGAAATCAGGTTTCATCTAACAAGTTATTTTCCATTTTAAAGTTTACCTTGTAACAATATTAACGATTTAAGAAAGAGTGGTAGTATTTAATACTTTAAAAAGAACTCACCTTAACGTATGATAGAAGTATGTCTGGATGATGAAGTGTATTTCTACGATCGCTCAAACCAAATTTTTATAAGTATGTGTGCTGAAACAGTGTACTGGTTGAACTAATCCTTGATAGTTTCTGGGCGTAGACAAACTGAACTGTGGTGTAAATTTCGTTTAAGGCGGGTTATATACACACACCAAAGAGCATAGAACTACGGATATTACGGTGGGGCAGTATAAAATAATGCAGAGCAACGCAGCGAAATTTCGAGGAATAGACACTTTTGAATTTCAAAAGTCTAAAAACATAAACGCAGCTTAATAGATTATAATGAAAAATCAACGAAAAATCTTTTTAAAATACTCAGAATTATAAAAAATTACATAAAATAATTTTTACGACTAACAAGGAAAGGATACTTGGTGTCCGCCTCCGATTTTCATAAAACTTCGCATATGACTAGAGTGTCAAAAAATATTCGAAACGTATTTTTTTTTATCTGCGGAAAAACATATCTAAGGGGTGAAAACCGCCCTTAAAGTTCACCCCCAAAAACCGTTTCTTTTTAAAATCTCAAGATGGAATCGGAATTTTTTAATGAAACGAACACGTATTTGTTTCTTATGAAAAGTCGAGTTTTTCGGCACAGTTTTAATGCTGGGGGGTTGCATCCCCTATTTTTTATAAAGGTAACTATGATATTTTCCCTTGTATTTTTGATATAAAAACGTTTTAATGAGCTAAATTTGATTGAAAATTGCCATGCTATAAAGAAAATTGAAAATTATAGTTGACCTGTTTCGAGATTTAAAAATAAAAACACGTTGACGGGGTGAATTACCCCTAATTTAATTAATCACCTTTTTCTTAGCGGCTGCCTCCGATTTTCATGAAATTTTGCAATTGGTTAGAGTATCGAAAAATATTTGACACGTATTTTTTTTTATCTATGGAGAAAGACATCTGGGGGTGAAAAACACCCTTAAAGTTCACCTCAAAAACAGTTTTTTTTAATATCTCGAGATGGAATCGAAATTTTTTAATGAAACCAACACCTATTTGTGTCTTATAAAAAGACGAGTATTTGGACACAGTTTTAATGATAAGGGGTTGCACCCCTATTTTTATGGGGGTAAATTTTTCACCCTGTTTTTAAAATAACAAAGTTTTGACGAGCCATATTTGATTAAAAAATGCCATGTTGTAAAGAAAATTAAAAATTATAGTTGACCTGTTTCGAGGTTTAAAAAACACATAGAAGGGGTGAGCTACCCCTACTTTAGTTATTTATCTTTTAGTGATTATAAAAAATTGATCACAACATTCTTTTTGATTTTTAATTTTGAGATGCTTATTTCAAATCATATTTTACGTGAAATACTAAAATTGACTACTAAAGTTTAATACATTAAATGAAAATTTGCAAGAAAATTTTTAGCCATTATTTTTTTTTTTGTTTATGAAATTAATGATGAAATTATTTATAAACAAAGAATTTTTCTGGGTAAAATTCTATTCAAAATTCATCTTTTTTTACATTATATTGGGATAATATTTCATTTCTCGTATTGATACTTGTATTGTTGATGTCATAAAAATTTAAGTTTTTTTTTATCAACGAAGGTTTCATTCTTACCGAAATATGCAATATAATTATAATTATATTAAACTTACATTACAATTTTCAATGTCATCACGCTTCTACGAATATTTTTTTCGCGACGACATTTATAAAAATATTGGTAAGTTAAAAATAAACTGAACACGAGATAATTCTCGAGTATCAACTGATGAGATTCTGCAGGGGTGATTATAAACAAGGGCAATCTGACTGCCATAAATATTAATTATTTTAATTTAATTTATAAGACTGTAAGACCGATGGAAAAATTCTCATCAGTTGATAGTAAATTGCAGTCGACATAAGTAATATTTTAATGAATTCTCGAGTAAACAAGAGATATTTTTATTCGAATGTGGTCAGTTTGTAGTATTTCTTTGTATTGACTACACGCTAGTTACTAAACTGATTACATATTGTTGGTGTTTATACAATTGTTTAAATTGATATGATTATACATTTTATTACATACTCTTCAAAAAAACATTTTAAATTACGCATTGAGGATACAGAAAAAATATTATTAAAAAGGGCTTGTAAGTATTGCTATTTTATTTTTACTCATATGGACGAAACGTTTAAACAAATAAGAACTTTCTTGAAAAAAAATAAAATAGTTTAAATATTAAAATGATATCTAAAGTCAAATTGTAAGTTTGATTAAAAGAAGTGATATAATGTAAATAGGATTATTATAAAAACGTAAAATAAAATAATGATTCTAATAATGTTCAATTTATTAATATAACCATGATAAGAATAATGTTTGTAAAAAAACATCGACTTGTTTTCATTTTTTTTTCTAGAGTTAATACAATTTATAATATTTATTATGTACATAAATATCATATCATGATATATTAATAAATTTTTCGTTTGCCTTTTATTGAGTGTATGTTAAATAATTACAATTATCTAAAAAAGTCGTCAGATTTTTCAACCCAAATATCTCACAGATACTATAACAAAAATGATCCACAAAATTTCTGAAAATTATCTCCGCACAAATCGAAGGCCTGAAGTCGAGATTATATCAAATAAATGTTTACAAATTAATTTTTTAATTAAAGCACGGGGTGGCCGGTAAAGTTTCTTATTCTTATTCGACATGCCCTCCATAACTGTTTTAAATAAAACTAGTATAATATTTTATTGTAATGAATATCTTGCCCATTTAATACAATTAATAAATAAAATTAATGAAATCGTATGAGTGTGCGTGTGTAAGCGTGTGAGTGCGTGCGTGCGCTTGAGTGTAAATACATATATTCAATTTCATTATTTTATGTATTTATTATATTAAACTGGCACGATTTTCTCTACCATATAATAAACAAATAAAATAAATTAAATTATTTGTGTGTGTCACATAATATTGTAGTAATTATAATATTTCTATTTCAGTGAAACATAACTTTATTTTAAAAAGAAGAGCAGATCAAACGCGCGCTGCGCGCGCGGAGATGAACTATGCATTGAATACAATACTCAAAAATGGGAAAATAACCTTATAAGAAAAATATAAACAAACAACATTACGTTGCCATGCACATAGCTACAGCATGGCTACGCTTCCGACCAATCAGATTACGAATAAAACGTGAAATAACATAGCCATCAATTTTAATAAAGGGGATAAAATTATGAAATATCTGAAATAAAAGTAAGTTCAATTGACGATCATGAAAATAAAATAAAGTTATTTTAAGTAAAATAATAATTATAGAATAAATAACCTACGGCTGTTGTTTGAACGCCATTGCCTCAAATAAAATTAAAAAGTGGCTATTAATCCACTGGTTGTCATATCTTAATTATCTATAATCTTTAATCCTAACAATGTTAAAATTGAAGAATCACAAGCTAACGAACAAGAGATAACTTTATATCATGTAATAGAAAATATAATAAAGGAGAGTGTAAATTACAATTTACATACAGAAGAAGAATATACTTTACTTTTTGAGGATGACTACAGTGATACACTTCCACAAGATATTGAAGAAGAGGATGAATTAAATAAAGATTATGAAGAGGTTCCTACTTGTTTACCGAATGAAGAAGATGTAGACTTCGAATATAAGAAACAGGCAGTGCAGTGTTGGCAAAGTGGAAAAAGAAAGCCATTATCCTTGACAAGTGTACAATCGAAGAATATGTGACGAATTCAATTTTTCAAAATCATCTTATTGCTACCATATTTTTGGACTATTTGTTTATTGTCTTTAAGAAACAATCTTATGTATTAATAATTCTTGCCTTGTGCTACAAAAGCACATTATATAAAACCCGGAAACTTTAGTGAATAATACAGAGAAAATTGAATTCGGTGAGAATCGGGCTATCGGCGTTTTTTTTCTCGCACTGTTATCTGCCGCGCCGAGTCTATGGTACGTTAATAGATTTCAACACCATGGACCGCGAGCTAGACGAGCGAGAAAAATAAAGCCATAAAATCGATAAGGGCCGCTCGACAAAGGGGGAACCGCAAAAGATGATCATCTTTTGCGCTTCCGAAAAATTTTCTTAAATACCCGGAGAAACATACCCTGGGCACTCAGTTATTCTTTTGTCGAGAGACCGTTCATCGTCGCGTGAAGAGCCGGCGCAAACGTGGAAGCATAGTCCGGACATCAGTGCCCGAAAATTTATTTAGTGTTACAAAGATTAATCCGCACTAGACCGATGAATCAGAATAAACTGCAAGTCGGCAGAGCTTAATTAATAGATACATATCATATTATACAACCTCGACTAACGAGAGAACAAACAGGAGCAAGGACTCTGTAATATTGTAAGTAAATAAAATCCATTATATATATATATATAATTAGCGTTGTTTAATTAAAATAAATCCTTCTCTTATTTTCCTACCTTCCTTGGGGAAGGGAAAGGTTATAAATCCACAAAGAAGAAAATAGAAATTTCACATAGTAAAAATTAGTTCTCTTATGATAAATAAATAAGTATTAAGTCCAAATAATTTTGGTGGTGTCATCCTGACATTAGATTTATATACCTATAGATTAAATATAAATTAAATAAATATTGAATTACAAACTAAAAATAATCTTATTAAAAATAATGTTCTCTGCGGACGTCACAGAGAAATGAATTGGTGTCAGAAGTGGGATCCAATAACCTGGAAAAAGAGAAGGAAATTATATTATAAAAAAAAAAAACGCATTAAATATTATACTAATAGATTTATGTAAATTAATTACAAAAATTGCATAATCTATCAAATATACTTATTTATTTACTAATCACTGTTTCAAATTTATTTTCCAAATAACATACTCTCTTTTTCGCTTTCACTACTGTACGTTCCCGCGTCGTTAGAAAAAATTATTATATATATAAAAAAAAAAAAAAAAAAAAAAAAAAAAAAAAAAAAAATTTTTTTTTTTTAAATTGGAAAACGAAGGGATCTCCTCGTCGCACATTCTCTCATAACTCATATGCACATACTCCAGTTTTCGCTTTCCTGCGAATTCAAACGCTAACTAGCGTTTCTCGATAACGCTGAGGGCGTTCCGAGGGAGGAAAACATTTTTATCAATCACTTACAATCATAACTCCAGTTTTCGCTTTCTTGCGAATTCAAACGCTGATCAGCGTTTCTCGATAACACTAAGGGTGTTCCGAGGGAGGAAAACATCTTTTTCACCGGAGATGCCTAACCAGCATCCCCTTTTACCATAGGCGATCCCTTCGTCACACAAAAAAATATATACATTCATTTTATAAAAAAAAGAGGAGAAAAATTATTTGTTTTTATGAAAAATCGCGGAAGTAGCAAAAAGAGAGGAGGTAAGAGGAAACAACAAATAAGAGCAGCATTAGAAATTGGAATTCCACCAGAAACGGTTGGACTATTCATCGAGTTAGAAGAACTCAATAAATTTATTAAAAATGCCGAACGAAGACTTAACGAATATAAGCAGGCATCAGACGATTCAGGATGCACTCCTGACGTCAATGGGCGAGACGCTAGCCCTTCAACAGGGTCTCCAAAATATTGGGGACTATAATGGAAAGAACATGCCGTTGAAGAACTTCATACAGGACGTCGAGAGCGGGCTCGAGTTAGTACCAGCCACACTACATAGAGCATTCTTTAAATGCGTGCTCTCAAAATTAAAGGACACGGCACGAGATGCCGTGAATGGAAAAACTATAAATAACGTCGGAGACCTCAGAGATGCATTGAAGCAATATTTCTCTCCGAAGAAAACATATCCAGCCTACTGCTCGGAACTAAATCACTGCAAAATGAGAAAAGGGGAAACAGTTTTAGAATACTTCGCCAGATTGAAGAAAATTGCGGACGGAGCAACCGCCGGACTAACCGAAACCTTCGAAGCCGACCAAGTGGCCATCATGAATAATATGCTGTCTGGAATTACCTTAGAGGCCTTCAAGCGAGGACTGACAGACGAACTAGCATATGCAGTCACCCTTGGGGAACCAGCAACACTAGAAGAGGCGATGAAAATAGCACAACGCATTGAGACTATGATGAAGGGAAAGGATCAACGAACAACCATTAATTTATTAAACGAAGGAGGCCAATCGACTAAGGAGGAACCTACGAGGTCAACAGTCGCTGCTGTCACTCGTGAACCAGAGGCCGATAATAAGAAAATTTGGGATCGCCCCGCAGAAACGACGGAGCAACCAAAAAAATTATATACACCAGGCCCTAAACACAATTATAGAGGAAATAGAAATTTCAACAACGGAGGCCAAAATTACGGAAATTATCCATATTTCCCTTCGTACCCACCCCAAATGTACATGCAACCACCGTGGATGGGACAATACCCTTACATGCCTCAACCAAGCTGGCCGCCGCTCGCACCGCCCCAGCCACGAGAGGTACAATATCGAAGTAACAATCAGGGACATTTAAACTTCCCATCCGCTCCCCGACAGGACGCCCGGCAGAGCGAGAAGAAGATAGAGGAGCGTCCCGCCCAAATAAGGCTTTTATCGGCGGAACATGTTCTGAGAAACGACAGTGGAAAGGAGAACCTCCCATCGTCCGACTGTCAGCACCAGAACTAAAGGAACAAACACATTTCTTAATCGACACAGGAGCCGAAGTATCGATCATACGCCTAACCGCACTTCATCCAAAAACTATGATCGATACCTATAATGCCATTAAATTAACGGGCATTACCAACTCCGAAATAAATACAAAGGGAACCGTACAACTCACCATCAAAAATACTCCGACCATTTTCCATGTTATTGGGGAAGAACTGCCACTGCCCGTGGACGGAATTTTAGGAATAGGGTTTCTGCAACAAGAAGCGGCAGAATTATCTTTTCACCACGGTACAATGGTACTCGCAAGTGACCCTATAAAGCCGATACCTTTTCAAGAAGTCACGGAGAAAAACTATTTCTTAGGACCAACACTCGAACCGATAGAAAACCAATACGAGTATACTACACATATACTCCCAGCGAGACAAAGAACTCTAATTACTTTGAAGATCGACGATACAGCTTTAGAGGAAGGATACCTTTCCCGTATTAAAGCTATAGAGGGGATTTTTATGGGAGAAGCAGTCGTAAAAATAAAGGATAATCACTGCAAAATATTTGCAGTAAACACACTCGAACAGGACGCAGAAATCAAAGTTCCAACTCAGATGATTCATCCATTTGAAACCTTTGACGAGTCAGACGATTGTTTTGAAGATGAAGAAAGCCAAGGAGAAATACTAGACGAAAAAAATCGGGCACAACAAGTTATAGACCTATTACGTTTAGAACATTTAAATCAAGAAGAAAAAGATCACGTTTTATCACTCGTGAAAGAGTACCCAGATCTTTTCCATTTACCTGGCGACTTGCTACCTGCTACTGATGTCCTTCAACACAGGATTCCAACAAGTGATGATTGTCCCGTAAATACCAAACAATATAGGTATCCAACCATTCATCGAGAAGAAATACAAAAACAAGTAGATAAATTACTAAAAGACGGGCTGATTGAACCCTCAACAAGTCCCTACAATGCACCGTTATGGATAGTGCCCAAAAAGAGCGATTCACAAGGAAAACGGAGATGGAGACTAGTAATCGACTACAGAGAATTAAACAAGAAATCAGTCATACCCTCTCAACCACTCCCTAATATCACAGAAATTTTAGAACATCTCGGAGGAGCAAAATACTTTTCGGTATTTGATCTTGCGAGCGGTTTCCACCAAATAGAAGTTCACCCAGACGACCGACATAAAACAGCATTTTCCACAGGAAATTTACACCTACAATGGAAAAGACTCCCATTCGGACTAGCTGGATCACCCGGTACATTCGCTCATTTAATGAGTTTGGTATTAATGGGACTACAAGACTCAGAATTATTTGTGTATATAGACGACATTATAATTTATGCCGATTCTCTAGAGGAACATGGTAAGAAGGTAAAGCGACTGTTCGAAAAATTAAGAAAAGCGCATCTTTCTTTGCAGCCAGACAAGTGTGAATTTTTGACCACAGAAGTAGAGTTTTTGGGACACATCGTATCTAACGAAGGGGTAAAACCTGACCCAAAAAAACTGTCTGCCGTAGAAAATTTCCCAACGCCTAAAAGTCAAACCAACGTTCGCCAATTTTTGGGTCTAGCCGGTTATTATCGTCGCTTTATCGAAAATTTTTCGGCACGTGCAAAACCTTTGTCGGATACTTTAAAGAAAGGTTTAACATTTAAATGGGAAGAGATCCAACAGGCTGCATTCGAAGACTTAAAAAGGGCACTATGCAGTCCCCCAGTGCTCGAGTACCCAGACTTTTCGCAGAAATTTATTCTAACAACAGACGCTTCAGACTATGCCCTCGGGGCAGTATTAAGCCAAGGTAAATTGGGGGAAGAACACCCAATCGCATATATGTCAAAATTGATGAATCCAGCACAGAAAAATTATGGAACCACAGAAAAGGAATGTTTAGCTATAATTACCGCAGTAATGCATTTCCGACCGTATTTGTACGGTCGAGAATTTATTTTAGTAAGCGATCACGAACCCCTTCGTTGGATTGATTCCGTCAAAACTCCGTTACAACGTCTCATACGTTGGAGAACAAGGCTTAGGGAATATTCATATGAGTTCATACATAAACCAGGGAGACTAAATACGAATGCAGATTCTCTCTCTCGGAACCCAGAAGAAGTACCAGCAGTGATGCTGCCAAATTCTAGTGCAGGACGAGCAAAGGTATTAAGCCGATCAGCTACCTCTAGCCTAGCGGAGAAATTGCCTGCACCAAGAGGGAGAAAACCAGGGTCCAAAAACGTACCCTTACCCCCTCCCCCTGCAGACATGTCTAAACTTGGAGGAACCATTGGAGAAAGAGTGCGAGCTCGCAAAGCACTCGCGCAACCTCCAGCAGCATTAGAGAAACCTAAAGGAACTCTAACAAGGAAACCCGTAATGCAACCTCCGAGGACAAAACAAGCCTTAGGTGGCCTGCCAAACTTGTCTAACCACGACTCAGGAAATGAAATTCCACCAGAGCCAACCAGACGGAGGGCAGGACTACCCTCGTTAGTCCCTAGTAAGTTGCCATTTATTCAAGAAGACTACGAAGGGTCCTCACACGACGAACCCACGGATCCCAAGAAACAAAACCCCAACGTGATAGGTCTACCCCAAATTCCCTCCGACGAAACGGAATTGGGACACAGCGACTTATCTAACGACGACCTCTATCGGATTGCGCCGAGAACTTCAGAGGAGACTCCTTACTTCCCGAAGAGAAACCGAAGGATTTCAGATGAACTTTGGTGGGACGAAGGGCAAACACGAGCGCATGTGGGCACTCCGCATTTCCGATCCACCCCAATTGAAGAATCGACAGGAACCGAAACAGAAAGTGAACCACCCCATACACTACCAAGAATTGAAGAAGAATCAAACGAAGAAATAACGATTGAAAATACGGTAAAACACGGGGAGGCAAATACTATCCCTCCAGAATTATTTTATCCCGATATCATGAGGACTCCAACCTCGAAATTCAAGATAAAATTTTCAAACGAAAGTATAACAGAAAAACCCGGTAGCATATTACATTTTACATCAGCCGATGGAGAATTCACATCCACAACAGACAAACTGCTAATCGATCTAAATTATATCGACTCCAAGGAATTCAAAAGAGTGAAAATATCTCCCGGAAAGGTAACCATTACACCAAGGGGAAACCATAAAATAATTACAGCAGCAGTAACACGCTCCTATTTAGACGAACCCACGGATCAAAATATCAAGAATTGCCTGAATGCAGTAGCCTCATGTATAAAAGAATATCAAATCGATATACTCCGGATATCAAAGGGTGGTGATAAAATCACCAAGCAAAACTTTAACAAACTCTTGCAAAATTTCAGACAAACCTGCGACCAATGTCCTTTTACACTACTAGTATGCTATGGATCCTCTATTTTTCCACCAGAGGACCACCAAATGGATATTATAAAGGAACATCACTGCAGCTTACTGGGAGGTCATAAGGGAATAGGGAAAACTTATCGACTAATCCGGGCCAGATATTATTGGCCTAGCATGAAGAGTGACGTACAAGACATCATACACAAATGCATAAGCTGTCAAAAACGGAAATTAGTCCGAATCAAAAATAAAGAACCTATGATCATCACGGACACACCGTACGAACCCTTTTACAAAATCGCCATTGACACGGTAGGACCCCTCCCTATCACCTCAAATGGAAACAAGCACATACTAACGGTACAATGCACATTCAGTAAATATTGCATAGCAGTCCCTATCCAAGATACAAAGGCCGTAACTATAGCAGATGCACTCGCGAACCATGTAATCACGTTTTTCGGAGCACCGCGAATCATATTATCGGACAGAGCGAAATCATTTATCGGAAAGGTCATGCAAGAATTATGCAAGATTTTCCAGATTCAACAAGTTACAACCTCTGGATATCGACCCCAGTCAAACGGATCACTAGAACGAAGCCACATAGTTCTAGCAGAATTCATCAAACATTATGTAGATAAATTCGAAGACTGGGACAAACTCGTACAATACGCAATGTTTTCTTATAACATAGCTGTACACGAATTAACGAACTTTTCTCCTTTCGAAATCGTCTTCGGAAAACAAGCCCGGCTCCCGAATCACTTCCCGGAAGAAGTAGACACCTATAATTCTTATTTAGGTGAACTTATAACCCGAATGAAAGAATTCAGAACAACAGCCAGAGAAAACCTAATAAAAACCAAAATAAAAACAAAAAATATTACGACAGAAAGGCGAAACAAGTAAAGTATGAGCCTGGCGATAATATATTCGTACAAAGAGAGGTGAAATCAAATAAATTCGACTCTCATTACGACGGACCTTATAAAATCAGCGAAATTCTCGACAAAAATAACATAATTTTTATAAACAACGCGGGAAAACGAACTCTAAAACACATCGATAAAATAAAACCCGCTTACATCTTTTTCCAACAATTCTGACAGCGACTACTCCGACCATTAAAATAAAAATATAATTTTTTTTTCAGTCACAGAAGACAAGAAAGAAAAGAATTATGAAGTTAACAATTATCCTGTTGCTTTTAACCACGATAAATCAAACCTGGAGTTTTTACGAGAACTTCAAAATAACCAATTTAGAATCTAATCCTGGAATCTATTTCGAAAAAGGGGCATCTATCAAAACGCTAGCAGAAAATTGGAAGATTTTAATCCGGTTAAACGCCACGATACCCTTAATCACACACCCGAAATTAAATTTATTTATCTATAATTTACACCATAGAACAACAGATTTACCTAACCTTGGCAGGAAAATCAGGGCCCTATACAAGGAAATCGCAGTCGTAAGAAATAAAACCAAAGAAATCTCCCAAACGCTTAAACTTATAACTACTTCATACACGCCGGAATATTATGCAACGCATACAGAAGAAAGGATTACCATCCTGCCAGATGAAAATTTGCATATAATTGACATCGTCCCCTCGTCAAGACACTCAAGGATCGAAGAACTAGAAAGAACCTTAAACGCAGAGACAACTCAATTTTGGAAAGATATCGACAACTTGAAAGGAAGACGCGCAAGATTTACTTTACTCGATCTTACATTACAAGGAGGTGCAGAAGCTATCCATTATGTCAAGAAATTTATTGAAGAATTACAATTCATAGTAAACAATATAATCCGCAACCAAATATCTAGCGACTTGATTAACAACAAAGACTTGTTAGAAATTTGCAACCAAATTAAAGAAAATCACAAAGAATATGAGATTCCTATTCCTATGGACTTACTTAGCGCAACCACCATGAGCGAAATAAGCACTCTAAAAACCGAATTTAGGAACGACAATATTTATATACTAACAATTTTTCCTCTGGTGTATACGAAGGAAGAAACTATATACAGAATGCACTCATTACCAGTAACACAGCAACAACAGGCAAATCTTTCTGCAATGGCATATATAATACCCAAGTCATCCTATCTAATCAAGGACCACTCTACGAACGCGTACGGATTTTCCGAAGACTCCCCTCTTAAGGAGTGCAAACGAATAAATATACAGTATATTTGTTCCCGCAGATTCACACAAGCTTCGACTACAAAAAATGTGAACTAACATTACTGGAGAGCGAACCAAAAATTTTACCTGCAGACTGTGACTTAGGTATAACCATGCACCCAGATACATTTTTTATACCACTACAAGAAACAACAGGATTTCTCTTCTCGACACACGCACCTACCAATATTTCCGTAAATTGCAATAATAATTACAAAGAAAACATTCTTATAAAAAATATGGGGATTATTTTTCTGAATACAGGATGCATTATCATGCACGAAACATCCACGTATGTTGCTATAACAAGAAACAATAATAACAATATGTATATAAGGAAAACTATGCTAGATATCGCCCAAATAGACGGGGCCATCTTCCAGAAAATCTTCTACCTACAGGAAAAGGGACACGACGCTTTTAATGACCGGAGCCTTCCTTTTCGGGACAGTGCTAAACTAAAGTCGATTCAACAAGATTTCATACAATACCGCCAAGCCGAATCCCTTCATATTAACACCACCATAATTTTAATAATTATGATAACCATTAATGTGACAATTTTTATAGGCGGCGGAATCACAATATTTTGCCTAACAAAACAATCCGTAAGGGAAGTGAAAATTGTCACTAGAGCAAGTATTGGTACGCCCGTACTCGCACATGTACCAAATAGATTCAAAATCGTACATTTTTCTGACCCCGAACAAATTCCAGCCGAAAGTCTTGTTTAGGAGTGTCCTTTTTCTGTTTCAGAAAAGAACAGAACTAACACAGAAAAGGAGAAAGGAAAATGGATCTTAGAAACCTACTAACTCTCATCATAATGATAACGGGGATCATGTGCTTCCCCAGTCACCAAATTACACAATTTACGCAAAATCCAGGGATTTATTACGAAAACATGCATAATTTACGATTTACGAAGGCACACTGGAAAATTGCAACATTTATAGATCTAGGAAAAATCTACCATGAGGGAGACTTCGTGACAGGACAATTTGAAATCTTAAACAAATCATGCCCGATAATTTTTATAAACTGCGAAGATCGATTCCTACGAGCATCATTGTTAATAGCTAAAAATGAGCAAGCAGAGGCTCTATATAAACAATTGTTAGAGGACACCATCGAGTTTACACACAAGAAACCTAAAGAAACAATCTATCCATCATCGATGATCAAACGCTCTGTGCCGTTTGGGTTTATTGGAAGTTTAAGTAAAACACTGTTCGGGACCTTAAATGAGGATGACGGACTCTATTATAATGATCAAATCGACGCTCTACTACAAAGTGAAAAAGAATTAGCCCACCTAGTACAACAGCAAGCACATCTTGCAACTAGTAAATTTAGCTATATTAGCAATACTTTAAAAGAATTGAAATCACAACAGGAAAAATTCTTTTTAACATCTCAATGGCTAGGAAAAGAGATGACCAGACTACAAAACCATGTTCATTTATTTAATTATACCCAACAAGTGACCGAATGGTTCAACACAGTAGACGCCGTCCTCAGCGCACATTTAGAAACCTACAGAACAATGCTAGACGTCATTCATGATGCTAGGCATGGAAAATTACACCCTGCCTTACTAAACCGCACACAACTACAAGAAATTCAACAGCACATACATGATGTAAACACGGCTTACGAGTTTCCAATTCCGAAAGAGTACATTCGCGCAGAACGACTAAGCGAAGTTTCCACAGTATATCTGGGCAGGATAGAAAATCGATTCCTCGTGGAAATCCATGTGCCGCTATTAGATAGGAAAGGTTATGACTTATACCGTATGCATCCTCCCCATCCCTCAGAATATCTCAGAAACCACGTTACCAAGCGCTTATATAATACCACGAGCAACATATCTCGCCATAGGAGACGACAAGGTGAGCCACACCTTTCTGAGTCCAGAACACCTTCGACTTTGCACGAAAACCGTGCACCATTATATCTGTGAGTACGAAGGTCCTATATACGAAGAACCTACATGCGAAAAGAGAATGCTTCTACAGCCAACTGCTGGAGCATTAAAAACATGTGACATCCGGTATACACCTAAACACTCAGATTTTTGGAGAAGAATAAACGCCGTAGACGGTTGGCTTTTTCCATAGGAACCGGAGGGGATCTGCAAATATATTGTCCAGGTGAAAGGGCAGAATTAAAAACATTAACGGGAGTAGGAATTGTACAATTTCGACCCCGGTGTTACGGGCGTTATAACTCCCTTACTCTGAACGGCATACACACAGTACAAGCCCCAATAAACTTCTTTTACTTACCAAAAATATCCCTAAAAATAAAAACCATCGCTCCTAACTTAGTAGAAGCCCATGACAACACAGACATACTCCCGCTCTTTAAACAAAATACCGCCGCTATAGGAGACTGGAGCACGATCGACGATGCCGACTCTCTCCACGATCTAGAGAACAAGGTACAAGAGATCCTAACGCGGAAAAGAGAACAGCGAAACACCGAAACAATAATACATTTCGGGATTGGGGCCCAAATTCTTTTGGCCTTAATATTTTCAACCGCTATAATCTTTATAGCTCGCAAGTGTCTCCAGCACTCAGGTATACTAAACCTTTTAACCTCCGTACCCGACATAAACTCCCCAGCGTATAAGGGAAAGACCCCAAATTTAAACTTAGAAAACCTCAATGAACCAGAGCACATCTACGACGAAGTAGCTGAATAACAACTTACAAGCCTAACTTCTAACGACAACGTACACTTTATACGTTCTTCTATAAAAAAAAAAAAATAAAAAAAAAATTTTTATAAAAAAAAAAATATATATGTACTTATTGTAGGGGAATTCCAGCAACAAAAAGGAAAGATATAAAATGGCACCATTAAACGAGGCCAGCCCACCTCTAACCGACGAAGAAGAATATGAAAGATACGGCCGCTTAGATGGAATACTACCCGAAGATTACCCATACCGTTACTCAGCACTCCTCCGATGCCGTTGTATCTCCATCATGCAAGGTGTAGGACCATTTTTAGCCACAGACCAGGTGGGGCACGTATTTTGCCGAACTTGTGTACTACAATACGGAGAAAGACCCCTAGCTGACGGAATTTTACGACCAGCTTATGGGTTTCACCAAATAATACTAGACATACCTCAACTACTCGCATGCGCTGTTTGCAGAATCCAGTTATTAAAAACCAAACCTGCAACTCAGTGCCGGGAATGCATAGAACAATTTCTAATATCAGAATCAGTTCTGATTCTCACTAAAAGGGTAGAGGTCATTACTCAGTGGTGATAAAGGGATAATAATAAAAAAAAGGGGACCCCCCCCTTTCTCTCTCTCCTTTTTCCTTCTACACACCGACACTCTCTCTCTATATTACATGAAAATTGCAGCAGATGGGTCATTTTTACAACGTCGATGCCGAGCTAGTGGATCATGAATACTCTATTGAAGACCCAGTGGAATTAACAGAAATAAACTGTCTTCGCTCCAGGGAAAGGAATGAAGTCATCATAGCAGACAAAAACAACTGCATATACTGCTGGGAATGTTTTTGAAAAACAATCATATCACACCTTCTGAATACGGAACTCTATTGATAAATGTACATTTACTAGAAACCAGCGAAGAGCTATCGACCAGCTGTGAAAACTGTAAGAAAACACTACTGACCTGGCGGTCGGCCATAACCTGCGAAAGCTGCCGACAAACGGCGACCGATGCCGAACTAGAACTGGCAGTGACACCATATATAAGAGTACCTCAATCGCACAATGACCGCCCATTAAAAATTTTATTAACTGAATCATCACATCTATAAGTACCAATAATAAACGGAAGAAAGGGAAGACGTCATAACAATCCAAATCGAATCCAGTAACAGCAACAACACCATGTACACTCTATACAAGGAACTCTTGAAATTTATGAGAATCTCTGACCAGGCTCTAGGAATCTTAAAAGAAAATGGGTTTACCTTTAAGCCTCACACT
This sequence comes from Torymus aiolomorphi, assembly GCA_036365515.1. NCBI lineage: Eukaryota > Metazoa > Arthropoda > Insecta > Hymenoptera > Torymidae > Torymus > Torymus aiolomorphi. Next base: position 167,391,597 of record CM070875.1, on the reverse strand, counting down.
TGTATTTATCGCCTAGAAAGAGATATCATACAACCATGTCTCATTTGTCACACTCCAAGCGACGCGACAACAAAGAAGATATTTATCTGGCAACCAGTAGACCATAAACCAGTGATACTATCCAGATGGGAAGAACAAAAACTAAAGAAACACCTAACAGTTGAACAATATGCTCGCCTGGCCTGCTTCTTAATAGTAAAAGAAACTTTAACAGACAAAATCCAGGATTGGAACCAACTCGATTTTTGATACAAAATAAAATAAATAAACATACCAAGAACTAAAGAACATCAGCCAGCCAGAAATCGTCAGCAGCAGCCACGCACCACCCACAATCAAAATAAAAAGGAAAAATTTGTTTTTTTTTTTTTTTTTGCATGCTAGTTATATACGTCATTAGTAAAATCAAAACACAAACATCTAAACTCACGCTTATAACCATAAACCAACTTGTTACAAGTGTAACTTTGAGATTACAAGTAACAACGCGCTATAATATCAAAAGGACTTATAGCCATAAGAGGGTAGAACAAATAAAATAAGTTAGAATTTATATACGTTGTTTTTTTGTATGCATGAATACGCTAAAGTTCTTTCTTCTTTTGCTTCCTATAACGAAAATATATATATAAAAGAAAAGGAATAACGGCAAGGGGCAAAGGAATTGCTGAAAAGAGTTTAAGGAAATGTTTTTTTTGCTTTCATACAAATTATTTTTCGACAATCCCAGTTTTAAGTACCGACATACACGCCAAAAAGTGAATAATCTTTTTGAGGGAACGGTTACCAGGAAGGTTAATGCGGAGAAATTAACACGCATTAAATGACTACGCATTATATATATATATATATATACAAAAAAAAAAAAAAAAAAAAAGGGAAAAAAATATACTCATTAAGCCACCTCGAATGCATGAGTTGATGCCCATTACCCTATCCTGGACGTGCCAACTCCTAGTCAACGCTCTACTAAATTGGGAGAAACGTAGTACAAATCTAACTCATTAACGACATATAATAGACCTTAAACTCGAGTTACGCAATGCCTATGAGCCATGCCGATGAGTAACTTAATAAATTATGACACAGTATAACCTCTCAAAAACATGCCCTAAGAAATAAGGAAAACAAATTAAAGGAAAAACTTTAGTTAGAAATAGAATGAATAAGTGAAACAATAGGGTACTCCCCGTACGATTCCGATTCATACGGTCGCCTCCATATCAAAGAAACGAAGCCGCAGCCATAAGCAACGACATCGCTACCACACCTATCAACCGGTTAAGCAACAAAACATAAGTAATAATATAATTTAAATTTAAGCAAATTCATTATATGGGAAATATACTTATTGCGTATTAAAATATAAATTAAGTTAATTCAAATTTTGTATATGTACTTATAACTATAAGAGAGTTCTGCTTAAATATCTTCATCAGCCAACTTCTCCAAAATAGATACAGCTAAAATTAAAAACACAATTCAAACGCTCAAAAATTATAAATACAAGATATATATACATATATATCTCGCTCTGTAAAGCAAACGCTCAGCTCATCGATATAGTTATTAATATCCGTGAAAAGCATCCAGTGCATTTCAAGACTCACCATGGCTTATCAAGAGCGAACACGTGAGTGAACGCTCGTGATAAGACATAAACACCTCCGGGCCGGATGCGTAATTCAGCTTGGGGAGTGTGACGAATTCAATTTTTCAAAATCATCTTATTGCTACCATATTTTTGGACTATTTGTTTATTGTCTTTAAGAAACAATCTTATGTATTAATAATTCTTGCCTTGTGCTACAAAAGCACATTATATAAAACCCGGAAACTTTAGTGAATAATACAGAGAAAATTGAATTCGGTGAGAATCGGGCTATCGGCGTTTTTTTCTCGCACTGTTATCTGCCGCGCCGAGTCTATGGTACGTTAATAGATTTCAACACCATGGACCGCGAGCTAGACGAGCGAGAAAAATAAAGCCATAAAATCGATAAGGGCCGCTCGACAAAGGGGAACCGCAAAAGATGATCATCTTTTGCGCTTCCGAAAAATTTTCTTAAATACCCGGAGAAACATACCCTGGGCACTCAGTTATTCTTTTGTCGAGAGACCGTTCATCGTCGCGTGAAGAGCCGGCGCAAACGTGGAAGCATAGTCCGGACATCAGTGCCCGAAAATTTATTTAGTGTTACAAAGATTAATCCGCACTAGACCGATGAATCAGAATAAACTGCAAATCGGCAGAGCTTAATTAATAGATACATATCATATTATACAACCTCGACTAACGAGAGAACAAACAGGAGCAAGGACTCTGTAATATTGTAAGTAAATAAAATCCATTATATATATATATATAATTAGCGTTGTTTAATTAAAATAAATCCTTCTCTTATTTTCCTACCTTCCTTGGGGAAGGGAAAGGTTATAAATCCACAAAGAAGAAAATAGAAATTTCACATAGTAAAAATTAGTTCTCTTATGATAAATAAATAAGTATTAAGTCCAAATAATTTTGGTGGTGTCATCCTGACATTAGATTTATATACCTATAGATTAAATATAAATTAAATAAATATTGAATTACAAACTAAAAATAATCTTATTAAAAATAATGTTCTCTGCGGAGGTCACAAATAGAAAAGTTAATTCCGATCGTCAATTGCGACGGTGGAAAGTACAAATTGAAGCAGGTGGTACCAGAAAAACTATTCTATATGGAATAACAACTTATGTACTTCAAAAAGTTAAAGAAGCGATAGAATCAAAAATGACTCTGCATGATATTGATATAAAAAGATGGGCTCTCGTAAAGAAAGCAGAACTACATATTCCGTGGTTTAAAGCTTCACATAGATGGATACAAATATTAAAAAAAAAACATCATATTGTTTCACGTAAAATAACAACATTTATTACTATGTCATCTACACAGAAGGCAATAGAAGTAGAACAACGCAAAGAAAATTTTGTTAACGATGCAAAAATCTCATTAAAGTACATGGTGCTCAAAACGTTTACAATTCTGATCAAAGTGGGTTCAATTTAGAGATACATAGTGGTCGCACTCTTTGTTATGAGGGAATTAAAAATGTAGAAAACATCATTCAGTCGGTACCTTCTACAACACATAGTTACACTATTCAACCAACAATATCAGCAGAGGGACAGCTTATGTCCCCGTTATTTATAATTTTGAAAGAGGCTCATGGGCAATTTGGACCTAAAGTAATGAAAACTTTATTGAAACCAGAAAATATATACGTAGAAGCATCAGCGTCCGTTAAATTATCCAAGGAACTATTTTAAATTTGGGTTCAAAATGTATTTTTGATTCACAGATTATCAAATCTTATATTGAAAACGATACCAAAAGGCACAACTGGTCAGATACAGCCTCTTGATGTATATGGTTTTCGATTATGGAAAAACTTTATAAGAAAATTATCAGGCATAACACTTCTTATGAATTATGATGCTAAATTACACGAGAGAAATAATATAATCAAACTACAATCTCTAACCCATAATCAATTTTCTTCACCAATATTTCAAAATATTTTTAAATATGCCTGGTATAAAAGTGAATACCTAACGAAAAAACCTCCAAGACATCAAAATCCAGTAGATTTCTGTTTCCATACTCAAGAGGAACCAATTTGCGACATATGTGGAGGAATTGCAGTCATACGATGTGCATAGTGTAAAAAGCTATTATGTTTTAAACATTTTTTCACAGATTATCATTATTGTCAAACGTATATTGAATAAAATTTGCAAATTCACCAATTTCTGTAATATTTATATATGTTACATTGATAAATCATCACATTGTACAAATTAATAAAAATGAAAACAAGTTTTCGCTCATAATCTAGTAATAATAATGTTAATAGGGGTAGCTATCCCCACTAAAATTAAAATATTTTTTATTTTTTTAACTTTTAATAGTAAATATGGGTCAAAATAAGCATTACAAAATTAAAAATCCAAAGGAATGTTATGATTAATTTTTTTAATCACTAAAAGATAAATAACTAAAATAGGGGTAGCTCACCCCTTCTATGTGTTTTTTAAACCTCGAAACAGGTCAACTATAATTTTTAATTTTCTTTACAACATGGCATTTTTTTACCAAATATGGCTTGTCAAAACTTTGTTATTTCAAAAACAGTGTGAAAAAAATTATATTTACCCCCATAAAAATAGGGGGTGCAACCCCTTATGATTAAAACTGTGTCCAAATACTCGTCTTTCTATAAGAAACAAATAAGTGTTAGTTTCATTAAAAAATTCCGATTCCATCTCGAGATATTAACCTTTAGAGGACGGGATGGCCCCTATACGGGCCATGCCCATGATCGACCCTTTACATGTGTTAGTTTTGAGATGTGAGGCATCACAAAAACTCGATTTCTATAGAAAAGTGAGAGAAAACAGTAAACCCAAATCCCCGTCCTCTAAAGGTTAAAAAAACTACTTTTGGGGGTGAACTTTAATGGTGGTTTTCACCTCCAAATGTCTTTCTCCACAGATAAAAAAAAAAATACGTGTCAAATACTTTTCGATACTCTAACCAGTTGCAAAGTTTCATGAAAATCGGAGGCAGACACTAACAAAAAGGTAATTAATTAAATTAGAGGTAATTCACCCCGTCGACGTGTTTTCATTTTTAAATCTCGAAACAGGTCAACTATAATTTTCAATTTTCTTTATAACATGACAATTTTCAATCAGATTTACCTCATTAAAACATTTTTATATCAAACATACAAGGGAAAATATCATATTTACCCTTATAAAAAATAAGGGATGCAACCCCCAGCTTTAAAACTGTGCCGAAAAACTCGACTTTTCATAAGAAACAAATAGGTGTTGGTTTCATTAAAAAATTCCGATTCCATCTTGAGGTATTAAAAAAAAACGGTTTTTGGGGGTAAACTTTAGGGGCGGTTTTCACCCCTTAGATATGTTTTCCGCAAATAAAAAAAATACGTGTCGAATATTTTTTGACACTCTACTCATATGCGAAGTTTCATGAAAATCGGAGGCGGACACCAAGTATCCTTTCCTTGTAAGTTATAAAATGCGATAAATAGATGGGTACAATGTGTAGTAAAACTATGTTACTCTGAACAGATATGAAAATTGATGGGGTTGATGAATACAACGATAAAGAAATCGATCGACCTGTGAGGTTCCAAAATACCTCCAATAAAAAGAGGATGTTGTTCCTAACAATAAAGTACAATACAGCGAATTAATCTGAATGTAACTTTTCGAGATATCTGCACCAGTACTGACTAATACCAAATCAATAATAAAATTAATTGGTTAATGAAAGTTGTAAATATGCGGAATAGTTAGAGGGTAAAGTGGGTAGTAAAAAAGTATAATTCCGCGAGCTGATATAACCATCGATTAGACTGATCAATGTATCGATAATGAATCGATCAAGCCATGAGGTTCCAAAACATCTTCATTTAATAGAAGATATGGTACCTTATAAAAAAGTCTGATACCGCGAATCGATCTGACCGTAATTTCCGGCAGTAAATCGTACCAATACTATACCAATACATTGATCAGTGTACTAAACTCGCTCTATTTTCTTATCCTGCCTTCAGGTTTACGTAAAGGGTGTTTTGTGTACTTGGGAATCATAATAAATGAATTTTTATTACAGTTTTTTTGCAGCATGTATCAGGAACATATAAGTTACGAAATTGGCACATGTGAATAGTCTTAAATAGACCATTATACCGGCTGGTCAGTTCGCCAGCACTGCATTGGGATGGTCCCTAATGCAGTGGTTATCATTCGATTTTTTGTAGCTTTTCAATAAACCTACTCGCTCAAATGATTCCTGTTAATGCAGATAGATTTAATTTATATTAATATCAATTTTTGATGTAAAATTAATAAATAACTATTTCCTAAACATAGTTTTATAATAAATAAACTAAAATAAACAATAATTAAACATAAATTAATAATTTAAAATATTTCTTGGGGATAAAACACTATACAAACGCTGAGACGGTGCTTATATAAACTTTTCTTAAATAATTTATAAATTATTTGGATAATATAGTAGACGATGGTCTCTTATATCGGCTGATATCAGCTGAAATTGAAAGTTTTCGTGAGAAAAGAATTTTAGAGTATTCTCCAGACGTAATAAGAGTAAACCGAGGTTTTTGTTCCATCTCTCTTAATATCGTATGAATTTAGAAGCTTCTTGAAAAATAATTTCTACTTCCTTCGTGATGTGAAATATGAACATAGAATTCGATTTTCTGCAAGTTTCTACAGACTAGTCGCGATAAGAGTGTAGCTTTTGTTTCAGTTTTTGCAAACTTCTACAAAAATGATGGTTAGAGCACGCTACTATCCTCCAGTCTGCCAAGTTTTCGACACGACAAGATCTCTCTCTCTCTCTCTCTCTCTCTCTCTCTCTCTCTCTCTCTCTCTCTCTCTCTCTCTCTCTCTGCCCTATTATGCACAACATCGAAGAAGTACTCGCCGATAGCGATGTTTACCCCGAGCTGATTCATGACATCGCTTCGCCGCCACAAGGGCGAATTTCGTGAACAATTTAATAGATATGGGGGAGCCAAGAATTGTTGACAATATCGGGCAAGAAGGTGTGCAACCTCTGGTGCTCCAGAAGGCTCTGTTAGAAGAGCAGGCTCGTCAAGTACAATTAGAGGAGGACGCTGCACTTGCAGATTTACTGCAAGATGGTATCGATGAGGCTGCCGCTGAGAAGGTGGATAGCGGCTTCGAGAGCGACAATATTGAGTAGGCGGTTCAGGAGGATGACCAGCCAATGGATGTGGTGGAGGCTGACGAAGTAGATTCCGACGCTGAAACCGTCAATAATAATCACCCTAATCACCCTAATCAAGTGGAAGATATTGAAAGTGAAAGTGACAATTCCGATAATGATAGCGAGTTAGATATTGATGAAGTGACACTGCGACGTGCGATGTACGTGCGACAAAGATTTTTTCGCGGTGTGCAGCGTTCATTGCGGTTACAACGCGACGAAGAGATCGTATGCGTCGGCGATTACGTGGTGTTCAGCGACGTATAAGTCGCCGTTGCCGAGACGTGGTGTACGATACACCACGTCGCTATCGCGACATGTGCTACGGCTGCGGTAAACGGTTTTGGTGTCAGCGCAGTAGTCGCTGGATTCCTTGTACCTCTTGTGGGTTCTGGTTGTATCCAAACTGTAATCAGGACACAGCGCACTGTCAGAACGAGACACAATTTTTGCCATAATGTCGCACACACATCGAGGAGTTGTAAATAGTAGAGTGTTCAGTATACTTTATAGTGACAAAGTGTACAGTATAGTATATAGTGACAAATTGAACCGTATACTTAAGTGACAAAGTGTTTAGAATATAATTTAACCTGAATGACCACGTGTTTAGTTATAGTAGCAGTCGAAGTATCAAATATATGTAAGTATTTTTTATTTACTGTTAAAATTATTATTAATTACTTTTAAAAATATTGTGTGTGCGTGTGTGCGTGTGTGTGCGTGCGTGCGTGCGTGGGTACGTGCGCGTGTGTGTGTATGTTCCTGATACATGCTGCGAAAAAACTGTAATAAAAATTCATTTATTATGATTCCCAAGTACACAAACCCCCTTTTACGTAAACCTCAAGGCAGGATGAGAAAATAGAGAGAGTTTAGTATACTGATCAACCTATTGGTATGGTATTGGCACGATTTACTACCGGAAATTACGGTCACATCGATTCGCGGTATTAGACTTTTTTATAAGGTACCATATCTTCTTTTAAATGAAGATGTTTTAGAACCTCATTGCTTGATCGATTTCGTTATCGATACATTGATCAGTCTAATGGATAATTATATCAGCTCGCGGTATCATACTTTTTTACTACCCACTTTACCCTCTAACCATTCCGCATATTTATAAATTTGACAAACCAATTAATTTTGTTATTGATTTGCTATTAGTAAGGTATTGGTGCAGATATCTCAAAAAGTTACATTCAGAATAATTCGCTGTATTGTGCTTCATTGTTAGGTATAACATCCTCTTTTTATTGGAGGTATTTTGGAACCTCACAGGTCGATCTCTTTCATTATAGATGTATCGATTGCTCAAATCTATGATCATTACAAAGGTATACAAGGGCGCTAGGTACGGGCGCTATCGTACCAAATCTAAATCTATCCAACCTACCAGCTAGCATAATCACTCGAGCCGTAACAACTCTGCAATAAACTAATCTCGAAATTATATGTACAGCTTCAGCTACAGACAAAATTACTTAAGAAAAACTCTACGCAATTTATTCATACAGGGCAACTGCTGTAGCTTCAGATACACGCGATCACGGGGGGGAGGGTGTTATTTGACACCAACGCACCACGAGCGCATACATGCGGACGTGACCGTGGTCGAAGGAAGGAATATTACACGGGCAGGCTCACCGACACGGCCAGGAGAATCGATGATGCGATCTCTCTTTTTCTCTCTCGCACTCCTTCCGCTCTCTTGGCGGCTCTGTTGACTGACTCCTGGATGTCAATACTCGGAGAGTACCCGGAATAGCAGGGCGTATAGAGTCGCACAGGCACGCATGCCCGAAACACCGGGAACGCACGCTGCTCGAAAAATCACAACTGAGCAGCGCGAGTTAAGTGAGGGAGTACGGTGGACGACCAAAAGGAGGTGACACACTCACAGATACACTCAACAATAAATAAGTAAATCAATTGAACTAAAGACGTTTATTGAATACTCTAAATGATATTACATAGTTAGAGTATAAACGCCCAACAGTGACTGACTATCGCCGGTGCAAGAGCAGAGTAAGAAAGTATATTCTATTGTCTTCTTATCTTGTCCTTTGTCTTTGGAGGTTCACAGTGCGTCCGGTATGCAGCGATAAGATAGCCGTAGCTGATCGATGCATCCATGCGCCGAAACATTGAGCATATAATTCCTCCACGGCCAAGTTCTAAGATGTCCTCGTCTTTGGTTTCTTCGGTAGGTAGTTGATTCTTATTTTGACGCTTGTATCTTAAGTAAATTGATATAATTACTAAGAACAGTAATACAAGTATAATTGAGCTTGTAGACATAAAAAATTCAACTTCGAATTGTTTAAAAGTTGATATAGTCATTGTGGGCAAAGTCAAAGCTTTCAAAGGCTCAAAATTCAGCTGATGGTCATGTGTATCATTTCCTTGAATCTGGTGTGTTCCTCGGGTCGTCGTCCATCATTATCATGTTTAATTGTAATACGATAATTGCTCGATACAAGTGTCAAATTTTCAGATAGTTTATATGTCAATATAAGATGTAATTCCGTTGAAATAATAATCCTTCAGGCTTCTTCTATACTTGCCTTCGGAGCGCTCCCGCGCTCCTTGATCTGCTTGACTTCCTCTGATACGATTTGTTGACATAATTAGTTTCGTTCATAAATCGATTGACATTTGTTAGTAAACAATTTAATAGATGGTCCATCTAAAGTCCAAGGCATAATGATTATTTCTGTTTGGTTCTGGTTATTAATCGTAGTCTTTGGTAAAAGAAGAATTAGATAGGATTGAGGAGAGGGAATTTGATGGTGTACATAATAGAGTTTTGAGTAAATACGATTGATTCCTGAGTAAAACGGAAATCTAGCAAACTATGATAATGTAGCAACAATTCTTTTTGGGAATAGATTTCTAACAAGTGGGTCCGAATATTTAGTATCTGCTTGTATGTGAAAATTTCTAAATCGAATAATTGTTCGGTAAAAAAGAAACGATCTCTTGATTTTACTGTCCTTCACTAGCAGAATCGATAGCGTCAGAATCAATCCCACAAGTTGTAACGGTGCTGTTTTGTTACGTTGTTGTTGATGGGTAAATTTCTTTATTTTGTAAATTTTCATTTCAAATCAGGTAATTTTTGTTTTTACTTTTGTTTTTTATACAATTCACTGTAGAAAGGTAAAATCTCGTTTTTGCGGATTTTGGTATATTTTTCGATTGTATTTGCTTCTGGTTTAATGACATGTTTATGCAATTTCTCATACGGTCCATACAAAAGGGTAAATGGTGCAAAATTTGTGGAAGAATGAATGCTTTGGTTGTATATCAAGACGGCTGTAGTTATGTGATCTTTAATCGTCTCTCTGGGATTCTGATCCATTAAAATACTTGGTTTCTCTCTTAAAGCAGAATGTAGTCTTTCTATGGGCCCATTTGACGTATGCCTCTTGATGGTAGTTTGGTGGTAATCAATCTTGTGTATTCGGCAAAATTCCTTAAATACTGCAGAATTAAATTCGCTACCATTGCCTGTGGTGATTTTGTCCGGGAAGTTATGATGGGAGTCAAAATGTCTTACTTTGCTTAGTAGAGTTGTAGCGTTTCCGTCTGGTAAATGGTAGGCTTGGGCATATTTTGAAAATACATCAATAATTGTGAGAAATGTTTCCTTATCAATGTGAAAAATATCCATGTGTACGTTTGTAGCGGTCTGTTAGCAATAATGCGACTATAATTTTCTGCCTGATAAGGTCTTCTTTCGTATTTGTGCTCTAAACACATTTTACATTGGTTGATGTAGTTTCGAATAATTCTGTCCATGTTAAGTGTGCAAAATTTTTCCTTAAAATGTGCCGTCGCCTCCTGTATTCCACTGTGATTCTTGCCGTGATATTCTTCAGGTTTCTTCATGAATTTACTTTGATCGATTACAGGTGTATAGATGTTTGTTTTGATTAATTTCAATTTTTCGTTAAAGTGATCTTTTAATATTCTATAAGCGATGATTTCCAAATTCTTGTTTGCAAAGTAAATTCCGTATTGTTTATCTGGTTTTGTCTTTTCATTAAGAAATTTCAACAGTTGTGTTTCTACATCTTTCTCCTTTATTTTTACTATATATTGTATCTTTAGTTTGTCCTTATTAATTTTGACATCATAATCATTTCCTGACTTGAGTATTATGCTATAATTGAAAGCATGTATGTTTTTCTCCGTTACAGGTAAGGAAAAGACTGGATCTTCGTCAGAGGTGTGGATAGTTGCCATATCGTAGTCAAGCGTTTCGTCTACTTCTTCGGGTGCACGAGATGCGACATCGGATGCCTGGGCTATCATTGAAAGTGAGTCATCATTTTCATGAGTATTGATTTCTAAGCGACTTAAGGCATCTGCTACACTATTTTCTTTACCTTTTTTTATATTTTATTTCAAAGTCGTATTCTTCCAATTTTATCCTCCAGCGGATTAGTCGGGAATTAGGTGCTTTCAAAGGCCAGAGCCAAGTCAGCGGCTTATGATCTGTTTCAACAGTGAATTTTCTGCCATACACATAGGGTCGAAAATGTCGGCACGCTTCTACAATCGCCAACAACCCCTTTTCGATGGTAGAATAATTTTGTTCAGCAGAATTTAGGGTTCTAGAAAAGCATGATATAAGATGTTTATCTTGGGATAGGTCAGCTCCAACACCAACATTTGACGCATCTGAAGAAATGAGAAATGGCTTAGAAAAGTTCGGGTATGCTAATACAGGTGCATTAGTAATTAACTCTTTCAATTTGTTGAAGGCTTCTAAGTATTTTTCGTTTTGAATATCTAATTTTTCATTCTTTTTGAGCACTTTCGTAAGTGGCTTAGCTATTTTCGCAAAGTCTTTCATAAACCTTCGGTAGAATCCTGTAAGTGATAGAAATCATCTCAATTACGTTAATGTTTTTGGAATAGGGTACCCTACAATAGCGTCGATCTTTTCGGGGTTTGGTCTTATTCCTTCTGGCGTTATAATATGTCCTAAAAGTGGGACTTCCTTTCTTAGGGATTCGTTTTTATCCAGTTGAACTTTTAGGCTATAATTTCTAAGTTCTTCAAATATAAGTTTCAAATGTTCTAAACGTTCCTGTAATGATTTTGAACATACTACTATGTCGTCCATGTAAACAAAACAAAATTTGTGCAAATACTTTCTCAAAACTGTATCCATCATTCTTTGGAACGTGGCTGGCGCATTTTTCAGACCAAATGGCATACGAACGTACTCGTGATGTCCATTTTCGACTGTAAAAGCTGTTTTTTCTATGGAGTCTTTATCTAGTGGTATTTGGTGGAATCCCTGTGCTAAATCAATGGTAGTAAAGTAAGAGCATTTAACTAAATTTTCTAGGATTTCCTCCATCCTTGGTAGTAGATATTTGTCCTCGATTGTTTTATCGTTTAGTTTTCGAAAGTTTATAACCGTCCTCCACTTTTTCTTTCCACTTGCACCTAGCTTTTTTGGTACTATCCAGACTGGTGATGAATTTGGTGAACTGCTGGGTCGAATTATTTCATCTTTCAATAATTTTCTTACTTGCTCTTGTATTGTTTCCTTCAGCTGGTATGGGTATCTAAAGCTTTTAACGTAGATGGGACGGTAATCCTTTGTTCGGATGCTATGTGAAACCGCATTAGTAGCTGTTAATTTCTCCTGTTCGTAGTAGAAGCAATCCTTGTATTTGTTGCATAGCATTTCGATCTCTTGTTCCTCCTCACTGTTCATATGATCCGTTCTTATCTGTGCTTTTGTCTTCTCTTGATGATGATTCACGTTTCCTGTCTTGCATTTTTCTGGGATATTATTAAAATAATTTATTTCAAATTTGGCTGTACTGAATAGTTGATTTTTGTAATCGATGTTAGCTTCCAAATTTCGTAAATCCTTGTGACCGATTAAACAGTCGTAGGTTTGGTGCCACTCTGCTATAAGAAAGGTGATAGAGGTATCGTCTCCTAATTCGTGCAGGATAAGGTAGGTACGGGTATGAGTACCTTTCGTCACTTTATGCACCGACTTTATCTCGAAATTATAGGGACAAAAAAATTCAGAAAATAGTTCAAACGCAATTTTCGCGTTTATCATAGATGATGAGGCTCCCGAGTTAATCAAAATTTTGAGTGGTGGATTCGCTGTTATTATGTGGGACAAGTCGGGCGAATTACTAATAGAGTTTAGGTGTACTACGTGGCTTGAGTAGTGTCGGCATCCTGGAGAAAAATTTTCATTTTCTGAATCTTCACAGTAAATCTCTTCTTCATTGGTTATCGTCTCGTTTTGATAGCCTGCTACTTCTCCTTCTTCTTGCTTCTGCTAGTTATGCAATTCTTCGGCGACGAAATTTAGTGGTCCAGTGCTTCTAAAGAAGTTATTTCCTCTCGGCGTAAAAGCATTGTTTGGTGGAGTAAAATTATTATTTGGTCTGGCTGAGTTATTATTTTGCGCAGTATGTACATTATTTGATCTATTTTAATTATTTTTATTCGGCCGATTTGTATTTGTAGTGCTTATCGACATGGGTGTGGATCGATAATTTTAATTTTGATTATTTTGTCTAAAAGCATTGATTCCGAAGTTCATTGAGGCAGCAACGGGTTGTGGTTGGTAAAAAGGTATATTATCATTCCTTGAAGTTACAGGTGAGTTATTAAAAGGATTAGTTCTAGTCGCGATGAAAGAATTTGTATTTTTTGATGTTCCTGATGCACCAAGCGGATTAATTTTTCTTGAATTTTCAGTCGTGCCAAAAATGTTTGATTTCGGTTTACTTTCGCGTTGCCTAACAAATTCGAGAAAAGCTGACTGTTGTTCGTAATTGTCATATAGTCTCCATTTTACTAAATACGCCTGTATATAATTTAATTCAAAATGGGTTAAATATGCACGATACGGAGGTAGAATTCTGTTTATAAACGTATTTTTAGCTACTTTGTCATAAAATGTGTTTTTCAAATTAATTGTATTCTGATCTTCATTATGTAGCAGTATATGTTCTTTTATTTTGTTTAATCTGTATGTAATTAATCTATTAAATAATAAATCTTCCGAACTGGGGTCGCTGTACCGATTTATTAAAAGAGTCTTACACGCGGCCCACATAGTTGGATTATTAGTAACTATTAAATCTAATGCCTCTCCTCGAATTTTAGACTTGATAAGAGCGAATAACGCTTCGTTTATCGCGGCATCGTTCGTTGCTAGATTCGCGGCAAATTTATCGCACGTTTGTAGGAAGTGCGATAGAAGCTTCATGCCTCCTTCGTACGCAGGGATGGTTTCGCGCCATATCGTTAATCTGCATTTAAATTGTTCCATTGGGATTGGAACTTGATTTACTTGTTGAATTGCTTTGCTTGATGCCAATTAGTTACCATTTTGCTTTTCGTTTTATTATTGTTACGCGATCAATCGTACTTATAAGGATAAGGTTAGGTGGGAAGTAGGAAATTCCAAAGACATACTATTTTTGTTTATGCTTCGATGACTCCAGGTGAGTCACTGCATATAGGTCGGCTTCAGAGTTGATGTAGGTGTGTATCTGCGACGACAGGGTTGCAATACCGACTGCTTTTTTCGTGATGATTTTCGTCCAACAGGTTAGAGAAGAATCTGTTCAGCAACCTCGCAGAGTCCTGTCCGCGCAGGGCCAGTTAAGTGAGGGAGTACGGTGGACGACCAAAAGAAGGTGACATACTCACAGGTACGCTTAACAATAAGTAAGTAAATCAATTGAACTAAAGACGTTTATTGAATACGCTAAACGATATTACGTCGTTACAGTATGAACGCTTGACAGTGACTGACTATCGCCGGTGCGAGAGCATAGTAAGAAAGTATATACAATTGTCATCTTTATTGTCTTCTTATCTTGCCCTTTGTCTTTGCAGCTTCACAGTGCGTCTGGTATGCAGCGATAAGGTAGCCGTGGCTGATCAATGCATCCATGCGCCGAGACGTTGAGTCATATAACTCGCGCGCGCGGCAGGGCAAGTGCCGGTCGGAAGTCTTTTCACTCACGTGCAAGTGACGTCACATTATTTTAGAGTAAGTGAGACAAAAATCGCCATCTGGCAAGCCGCGTCGGCAACGCTGTCTGTCGGGTACTCCTGGCTACGGTGTTGGCTAGTCGGCCTGGAATCTGCAGGAGGAAGGGCGTGGTGCGGGTATATGTGCTTGTTCTGTGGTATTTTTACGCGGCGTGGAGTTTACCATATCACAACTCCCCCACCCTAAAATGAAGTAGGTGGTAGACTATCTTCTCCACTACTATTCGCTTCTAACTACTTATACCTAAGGCAGCCGGTGCTAACTACAGCAGGGTAAGGTGTATCTTGATTAGCAGCATACTCTCCTTGACTGGGCTGCTCACCATATGTGTATGTTTACGCGCTGTCGGTGTACCCTATCTAGTGCATCCTGGCCCCAAAACGCAAAGTACAAAAACTCAGAGAAACGAAATACGTATGACTTGCCCGCCTACCGACATTCGCACCGCATCCCAACATCAGTCATTTATTCCGAAAAAATAAACATAGAATAAGTTTTAAGACTCACCTGGTCGGCTCCCATTTTAACATGAGCAGTACTCTGACAGCCTTTAACAACCAATCTGTTGCTAGAGTGATAATTTTTAAATGTTGTGCAGCCGCGACCTTCGGAATTGTGCTAGTACTCTTTTTACCACTTTTACCGGTGGTATAATTCGTGATTCTACAACTTATGAGTTTCTACTTAGAACGCGAGCTTGAGCTTTAGCGACGTAGGGGAGGACAGAAAAATACAGGAGAAAATAACTTTGAAACGACCAACTTGAGGCTGTACTCTTTATATCAACTTGGCACCCATATCTCTAATACAATTTAAAAAAAATCAAAGAATCTTAATTCGGAGGCCACTTTTCCAATCGCAAGAGCTCCTCATCCAGCTCTTGGAGGCGGCGGCGGTCCAATCGTCGCAGCTCGATGGGTATGTGGCGATGATGCAGCCATGCAGGCCGCACATGCAACAGAAGAGTCGTCGCAGCTCGGTTTGGTCTACGCAGCTATAGCCGAAGTTACCGCAGTTCCAGCAGTCTAGGCGACTACTGCCAGATATGTGCGTCGGGAGGGACGCTTGTTCTTCCATTCGAGATGGCAGCTGGGGCATACCAGGGGGGAACGGTAGGGAAAAGTCAGGCCTGACTAAAATTGGAGCATGAGTGATTGCCAGCTTTAGCTTCTCAAAAGCTGCCTGCTGCTCGTCCGACCAATGTCATCACTCGTCTTTCCTTAAGAGCTCTGAGAGAGCACCTTTATATTCAGCTAAGTGAGCTATAAACCTAGAGTACCAGCCAATCATGCCAAAAAACCGCCGTAACTGCCTAAGGTTAGTGGGGACTAGATACTCGAGGACCGGACGTACTTTCTCTTTATCTGCCTTTAGGCCGCCTTCATTGATGACATATCCCAGGTATTTCACTTCTGCATAACAGAATTCGGACTTTCATATACTTATTTTATTTATTTATTGATATATATATGGACTTAAGTCCTTTTACAAATGGACTTGTACAGAGTGTATATTTAATAAAATTTTGGTGATGCTCGCAATATGCAACGGTTAACAATTAGTGAGTATAATATAATATAACCACATTTTGTGTATAAGCTGTACGATATAATAAGAGAACTAGTAGTTAGCAAAAAAAAATACAATGACTGAACTCGGCGAGACTCATAGAGCAAGATGCTGTCTCAGACTGCGCTTAAATAAACTGACAAGGAAAGTACCCCAAGTGTCCCCCCCGATTTCAATAATACTGAGATATGTTATAGTACATCAAAAAATAGAAGACACGTATTTTTTTTTATCGGCGGATATGCACTCTAAGGGGGTGAAAACCACCACCGAAAGTCACCCTCAAATTCACATTTTCTTCAATACCTTCAGTTCTCTTCAACATTTTTCAATAAAACAAAATGGAAAAGAATTGTTACAAGAATCGCAACAAAAGTATATAGGCTTCGATAGTAAGGGTTGCAACCCTTAAATTTAATAGGGGAAAAACTACATTTTCTGAGCATTTTTTTCGTATAGAATTTTACAGAACTGTTACAAAAATATAAAGAAATGTTTTTCTAATACACAATGAGAAAAGAAAGTTGACGTGTTTCGGTATTTTCGCATAATCTTTTAATATGGGAGTGAACTACCCCTAAATCGTACTATTGAGTATACAAATAATTTTCCGCCGTTCTCAAGAGATGGCTCAACCGACAAGATTACTTTGAAATCGTCAGATGTAAAATGTCACATAGAAAGTTTGAACAATTGGCAACCACATAACCTTAAAATACTATTGACTTTGTATTGGCAGTATACACTTTTTTTTGTTCGAAAATGTCGAGTTTTGTACCAAATAAGCGTCATTTGCGGGAAGTTTCGATTTATTTATTTCATTTAAAGAAATCTGCTGCTGAGGCGCATTGGTCGCTTGTAGAAGTTTACAGTGATGCTGCTTTAAGTGAGAGAAGTTGTCGTGAGTGGTTTCAAAAGTTTAAAAACAGCGAGTTTGACGTGGAAGATAAAGAACGCGCAGGAAGGCCAGTCAAGTTTGAAGACGCTGAGTTAGAGGCATTATTGAACCAAGACTCATGCCAAACTGAAGAGCAGCACGCAGAAAGCTTGGGAGTGACTCAACATGCGATTTTACACCGTCTCAAGACCATTGGTATGGTACAAAAGCAAGGAAATTGGGTTCCGCATGAACTGAAACCCAGAGACGTCGAGCGCCGTCTTTTCACATGCGAACAACTTCTCCAAAGACAAAGTCGAAAGGGTTTTTTGCATCCAATAGTGACGGGGGATGAAAAGTGGATCTACTACGACAACCCAAAGCGTAGGAAATCATGGGGTAAGCCCGGCCATGTACCAACTTCAACGGCCAAACCGAATATTTATGGCAAAAAGTTAATGTTGTACATTTGGTGGGATCAGCTCGGAGTAATCTATCACGAGCTACTCCAACCTAACGAAACTATCACTGGAGAACGTTATCAACAGCAACTGTTGCAATTGAGCAGAGAATTGAAGCTTAAACGCCCCCAATATGCCAAAAGACATGACAAAGTGATTTTACAGCACGACAACGCTCGGCCACATGTTGCAAAAGTCGTCAAGGATACTTTGGAAGCTTTACAATGGGATATCTTTCCCCACCCACCGTATTCACCAGACATTGCTCCTTCGGACTACCACTTGTTCCGGTCGATGGCTCACGCCCTGATCAAGCAGCACTTCACTTCTTACGAAGAAGCCAAAAATTGGGTCGATTCATAGGTAGCCTCAAAAGATGAAGAGTTTTTTCGATGTGGCATCCGAATGCTGCCAGAAAGATGGCAAAAAGTAGTAGTAAATGACGGACAATATTTTGAATATAATGCAACGTATATGTTTTTTACAATAAATTGATAATTTTTATAAAAAAACGGCGGAAACTTATTTGTATTTACAATATAAAGCAATACAGACAAATAATACATTGAATCAACCCCCGATTTTGATAAAATTGTGATTTTATAGAGCATTGAAAAGTAGGAGATACGTATTTTTTTATCGGCTAATATTCACTTTTAGAGAACGATAACCACCCTCGAAAGTCAACTCCAAAATCACGTTTCTTTCAATATCTTCGGTTCTATTTGATATTTTTCAATAAGACAAAATAAAAAAAAAAATTCGTAAATCAAGCAAAAAAACTGTATAGGTTTAAAATTTTGAGGGTTGAATACCTTATATTTTATAGTGGTAAAACTAAATTTTCGAAGTATATTTTTATTCACAAACACCAAGTCCATAAATCCCAAGCCCACAAACCCCAAGCTTACAAACCCCAAACCTACCTATCCACAATTCCCACACTCACGAATCCCAAACCCCTAAGCTTAAATACACAATCCTCAAACCCCAATCTCTAAATCCCAAAACCACATACGCTCGAACCTTAATCCCACAAATTCCTAACCTTAAACCCCGAAGGCACAGACTCATAAACCCTTAACCAACGAATCCCAAACCGCAAAGCCCAACCTCACAAATTCACAAGGCCATAAATTCCAATTCCTAAACCTATCCTATCAAGTTATTTTTTATTGGAAAATTATAGACTGAAAAAAGTTATTTGTTTTTCAAGAATAGAATAAATAAAATGTTACAGTAAGAGGTTTAGAGTAAACTTATGCTAGTTTATTTAATCAAATGTTTACATCTGATTTTGTCTTATAATAATATATAAAGTTTAATAATAATAATAATAATAATAATAATAATAGTAGTAGTAGTAGTAGTAGCAGCAGCAGCAGCAGCAGCAGCAGCAGCAGCAGCAGCAGCAGCAGTTTTTCTTTTTTTATTTTTTTACTGAGGAGAAATGCATTTACTCACGTTGGCGGGACGGCCAACAGTGTTGGGCTCTGCGAAAACGCATCGGACCATCTAGTGATTGTCGAAGTCACGTTCAAGAATACCAACTAAAACTCCCCTCATTTGATCGTGGGAATGACCCCACCCTGGGACTGCGTTCGCATTACTTCAGGGCGGGCCCACGACGTGGCGAGTATAGACTCGCTCTCCCATCAGCGATCGATCTGGCTGGCGGAGCCCCAGCTCGGGACTCCTGTCCCTATCCCCACCCAGGTCGTTCGTCGCCTCCGCTACGGCTATCTCCCCATTTGATGTGGGAGGCTGCCGTTATTCTTGCTCCAGCCGCTTCGTTGGAAGGACGTCCCTGGCGAACGCCTCGACCGCCGTCCATTGGTCCCGACCCGGGAGCATGGTCGGGACCAGGTTGTCGGGTGTAATCAGCCCGCCAAGGACCGTCTCCATACGCGCTCTTCTAGCAGCCCATGGGCCGCAACTAAAGAGCGTGTGCTCAGCGGTGTCTACCTCCGCTGGGCAGTGCTGGCATCTAGGTGTTGCTTTCTTGCCCATGCGGTGAAGGTAGTCTGCAAACGCTCCGTGGCCTGACAGAAACTGTGTCAGGTAGAACGAGATTTCCCCGTGGGGCCGGTCGAACCACGGCCGGATCTGTGGGATCAGTCGATGTGTCCATCGTCCTTTATCACCTTTGTCCCACTCCCCTTGCCTCCTGAGCACAGTTTCTGCCCGGCGGTCATCCTCCTCGCGTCAAACGTTCCGCCGTTTTTCTATGTATCGCTGACGCCTCTCTTCAGCCAGCAGTACTATGGCGATAACCCCGGCGATGACCAATATCGCCTCGGCAGAGACCATGCGATAGGCCATGGCAACCCTCAAAGCACCGATACGTTGAACGGAGGTGAGGCGTTTCCGGTTGCCCTTACTCTCCAGTGCCCCCGCCCAGATTTCCGCTCCGTACAGCAGCACTGAGTTCGCCACCCCCACGAGTAGGCTCCGCTTTTCCTCCCCCGGCCCGGAATATTAGGCATCAGCCTGCCAAGCCCAGCCATGAGTTTCCGTGCCTTGTCTTGGGCCCGGCGTAGGTGCTCATTGAAGCCGAGCCAGGAGTCAATCCAGACACCGAGGTATTTTGCGCTCGGGCTTCCCGTGATTGTCGCGCCCCCGACACTCACCTGTAGACCATCTCCGAAGTTCCTCCTCCTGGTGAGGACCACCATCTCTGTCTTAGAGACCGCCAGCTCGAGCCCGTGCCCTTCGAGCCACCGAAGAACCCTTCGAATGGCCCATTCGATTCTGCGCCTAAGCGCCTCCTCGGTCCTGGCTGTGACGACCAGGGCGACGTCATCAGCAAAGCCGATAAGCCGCGTCCCGGGAGGCATTTCTAGGCGCAGGAGGGCGTCTTAGAGGAGGTTCCACATGTTGGGGCCGATCGCCGACCCCTGTGCGACCCCGGAGGTGATGAATTTCTCCTTCACTCCCTCGGTCGTATCGTACCGAAGCACACGGTCCCGTAGGTAATTCCTCCAGGACGTTGACAATATACTCCGGCACTTGATGTTCGTAGAAGGCGCTCAAAATGTCCCTCCACCGTGCCGAGTTGAAGGCATTCCGCACGTCAAGTGCTACGAGGGCGCAGGCCTCCTGCCTTCTCTGTGGCTTGTTCCATGACTCCTTGGCCTGGTTGACGACCTCCTCTACTGCCATCACCGTGGATCGGCTCTCGCGGAATCCATATTGGTTGTCCGCAAGGCTCATCCCGGATGCGACCGACACCCTTAGCCTCGCACGAATGAGCCGCTCAAATATTTTTCCCGTGCAGTCGAGCATGCACAGTGGCCTGAATGACGACACTGTGACGGGAAATCCCTTTCCCTTGTCCAGAAGGACGAGGCGTTGGATTTTCCAGCGCCTGCCGAACATGCCCAGGCGCAAGCACGCGTTGAACATGTCCAGGAGGACGCTAGGTTTTTCCTTCGCCACGACCCTCAGAACCTCGTTGGGGATCCCGTCCGGCCCAGGTGCTTTCCTACACGTCAGGCCCTCCGTGGCTCCGAGCAACTCCGCCCCGATGAATAGAAGGAGTTCTTCTCGACGTTGAGCTGGCGTCTCTCTTGCTCTGCGTGGTCGGGGAAAAGAGAATCGACGATGTCACGCATCATCGTCGGTTCCATGGGGGCAACCGGTGGACTTTTGCCAAACCGATTAGTTGCAATCTGGTACCCCTTGCCCCACGGATCTCTGTTGAAGTCCTCCCTCAACTCCGTCATGCACCTCCTTTTGCTCTCTTTGATGGCCCTCACCAGGTTTTTTCGCGCTACTTTGTAGCTCGCCTCCGCCTTATCGTCTCGGTGACGCTTTCTGGTCGCTCTCCGCCGCCGACGCAAACATTCTGCGCGGAGGCCAGCGATTTCAGGTGTCCACCAATATGCCGGTCGTCGGAACGGTTTTGCGGTCTTACGCGGCATACTGGCATCGCACCATCCAGTGATGAGGCGCATCCTCCGCTCGATCAGGGCCTCAACCGATTCTCTGCTGTTACACAGCGTCAAATCGGCTGGTGGTGATGCGGACTGCAGGGCGTCTCGAAGCGCTTTCTTATCGAGGTGCGCAACGTTCCACCCGCGGACCGTCCCCCTTCCCGTGACCGGCGGCAATACACTCCCCTCGCTCACCGTGTACGTCACATACTGGTGATCACTCGCCGTATAATCTTCCACGACTCTCCAGTCCCGGACCCAGCGGGCAACCGATAAGGTCGCCAGCGTGACGTCCACGATTGAGCCGCACGTGCCTGCCAGGCGGAACGTCGTCACTCTTCCAGTGTTGAGCACAGTGAGGTAAAGTCTTGCAACCATCTCCATCACTGCTCTTCCCCTGGCATCGGTCCGATCGGATCCCCAGTCGGCGGCCTTGGAGTTAATGTCCCCGGCCATGACAATCTCCCATCCGAAACCAGTGATGGCGTTCTCTATGGAAGCCAGTTTCTCCCTGAAGACCGGCATCCTGTCGTTCGGCGACAGGTAGCAGATGACCCAGACCCGCTGGCCGCACCTGATCCAGACAAAGCCATCCCCAGCCCCTGTATCCGTTACTGGGAACTTTGCCGGACTCGGGATCTTGATGGCCGCTACTCCCATGGTATTCCTGAACCAGCACGGGTTTCCCTCGTCTCTGTGATGTTCGCAGAGTACAAGTAGGTCCGCGCCATGGTCCCGGGCAAACTGGTCAAGCAGGTCCTGGGCCAGCCTTGATCTGCTCAAATTGGCTTGGAGTATGACCGCCATTATGCCTTCTTTTTCTTCATCGCGGCAGCATAGGCCGCGCATCTTCTGCTTCCCGGTATGTGGTTTGCCTCCGGTGCTGGGTCGCTTGCCGCGCAGAGGCAGCAGTGAGGGGTTTTGCTACATGCTTTAGCCTGGTGCCCATCTTCCCCGCATTTCCAGCATCGTCGCGACCTGTCGGGTCCCTTGCAGTTGGCTGCGCCGTGCCCGTAGCCGAGGCATCTGTAGCACCGTGCCAGGGTTTCTTTTATACGTACGGCACATCTCACCCACCCAATACGGATGTGGCCGTTATCTGCCAGTGTTCGAGCCGTCTGCGCGGCTAGCTTCACCCTTACCAGGCGGCTCCCTCGCAAAGCCATTGGAGAGAGCCATACTTCCATTTTATCTGGTACGCTCTCTCCCAGTGCTTTACGAAGGGCTTCCTCTACCTCTTCCTTCATAGAGGTGGAGATGATGTCCCTTATCTCTACCATGAGCTGTGGAGTGAGGCTCCTGACGGATGCCTCCTCGCCTATCGCTTCGATGATGGCCTTCTCGAACTGGGTCCTCACCTGGGATTCCATTTTTCCCATCTCTATCAACACGCTACCTTTTACGGTCTCGCGGATGGTGCAAACTTTGGCCCCAATCTGGTCCACGTTGACAGCTGCCGTCACCTTGGAGACCACCTGCGCGTATGAACTTCCTGCCGTTGGTGTAAGCAACACAGCAGCAGGCCTCGTCTTCCTGGTGGTGCTCCTCGCCTTAGCCGTCTGCCCGCCTTCGTTGTTCTTCTTCTTCGCTTTTCTGAGAGACTTCCTGGATAGTTTCTCCTTCCAGCCATCCTCATACTCTCCTTTACCTATGGCATCCTCTCGTCTCCTGTGCGCGGAGGACGGCGTCGAAGGTACGACCACTGGTTCATCCCTGCCCCCTATACTATTTGCGACGCCCCTGTCCCTGAGGCCCGTCGTGACAGGTCGTGCCTTCAGGATTGCGCCCGTGCTGACCATTGATGGGCTGGCTGCGGGAGGAGTTGACGTATGTCCGTTAGTCCTCTTCACTCTCTTCTTCACCTTCAAGTCGACCGTCTCTTTGGGGCTTGGAGTATCTTCCCGAAGTCTCTTCTTCTCCAGGGAGGTTGCCCCCCGCATTTGCAAGACCTGCTCCACTAGAGATGACGATTTTTCTATGCCATCTTTAATCTCCTTTTTGGTATTGCCATACTTGGTAACGAGCTTCAATAATTCTTTGAGCACCTGACTCAACTCCTCCACAGGGTCGTCTTGTGGCATCTCTCTGTAGCTTTTAGTCCCTGCAGAGCCATCGGTACCTCCGATTGCCACCACTCCTTCGTTCGCTTGTTTTTTTTTGTTTTATTTTAATAGTCTCCATGTTAAGTCCCACGAGTAGCTAAGGAAGTATCGGGTCCACCCCGGCAGAGCCCCGCTTGCCGGGGTAAGGCTGCTTACTCTGGGAGGTCGCCTGGTATCCCAGAGGCACCGTTTGCGACACCTTTTCCCCGGTGCCGGTGAAGATGAAAGTGGAAAATTTCGAAAAAACTACCTATATCATTGGAAAGCTGAGGAAAAAATACGTCGAAAACGCTTATCAAACAATTTTTTTAAGTTGGTTAAATGTAGCCAATGGTAGGTTTTGGTATAGTTATAGAATTTGTAGCTAATGGCCGTACTACCAAGGTGTTTTTTATAAGTAAAACAATTATTTACGTTTCGGACATTTTATTACGTCCCTCTTCAGGTTCTAAATACAACAATTATACAATTATTTTTTACAATTCACAATAACTTAATTTCGCATTAATAAATAAAACTTACATTTAAAACGTATTGTCAAATTCTTTTACGGAAAGTGATCCGTTCGTCACTGCTTACAATTCGGATTTTTCGTCGTATTTATACAGATGTTACGCATATATGTGTGTGTATAAGAAGCGCGTACAATGGTGGGGATGCAGTAAGCGAAATTCACAGTTACTTATCACTAGAGCTGATAAGGGAAATGCTACCGTTATAATTAAAAAATCTGATTATATAGAAAAAACTGAAAGCCTTTTTCAAGATAACAAGTATTATAAATTAGTCAAAACAAATCCTTTATCTGGTTTAGAAAGAAGAACTTATGAATTAATCAAATGGTTAAATAAGATTGACTTCTCGTGTACGGGAAAAAAGTTTGATTCTATTTTACAAAAGTCCAATATTGCAAAAGCATATGGATTGATAAAAATTCATAAGAATGGCTTTCCCATAAGACCGATAATCTCGGCTATAAATTCACCGCTTTACAACATCTCAAAATTCTTTACGAAGTTCTTATCAAACAATCTAGAACAACCAAATTCACATGTAGATAATAGTTTTAAACTAAGAGAACAAATAGATAATTTCCAAATCCCACCTGATTTTGTAATAATTAGCCTTGATGTAGTAAGTCTTTTCACCAATATTCCTGATTATTTAGTTTATAAAGCAATAGAAAAAAGATGGACACAGATATATAATAAAATTAATATGAATTGCACAGAGTTTTTACATATAATAAAATACATACTTAACAATAATTTTTTTCAATTTAATGGAAAATTTTACCAACAAATTTTCGGTTCAGCTATGGGTAATCCCATTAGCCCCATCTTGGCAGACATTATCATGGAAGATTTGGAAATTCAAGCGTTAAATAATCTTAATACGATACCTTTGTTTTATTTCCGTTACGTTGACGATATTATTTTATGTATACAAAAAGACACGATTGATCATACTGTAAACACGTTTAATTCCTATGACCAAAATTTACAGTTCACTGTTGAACTACCACTTAATAACTGTATTAGTTTTCTTGACATCAAAATTATTGTCAATAATCAACAACGCATTATCACAGATTGGTACCATAAACAAACTTTTTCCGGAAGATATTTAAATTATTTATCTCAACATCCTCTTTGTAATAAAATTGCCATTATTTATAGTTTAGTTGACCGAGCATTTAAATTATCACACAACTCTTTTCACAATAAAAATATAAATTTTATCAAGGAACTTTTAAAACAGAATAATTATCCACCTGAATTATCAGAATTTCATATAAAAAAACGCCTAAATAAATTAAGAAATAGTAATAACAATCGATGCAATGAGAAAAATAAAAAAATGTTTATTACACTTCCATATGTTAAAGAATTAGAAAGATCCATGAACATTTTGTTTAAACAACACAATACAAATATCATATATAGTACCAAGAATAAACTCAATAATATTATTAAATTAGGTAAGATAATACTAAAATCTGTGATAAAGCGAATGTTGTTTATAAAATTAATTGCGAAGATTGTGAGGCTTCGTACGTTGGCCAGACAGGTAGACGTTTAAATATACGAATTAATGAACACTCTAAAAAATACACTAGGAAAGATGATAATTCATCATTATATCTACACACAAAAAACAATAATCATAAAATAGATTTCAATAATGTACAAATTCTAGATACAGAAATTAATAGAGGAAAAAGATTATTTTCGGAAGCTGTATTCATACACACACAATCAAGATATATGAATAAACAATTCGAAATTAATAGTTTACCAAAAGAATATACCACTCTAATAAATAATTGTCAATTTATGTGCTTATAAGAGGAAAATACTGAAAGCAGCAAGTGAAGGAGAACAGGAGAACATGCTGAGGTAGAGTTACCACGCACGCCCACGTTGTCGTAGGATTGCTCGAGGTCGAGAATTTTGTAACATTGGTTGGGGTCCCCCCTCTACTTAGACATACTCTCCTGATAGCACATCCGCTGTGTCGCTTCGAAAATCGTCTACTGCATCCCCACCATTGTACGCGCTTCTTATACACACACATATATGCGTAACATCTGTATAAATACGACGAAAAATCCGAATTGTAAGCAGTGACGAACGGATCACTTTCCGTAAAAGAATTTGACAATACGTTTTAAATGTAAGTTTTATTTATTAATGCGAAATTAAGTTATTGTGAATTGTAAAAAATAATTGTATAATTGTTGTCTTTAGAACCTGAACAGGGACGTAATAAAATGTCCGAAACGTTGTAAATAATTGTTTTACTTATAAAAAACACCTTGGTAGTACGGCCATTAGCTACAAATTCTATAATTTTTTTAAGTACTTTTTAGTATCATAAACACGAGTTAGAAATAGCACGATTTAGGGCTCACGAGCCGCGCGCTGGGACAGTTGACGTGAAACGCCTCATATGGAAAATTATAATCGCCACATGTGGCAAAATATGTTAGCAATAAACTGCCGTACTTCAGCTGCAAAATATCGTAAATATACGGCCCATATATGGTATAAGCAAGAATGTAGAAATAATATTAAATTGTTCATATATTTAGCAAAATAAATTATAATTATGAGTAGTTGATAAAATTGATAGCATAATTAATGTAAGAACTATAGTATTTATTTCAAAAATTTAACTTATTAGGTGAAAACATTTTATTTTTTTAAGATTCTAATAACGTAACTTGAATTACATGCAGATTTTAATTGACGCTTTAGAGGTGATAAAAAAGAATGAATAAAATTCGAAACTTTCCTGATTCTATCACAAGCATAAATACAAACATAATAAATATATTTAAATTATATTCTAATAATTCTACCACCTCGAATTAACTTCTGGGATTATATAATTAATACTAGTTGAAAATAGCGATGGTGTCAGCTTGACGGTGTAATTGTTTTTAATTTTTAATTTTCATCTTTCGACCTGTCTTGATTGTTTGTAAGGGATGTAAAATCTGTGATAATAGTGATTATAAGCATAAATTCTCTAAACTTCCAATATTTAGATTTGGTTTTACACTGTACCTGAACTGTTGTGCGGCAGAATATTGCTTATATACTTTACCACATGTGGCAATTATAATGTGCAATATATCGCAACTATATTTGGCAATATGTAGCCCATAAGAGTCATTTTTGCGCTGGGTAGCTATAATTTTTTATTTAAAAATAGACTTTAAATTTAATTTTTTTATAAATAAACTAATTAATGTTATAGGATTCAACATGAAAATAAATCCAATAAATGTGAATAATCTTCTTCTTACGGCTTTTCAATCTTTAAATATTGAGAGAAGTCAAGTTAATTTTAAAGAAATCGAGGTCGCAAATAAAATTGAAACGATTTTGTTAGATGCAATGAATGATTTTAATCAAGTGGAAATAATAACAGATGAAACGTTAGATTTCCAAGAACCATTTAAAGATATAGAAGCTGAAACTGTTGAAGATGAAATCCTGCATCATTTTCCAGATCCTCCCTTTTCACCAACATATGAATGTACTAAATATGAAGAAGATATATCATACAATTATAAATTAGAAGCAGTGGAATACTGGAGAAGCAGTAAAAAGAAAAACAATTTGAGTCTTGAATCAGTGCAACAAAAGTTTAAAAAAGTAAATTCTATAAGGCAATTGCGACGTTGGCCTCATGGGTTAAATAAAGGAGGGACATATAGAGAGAAAATTTCTAGAATATGTCAATTCACATTGGAAAATTTCAAAGCTGCAATTTGGTCGTTCATGATTCAGACTTGCGTAAATGGGCATTACAAGCTCAAAAGCAGATAGGTTTTGAAGATATTAGATTTAAAGCTTCAAAGCACTGGCTCAATCGTTTCAAGAAAATACACAGAATAGTATCAAGGAAAATTAATAAATTTGTAACCAGAAAAACTTTAGAAAGTGCTGCAGAGTTGGAAAAACATGCAAATGAATTTGTAACTGATGGTGAACAATGTGCACAAGCGATAGGAATGGAAAATGTATACAACTCTGATCAAAGTGGATTCCAATTAGAAATGCATTCTTGTAGAAGATTAGCTACTGAAGGAGAAAAACAGGTGCAGTGTGTTGTACAATCAGTTTCGTCCACAACACATAGCTATACTATACAACCTTTAATATCAGGTGATGGAGGATTACTTTCACCACTTTCTTTAGTCTTAAAAGAAAAAAGTTGCCAGTTTGGACCAATTGTTGAATCTAATTTATTTCCACCTACAAATGTACATGTTGAAGCATCAAAATCTGGAAAACTGACTTCAGGTATTTATCAATATTTATTCATCGAAAGTAAACTTTTTACGATGATACCCGCACAATATACAACAAGATTAAAAAATATAATTCTTTTCATATCATTTTAAAATTTGGTTACAAAAAATATATTTTCCGAAAGTTGGTTATAAAAGTATATTATTATTAGATTCTTGGAGTGGGCATTGCCATAAAATAGTCGAAGAAGTTACACTTGTTAATAAAGAAGTAAATATAAAAAAATTCCTACAGGAACTACCGGAATAATTCAACCTTTAGACGTATTTGGCTTTCGCATATGGAAAAAATATGTTAGACATTCTTCAGACAAAGTAATTTTAATGGATTATGATATAGAATTGCATAAACGTAATAATATTATTAAACTGCAATCTCTAGTCCACATCCAATTTTCATCCGCAAGGTATAAAAATCTTATTAAATTTTCTTGGTACAAAAGTGGTTACCTTGACGTAGACCCTGGAAAATTTGAAAACCCTGTCGACTTCAGCTTTGGTGATTCTTGTAAAACGCATTGCGAGATTGAAAACTGCAATAATATTGTTATGTGTTCGTCTACCATCATCGAATATAAGAACAAAAGCGTTGCCAAGCGACTAGTTTGTCGTTCTCGATTCGAGTTATTTAGTTGATTCGAGACGTTGTCGTTGATAACATGTTTTATTGTGTGTGTTTATGATCTTAAATAAAGTTATATGTTATTCTTTTGTAATTATGGTTATTATTAATTATTGTATGTGTGTGTGATTGTAAAATTCTGGGGGTTCGTCCGGGATTTTGAAGACGAAATGGGCGGATTTGAAAAATCAGCAAAAAAAAAACGACGCATATACCGCTGTGTGTACCCTTCCGATCAAAGACCAGAGCACGGGCTGCCGCCGAAGTTTCTGCTGCCGAAACTGCTGCGGCTAATCCTACCGACACCGATTGATGACATGCGCTTGGCGGCTGGTGGGGCACGCGGGACTGATACACGTATGATGACCGATGACTCATCGACGCTGACATCTCACCGACGGTCGCTGTACTACAGCCTACTCTTCTTCATGAAACGCTCTTGAAGCTTTAAAATTAAACCAGATGAGTACAACCCTACATTCTAATACACAAACAACACCAACAACCTCCGTAGTCTACACGAGTAACAAGAACACATAGCGTATTAGGTTAGATGATAATTCATTTGGAAACACGAGATCACTTTTTGGAAATTCGGTAACACCAATGAATTTAAGGTTAGGTTATAACGTAAAATCTGATATTTATGATAACCAACCGATAGTACGTCGCCTTTGTCTGAGTATTTAAATCAGTTCAATTTAATTGCAATTGTGTATACGTATATATGCTTTCTCTTTAAGTTCACACCGATCAGCGTCGTAACTTTGACTCTAAACTAGTTAAAAAATTGTCCAACCTGCTAGGAATTCGAAAAACTAGGACCACACCATTACACATATAACCGAATGATCAGGTAGAAAGACAATAAGACGATACTCGAATACTTATCTAAATGTATGTCAGATAACCAAGAAGATTGGAATCGTTCGATTTCCTTGTGTATTTTTAGTTTACAGATCATCAGTACACTCAACAATTGAGACCACTCCAGCGGAGATGTACACCGGGACTGATTTGAGACTTCCTCTGGATTTTATTCGAGGATATCCTCCCGAAGGAGAAGAATATTCAAATTATGCAAGATATGTTCGGAAACTGTCTGTTAAGAAGATCAATGATGTCGTTTTCTGCATCCAGAAGACACCAAAACACAAATAGAAGATCATTCATTTTGATCAATGACGACTTACCACGATAGGTAATTTCTTCTGCTCTGCTCACGGTTATTTTGAGCCGTGGTTTTTCCCGTGAGACACAGGGCAAATGCCAGAGCAGGGATAGAGGTGGGGTACCACGGCATGCCAACTCCCCACTTATGTCCAAGAATTACCAACAAGACTCTACTCACCGATAATGACATGAAGATACCCGAATGAGTCAAGGATTAACCCGTTTAAAAGTAGACAATTTCAAAAAGATTTCAAAATGATTTCAAGATGTTTTCAAGAATTCAAGATGGACCAATTCAAGAGACGGGCCCTTTGGCCGTGTGCGAAGGATCAGCCCGCTTGAAGATGATGCCATTTTCATTCGGTTTGGAAGAGGAGAACTATTCTTCAAGAGACGGGCCCTTTGGCCGTGTGTGAAGGATCAGCCCACTAGAAGAAGACGTCTTCTCTTTCGTTTTATCTTAAGATTATCGGGACGACAATCTAAAAGGATGGAGAATAATGACACGATGATACCCAAAACTGACGATTCTATTTTCTAAGAGACGGGTCCTCTAACCAGATAAGTCCTTTCCTTAAACTTAATGTGATCGGTAATACTATTGGATCCCTTCCACTTTACATATACTGCCTTCTTCTCATAGATAAGAGATCTATTATCCGCATTGTGCCATGGCGGATGTCAACTGGATCCACTGCCAGCTAGCGGAACATTATTATGGACAATACTACCAACAACCTCATAAAAATTATATACACATGTATTGATTTCCTCGCTAGCTAGCACTCGACCCCAATCTACATCCGCTAACAACCTGACCAATACACCATAATCACACCTATTAAAACTAAATCTGCGTCTATTTGTGTCACTTGAACTAGCACGACTATGTACACTGAATGAGATCCAGGCTGGAATGTGATGAGAGTGATACGGCACGATGGATTCCTGCCTATCTTCTATTTGAGCCTGTGTATGCGAGGTAAACATCAGGTCTAAGGTATATCCTTTGGATGGGGGTGAGGTGGGATCAATTGGGCTGTGCCCACGTAGCTTGAAGTTCGAAGAGTGCGGTTTGCGCATTGAAGTCCAGCCGGGAACACATAGTCCATGAGTTGAGGGATAGTGGTGAGTTAGACCAACAGATATTCTTCAGATTGAAGTCTCCACATATCACAGTCTCGTGCGATGAAAGGCACATTTTCAGGGCTTCAAGCTTTGTGAAGAAGCTATTGAAAGGAAGGACGTCAATGTCAGATTTGATATAGACCGCTGCAATTAAAAAGTTTGTGTTAGCAAAATTAACTGAGATGAAGGCAGACTCAGAGTTAGTGTCAATATCAATTAGAGAGATTGATGGCAGGAGGATCGATGCCTGGACATCTGAGACCGAGGAAACCGAAGAGATATCAGACTCTCCTGGCAACATTTCTTGAAAGAGCCGTCGGGCTGTGGCTGGGCTCTCATTGAGCACGAACTGTGAAAGTACGGCTTGCATCTGATGCACTGGACAGCTTCCGAAATCTTAATAGATCCCTTTGTGGGGCAGATGAAGCACTTCTCACCAGACATATTGAGGTTAAGTTGTCCCTGATATACGAGCGGTCGCCGAAAATGACTCACCGTGAGTGAACTTCTGACCAAATACAACAATTTATACATCTTCTAGAGGAGCATAGAGTACAAGACTTATTATCTACTAGTTGTTATATTTAAGTGTCTTAAATTCATACAAAACACTAAAATATTGGAGCACTTGAAACAAAACCGTTGCTAGTAGCGAGCGCCACCTCGCGAAATTCTTTTGAAAATTAATCTGGAAATTTCTCACCGTTTCGAGGACTGATTTCAACCACTTGACGCATTCCTCGAAGGTTGGACGACGATGGTTAAATCATCTAAATACGCGAAAACGTACGGCTCATATTCCACTTTGTTAAGCTCATCGATACTGCGTTGAAACACAGCCGGCGCGTTGATCAATCTCTGTGGCAGTTTAACTGGAACTGTCCTCTCCCTGGCACCAAACCGCCGTGGATTCTCTGTATCCAGGATCCAAGTGAATTTGGTGATAAGCCTGGCTCAGATCGAGCTTCGTAATATATTTTGCTGCCCTCAGTTTATCAAGAATGTCCTCCATATTTCTCATAGGGTAGGCTCAAGCTTTAGTCACCTTATTCACCCTTTTGTAATCAACACATAACCTAAACGTGTCTGACAACTTAGGCAGTAAAACAGGATAGCTTCTTCATGGCCCGTCTGAAGCCTCGATGATATCTTCTACCAACATCCGGCACACATTCCACGCTGCCTTCAACTTCCTTTGTGAGTATTTCCAGGCGCAACTCAAATTGGCTTGTGTCCCTGAATGAGGATGAAGTGTGGAGTGATTTTGGCTAATCCTAACGTCGTAGGAGCAGGAGGAATTAGGTTTTTCTTCACTTTGTCAATTTTTAGCTGCTGGTCCTCTGCAGCTCTGCTCAGTCCGCCGATACTAGCTGAAACTGGAAAACTAGTGGGATCCTGTCCATTCGGACAAAATTGACTGATAATTCCTTTGGGCATCCACCAGATGTCATTCTCGTAATCAATCTTCAACTTAAAACGACGTTTGAATTTGATTCCGAGAACGAACTCGTACTGAAGATCGTCCGATAATCGAAATGGCATGGAGTACTTCATATCGTCGAGTATAATTTCAACATTTAATAGGCCTTGCACCAGCACTGTGCTGCTATCAGCGATGTGCGCGGATGATGATAACGGGTTCAGCTTATCTGCAAATTTGACGGTGAGGCCTTTTTCGAGGTAGGAGCATACGACTCCGTTGTCCAGCAACGCTAACACCATCATCCCGTTTAATTCAACGTTGAAGAATAGTTGCGGCTCGACGTTTCCAACCGGACTGCATACAATGAATGATTCCAGATAACTTGAGACTAATGAGCTTTCGGACAGATTTCATCTGGTATACCTTAGCTTTAGACACATTGCAGCTCACAACAATTTTCGCTTCAGTAGGGTAGGGGAAATCGTACTGTTCGTAGTCGGGGGAGAGGCGTGGAATTGCCTTGAGGCAATTCTTTGTGGTTGTATTTGGCAATCCACAATTTCGGCACAGTGCAGCATTCACACACTCTCTGATCCAGCGTCCAATCTGACCACACCGAAATCATGGCTCACGATCCTTAAGTCGCTGCATATCCTCATTGTTCAGCTTTGGCGGGAAGTTTTGTATCGTAGTAGACTCTGGTGACGGTGGTTCAATCTTCACATTCCCTGCGGGACGTCCTTGACTCGGGCTACGCCGATAGGGCCTCTTACTCGAAGTCTTCTACGATGTCGGCCGGCCGTATTGCTCGTTACCCTTTTGAGCAGCAGCTTTCGGGGCGACGATACAGGAGCTATATCCAACGGCGATGAGTCGAGTAAAGGCGTCTCTACCATTTGGCGGCTAGATCATGGTCACTTTCCCTGATCGCAGGGTTTTCGGAGGAACGTACGCCGAATAAGGAAAGGACGACTCTGCGAACGATGGTGTTGTCTTGTAAGCTCTATCTTGAGCTCTACGAAGCTCTTCCTTCTTACCCAGTTTCTGCAATTTCGGAAACGTCTTGAAGTCCTTCCTATTGATCCTCATTCGATAAGAAGGGTGCAATTTTTGATAAGGTCGATCCAGCTGTTCATGCAGGGTTAGCGGTAGCTTCAGCTGATCGAGCAGATCTCTTACTTTACACAAGAAAGTCGAAATGGACTCACTCGGTTCTTGTGTGTGACCCTCCAGTTCCTTGCAATGCCATTCTTGCACATCTTCAAAGCTATATTGCAAGCGAAAGGATTCTACAAGGTCTTCGTATGATTTCCAGAATTGACAGTCTCTGCGAAGACATTTCCATGGTCTTCATCGAGTAGTGACAGCAAGGCTCGTCGAGATTCAGCTCGTACCTTTCCTCATAGACAGTGAAATTCACGAGGAAGCTTTTCGGATCTTTCTTCCGGTCCCATTTGAATGTAATGTGCCACTTTCGAAATAACTAAGTGGTACATTTTTCCGTCGTTAACGACGAACGTTCAAAGGCGGAATAATCTGTATGATGTCCTGAAATTGAAAATTCTAATCTCCCGGGAACCTGTGGACGAGGCAGAGCGACATTCGACGGAGCGACACGGTTACACGGGGGTCCATAAAACTGAGACCTCGTCGGCGGCATACTATAGCTCTCTTGAGCTACATTTGAAACACAAGCAGAAGACCTAAAGTTTTGCTGCCATGGAGCTGAATGCATCGAGTTTGGCTGGTACAGAGTTGAAGACATCGAGTTCGGCTGAAGCAACGACGAGTACGGCGGAACATAACCAGGAAATTGTGAAAACGACTCTGACGAGAAATACGGTCTATTCGAGAAATTCACTGCATTCGCATGCACGTCATTTCAGCCGAGACCTTCCAGCCTGTTACCTCCGAGTGCACTACGAAGCGCTGCTGGTGGTGTCACGTAAAATAAACTTTAACTAAATTCGCTCTTCGACATGTGACTCTGCGAGTAAATAGGAAAATTTTGAACATCCGATGGATAACTCAGAGAAAATTCGGGCAACCCATGCGGTAACGTGACTGGATTATACCGCGAACCTGGCTGGTTCCTGAAATTTTTCTGCAAGCTAGACTGCATGAAATTCGACTGCGATCCGATCGAATGAGCCAAGTGCTCACTTTCTGACACCAGTACTAAATATTCCGGCGGATTGCGACGATTTGAGGTTGAGCTCGCAGCAGGCACTGGAGGCAATTGAGAACATCTGGAAGTAGTTGTGACGTCATGCACAGATCTCTAAACCTCTATGTTGCCTATTGGTATATTAGGCAGAGTGCGAAATAATGTTTGATCAGACGCGGAACTCATGCGACCGATCGCTGGCCCATGCCCAGGCCTTATTGTCACGTGGTTGAAGAGGGCTCATATGAAACGTTCTTGACTGAGCTTGCGGTTGATTTTTCTCACGGCTGTCTAGTGGAAAGTCTTCCGGAGCGACGATACCGACTCTGCGCTCTGATGGGGCAGGAGTATTTCCAGCTTCAGTTCCGATTAAAAATTCAAAACTATTAAGATAGCACCACGAGCGCTTAACATATTTAGAATCAAATGGCATTCGGACACTAAAATGCCTTTTCTTGTATAATCTTAGTTCCAACCTTTTGACACTAGATGGCAACCAATTTTTCAAATCCACATATAAAATTACAACTTACACACTATAAGAATTCAGAGTAATTTCATTATTTTGGAGTCGAAGATATGTCTACTTGGGTCTTCCTGACGAGTCCACCAAGTACGACAAGGACGAAACTCCCCGATATTATATTTTATTCCGAAATTAATAGTTATTCATTTAAAAAAAATTTTTTTCTTATGTGTGTCGCCGTTTGTCAAAAAATTCTTATCGAGAGAGGAGAAAGCTTAAACAAAAGCTACCTTTCTCGATTTGAGAATAGACATTCGACTAACGCATAAGAGATTTGCTCGTTGAAGTCCGATTAAAAATTCAAAACTATTAAGATAGCACCACGAGCGCTTAACATATTTAGAATCAAATGGCATTCGGACACTAAAATGCCTTTTCTTGTATAATCTTAGTTCCAACCTTTTGACACTAGATGGCAACCAATTTTTCAAATCCACATATAAAATTACAACTTACACACTATAAGAATTCAGAGTAATTTCATTATTTTGGAGTCGAAGATATGTCTACTTGGGTCTTCCTGACGAGTCCACCAAGTACGACAAGGACGAAACTCCCCGATATTATATTTTATTCCGAAATTAATAGTTATTCATTTAAAAAAAATTTTTTTCTTATGTGTGTCGCCGTTTGTCAAAAAATTCTTATCGAGAGAGGAGAAAGCTTAAACAAAAGCTACCTTTCTCGATTTGAGAATAGACATTCGACTAACGCATAAGAGATTTGCTCGTTGAAGTCCGATTAAAAATTCAAAACTATTAAGATAGCACCACGAGCGCTTAACATATTTAGAATCAAATGGCATTCGGACACTAAAATGCCTTTTCTTGTATAATCTTAGTTCCAACCTTTTGACACTAGATGGCAACCAATTTTTCAAATCCACATATAAAATTACAACTTACACACTATAAGAATTCAGAGTAATTTCATTATTTTGGAGTCGAAGATATGTCTACTTGGGTCTTCCTGACGAGTCCACCAAGTACGACAAGGACGAAACTCCCCGATATTATATTTTATTCCGAAATTAATAGTTATTCATTTAAAAAAAATTTTTCTTATGTGTGTCGCCGTTTGTCAAAAAATTCTTATCGAGAGAGGAGAAAGCTTAAACAAAAGCTACCTTTCTCGATTTGAGAATAGACATTCGACTAACGCATAAGAGATTTGCTCGTTGAAGTCCGATTAAAAATTCAAAACTATTAAGATAGCACCACGAGCGCTTAACATATTTAGAATCAAATGGCATTCGGACACTAAAATGCCTTTTCTTGTATAATCTTAGTTCCAACCTTTTGACACTAGATGGCAACCAATTTTTCAAATCCACATATAAAATTACAACTTACACACTATAAGAATTCAGAGTAATTTCATTATTTTGGAGTCGAAGATATGTCTACTTGGGTCTTCCTGACGAGTCCACCAAGTACAACAAGGACGAAACTCCCCGATATTATATTTTATTCCGAAATTAATAGTTATTCATTTAAAAAAAATTTTTTTCTTATGTGTGTCGCCGTTTGTCAAAAAATTCTTATAGAGAGAGGAGAAAGCTTAAACAAAAGCTACCTTTCTCGATTTGAGAATAGACATTCGACTAACGCATAAGAGATTTGCTCGTTGAAGTCCGATTAAAAATTCAAAACTATTAAGATAGCACCACGAGCGCTTAACATATTTAGAACTTCTACATGATTCTATAGAAGATATCATACAACATAGTATTCATAATCCTATTGGAATTGATCAAGAAATACAACTACATTTTAAAGATTATGATAGTGATGTCATTGCACAAGCTATTGATGAAAGTGACACATCTCAAGATTATGCAGAGGTTCCTGCTTGTTTGTATAGAAATGAACCAATAAATTTCGATTACAAGAAACGAGCGGTCGCATTTTGGCAGAGTGGAAAAACAAAGCCTTTACCACTAGAAAGAGTAAAAAAAAATTCAGAAAAGTGACTTCAATTCAGCAATTGTATCGGTGGAAAGATCAAGTGAAAGCAGGAAGTGATAGACATGAAAAATTATACCAAGTTTTGAAGTATAGTTTAGATAAATTTCATGAAGCAATTGCCTTTAAAATAGCTGTCCACGATATAGACTTCAAGAGATGGGCTCTGTAAAAAAAATTGAGTTGAAAATACCATGGTTTAAAGCAACTCGTTGGTGGGTACAGCAGGTTAAGAGTAAACACAATATTGTTTCCCGAAAAATAACCAAATTTGTTAGTCATTCGGCTGTGGATAACATGACAGATTTACAGCAACAATGCGAGAATTTTAGAAATGATGTTAGTGGATTAATTTCCCAATACGGTGCGCAAAATGTTTTTAATTCAGATCAAAGTGGATTTAATTTGGAGATGCACAATGGTAGAACACTGTGTTATGAAGACGCAAAAAAAGTAGAATGTGTTGCTCAATCTCTTTCCTCTATAACACATAGTTACACAATACAACCGACTGTATCTGCGGAAGTAAAGATACTATCACCTTTATTTATAGTTTTAAAGGAAAAAGGTGGAACATTTGGACCAGTTGTTATTGAAAATTTATTTGTACCGTCCAATGTACGCATTGAAGCGTTAATCTCTGGAAAATTATGTAAAGAATTACTTCAAACTTGGATACAAAAAATATTTTTACCATAGAGCGGAGACCTCTCCAGTTCTATTATTGGATTCATGGAACGGACAATGTAAAAAAAACAGTAAGAGAGATTATACCATCACATGTTATCCTAAAGTTGAAAATAATACCAAAAGGCACAACAGGCATCATTCAGCCTTTAGATGTGAACGGTTTCCGTTTCTGGAAGAACTTTGTTGAAAGTTTTCCGATATAGTAATTTTATTCAACTACAATGGTAATTTGCATGAACGAAATAATATTATAAGAATGCAATCTCTAACGCACAATCAGTTTTCTTCGCCAAGATTTCTGGATGTATTTAAATATGGATGGTACAAAAGTGGCTATGCTGTGACTAAACCTATAAACTTTAAAAATCCAGTTGAATTTTGTTTTAATACCGAACAAGAACCAATTTGTGACATATGTGGAGAGACAGCGACAATAAGATGTGCATCGTGTAAAAAACAATTATGTTTCAAGCATTTTTTCATAGATTTCCATTATTGTACAAAATATGTACTCTGAATGTATTCTTCGTGTGGATAACAATATTCGTAATTTAATTTTTGATACAGTATGCATAAAATGCGATTTTACGCATTATTTTTGGTGCGTAAAAAATTTTACCCGGATGTGTAAAACTCTATTTAAAATCTATTAAAAAATTTATTAAAAATCGCATTTTATGCATACCGTATCAAAAAATAATGTTCGACACTTGTGCATAAGGATTTCCGACCTCGTGTGATCGTACCACACTCGGTGCATAAAACCCTATTTTACGCACTAGTATCGAAAAATACTATAATTGTATAGATATAGATAGTTATGTAACATTTTTCTTGTATAACGAATTTATTTATAAATATAATAAAGTATGGATAAAATTTTGAACTGCCATGTCTTTGATTTTTGATAATTTTAGGATTTCATTTATAACCACTTATAATCTTGCTACAAAACCTACAAAATAAAGCATATTATTTTAACTGCGCAGGATTAATAACACAGGCCCACAAAAAAAAAAATCTGTCGGTTCTGGGATGGAGACTATACTTTTCTTTTGCCGTGTTTCTGTGGAAAAACTTGAGAATAAATAAAAAACATTGTTTCCATCACATTAAAAATACTTTATTTTTATGTATTTTGGCTTGCTGAATTCAAATTTGTTATGGAAAAAGAGGTTTGACAGCCGAGTTTCGGGGATAACCTCAAAAAACTGTCGAAATGCCGTGTTTCTGTGGAAAAACTTGAGAAGAAAAAAAAACATTGTTTTCATCACATCAAAAACACTTTATTTTTATGTATTTTGGCTTGTTGAATCGAAATTTGTTATGGCAAAAGAGGTTTGACCACCGAGTTTCGGAGATAACCTCAAAAACTGTCTAAAAGCCGTGTTTCTGTGGAAAAACTTGAGAAAAAAAAAAACATTGTTCCCATCACATCAAATACACTTTCCTTTTGTGTATTTTGGCTTGCGGAATCCGAATTTGTTATGGAAAAAGAGACTTGACCGCCTAATTTCGGAGATAACCTCAAAAAACTACTCAGTCAATTTGCACAAGAACTAAATTGGCTTACGCTTGCGTATACGTTTGTCATCGAACGACCTATGCAAAGGATTTCTACGCCGCTTTTTGTTATTAGATTGTACATCTCTTTTTAGCATCCAGCAATAGTCCCCCATCATGTTCACGCTATATTTTCCTTGCCATCTACGTTCAAATTCCTTCATATCCTGATGAAATCTTTCACCATGCTCTTTACTGTAGTCATCTAGGTCTGGTGGAAATTCATCAATGTGCGAATCGAGAAAATGGAGTTTTAAATTCATTAAACAACCTAATTTTTTGAAGTTTTGTGCCACAGTTTCTACGATGCTCTTATAGTTCTCATCTTTATTGTTACCAAGAAATTTTGTTGCAACATCTTTGAAGCTCAACCAGGCTGCCTTCTCGGTATCATTCATACTTTTGACGAATTCTTCGTTCCTGAACATTTTGCGAATTTGAGCTCCGTCAAAGATACCTTCCTTCAATTTAACCAGAGTTAAAGATGGTTTCTAAGTATTTGAAGCATCGCCCTTCTTTATCGAGAGCTTTAACAAATTGTTTGATCAGCCCTAATTTGATATGTAAAGGAGGTAAAAGGATTTTGCTAGGATCGACAAGAGGACGATTGATGACATTGCTGGAACCTGGAGTAAGTGATGGTCTCGCTGGCCATACTTTTGTATTATATTGTTTTGCTCTATCTCGACTGTCAAACATGCATAAATAGCATGGGTACTTGGTAAAACCTGATTGTTGACCTTGTATCATGGACAATATTTTCAGGTCTCCGCAAATTAACCATTCGTGCTCACTAAACTTTATTTTATTTAAAACCTTTTCGATGTTACAGTATTTTTCTTTGAGTACAGTTGAATGAGCCAATGGTAACGGAGCATACACGTTCGTATTGTGAAGAAGAACTGCCTTCAGGCTTCGCTTGGATGAATCGATGAATAACCTCCATTCTTCTGGCTTATATAAATTTGGTTTGAACTCATTAATAAGTCCTCGTACATCCGTGCAGTACAATAGATCAGATTCGCCAGTGAAGTATGTTCGAAACGCTCTTCTCGGTTTCGATAAAATGTGACGTTTACGTCCTTTTCTAATACATTGTAAGACTTTAATTGTGAAGTCATTAATTCAGCTGCGTCTTTTGCTAACTCAGCATTCCTAAACATGTCATTAAGTTGAGCTTGAGAGATCTTTTTTCGGCTTTTCTCTTTACCAATGGGAACATACTCCTCATCACTGTCCGAAGACAGTTCTTCTTCACTTTCGACGGATTCACTTTCTGCTTCCGTCAATGATTCATTTTCGTCAGTATCGTCGTCTGTATGGTGGTTAAGATTTTCTACGTCTTCTTCTATACCACAAGCAACTTGCATACCATCCATTCCTTCTATAAAGCTGTCTCGTGAAGCCTCATCTATCAAACTTTCGACTATTTGCTTCTGTGGACGAACGACACTAGAAACTGTCGCATACAATATTTTATCTGGTCGCACCTTATTTACCCCAGTTACATTTGTTATCCAGAAGTAACAGTCACTTTTATCTAATGGTTTTTTCCAAATAGCTGGTTTCAGAAACTTTATTTTACTTTTACCTCCAGTTTTGCATCACTGTCCGAAGACAGTTCTTCTTTACTTTCGACGGATTCACTTTCTCCTTCCATCTCTGATTTATTTTTAATTTTGTCAATGATTTATATTTTATTTATGAAACTGAATCTTCAGTTTTCTTCGAATTTATCTGACATTTTGCAAAAAATATATTCTTGGGAATACAGAATATAAAAATAACTTGAAACAACAGTAGGCTGAAGACAAATCTGAAGATTGCTATATCTTGAAAAGAAGAAAACTGGGAGTATTCGAATTTCATGTATTTGTAGTGTTATCTCATGTACATTATTTCCCTTACTGACTAACTTAAACATTTACTAACCGGAATTTTAGTGTAGTCCCTTTGATCCTGCTGCTACGGAAGACACTGGAACGATAACAACTGCCCGAAAGGGATGTGTAGAATGATTCGCTTCCAATCTTCCGTGGTAACGAAGCCAGCGAGTTGCGCTGTTGTGCAGGGGAACGCTAGAACGCAAGGATGATACCGTAGTGTGTCCGACGCGAGTTGACATTGTCCTCGTCAAAGTCGGAAAACCCTCGTACATAGGTCTGGGGAGGTTCGAGGGTTATCACCCCTAGGGTGGCTGACTCACCTGCGATCGGGACAAGAATTCTAGCGTGCGGGTTTTTCAATGAATTTATAGGTACGAAAACTAACTTTAATAACATTGAGATTGCTTCGGGATCTAACGAACAAGTTGATCACGACTGTGAAGGTGATTTCGACAGTTATTGCTATATTTGTGCGAAATATGTGTGGAAAAAACATAAGAAGCATATAACTGAAAGAATAAAAGATTTATTCAAAGCATGCTTTGGAGTAGAAATTTCCCAGCAAAACTCGACGTGGGTTCGGCATGTTATATGTGCTAAATGTTACAAAATGTTAGATAAATTCGACAAAACTGGAGGTAAAGTTTCTGAAATCAGCTATTTTAAAAAAACCATTAGATAA
Organism: Torymus aiolomorphi; assembly: GCA_036365515.1. Classification (NCBI taxonomy): domain Eukaryota; kingdom Metazoa; phylum Arthropoda; class Insecta; order Hymenoptera; family Torymidae; genus Torymus; species Torymus aiolomorphi. Next base: position 167,349,098 of record CM070875.1, on the reverse strand, counting down.
AAGTGACTGTTACTTTTGCATGACAAATATAACTGGGGTAAATAAGGTGCGACCAGATAAAATATTGTATGCGACAGTTTCTAGTGTCGTTCGTCCACAGAAGGAAATAGTTGAAAGTTTGATAGATGAGGCTTCACGAGATGAGTCAAATCTTTTTTCCATAACAAATTCGGATTCAGCAAGCCAAAATACATGAAAAGAAAGTGTTTTTGATGTAATGGAACCAATGGTTTTTTTTTCTTCTAGCTTATAGCTAAACTACGAAAAGTAATATACGGCAATCACTAAATAATATCCACTCTAAAATGCACTAAATTACGTGCACAAGCAGAGAAGTAAACACCAAACAAATTATGTGCAGCAAGCAGAGTGAGCAGAGGTCAAGCAGTGAGAAGAAGTAAGTCGAAAAATTGCACTGGTTCAGCACTCGTGAAAATAAAAACTAGATAGAATCCGACCGGATTCGGACCTAGAAGTGGCTAGAACGATTGTCGAATTCCAACAAATCCGAGGAATTCTATTACTAGATTTTCAACGTAAAATTTTTCGATTACCTTTTTAGCTACAACGAACAAAGTAAAAAAAAAACTGATTTACGAAGGCTTTGAATTAACTAATGGAATGCATACTCCAAGTTACGATTTGTTTTCTCTAAATCGAGCTAGAAAGAAACACTAGGAAAAAACCCAACAATCCCAAATTCAAGACATTAAATCAAGTAAAAAACCTACACCAATTAACTATTAGTTTCTCAACGACAGAGTTATTCGAATTTCCTTCCTGCCAAACCAGGAACCGACAAGTGCGATAATTCAGAATTAGAACACGGATGAAATTATCACGCGAATATTCATCCAAAAATTTTGAATACGGTACGAACGAAATTCTAAGCGAGTAGCTTGACTTAGCCAGGCATAATTTCTCCAAACAAAATTCTCCTTCAGCTAACGTAAACAAATCAGACGCTCCAAATTTTTTTTTCAACAGAACAGATGCGTTAAGCAAGGATAAGGAAAGGAATTTTGGGACGGTCTAATATTTAGGGAAGTACAAAGCCCAAGCAAAATCCCAAACATTGTTTTACGGAGAGTGATTCGTTAAAACATGCCGACTTTGTACAATCAAAATCCTGTCAACATTAACTGAGTTTCCGCTGCTCGGCAGAACGTAATCACGCACAAAAAGCAAAAAATCCCTTGCGCTCAAAGTTACTGCCTACACGATTTTTCGCGTCGTATTTTACGCGCGTAGCTAACTGCAAAATTATCACTTATATTGTATATTTGACGAGAACTGAAATAGTAATCAAAATCGAAAAAGAAAAATAAAAAACTCAAAGAATTAATAATCACACAAAAAATATTTGATCATTAATTTCTGACTTTTTAACTTAAGCTTTATTTCAGTTTTCGCAGCTAATGACATAAACAACTTAAACCGATTTTAAATAGTATTAATTATGCTCTGGCTAGCACAAGAATACAAAATACGACGTTTGCAACTTTCACGATAGCGAATTTCAAAACCAAAATGGCTGCAAGAGCTCTTCCTTCACCGTCCTCCCCGTGTATGCGCAATGGCAACACGACGCGATCACTATTCACTCAGCCATGGCCATGTATGTGGCCCCACATTAGCTGCGCCACTTATTCCGATAGTTGGGCATCAGGGCAAATGTAAGTTACAAAATCCCACTAACAGTAGTTTTCATCCAAGCGGACAAAACTCACTCAACCCCGAGTTACACACACGCGCAATAAAAACTCAGAATCTAAAGAATAAACTACAATAAGCTTTATTTCAGTAAATTACTTAACGTATCAACAGTTTACATATACAAGGGCGCCAGGTACGCGCGCTATCGTATCAAATCTAACTCGAACCAAACTACCAGCTAACGCAATCACTCGAGTCGTAACAACTCCGCAATAAACTAATCTCTAAATTATATGTACAGCTTTAGCTACAGACAAAATTACTTAGGGAAAACTCTACGCAGTTCATCCGCACAGGGCAACTGCTGTAGCTTCAGCTGCATGCGATGACGGTGGGGGAGGGGGGATTATTTGACTAACGGATCGCGAGCACATACACGCGGACGGGCACGCGGTCAAAGAAAGAAAGTTTACATGGGAAAACTTGCCAGTACGGCCAGGCGACTCGGCGTCGCGATCTCTCTCTCCCTCTCTCTCTCGCATGCGCGCACTCATCTCACTCTTTCGGCAGTTCCATCGGCTGACTCCTGGACGTCAGTACTCGCAGAGTACCCGGGACAGCACGGAGTATGGAGGCCGAATGCACAGACACGCACGCGCGGCTCACACGCATTTTTTTCGAGGCGAAACCCTGGGAACGCAAGCTGCTCGATAAACCACAACTTGCGCAAGGCAGGGCAAGTGCCGATCGGAAGCCGACAGGTATGCGCGATCGTCGCGTCGGTTCATCTCGGCGACACTCGGGCCCCTTTGGCTCTGTCGTCTGGATACGACGGCGGTCGTATCTCTCGCCTGCTGTGGCGGCTGCGGTAACACCGCGTTTTTATTAAATGGCGTTAATCATAAAAGAGAGAGCAAGCTTTTTAACAGTCCTTCCAAAAATCTCTCTTATATTTACATTTCGTACCTATAAAAATTGTTGCAGCAGTTTAAAAAGTCCAGATAATCTCTTAAATAAGACAGTAAAATTCAGTACTTTTTGAAGCTGAGTTTGTCATTTTAGCTTCAGTGAAAGCTGGACTCGATCGCCCGATTTTCACATGAGGGTTCATTTAGTATATTTAGTTAACTTGTCTTAATAAACATTAGCCCATTAACTGTTAATCGCATATATAATACGAAAATACGAAAATATAAAGCTATTTAACAGTATTTAACTCTTTTTGTTTTGCCATTTCGTCATTCGTTTTACGCTTAAAATATAATTTATAATTTTTAAACTGTATCTCATCAAACTTTTTCTTTTCTTAACTAGCAGGTTTTTTCGTTAACCAACAAGTTTTGTTCACGTTTATTTTTTTTTTATGATTCAAATATCAAACCGGAACAAAGTCACTTACGTGTTAGATTGAAACTTATCTTAGGTTACGTTAGGTATAGAAGTTTTGTGGGACATCTCAGGAAAACGCAAAAGTCCCGGAAACTTACCTTATGTATAGCTATAGGTATCAGAACAAACAAGTAGGTTTATGGAGCTCTTTTCATTGGATGCACCAATGAGGATCTTTCTTTAGTTTTATTGAATCCCAGCTCCATAAGAACAATGTGTCAGACTCCATGAACATACTTATAGAAATGTATATATACATTTCTATAAGTATATACTAGGGGGTACCCCCCTACTCGCTCCGCTCGCCAACCACCATTTTTAGAAAGTGATTAAATGGTAAATTCTGTTTTATTTTTCCACCCTTGTGGTAAATAAAAACACGCCTTTGTACAACTTTGAGCAAAATCTAAGTTTTTTCTGAACTTTCAACCGCCATATTGGATAAGCTACTTGGAATTTCGAAAGTCTGATAGCAAAATTGTGATCAGCGACATAGGAAAAACCTGTATACAAACTTTAAGCAAAATGTAAGCTTCCTTCAAATTTTTAACCACCATATTGGATCCGCCATTTTGAATTTCGAAACTCCGACAGCTAAGTCGTGATCAGCGACATAGGAAACCCCTGAATTCCAATTTTAAAAAACTAACCTTTGGTCGAATTTTTAACCACCATGTTGGATCCGCAATTTGGAATTTTGAAAGTCTGATAGCAAAATCGTAATCAGCGACCACGAAAACACCCGCATACCATTTTTCAACAAAATCTAAACTTCCCTCGAACTTGTGACAGCCATATTGGATCCGCCATTTTGAATTTCGAAAGTCCAATAGCAAAATCTTAAGCAACGTCCTCGAAAACCACTTTATACCAATTTTCAGTCAACTCTAAGCATTTTTCCAACTTTCAATAGCTATATTGAATCCTCCATTTTTAATTTCGAAAATCTAATAAAAAACTTGGTCAGCGATCTCGAAAAACCCTGTTTACCAATTTTCAACAAAATTTGTGCTTTTTTAGAACTCTTCACCGCCATTTTAGAGTTTGAAAGTCTGATAGAAACATCGTGATCAGCGACCTCGCAAACCCATGAATTCGAATTTTGAGCAAAATCTAAGCTTTCTCTGTACTTTTCACCGCCATATTGGATCCGCAATTTTAAATTTCGAAACTCCGACAGCAAAGTTGTGATCAGCGATGTTAGAAACCGCTGTATTCCAATTTTAAGAAATACCTAACCTTTCTTCGAATTTTTAACCACCATATTGGGTCCGCCATTTTGAATTTCGAAAGTCTAGTAGCAAAATCTTGATCAGCGACATAGGAAAAACCTGTATACAAACTTTAAGCAAAATGTAAGCTTCCTTCAAATTTTTAACCACCATATTGGATCCGCCATTTTGAATTTCGAAACTCCGACAGCTAAGTCGTGATCAGCGACATAGGAAACCCCTGAATTCCAATTTTAAAAAACTAACCTTTGGTCGAATTTTTAACCACCATGTTGGATCCGCAATTTGGAATTTTGAAAGTCTGATAGCAAAATCGTAATCAGCGACCACGAAAACACCCGCATACCATTTTTCAACAAAATCTAAACTTCCCTCGAACTTGTGACAGCCATATTGGATCCGCCATTTTGAATTTCGAAAGTCCAATAGCAAAATCTTAAGCAACGTCCTCGAAAACCACTTTATACCAATTTTCAGTCAACTCTAAGCATTTTTCCAACTTTCAATAGCTATATTGAATCCTCCATTTTTAATTTCGAAAATCTAATAAAAAACTTGGTCAGCGATCTCGAAAAACCCTGTTTACCAATTTTCAACAAAATTTGTGCTTTTTTAGAACTCTTCACCGCCATTTTAGAGTTTGAAAGTCTGATAGAAACATCGTGATCAGCGACCTCGCAAACCCATGAATTCGAATTTTGAGCAAAATCTAAGCTTTCTCTGTACTTTTCACCGCCATATTGGATCCGCAATTTTAAATTTCGAAACTCCGACAGCAAAGTTGTGATCAGCGATGTCAGAAACCGCTGTATTCCAATTTTAAGAAATACCTAACCTTTCTTCGAATTTTTAACCACCATATTGGATCCGCCATTTTGAATTTCGAAACTCCGACAGCTAAGTCGTGATCAGCGACATAGGAAACCCCTGAATTCCAATTTTAAAAAACTAACCTTTGTTCGAATTTTTAACCACCATGTTGGATCCGCAATTTGGAATTTTGAAAGTCTGATAGCAAAATCGTAATCAACGACCACGAAAACACCCGCATACCATTTTTCAACAAAATCTAAACTTCCCTCTAACTTGTGACAGCCATATTGGATCCGCCATTTTGAATTTCAAAAGTGCAATAGCAAAATCTTAAGCAACGTCCTCGAAAACCACTGTATACCAATTTTCAGTCAACTCTAAGCATTTCTCCAACTTTCAATCGCTATATTGAATCCTCCATTTTTAATTTCGAAAATCTAATAAAAAACTTGATCAGCGATCTCGAAAAACCCTGTTTACCAATTTTCAACAAAATTTGTGCTTTTTTAGAACTCTTCACCGCCATTTTAGAGTTTGAAAGTCTGATAGAAACATCGTGATCAGCGACCTCGAAAACCCATGAATTCGAATTTTGAGCAAAATCTAAGCTTTCTCTGTACTTTTAACCGCCATATTGGATCCGCAATTTTGAATTTCGAAACTCCGACAGCAAAGTTGTGATCAGCGATGTTAGAAACCGCTGTATTCCAATTTTAAGAAATACCTAACCTTTCTTCGAATTTTTAACCACCATATTGGGTCCGCCATTTTGAATTTCGAAAGTCTAGTAGCAAAATCTTGATCAGCGACATAGGAAAAACCTGTATACAAACTTTAAGCAAAATGTAAGCTTCCTTCAAATTTTTAACCACCATATTGGATCCGCCATTTTGAATTTCGAAACTCCGACAGCTAAGTCGTGATCAGCGACATAGGAAACCCCTGAATTCCAATTTTAAAAACTAACCTTTGGTCGAATTTTTAACCACCATGTTGGATCCGCAATTTGGAATTTTGAAAGTCTGATAGCAAAATCGTAATCAGCGACCAAGAAAACATCCGCATACCATTTTTCAACAAAATCTAAACTTCCCTCGAACTTGTGACAGCCATATTGGATCCGCCATTTTGAATTTCGAAAGTCCAATAGCAAAATCTGAAGCAACGTCCTCGAAAACCACTTTATACCAATTTTCAGTCAACTCTAAGCATTTTTCCAACTTTCAATAGCTATATTGAATCCTCCATTTTTAATTTCGAAAATCTAATAAAAAACTTGGTCAGCGATCTCGAAAAACCCTGTTTACCAATTTTCAACAAAATTTGTGCTTTTTTAGAACTCTTCACCGCCATTTTAGAGTTTGAAAGTCTGATAGAAACATCGTGATCAGCGACCTCGCAAACCCATGAATTCGAATTTTGAGCAAAATCTAAGCTTTCTCTGTACTTTTCACCGCCATATTGGATCCGCAATTTTAAATTTCGAAACTCCGACAGCAAAGTTGTGATCAGCGATGTCAGAAACCGCTGTATTCCAATTTTAAGAAATACCTAACCTTTCTTCGAATTTTTAACCACCATATTGGATCCGCCATTTTGAATTTCGAAACTCCGACAGCTAAGTCGTGATCAGCGACATAGGAAACCCCTGAATTCCAATTTTAAAAACTAACCTTTGTTCGAATTTTTAACCACCATGTTGGATCCGCAATTTGGAATTTTGAAAGTCTGATAGCAAAATCGTAATCAACGACCACGAAAACACCCGCATACCATTTTTCAACAAAATCTAAACTTCCCTCTAACTTGTGACAGCCATATTGGATCCGCCATTTTGAATTTCAAAAGTGCAATAGCAAAATCTTAAGCAACGTCCTCGAAAACCACTGTATACCAATTTTCAGTCAACTCTAAGCATTTCTCCAACTTTCAATCGCTATATTGAATCCTCCATTTTTAATTTCGAAAATCTAATAAAAAACTTGATCAGCGATCTCGAAAAACCCTGTTTACCAATTTTCAACAAAATTTGTGCTTTTTTAGAACTCTTCACCGCCATTTTAGAGTTTGAAAGTCTGATAGAAACATCGTGATCAGCGACCTCGAAAACCCATGAATTCGAATTTTGAGCAAAATCTAAGCTTTCTCTGTACTTTTAACCGCCATATTGGATCCGCAATTTTGAATTTCGAAACTCCGACAGCAAAGTTGTGATCAGCGATGTTAGAAACCGCTGTATTCCAATTTTAAGAAATACCTAACCTTTCTTCGAATTTTTAACCACCATATTGGGTCCGCCATTTTGAATTTCGAAAGTCTAGTAGCAAAATCTTGATCAGCGACCTCGAAAACCCCTCTCTACCAATTTTCAACAAAATCTCAGGTTTTTCGAATTTGTAATTGAAGTTAATTTTCTGAGTTGTAAGCTTGTCTTGAGCGTTACTTCATCGAATGTTGGAATTTATATAATACGAGTAAAAATGTTGCAGAAAGGCTTGCAGCCACGGGGCAAGCCTCCGGAAAAATGTTTCGTATACCCGAAAGCGAAAGTAGTAGCTGCTGTGTGTATACTATGTGAAAACGTTTTTCGTACGAGTGAGTTTGGCAAGTTAAGCAATACAATAAAAGTGAGTGAAGTGTTCGTAGTGTGTCCAAATCATGATGAGATCGACATAACCTCAGTTGAAAGCGCTACGCCAGATGAGGATGAAATAAAAAACGATACAGTAATGAATAATATGAACAAAATGATTCTCTTGCAACTACTAGTCAAAATAGAAGAACTGAAAACTCAAGTAAATAAGGCATTTAACAGCACTGCTGAAGAAGACGAAAATATGCTAAAAAAGCTAAGTACAGAAGTGCAAAGCAACAATCGGTTACTAAAACAAATAATTAGCAAAGAAAATGACAACAAAGAAAAAAGGACCTTCGCCGAGGCACTAGTAAATGAGAAACCTCTAGTAAAGAGAATACCAAAATTAATAGTAAAGAACAGAGATATCGATAAAAACGATGACAAAAAGAAGAGAAACTAGATATAAAAATGTACATATTGCACTACATAAACAAAATCCCAACAGTTCAAGCAAATAACGTACAAATAAAGAACAGAAATGAAGCAACAATGAGCTTTTTAAATGAGGAAAGTTTATTACAAACTGAAAAAATGTTAAAACAAAAGTACACTGCATTTTTTAAAATAGAAAGAGAAACCATTAGTAATCCTAGAATAAAAATAATAGGATTTGACAATTTTGAAAACATGGAAGACGAAGATATAGAACAAGATATAAACCAAAGGAATTTTAAACATCCAGGAGGCAAATGTAAAATAATACACGTGTTATTAAATGTGTTTAACAAGTATATGTAATAAATATGTTTAACAAGTATAATACTCATCTTAAATTTACATTTGAATCTGAAATAGACAATAGTATACATTTTTTAGATCTAAGTCTTACGAGAAAAAACAATCAAATTTTGACTAATTCGTATCAAAAAACAACAGCATCATCAAGACTGTTAAATTATAATTCTAACCACACCATACAACAAAAAATAAACATCGTTGCGTTTAAAAACTAGAATTAAAGAACATGAAAGAGATAAGGATAACAAATCTGTGATAGCAACACACCAAAGAACTATAAAACACATCGTTGACTGGAAAAACATCCAAATTTTAGACAGGGAAACAATTACACGAAACGAATTATTTCCGAAATATTACATATTAATTTAAATCATAACACGATCAATAGAATAGAAGATAGACAAAATTTGAATAATATTTACAAAAAGCTGTTAAGAACGTTACATTTAAAAAGGTAAACAAGCGTGATAATATATAAACCCCAGCGAAGCGTGCATTATGTTCTGTACTATCACGACTCTACTGGTATATCTTACCAGCATCGACTTAGCTATTTATAGGTAAATGTTTTTGCATAGATTGTGTTTAATTTATTTGACTAGGTTTTTATTTTTATTTGTGTATGTGTTCTAACTCAGTATATTTTTAATAAAGCCTGAAGAGGTCAGGGAACTTCCTGACGAAACGTTGCAATCTAATATTCAAGATTGTTTCAAAGTTATTTCTGGAAATTGGCCCTCACGAGGATCCTCATAACATTTAAATTATTAAACATGGAGGGTGCCACTCAACATAATAAAATAATACACGTATTTGAAGATAAGAGAATAAATCTGAATAACATGCTAATACAAGTAACAGCCGAAGTGTACAAGCAAATAGTGAATAATAAATTCAGAATTCACATCAGATATCAAAATTGCGGAACATTTCATGATCTGAATCTAATCCCTTGTTTCAAATGTGGAAGATTCGAGCATAGTGGAAAAAAGTGCCACAACGAAAAAGCCTGTCTAATATGGCTGGAAAACATAATACATCGCAATGTACCACCCCAGACCAACTCGGTTGCATAAATTGTAAGTACAGCAATAACCAATTTAAAACAAAGTATGATACAAAACACGTGGTCAATAATAGTGAAAAATGTGAGGTTATGAAACACAAGATAAGGAAGTTGATAGCAGAAACAGATTGTCCAATAAGGCTTTACATTCCAAGATATGTAGGTAAAATAAATAGATAGCCGCAAGCACTAAACTCGAATCCAACAGTCGACAAGTTATTGGCCGAAATTAAATCTACTGTGATAAGTATATATACATTCAGCCCGACAACGGCTGGCGCAATAAGTAAAGACACACTCAGCCCGACAACGATTGGCGCACCTTGAATACTTCGGTCTTGGATATCAAATAATAAGACACTCGACCAAACGCAAACCAAATTTTAGCGAATCTAAAATGGATCTAAACATAGATTATGTGGAAACGATAAAAGAAGAAGCGATACGGAGTGAGAAGATCTTTAATGACCTCTTTGCTCTCAATAAATACATTAAAACAAAGAAAGATAATATTTTGTATTTAAATATTAGAAGCCTAAATGATAAATTTAATAAATTACAGATATTTATTGAGAGTCTTGAGATTAAGCCATGTATTGTGGTTTGCGTAGAAACCTGGAATTTAGAATGCTATAGTTACTTTTCTTTAAAAGGATACAAAATGTATTACAATTACAGTAGGCTAAATCAGTCAGATGGAGTATTAATATATATTGATGACAATATAACAGAATATACAAAAGTAATTGAAATAGGTAAGCTTAAAATCTTAAACTCCTGCATCATAATGAATAACAATCAAAAACTCGAAATATCAGCTTTATATAGGTCACATAATCTATCGAAAACCGAATTTATTAATAATTTACATGATTACCTAAAAAATAAGCACAATACCAAAAATCATCTAATTTTGGATGATTTCAATATAGACCTACTTCATCTGAACATTACAAGTAAGGAATGCTTGAATAATTTCCTAGAGAGAGGCTTTACACCTGGATTCCAGGGTATAACCAGACTATCAGACAATGACAATAATGGCTCATGCATTGACAATAACTTTATAAAAATCAAAACAATAGATACAAATACTTTAAGATTAACAAACTTGATAACAGATCCTCTTTTCGTAACGATAATTAATATGAGAAATTACAAAACAAATGAACCAAAAATGTCAATAAACCATAAAAAGTTATATAAAATAGCAGAAAATGAAAGTTGTAATACGACATTGTTATTGACTGATCCAAATGAAGCCACTAATGCATTAATAAACATGATAAAAAATTGTACTGCCTTAGCAACTTATTGTATTAATACTAATAAATAGAAAAATAATTCAATACCTAGAAGTAAATGGATTACCAAAATAATCATGATATCTTGTAACGAAAAAGAATTTCTATACAAAATATGGAAAGCTAACCCAATAGCGAAACCCAATAACGAAACAACTAAGACAGAATACAAAAACTATGTTAAAATACTAAATAAGGTTATAAATAATGCCAAATTAATGTGTAATCGCGAAAAAATTCGACAAAACTGCACCAATTTGAGAAATTTATGGAAAATAATAAATGCTAAGTTAGGCAAGAATACACAAAAAGGTGTTAAAATAAATAAAATATATGATAAGAATATGCAAAAAGTCACTAACCCTAATACAATAGTGAATACAATGAACGAATACTTTTGTAATATTGGTAAAGAATTAAGTGAAAGAATACAACAACCTCTCAATACCGTCATGAATAATTCAAAAATAAATTCTAGAACTATTTTCTTAACACGAACAAACCACCACGAAATTACTAAAATCATTAACAACATGAAGCTGAAAAATGGTGGAGTTGATAATATAAATGCTAAAATGTTGAAAACAGTATCATACTATATCGCAACACCACTAGTGCATATAATTAACCTTTGCATTGAAAAAGCGGTCTGGCCAGAGGCGGTTAAAAAAAGCAGAAATAATACCTATACACTAGGCGAATAGTAAAAATCATGCATCTAAATATCTGATATAGCCAAGATATTTGCAAAAATAATATACAATTGAATTCTTAATTTTATCAATGAATGCAAAATTATCTCTGATAACCAATTCGGATTTGTCAAAAATAAAAGTACAAAAGATGCTTTGAATTACTTAACTAATATGATATATTACAATAGGCTTGACGATAGCGCTCCAATTGCAATCGCCTTCCTAGATCTTGTGAAAGCTTTTGATACTGTTGATCATAATATACTCTTCAAGAAACTTTATAATTATGGAATAAGAGGTAATGCTCATAAACTTATGGCAAGCTAATAATAAATAATAGACAGCATAGAGTTAAAATTAACGAATATACAAGTGAATATAACGCTGTTACCACTGGTGTCCTGCAGGGAAATATTACAAATTTATAAGAAAAATTTAAACAAAGTTGAACACTATAAATACTTGGGTATCATAATTGACCAAAATCTAAAGTGATACAAACACATAGAATACATACCAAATAAAACAAAATATCTGATTTTCACATTCAATAAAATAACCAAGTTTATGACAATAGAAACTCTAAAAATGATATATTGTGCTTCCTTCCATAGTATAATATGCTATGGAATTATAGCCTGGGTAGGTGCATATGCAAATGCATTAAACTTAATCAAAAGATTGCAAAGTAGACTATTGAAAATAATAAACAGAAACACATTTATAACACACAATAACTCTTTAAATATTTAATAATATTTTGCATATGAAGCCTTAATATATCACTATAGTACACTAAGAAATAAATTCTTAAACACAGCAAGTATAACAAGAAATAACAATATTCAAATACCTTTAAGACATTAAACAATAAGTAGTAAAGATAGTTATTTAAAAGCTATCACTATATACAATATATAATCAACCAAATGATCTGAAAATATTGAATGATCAACACACACACACACACACACACACACACACACACACACACGCGCGCGCGCGCGCGCGCACGCACGCACGCAGGGATACTGCGCGCGAAAAAACGAGACGGATGCTTAATAGATTACATAGGGCATCGTAGAAAGAAAGAACGTAGGAAGGGCAGATGACGCCCCCGGGGGCGGTAGGGCTGCAGCCCGACCTGAAGTAATGCGAAAGTGGTAAAGTTCCGGATCGAGGCTGCCGTAGGGACAGGCTTTGGGTATTTAGGGGGTAGAAATCCCTCTAAAGCCAGCTGGGACTGGTCAGCTGCAAATATATTGAATAAGCAGTCGCGGGCAGAGGAACATGAGAATGGACGAATGAATGGGCACATTATAAGTGGGCTGCGGCCGACGGTCTGTGGATATTCCGTTCAGACTAACCAAGGGGAGAGTAGTAAACACCTCGACCGGGGTGATGCGTGAAGTTAGTACCTAACCTCTGCATGGAGTAATATTAGGGTGCGTGCGTCCCTGAAATATGGGGGAAAACCTAGTGAAAGTGCATGTTCAATGTGGGAAGAGCAACACGTATTCACCGACTGGAGCCAATGGAAGGGTTGAACCAGGTCAGGCGGGCGCAGGTGTGAAGGATTACATGGTCAATATTTCCTTATGCCCGAGGCTGCGTAGGGCAAATCGCACACCGTCTAGCCTGAGGTTTGGGTCAGATGTTGGGACGAACCCAACAACGTCCACTCGGTAGGGATGACGTTAAACCTTTTGCTTCATTATGGCGCGGGCCTGTCCCGTAACCTTTTTCTGTAGAGTCACTAGGTGCCGATAGGAGTGACCGTCGGACATACCGCCTCTTGGCTTCGGCATCCATAAATAGGGTTTCTTACAGGCGGGGATAGTAGCCACACCGAGGTGTGGCTCCCATAATGGGCGAACCGTCTTAAAACACTGATTGTATGCATGATGACTCACCTCAAAAACAAAGATATAGATGTAGAAATTCAAGGAAGGGAAGGCGAAGTGAACACGCTGACTGACCGCACAGTCCGGACGATCCTGGATGTGGCGAATGATAGCAGATCCGATGGAACTAGCACATTCGCCCAGGAGATGACGTGGCTGATAAGTGAGAGTAAAGATCAGCGGGACCAATCGGAGAGCATGGGAGAAATCCTGGACGTCATGAAGCGCCTCTGAGCTGCATGCGAGACATGACTTCCAAGCAGAGGAACATCGCATTGCCGGTAAAAGATGGGATAATAGTCCTGACCTCGGCGTCCGAGGCTTTAGAGGAAGCCCGCACAGCCGGGGTACAACCATCACGAGGACCGGTAGCAGATAAGAGAAATGGTGAAGCATCGGTAATTAGAGACTCAGCAGCTGGGAAGGCGACCCCGAGCAAAAAGCGCCGATTAAGGGACAGTCGGGTGCAGACTTCCCCATCCAAGAGAGGAAGGACGGAGCATAACGGATTCACCACAGTCACCAGGAGAAAGAAGCCGACGCGGCCAGATAGTGGGAAGATCATGGATCCTCAATAGCAGCAGCAGGACAGGAAGGAGAAGAATGTAAATCCTCGGCATCGACGATGCGCAATACACATAACGTCAACCGGGAAGAAGAGCTATGCAGAGATACTCAAGGACCTCACTTCTAAGGTTAAACCTGAGGAAGCGAAGGCGGTCGTGAGAAACACCCGACTGACTACAAACGGTGGGGATCTCTCAGAACTGGAGAAGCGATCGGAAGACAAGGAGGCCTTCCAGAGGGTTATCCAGGAAAATCTGGGAAATGAATACCAGGTTAAAGGCCTCACTCCAAGGCTTACACTGGAAATAGGCGTAATGACGTGCGTGACCACCGAAGAACAGATAAACGCCGCGATTAGGGAGGAGGTAAGCGTCACGCGTAACCTTAGTACCCACGTATTTGACGTAGGGGAAGGAGAGCCGTGGATGGCCATAGTCGAAATGGACGAGACTACGGCCATCACTCTCCTAAGGATAGGGAGGATTAAAATAGGGTATTTCAGCTACCGAGTTAGAAAGCGAATAGTGGTTCCGCGATGTCTCAGATGCCAAGGCTTTGGGCATCTGAAAAAGGACTGTAAGGACGGGGATCGTAGTGCATTATGCAGGAAATGTGGAAAACCAGATCACGTGGCCAGGGACTGTCGCGCGAGACCGGATGGTCAGGCCTGCTTCTTGTGTCAAAAACGCGGGGTTGCGGCCACCGAGCTAGTGTATTTCCCGGGCGGGGACATGCATCGCGTTCAGGGACGAGCTAGAAAAGTTATAGCGGCCTAAAAAATGACGACGGTTCTACAAATAAACACGAACGGCGTCGTACTCGCTGACGACCTGCTCACTAATCAAGTGAGCCAAGGGCTCGCGGACGTGTCATTGGTTAGCGAACAGTATAGGCATCGAATCCGCAATACGACCACGTGGTTCGCGGACGAGACCGACACAGCGATGATCTGGATAGCAGGTAGACATAGGTCAAAGATTACCGAACGAGGCAAGGGGAGGTTTTAGTATGGGTGCGCGTCGGGGATGTTACCTACGTGAGCATGTATATATCCCCCAACTTACGAAGAAACGCATTTCTTAGGCAGGTTGAACACATGGAAGACGTATTGCGGAATATCTCTGACCTCCTACTGGTTGCAGGAGATTTTAACGCAAGAGCGATAGAATGAGGTATGCCAGAGACGAACAGAAGGAGCAGGAATTTACTCGAGATGGTCGCTAGATTAGGATTGGAGGTTGTGAACGAGGGCACGGTCACTACCTATCGACGCCCCGGCGTCGGCGAATCCATGCCAGACGTCACTTTCGCATCTGAGCAACTAGTACCGAGGAATAGTAACTGGCAGATCTTGAAGGAAGTGTTAGGCAGTGATCACCAGTACATCACGTTTACGGTTTTAGATATGGAAGGTGTACTCCAAGCCAGCAGACCATTATCGCGATGGAACGCCCATCGATTAAACGTGGATCGGCTAGTAGAAGTGCTAAGTGTACCACAAAGATCCGACGAAAAAGATTTATCAGGCCGGGAGCGTGCGAAAGCCCAGGTGACCAGGGAAACGTCAGCTATAGTAAGAGCATGCGATGACTATGCCGCGAAGCGGAAATAGAAACCTCCGCCAACCAGCGTACTGGTGGACGGAGGAGATCGCCGAGTTACATAGGGTATGCTTGAGGCTTCGTAGACGGGTACAGCGCACACGGGAACGACGCCGGGCCACCGTTTTAACGCGGAATTTAAACAGGCATAGAGAAGGCTAAGGCTCGCGATTAAGTCCAGTAAGCGACGATGCTGAAAAGAGGTGTGTGACGAAGTTAACTCCGACCCATAGGGACTAGGCTACATAATCGTAACTCGTAGAATATGGGCAATGAAGCCACCGGAGATAAAGTAAGCACGGTTGATAAGTGAGATAGTTGACGGGCTTTTCCCTGAGCATCCATCGAGGGAAGAGACTCTGTATAAGGACGTGCGATAGGAGGATATACCCTCGTTTAGCAAGCCTGAGCTACGGGTAGAGATTAGATCTCTTAAGAGTGGCAAGAGGCCAGGCCCCGATGGTATTCCAGTAGAGATTTTAAAGGCCATCGCCTCACGATGCCCTGAAACCTTTCTGGAAACCTACAATGTATGCCTCAGGGAAGGTGTTTTTAGCAGTCGTTGGAAAAGGGCGAAGCTTGTCTTTATCAGCAAGGGGAAGGGAGACATTACATCCCCGTCCGCGTATCGGCCGCTTAGCCTATTAGACATGATCAGCAAGGGTATGGAGGCGCTACTAAGGAGCAGAATCCAGATCGCGATACAACAGTCAGTGGGTTTATCGGAAAACCAGCATGGATTCAGAAAGGGTTTTTCGACGATATGCGCGATACGATCGGCTATCGCGGCAGTGGGGCGATCAAGGGAACGATGTCACGGAGCGCGGCCACTGGTGTTGGTAGCAACGCTGGACGTTAAAAACGCATTGAATTCGGCACGCTGGGCAGACCTACTCTCAGCGCTGAGGGGCTTCGGGGTCCCACCCTACATACTACGCGTAGCAGAGGACTACTTCCGGGATCGCGGACTTATTATCGAGACGAGCGAAGGGACGGTGGTTAGGGAAATTACGGCAGGCGTTGCACAGGGATCACTGTTATGCCCCGACTTTCGGATCGCGTCGTACGACGGTTTGCTGCGTCTGAGCATGCTCAACGGGACATTTCTCGTAGGATACGCGAACGACGTCGCTGTGGTGGTAGAAGCACGGAACGCGGACTTGGCACAACTTATCTTGTGCTAGGTAATGAAACGAGTGACTAGGTGGATGACGGAGCGCGAGCTCAGTCTCGCGCTGGCGCAAACCGAGGTAGTACTATTGACACGTAAAGAGATCCCTACGATACTACCGATGTACGTAGGATCCGAGTTAGTAACTACGAGGTCGACTGCGAAGTATCTAGGGGTCACCCTGAACTCAAAGCTTTGCTTTTGGCCCCACATCAGGGAAGTAACGGCAAATGCAGAAGCACGTATAGCGGCGCTAAGTAGGTTAGTGCGCAACGTTGGGGGCCCGCAGACATCCAAGAGAACACTCCTCATGACGACGACCAACTCTATACTCCTCTATGGAGCGCAGAAGTATGACGGGCAGACGCGGAGGGCGAAGCCCTAACGAAGGATAGATGGACCTACCTATTGATTCAAGACATAACGAGGTGGCTGGAACCGAAAGTATGGAGAGGTTAACTTTTACCTTTCGCAGTTTCTCACAGGACACGGTTACTTCCGATATTACCTATTTAAATTAGGTAAAATAAATACGCCGAAATGTAAATACTTCGGGTACGAGAGAAATGACGCGGAACACACCTTTTTCGCATGTAATAGGTGGGCCGCGGAAAGACAACGAATGGAGGTGATGGTTGGGCGACTCTCGCCCGACGTGGTGATCGAATGCGTGCTTTCATGGAAAGACCGATGGGACGCGATAAATACCTTCATCGAAGGTATACTGCGCGCGAAAAAACGAGACGGATGCTTCATAGATTAGATAGGGCATCGTAGAAAGAAAGAGCGTATGAAGGACGGATGACGCCCCCGGCCGTGCTAGGGTTGCGGCCCGACCTGAAGTAATACGAAAGCGGTTTCGTGTCGAGGCTGCCGTAGGGATAGGTTTTGGGTGTTTAGGGGGTAGAAATCCCTCACACCACGGAGCCTGCTACTCGGTGATGGTCTTAGTGGGCCTCCCTTCTTGCTCCACCTCCAAAGCAAGGACGGGCGCCTCGGAAGATTCACCTAGTACCTCAGAAAAACAAAAAATAATAATAATAATAATAATAATAATAATATAACAGATCGAGAAATTTCTATCGAGACCCGCCTTGAAGCCGAGAAGATTAATCCTTACTGTTTGTTCAGTAAGCGCGGGACTAACCTCTCTCTCTCTTAGCGGATAACCGATCCCATTGGTGCCGGCGCTCTACTCACGAAGAAACGGGTATTGATGAAGTTCCAAAGAACATTGGCCCATAGCATCCACGGTAAAAGGTGAAGTTTCTACTAAAAGACTCCTTCAAGCATGAGGAAGATCTGATTGGGGATGACGAGAGGTCGAGGGAGAAGAGAGTGGGGAGCTCTGTCATGCTCAAAATAACGTGTAAAAAATGTGGAGGGACAATTCGGAGGAATGCGTAGGGAAGCGGAGGGACGCGGCTGGACGCAGCGGGACAATGCGGAGGGACAACGGCAGACCCCATATAACGCAATAAAACAATGAATTTTACGTTATTTTGTGGAGAGGACTTAGCGGAGGAACGCGGAAGGACACGAAGACACGTGGAGGCACGCGAAGGAATGCCAAGGGACACGTGGAGATGCGGAGTGATGCGGAGGGATGCGGAGGGACGCAGTGGGACGCGAAGGGATGCGGAGGGACGCGGAGGGTAGGCGTATTAATTTGGCTTACACCTATATATTTTAGTAACATATATATATATACACACACATACACACACACACAAGCGCACGCACACGCACACGTACATGCACGCACGCTCGCATGCACGCACCCACCCACACACACACCCACCCACCCACACACACACACACACACCCATCCACCCACACACACACACACACACGCACACACACACACACACATACATACACACACACGGTATTCCATTTTTAAACCACCACGCAAATATCTCTGACCGTACGACTTTTCGGAGAAAAAGTTTTAGAAAAAAGTTGCTTCGCTTGAGGCGGGGCATAACTTAAAGACCTTGACCTAGACCTCCATTCCGAAGGTAATTTGAAGATCATCTCGTGATTATCAATCTCAAATAGGAACTCCTATTTTTGACTTCGGATTCTGGAAGAGCGTAGAATTCTACCTTTAGTAGTGTATCCATGTTAGTGGTCAGAGTGACTTCTAGGAGTCACTTGAATGTCAAATACCTCTTTAGTGTAGAGCTGCTAGCCAATCGTGATTTTCTGAGATTGACACAATTAAAAGTCATTTCGATTGAAGTGAGCTATTATATATTTGACGATGATCTTGGCCACGTATAACCTATAATGCCCAGTTTTAAATAGTAATGACCGCTAATAAACGATAATCGCTAGTAATAGCAACAAGTATTGACCACTAATAAGTAATAATTACGAGAGTTTATTAGTATTGCCCTCTTCTAACCAATAAACTTGACGTTGAAAATATTCTTTTAAATAATCTTGAAAATGTGAGTCAAGATCGAGGTCACAGACTTGTTGCTTCCCTGAATCCCAATGACTTTTAATTGAGTCAGTTTCTGAAAAAGCACGATTTACTAGCATTTTTGCACTGAAGAGGTATTTGACCTTCAAATGACTCCTGGCGCTCACTTTGATCCCCAACAGAACACATCTAAACGTAAAATTTTATGCTCTTACAGAATCCGAGGTCAAAAATAGGGATTCCCATTTGAGAATTACAAGTTAACCTTCAAATGACCTTAAAAATAGAGGTCAAGGTCGAGGTCAAGGTCAAACACTTATTGCTCTCTTTGACCTCAATATCTGTTAATTGAGACAATTTTAGAAAAACTACGATTGGCTAGTGGTTCTGGACTAAAAAGGTATTTGACCGTCAAATGACCGCTAGGATTCACTTCGACCCCTGACATAGAGACACTACTGAAGGTAGAATTCCTTCTTCCTTCATAATCCAAGATTAATAATAGGTGTTCCTATTTGAGAATCGCAGGTTAATCTTCAAATAACCTTTAAAATAAAGGTTAAGGTCCAGATTAAAGTCATTAACTTATGGCCTCCTGCGACCGTACAACTTTTGACTAAAACTTTTTCTCCGAAAAGCCATACATTAAGAGATATTCGCATGAGTTTTTAGAATGGAACACCCTTTATATTAAAATGGTCTTTTTAACAAACTATAATTTACATATGTATTAATTCTCATGGGCGTATAGTCAACCGTTTTTTTTTTAAATGTGGTATTCAGAAAGCATTTAGTTCTTAGAGTCTATAACCCCATTGTGTATTATTTCTTTAGTCACGATCTCTGACAGTGGTTACTAATATTTAGTAGATTTGGGTATAGTTCTCATACAAAATAGCGAATGCATTGCGCACCCAAAATGGCAGTCTTCTTGGTTTCTATGTGTGTGTGCGCGTACGTACATGCGTGCATGAGTGGGAGCGTGCGTGCGTGCGTGTGTATTATTAATCATAGTTAACGAATGATATTACTGACATTTCGTTTAAGTACACCACAGCGCGTGAAGTCTGTTACTTTGAGGAAATAATTATCTTCCTGATGATCATTGGGGTCCGGTCTGATTTGACAGTGGATGTCGGTGAGGGGATCAGCAGCACGATCGTCAGCGAATAATGGTCCACCTCTAAAACCAATCGGACGTCGGATTTTTGCAGTAAGAACTGGCGACGAGCTTGCTCCACTACACTGGATGTCCGATACTTCATAGTCTTGTGCCACAGCAGCTGTGACCTGATAATAACAAATAAACAGTTGGTCAAGTCTCCAGTACAAATGAACAAGTCTGTATGTCCTCGCGCACATGTGTGTGTTGCGTGGGTTTAATGTAGTTGTTTTAAATTTACGACTTATAAGGAGAGCACGAGGGATGCGTGTATGGTATTTTTCTGAATTGGCCTTAGATATAGAGATATGGGAATTTTTCGAAAAATCTAGATGAAACCCTTACAGAAAATAATTATGGTCTCACATATAATAATAAATATAGTTTGACTACAGTCGGACTATAGTCAAACTATAATCATAACTATAGTATTTTCGCGGTATTATACATGAATACTATTGTATCTGACTCGAACTAAAATTACCGAATATAATCATTACTACATAGTTACAAACTTATACTATACTCTGCTACTATATGCCCGGAATCGGACTATTATCGTCACTACATGAGTGTAGTACTTTACCACAAGTTTACCACAAGTTCTAAGACCCGCTACCCTCCCCTTGCTGACCCAGGGTTCCTGGATCAGTGCTATGCCTGTGTGTACTTCCGCCAAACACTTGGCCAATACCGCTGTAGCGCTCCTGCAGTGTTGCAAGTTAATCTGGGTGAAGGGGTTAGTGGAGTTAGCCACATTTGCTGCCTCCAAGTCCCCCCCACCGCGCTCGCCCCTCTTACCCGCTTTAAACATCAGGAGCCGCGATGCCCTGACGTGTACACCACCTGCTGCCCGCTCGGTATTGCTAGCCGATTGGTCACTCAACCTTGTTGAGGGCTAGGAAGCCTAACCTTACGGGTTGACACATTTACATATTCCTTTTTTCTTTCTTTTTTCTCATTCATTTAGGTATGTGGGTAGGCGAAATTGGATCTGTACGTGTAGGTGGTCGGCTTAGCCCCCCATCCACGGCCGAGTATGAGGAGAGCGAGAAAGCGCCCTACGGACGCCATCCAGGCCGGGGGCGTGGCCTGGGACAGAGCACCCCCCCTCATGCATCTATCTGGACGCCATCCAGCACTGCTACACAAGGGGGGATTTTACACCGGCTGATAGAGCAGCCAGAGTAGATTGGCTAGATCGCACAGGGCCCCTGCATTATCCGGCGGCCTGGGAGTGTCATCCCCAGTTTTAGGCTGTATCCTGGCCCTTGCCCAGAAAATAGCGCCCGTCAGTGCCCTCCTGTGTGTGTGTGTGTGTGTGTGTGTGTGTGTGTATGTGTGTATGTGTGGGGGGGGGGGGTTGTTGGTGTGTGTGTGTGTCTGTGTGTGTGTCTGTGTGTGTGTCTGTGTGTGTGTGTCTGTGTGTGTGTCTGTGTGTGTGTGTCTGTGTGTGTGTCTGTGTGTGTGTGTCTGTGTGTGTGTCTGCCTGTGTGTGTGTGTGTGTCTGTGTGTGTGTGTGTGTGTGTGTGTGTGTGTGTGTGTGTGTGTGTGTGTCTGAGGTGTGAATGGAGAGTGTGCATTCGTGTGAAACGGGATCGCCGCCCGATGCCCGTTGGTGATTTGATGTACCCAGCCAGACTGAACCACCATAGCCACGACTGAAGAGCTGCTTCATGGTTAACTGAAAACGCTGCTGTCCTCCCTCGGATTCGGCCTAAGCGGCCTTGTCCCGGGGAAATACCCCCTACATCCGCTTGGACTGGTATCCCTCGATACCGCATCACAATCGCCTGGACTGACCTCTATTGCGGTCGCCTCATTCATACAGGACAAGACCTTTCAGAAACCCGTGACCTACACAGTCTAAGCGTCCCCACCAGGTCGCGCACCTAAATCCAGTTACGCGACACTCGTCAAGGTCCTGCAGCCCCTAGGGGAGGTCGTCAAGCCTCATGTAACAAAAAAAATCCAAAGCCTTTTACAAAATTTTTAAGTCGAGACGAGAAAAAATGACTTCCAGCGCTAGTTTTTTTTTTACTTTAGACAATGTTATTAGAGTCTTGAGTGAAACCAAGCCAAGCTATCATTTTTAATTTAATATTTAAGTGATATGTGAATCAATGTTACTTAAATATGCTCGCATAGCTTACAGTTAGGGAAAAGTCCACGTAAAAAAATATAATATAGTT
Source organism: Torymus aiolomorphi (assembly GCA_036365515.1). NCBI lineage: Eukaryota > Metazoa > Arthropoda > Insecta > Hymenoptera > Torymidae > Torymus > Torymus aiolomorphi. The sequence goes on along the minus strand of CM070875.1, from coordinate 167,326,536 downwards.
TTTAATCTACTACTATATGAGATCACTTTTCACACAAGTTTTAAACTAAAAAGACAGTATAAATTGTTATATAATACCAGACATGGAATGCTCTTTTATACTTGAAGATATTCTATAAAAATGTGTGAATTGACATAAATTATGTGTGCTTTTTATTTTTTAAAAATTAGTAGAAGTAAATGAATGAAAAAAATTGATAGATACAGTTCTAAAGTCATTCAAAATGCTAGTGCTCTTTCATACTAACACCCAAGTTGTAACCATAAACGACTAGATTATATTTAACGGTGCTTTCTATATTCTTGGATTCAACTCGGTTGCATTTTGGCTTATTTTTCTAAGATTTTCTAAGATACAGTAATCTCGTCAAAACTAGACAAAATATAAGTTATTTAGTTACAAGAAAATAAAAATCATATGTAGTTTATACCAATTCACACATTTTTATAGAATATCTTCAAGTATAAAAGAACACTAGTATGTTAGGGTCTTCTATTGTAAACATTCATTCTGCGCTTTTATTTCAATATTTTACAAGTGCTATGGAAATCAAAGCTACTTAATTATACTTATATTGTGTACACTTAGGAGAAAGTCCATTTAATTAATATAAAATAGTTTTGAATTTATTGCTACATGAATGTTCTATTTCGTAGCCAGTCATATAAGAATAATATAGGTATACATTTTTATATAAAACACTTTCACACCATAAGTCGTAAATTAAAAAAGACAGCATAAATTATTACAATACCAGAATCATACATGGCAATGAGCTTTTATATACTTGATGTTATTTTATATAAATGTGTGAATTGACAATAATTGCATAGGCTATTTATTTTCTTGTGTTGAAATAACTCAGATTTAATCTATCTTGTATAGAATACTGCATCTTAGAAAAATAAGACAAAATCCCACTGATTTCATCACAATAAAATAGCGGGTAGGAAAGAGCACTAGAAATTTTATGACTTTGCCTCGTATGATTTTGCTATCGCGGGTCAGCTTCGAGTAGCGCGAGCACGAGGCTCGTTGAGCATCGTTTTTCATTTCCCAACATTAAGTATAATATCATTATACAAACCATATAATCGTATTCCAATGTTACATGTATGTTACATGTCTATTATTTACTTACAGTTATAGCTCCATGAATAATTATGTATTATACAACCTGTTCTCGAAATGTATGTCTTATTCAACAGAACCTGATAGAACACAAAATTTTAAGACGAAAGACACGTTACTGTTTCTTGCAAATTTTGCATATTAAAGAAGTTGTGGATACTTAAAAAATAAACAAATCAGCCAACCAACTCTGAGGCGGCCGCGGCTCGCGAAGAAGTGGGTGAAGCTCGCGCGATACAGTAGGCAGAAGTGGAAGAGGCGCGTCATTGGCGCTTCATCCGCTAGAGGGGGATCGCTGGCATCTTCCGATCAATATCCTGCTCTCCTGATCATACACGGTCGATATCCTTCTAAACTTCCCGCACTTTCACAGCAAGAAAGGCTAGCTGGTATCTCCCGATCGATCTTCTTCTCTCCTGTTCCTACCAGCTCGATAAACTTCTCTCATGATCCTACTAGCTCCTTCATGCACGCTCTCTTGACCCCTCTCTCTCTCACCCCCTCTCTCGTATACTTTCTCAGTCGCACAAGTACTTTCTCTGTCGGTCTCGTTCTTTCACGCTCTCTCTCGTACTTCATCGGTCGCTCTCGTCTTTTCTCACTCTCCATCATACTTTCTCGCTACCATTCGATTTCTTCGCTTTCTCCCACCCTTCGGTCTCTTTATCCTACTTCTCACTCTCTCTCATTCGTTGTCACTCTTTGACGTTCTTTTACGGTCATACACGCACACGCTAGCACACGTACACCCACGCTCCCACGCTCGCACGCTCACACACACGCACACCCACACTCGCACGCACATGAACACACCCACCTACGCTATAACACACATGCACACCCACGCTCACACGCATACGCATACGCTCATACAGGCTCGCACGCATATGCACACGCTCACACACACATACGTTCGCACGCACACACCCACACATGCAGACACGCATCCGTACGCACACACACACGCATACGTATGCATACACCCAAGGTCGCACGCACTCGCATACACACACGCTTGCGCACGCATACGCACACACACCTACGATATAACCCACACGCACACTCACGCTCGCACGCACATGCCACGTACGCACACATATCCACGCTCGCACGGAAACGCTCGCACACGCACACCCATGCTCGCACACGCACACCCACGCTTGCCCACGCAGCACACGCTCGCACACACGCACACACACCTGTGCGTAGGTATGCATGCGTACGTATGCACGTGTGCGTGTGTGTACGCATAAGTTCGCACACACATCCACGCTCGCGGACGCACACACACACCTACGCTATAACATACGCGCACACTCACGCTCGCACGCACATGCACACATGCGCACACACGCATACGTACGCATACACACCCACACGTACGCATGTGCGTACACTTCTCGCTTTCAATCTTACGCACGCATCTACCTCTTCTTCTGTAAACTGGCATCCCCCGGGTATTTAGGTTTTAGAAGCTTTCCATTAACAAAAAAATCAATAAAAATTCATGTATTAAATAATTAAGTTATTATTTATTTTCCTCTATTGTGTTAAATAATAACCTAATTTTTATTTGTTAAAGAAAAGCTTAAATAATATAATTTTATTCGACAAAATACCTATGCAAAATAAAGGCGCTTTATTTCTTTTCATCGAATACCCATTTACCATGGGGTTACTTTAACATATTGTTTGTTTGCGCCGAATGAAGAACGTGAAGAAAACGTGTGGGCGTGTGTGTGCTGTGTGTGCGTATGCGTATGCGTGCGAGTGTGGGTACATACCCACACTCGCACGCATACGCCCACACGTTTTCTTCACGTTCTTCATTCGGCGCAAACAAACAATATGTTAAAGTAACCCCATGGTAAATGGGTATTCGATGAAAAGAAATAAAGCGCCTTTATTTTGCATAGGTATTTTGTCGAATAAAATTATATTATTTAAGCTTTTCTTTAACAAATAAAAATTAGGTTATTATTTAACACAATAGAGGAAAATAAATAATAACTTAATTATTTAATACATGAATTTTTATTGATTTTTTTGTTAATGGAAAGCTTCTAAAACCTAAATACCCGGGGGATGCCAGTTTACAGAAGAAGAGGTAGATGCGTGCGTAAGATTGAAAGCGAGTTGATAATAGAAAAAATCTAAAACGCAAATACCCGGGGACGTAAGTTGCTCATAGAAGAGATATATTGTCGCGTGTAAGACAAAAATCACAAACACAAATACCCTGAGAAAGCAAGTTTACTGAAGAAGAACTGAACGCGCGGGAGTACGACAGTATCCGATTTGCCAATAAAGTAAAATCTTAAAGCCAAGTACCCGGCGGACGCGAGTTCCGCGTAGAAAGGGATTGAAGCGTGAACATACAAAAGAAAACGACTTGACAATATAATAATTTGAAACACATATACTGGAGGAGCCAGTTCCAGTATTTGTGTTTGAGATTTTTGTATTAATAAGCCACTTTCTGTCTTACGCTCGCCAAAATATCTCTTCTACGAGAAACTCACATCCCCCGGGTATTTGGGTTTTAGATTTTTTCTATTATCAACTCGCTTTCTGTCTTTGGCGCGCATCTACCTCTTCTGCTGGGAACTGTCGGCCCCCAGGTATATTTGGTTTAGATTTTTTTATTATCAAGCCGCTATCTGCCTTACGAGCTCGTTTATCTCTACTACGGGAAAATTGCATCCCTCGGATACTTCGCTTTAAAATTTTACTTTAGTGGCAAGTCAGATACGGGGGTACGCCCGCGCGTTCAGCTCATCTTCAGTAAACTTGCATCCTCCATGGTGTTTTTACAAGAATATTTATTTGTCAAGGAACTCGCCGACCGCTGCTGGACGCACATCTACCTCTTCTACTGGGAACTTTCATCCCCCGGGTATTTAGCGTTCAGATCTTTCATTGCTATGTCGCTTTCTCTCTTGCGCTCACATCAAAATACCTCATCTACGGGAAACTCGCGACCCCCGGGTACATGGCTATAAATTTTTACCCGGGGACGAAAGTTCCAAGTCAGAAGGCGTTGACGCGCGAGCGTACGAAAGACAGCGACATGATAATAAAATAATATCAAACCTTAACACCTGAGCGACTCATGTACCTAGTAGAAGGTATGTTAGGGGTGGTCTCTTATATTTCGATGGCCTGTCTAAGTCCTCAGTTCGTAAAAGTTGTTTTTCATGTATTAATTTCATTTTAATAGATTAAATAATATAGTTCAATAAAAATGCATGTATTAAATAATTAAGTTATTATATATTTTCATCTATTGAGTTAAACAATAACCTGATTTTGTATTGTTAAGAAACGCTTAAATAATTATTTTATTCGAAAAATACCTATGCAAATGTCACGTCCTAAGACACAACACGACTGGGATTGCTAACTCGATTAAGAGTTACGCTCTTTTTAGGCCGTAGCTGCGTTAGCTAATTAACCTTAGTTGAGCTTTGAGTTGGAAGTATAAGGCGCTCTTGTAGTGATTTTAAATATTTGTTGGTAGGGAATTTTTGGAAATTTATCAGGACCAACAGGTACGGCACACTTGTCCCTTAAGAACAGTTTTGTTGCACACGTCCCTTGTATGGATAGGATGTAGGTCACGAACCCAGAAGTTTAAGGTTTAGGAGAAAACAAATTTTACCCAATCTCAGGGAAAAATCTCAGGTTCACCCTTCCCTCTCGAGAGCTGGTGCTCATAAGCCACTGTGTATTAATTTAATTTATAAGATAGAGAGTAAACACTTGGGCTCCGAGTTAACAAACTAAGTATCATGAATAATTTTCTTTAATTTCTCAAATTATGTTGAATAAAATTTACTGGAATTTTCAATGAATTTAATGCGTGTCAGAGAAATAGTATATCTTTGAATAAATAAATAATTGCTTTTGTCAAGTCAAATTGCATCAGAGTCCTTAAGACGTCTCACTAGATGACTTGTAATTTCGAATAATGATGTCACTTAAAATCCTTAGGACCAAGGCCAAATTTTTATTCGAAATCCAAAATTAATTATAGATTTATTTTTATTTGTGAATTCGATTATAATTTTAAATAAATTTTCTTGATAATTCCTTTTGTATAAATAAATGAATATTTACTTTGTCAAGTCAAATTGCATCAGAGTCCTTAAGACGTCTCACTAGATGACTTGTAATTTCGAATAATGATGTCACTTAAAATCCTTAGGATCAAGGCCAAATTTTTATTCGAAATCCAAAGTTAATTATAGATTTATTTTTATTTTTATTTTCTTTATCTTATTCACCTTTTTGTTTGAATTTGAATGTATTGTTGAATTCTTGAAATAATTTAGAATTTGAAATTTGGAAAAATAATTTTAGTAAAACTGAATTTTTGGTAATGTTTGAATATTTATTCTGAATTTTGAAATGAAAAATTTTTTTTACAAGTCTAAAAGCTTGTGAGGCTTGTGTTGACTGCTTTGGTCAGTTCAGAAAAGCTTGTGAGGCTTGTGGTGAACTGCACACTCAGCAGTGCGCGTTCTGCGTATTTAAATCAGTTGCTTCTCCTCTTCTTCTGTTTCTAAAGCTGCGGTGTCGAATCGGGTGGTTGCGCCATTTTATGATAACGTATTATTGGTGATATGTTCGGCGGCGAGGGATGCTTTGCATATCTCGTAATGTTGTGGTGCGGAAAAGCGGTGTCCAATGGTGTGAGGGCGACATCCCTTCCCAACGTTGATTTTCAGTTGCGTGGGAGAAGTCCTATGCTTTAACACAGGGAGCGGTCGCTCATCCCTTCTCTAGGGTATTTTCCGGCGGTTCGTATCTTCCTTAAGGAGTGAGAGAGAACGCTATAGGAGTGACAGAGAAAGAAAGAAGAGAGAGACAGAAGATATACCTATCTCCCTCACTCTTCAATCTTTTCACTGACTTTTTCACAGTTTTCTTCACTTTATTTAATATTGTTAGATATCGCAATTTCACAATTTAGTTACTATTTTATTTTAATAGGTATTTTTATAATAAGCTATTACAAATTTGAGCGGTGGTTATACGTTGATTAGAAGTGAAGTTATAGTGAATATAAAAAATCGAAAAATATAATTTTAGTTTTACAGAAAAATAATTAATATAATTTTACAATAATATGAAGTTTCATAAGAAATGGTGAAACTAAGCAGTCAAGCTAAATATTATAAACATGTTTACAAAATTGTCGTAAATATCGCTATTATTTATTTAATTATAATGTTTTACTTAATATTAACGCGGTGAACATAAATGATTCTCTTAGGGTTTACATAGAATGTGTTTTTAGATTATTTCCAATCATAAAATTGATTATTTTTATATTTATTAATCGATTAATTAAGTAATCAGTCTTTCAAGCTTTGGATGTGAATATTTGTAATTGCTAGAAAATGAAATTATTATAAGAATATAAAACTACTAAGTTTCCACAAGAAAAATAATAATAAATCATTGAAATTATAAATAAACAGTTATTTTTAAAGTGTTGTTTGGAGATGGATTTTATATGAAAATGTAAAGAAAAATTATTGCAGCTGAACTGTGTTGTTAGAAATTAAAAATGTAAAATAGTTAAGTAAATATAAGTCTTATAAGTTTCAAGATTGGAAAATAATATTTGTCGCAGGGTAAAGAAACGAAAGGTTTTCTTGAATAAAAATCGTATTTTCGCTGTTTGTATATGCTACGCAGCATCTTAGGGGAAGATAAGAGTTTCCAGATGTGCGAGACTTCCTGTGTAGGACCTTAGTAACGGTTTTCACATAAAATGTATTATTTTATTTAACTAATGAAATTTCCTATGCAGACTTTATAAAATATTAATTTGTTCATTCTAATTAGAACTCCAATACTTTCGTTTAATTATTTTACTGATTTTATACACTTTTGTGGACTTTTTATTCATTTGTAATATTTGAATTTTAACCGATTACTTATTATAATGTTACGTGAAAAACAAATAAAAAACATGTTACTGTTTCTTTAGAATATTTCTATATATATGTTTTATAAGGTTTGCATGAACAAAATAGAAAAAAAAAAATATATATATATATGAGGCGTTTCGCCTCAACTCTCCCAGCGCGGCGCGCGAGCGTCAAATCATGCTATTTTCAAGTCGTGTTTACGATATCAATATGAATTTCAAAAAATTATGTGATAAGCGTTTCCGACGTATTTTTTCCTCAGCTTTCCAATGGTGTAAGTGGTTTTTCCGAAATTTTCCATTTTCACCCTCAAAAAGTATAAAACGTACTATATCTCGGAAAGTATATTTTTAATATTTTTTTTTATCATCTAGATCGAAAGCTGAGCATTTTTTACGTCGGAAAGGATTTTTTGCAAAATTTGCTCGAATGTTTTTCTTAGAGAAACAGAACGCGAAAGAGCAGACGCAGCGTCTCCTTCGTGCGCGGTATGCGGCGCGCTGTACAGCGCGTGGACTAGATGTATTTCGCTCTCTAGTAACCTTATTATTTTTATTTATCATTTTTAATTCTTTATGGAATATCTTTTTGCACTTCGAATTTCACTTATATGCACGATTGACATTTTCATAGGTTATTTCGCAAAAAAAAAACCGCTGCCAATTCTTTGGCACTTAGCTTCCTCAAACTAATTCATCGTTTCCTAATTAAAAATTGAAATTCTGAAAATACATTTTTCATAAAAAGGAATGCTAAAGAATTTCAATAATACTTTGAACCGATGCGTCTTATACCAGTTTCTTGCAAAATAGTATATTACGTACCTATTTTAAAAAAAGCTTTGACAGACCACCAGGTTTAAAAAAAATTGAGATTAAAAAGAGATAAAAGAAGGGGCTAAAAATGGCACTATTAATACGTTTTGATATTTTAATTTACTACATTATATAAAAATATTAAAATGATAGTTCTCGAAAATAAATGTATAATATATATTCATACAGATAATCACTTAAAATTGCAACACAATATTGCCACCAACAAGTGTAATAAGTAACAGTTAAAATTTCAAGTCGATAAATAAATTATTTTTTGAGATATTAATTTTTTAAATATAAAAAAGTTTTCATTAATAACAAATGACAGAGTGAAGATATTTTAAATTTTAAAATTTAAAATAAAGAAAATGTAGGTAATTTGAATACCTTTTAAGAGAAGTATATTATTTTATGTAATAATTACTATAAGATACGAAAAAATCAAAAAAACTAAAAATTCAAAACCGTTTTTTGGTTATAAAACAAAAGAAAATCAATAAAATCCCAAATCCATCAGGGTACTTTCCTTTTGCCGCAAGACGAAGCGAATAAGCTTTACCCGACGAAAATCGGTTGATTAGTTTCGGAGATATTAAGAGTTGAAATATACACACACACACACACATGCACAAACACACATACATACATCCACGAAATCAAAAATCATCAAAATCAAATAATATACACATATACCACCATAAAACATATTTTTGAAGACTTTTTTTCGGAAATTTTTTTCACCGTTACAAAGCTTCCTCTTTGAGGAAGCAAAAACATTACAATCAATTTGAAATAGCAGACGCAACGCTTCTCACTTACTTTTTACCCGATAGGTGGCTTGCGTATAGAAAATTTTTGCCCGAGAGTAATTTGATGTATCCAATTATATAAGTCTGATGAATTTTCGATCTTTGTTATCCTTGAAATTGTTTAAGAATTTTAACGCTGTTTCCGTTATATTTGTGTTCTTCGTGTGTTTGCTGATTAAATCATAATTTATTTTTGGTTTATTTATTGCATTTATTTTCTCGCTACTGAAATGGATCCAGCTTTGAAGCTGAAATGCATAAATCCTTTTAATAAAATTAATCACTCTGTGCGTAAAAATTTGTCGAATTTTCCTTCAATATTTAGGAGTGCGTATCCCCTCGTACCAGAAAACGCGAAAATTTGTTCCAACTGTCAACGTCAACTTTATAAACATAAGTTAGATTTACCTTCATGCGATGCCAAAAAGCGAAAATTGAATGTACTGATGAATATCATAAAGCAGGCGTGGCAGTTCTCAACCAATTAAAAAAAAAATTTTTAGAATCACCGGGTAAGGAAGATAAAATTCAGCTACTCACGCTTGCTCCTGATTTTTGGTCTCGCAGAGACTTAATCAGAGAGTTCGGTTGTACTGAGTGGGAAGCTCGAGAAGCGAAAAAGTTAGTAACTGAAAGTGGAATTTTTTCAAAACCTGCAAAGAAAAGGGGCAAAATATTTCCAGTTGAAAGTGTAGATTCAGTTAAACGTTTTTATGAGAGGGACGATATTAGTCGTGTAATGCCCGGATTAAAAGATTGTATATCTGTTAAGCAGGATAATGGTAAAAGAGAACATGTACAGAAAAGGTTACTACTTGGTAATTTACGTGAAATTTATTGTTTATTTAAAAAAGAGCATGAATCTATTAATATTGGCTTCACTAAATTTACTCAATTGAGGCCGCCGCATTGTGTTCTAGCGGGAAGCAGTGGTACGCATAATGTATGCGTATGTGTACACCACGAAAATATCAAGCTGATGTTAAATGCTATTAATTTACAGAGTTTAACTGAAGGTACTCGTCTATTTCTTAAAAACTACCACGATTGCATCCAAGCAATCGTATGTAGTAATGCTAGTTCGAAATGTTACTTGGGAGACTGTTTAGATTGCCCCAATATGCCTGTATTACGGAAACATTTGCTTGAATGTTTTGAGAGAAATGATATTTTTCAAATACAGTATGAGTCATGGCTTCAGACAGATCGTTGCACAATAGTATCTACAACTGTAAATGTTTATAAATTCATGAACATACTGGGAGAAAAATTAATAAAATTTAAAACTCATGACTTCTTTGCGAGAGAACAATATCTTTTCTTAAGCGATTTGAAAAAAACCTTCAAAAAGGAGAATTCCTTGTTTGTTGTGATTTTGCAGAAAACTATGCGTTTATAGTGCAAAATTCAACACAATCGTTCCACTGGAACAATAATCAAGCAACAGTTTTTACAACAGTGGTATATTATAACGAAAATCAAGATCTTAAACATATAAGCATTGCTATAATTTCTGATAATCTAAATCACGATACTGTTGCTGTTTATGAATATCAAAAAATTATAATATCGTATTTAAAAAGTAATTTCATAGTCAAGAAAATTTATTACTTAACTGATGGAGCAGGTCAGCATTTTAAGAACAAGTCTACCTTCCAAAATCTTCTGTTTCATCAAAAAGATTTTGGAGTTCCTGCTGAATGGCATTTTCATGCAACAGCGCACGGTAAAGGTGCGTGCGATGGTATAGGCGCAAATTTGAAAAGAGGGGCGAAAAGAGCAAGTCTTCAACTCTCTTCGAGTAATCATATTTTAACACCAGAAGACCTTAACAACTGGGCTTTACGTAATTGCAAAGAAACTAAAGTTTTTTACAGCACTAAAGAGACCTATGAAAAAGCCGTTTTGAAACTAAAATCAAGGTTAAGTAAAATTAAATCTATACCGGGAACTTTACAGTACCATGCCGTTATTCCAATGAATAAAACAACATTAATACTAAAAAAAACGTCAATGAGATCAGAATATCAAATCTTCCCTAAAAAACCCGTAAAACAAAACAAAATAAAATTATCTACTTTAAAAAAAAAGAATTATTAATATAAATACTAGTTTATTGTTGCTATTATTAAGGAAATCAAAATTTTAAGTGGTTGTTAGAGAGCGAAATGCATCTAGTCCACGCGGTGTACAGCGCGCCGAAAACCGCGCGCGAAGGAGACGCTGCGTCTGCTCTTTCGCGTTCTGTTTCTCTAAGAAAACATTCGAGCAAATTCTGAAAAAAATCCTTTCCAACGTAAAAAATGCTCAGCTTTCGATCTAGGGGGTAAAAAAAATATTAAAAATATACTTTTCGAGATATAGTATGTTTTATACTTGTTGGGGGGGAAAATGGAAAATTTCGGAAAAACCACCTACGCCATTGGAAAGCTGAGGAAAAAATACGTCGGAAACGCTTATCACATAATTTTTTGAAATGCATATTGATATCGTAAACACGACTTGAAAATAGCATGATTTGACGCTAGCGCGCCGCGCTGGGAGAGTTGAGGCGAAACGCCTCATATATATTTATGTTTTATGTTAGTTTCCAGGACATTCCAGATGTTTAACGTTGGTTTCGGGGACATTTGTTAGTTTTGGGGACAGTCCCTGAATCTACATATGTTTAACGTCAGTTTTGAGGACATCGGCCCCCATAAGAGACATTATTTCTTTAGTCACGTATAGCTATACAGTAACATGGGGTCCTGGGAACTAACGTTATACAAGTTTATATATATATATACATATATATATATATATATATATATATATATATATATATATATATATATATATATATATATATATATATTCACATCTGGGACGCATTTTGAGGATTATATAAGTCATATATACCGAATTTTGAGGATTTTGTAGGCATTTTGAGGAGGCTCCTCAAAAGTCCAAAGCACTCGAGAGGCATTTTGAGGATTTTTCATCGGTTTCCACAATAGTGTGTTAATACATCGATTTCGGAAATTCCGTGATATTTTTCCGTAAAAGCGGGCGCCGCAGGCGTCGTGGTGTTAGTCAATAACCTTAGGGTCATTATTTATATATATATTATATATATAAATATCATTGTACGGTATTTTGAGGATTTCATAAAGAATTTGTACAATAGTGGTGACACAAATATAAACATTGTTATAAACAACCAATAAACAAGCGCTTGACTAAAGAAATAATGACCCTAAGGTTATTGACTAACACCACGACGCCTGCGGCGCCCGCTTTTACGGAAAAATATCACGGAATTTCCGAAATCGATGTATTAACACACTATTGTGGAAACCGCTGAAAAATCGTCAAAATGCCTCTCGAGTGCTTTGGACTTTTGAGGAGACTCCTCAAAATGCCTACAAAATCCTCAAAATTCGGTATATATGACCTATATAATCCTCAAAATGCGTCCCAGATGTTAATATATATATATATATATATATATATATATATATATATATATATATATATATATATATATATATATATATATATTTAATTATTTAGAATACATACAGGTTATAGTATAATTTTAACCTTGTTATAATTTCATTATTTGATTCCAAAAGAGAGTTCTAGTTAAACTAAACGAGATAATTATTAATCATTACAAAACACAAACAAGAGTAGTGTTTATTAATCTTTCATCTTTATTTATTCTAAATCTATCGTTCGCTATAAATCAAATAATTTTCCTACTTATAATTATTGAGATATTCAATGTTATTCTAAAATAATTTTCTCGTGCTATTGTATGTTGAGGCCCGAAAAGCCGTTGGAAAATGCGTCTCCTCGAAAAAGTTGGGGTGAGCTATTTTTAGTATGGGCCATGTGTACTGTAGCATCGAGATAACGCATCCGCTCGGAAAAAGCGTCCCTTAAAGCTAATTCACACTATGAAAGAGTATTTTCAGGTTTGTTAGTGGGGTTGGTCCGTTCTTGAATATTGCTGGCTTCTAAAGCACAGAGACGAAAGGTCATCTCTTCCATGAATTTATAAAACCCTGTCAGCTTTGGTAATTCGTCCAATTGGAGAGATTCCTCCCATTTTTTCCGAATCTTAAAGGGTAACGCCCGTTCGAGGATGCAGATTACCATCGCGTCATCGACCTTCACACCCAACCCGTCGAGTACATTCAAATGCTGTTTCGCATCATCGACCATGCGAAATATCTCTCGAGATGTTACAGTTTTCGCTGGAACGATATCTAAAATTGCATTCATGTGCTTCGATACAAGCACGCGTTTCCTCTCATAGGTGTCGAGCAATGCCTGACAGGCCTTAGCGCAATTCTCCCCCCTGATATCAAATATGTTTACTTTATTCAATGTTTCTCCAGAAAGTGAATTTCTTAAGTGGATGAATTTAACCACGTCGTCAACTATTTGAGTATTTACTATACTGAGAAACGCGTGATTGAAGGATAACCATTCCTCGTAATTACCATCGAACGTTGGTACCTTCGCATCGGGTAGTCGCGGTAGTCTCTGTTTCTCAATGAAGGTTGAGTTCGCGTTGGGTCCCTCGACCGGCAGAATAACATTACTAACTGACTCTCCCGATTGTCCGAGTTTGACAACTTCTCTAGCGACTGAATAATACAGCGTACGAATCGTATTCCACTCAATATCATCTGCCCTTTTTTGATCTAACACGCATAGGTTCTCATATGCGTCCTCATATTTATGAAAGGATAAGGTTAGGTCATTGTATCGTGCTGTTACTTCTGCCTTGTTAATTACCTCTGCCGCGAGTAAGCCTTGTAGCTCGGCAGTAACGATCTTTATCGTCTTTGGCTTGATTGTCACGACCGCGCTCGCTCGCTCTCCCATAATGATTGTACAAAAATCGCGTTACAGTTTTATTTTGCACTTTACAGTGCCGCCTCGCTCCCGCGTGCTTAAATATCAGGCTCTTGATACGTGATAGCTCGCAAACTTCTTGAAACTAATGACAATGATCCGTGTCGGCAGCGTGAGACCTCGACGTCTTGTAGTTGGAGGACAACACTTGCCAATGAGATTTGCTGATCAATTGATGATTTGACGATGTGAAGATGTTCCGTCGTCGTGAGTGAGGTTCGCACCTCATAGGAGGCACCAAAATGTTGACGTGATCACAGTCTTCCAGCAATCTGCACAATTCGTATAGCAATTAGTATGTCTGGCTAACGTAACTTCCTACCTAACCTCCGTTCGCGCGCGAAATACAAGACAACTGAAATGAAGGAAATCTACAAGTTAACTGACCGTTCCCAGACCATCAGATTAAACTTTGATATTAATCAAGTGGACCGAAATTTGCCGAAATTGGCATGACAAATAAAACAAGAAAACACGACCTTCTGCTCACAATAGTTTTATTTCCTTGAACTTAAAATATATAAATAATTACGTATGCCGCTAAACTCAATCGGTGAGGTTACAATTGTACATGTTTGTTCGCATTGAAATTAGAGTGTAAATGATGCACGGAGCGATAATGTGTCGTTCCGCAATGCTCGTGTCGCACGAGTCTCTCAATGACAGTTTGACAATCATTAGTGAGAATGAGAAGGAGTACTCGTGTCGCACGAACCATCCAAATCGACGCAGTCTATTCCTGCAATGGTAGTGTTGCTTGTGTCGCACAAGTGATCAAACACCCGCATGGTTATGCCACATAATGGTAGCTTGAATGCTCGTATCGCACGAGGAAACGTCAAGATGGCTGATGATCATGTTCTTATTCGCATGATCATATTGATAGCAAGTCAATTACGAAACCAGTTCAAGTACTTACCATGAGCATTGACGATATTGCTTGGGAGGTCAATCGTGATGCTGTTTCGCTCTGCTCGTGTGGCCAAAAAAAAACTATTTCCCTTGATGAGGTTCGTATTAGCGTTTTTTCTTATGAGCCAAAAGGGTGCGAATCGGCCGCGATCCAAAGGGAAAGTGGTTAAAAACAAACGCTCCCTGCCGTCGTCAAGCAACTTCCTTTTTCTACCGCCGAAGTCAGAGAGGAGAGAAAAACGCCTGCTCGACAGCTGCGCGCTTACACATACACACACATCACGTCCCCTGTCGTCTCATGCGCATGCGCACATACACATACAGGCACACGACGCCTTCAAACTATCTCGGTCGCGTTCCAACAGTCACTTTTCCAGTAAATTTTATGAGCGTAAATTATCTCATGGTGAAATATACAATAGAAAGTGGCTTATTTATTCAATTAAATTAAAGTTTTTTGTTTCTGCTGTAAACTTTTTGGAAAAAATGTGTTAAATAATTTAAGAAATGAAGGTTTTTACAATTGGAAATACCTGTCAAGACGATTAAAAGAGCATGAAACGCCTCGAAAAACAATTATAACATGTTTTTACAATAACTCAAAAAATTACTATCACAAAGCTTCCTCTAGGAGGAAGTAAAACATCAAAAATATTGTTTCAAAGAAATTCTCAACAGATAAAAATCAAATAAAATTTGGGAGGTTTTAATCTGTACAATAAGAGTCCAAATAATATATCATAGAAGTAGTAAGAGTAGAATATATGTAAACAGCCTTTTGAAATTATTATAACTTTCTCTAAAGTACACAACTTTATTATAATAATCAATAATTATACATGTTTTCGAAAGTTTTGAGCATAGATATAAATTCTAGATAAAAAATATATAATAATATACATTACCCAGAAGATACTCAGTTTGCAGAGTTAGAATAAACTCAAAAAATCTAGTACAAATTCTATATCTTAATCATAGGATGTACTATCAATCAGCGGATTTGGTTTCTTACTCTACAGATCAAAACCTCGCTAACTTGTTTAACTTCTTTTTTTAGAATTTATAAATGTTTTTCAGAGAACTTCTTTGAAAGATTGCTCTTATATTGATTACCATTTCTTCGCTTATTTATAAAAATCAATCTTTTAATTTCAAAAACTATTTACAAATGCATAAAAGTATGAAGAAAATAATTTATTATAACTTGGTTACAGCAGCTGGCATTCATTTTATAATATTGGCCAATCTACGTTCTCCGATGCCCGTGTTCTCCTGATTTTCTATTTGCAAATACTTAGATTTCCAATATCTCCACAAGTTTTCAAACTATCCAGCTAAAAAACAGTTTAAATGTTACTTAATTTTAAGAATATCATAAGCTGAAAAGTAAAAAAAAGAAGCAGAGTAACCGCTCGTTAGAGTTACAGCAGTTAGAAGCCGCGTGGGCACGTGACGCGGAGCGGCAGTCATAGGGTAACTGAATGAATTACTGCGAATGCCCCTTCTACTGCAAATTTGTCCCTCAGGTTATTGACTTTCGCAGCGACGCCAGCGGCGCCCGCTTTTAGGGAACAATATGCCAGAATTTCCGAAATTAATATATTAACACACTATTGTGGACACCCCAGAAAAATCCTCAATATGCTAAAAAATCCTCCAAAGTTGGTACATTTCCCGAATATAATTTTTTTCTCAAACTTCAGGTATCCGTAACCTTTTTCGGGCATCCAGATTCTTAGTTCATAGGACATTTTTTTTAGAAAGTCTTGAACTAGCTGTCACCAAATTTTTAAGCGATTTCACCTCCGTCACTTTTCCAATGTTCCTTTATTAAGTATTTACACACACACACACACACACACACACACACACACACACACACACACACACACACACACACACACACACACACACACACACACACACACACACACACACACACACACACACACACATACACACACACACACACACACACACACACACACACACACACATACGCACACACACGCACACACACACACACACGCACGCACCCACACGCAGGCACGCACGCACGCACAGACACACACACACATTTTCTAAAAAAAGGCACATTTAGACTCAGGAGCTCGAATATGTCGGAAATCATCGAAATCACATAGTCGAAAAATTTTACCGTAACAGAGCTTTCTCTTTGAGAAAGTAAAAGAAAATGCTAGTTAGGCAATTAAAAAAAAGCATGTAAACGTGTATTTTCTGCTGCAAAACATTCTGAATCCCAATGCGGAGCACAGTGGGCGGAAATGAACATCTCTGGACAAAATAAAATATCTTCTTCTCCAATCGACCGATTAGGATGGGGTTACGCTTAAATTGAAGATTATAGTAAGTACTTTAAGGGAAAATTATTAATAAAATGTTTAAAAAATTTTCAAGGTCAGTTCAAGATCAATTATAATAATTTAGTTTTTTTCAATAACCACTTTCATCTTGCAAAACTTGAATCCGAGATCATTTTTGTAGAAAAATATTTAGAATTGGTCTTTAAACAAAAAAAATTTGAAATATTCTTTACAGATTTGTAATTAGCGATACAAAAATACTCGAAAAACCTATACACCTAAACAGCCCAGCTCCTTCTGGTTATTGAAAAAAACTAATTTATTATATATTGATCTTGAACTGACCTTGAAATTTTTTTAAACATTTTATTAATAATTTTCCCTTAAAGTACTTACTATAATCTTCAATTTAAGCGTAACCCCATCCCAATCGGTCAATTCGAGGAGAAGATATTTTATATTGTCCAGAGATGTTCATTTCCGCCCACTGTGCGGAGCCAAGAATCTTATAATATCTTTAAAAATAAATATAAAAAATTATGTTGGGAGGGAAGTTGAGGCATAATAATGCGGTAGATTCCCTTTAATTCGATTATCGCGCGACAAAACAAGAGGTAAAATGGAATGTTCGATGGGAAGGTTGGTGAGATTACAAGCAAAGAAGAAAAAATTATTAGTGATTTGGAAATAATCATATCCTGTTATTGTATGCTAGAAGAATAATCATAATCTTAAAAGAAGGTGGGTTGCTGTGTTTGAAACTAAACAGGCAGCACACGTGCGTGTCTGTGTGTGTGAGTGCGTACTTACGTTGCGCGTACTGAACGCGAAGCGAATCAGTTCTGGTTACACTCTTGCCGTGTGGGCATTACTGAATAAAGCATGTGTCCTAGAACCACGTATTTTTATTTCTACTTCCTTCCCCTTAGATCATACGTCCATTCCCTTACAGAAAATAATTATAGTCTCACATATAATAACGAATATAGTTTGACTACAGTCGGACTGTAGTCAAACTATAATGATAACTATAGTAATTTCGCGGTATTATATATGACAACTATAGTATCTGACTCGAACTAAAATTACCGAATATAATCATTACTACATAGTTACAATCGTATACTATAGTCTACTACTATATGCCCGGAAATGGACTATAATCGTCACTACATGAATGTAGTACCTACTACACTTCATGATTATAACCTAATATAGTCGAGTATAATGATGACTGTAGATCTTTGGTTTCGAACTATAGTCAACTACTATAACCCTGCAAACGGACTATAATCGTCACTACATGACTGTATACCTACTACATTTCGTGATTATAACCTAATATAGTCAAGCATAATCATACTATAGATCTGTGGTTTCGAACTATAGTCAACTACTATACCCCTGGAAGCGGGCTATAATCGTCACTACATGACTGTACCCTACTGGAAAAGATCAGCTGATAATCAGCTGAAAATCACAAGGATCCCACATGACCAAGCTAAAGAAATTTCAATTAAATTTGTATTATTATATAATTAGATTTATAAAAATATAATATTTCATTATTAAAGATTGATATAATTTATTACATTATCGTATACAACCTGTTTTCGAAACATATGTCTTACTCAACAGAACCTGGTAGAACACAGAATTTTAAGACGAAAGTCACGTTACCGTTTTTTGCAAATTTTGCGTATTAAAGAAGTTGCGAATACTTAAAAAATATAAATCAGCCAACCAGCTCTGAGGAGGCCACGCACAGTGATGCCTATCTACTCAAAAGTGATGAAAATTCGTGGTTTAGCACAATAAGGCTCAAAAAATTTTTATAAAATACGTTTGGGACTCCTGAAGTAATTTCCTACGATAAATTGTTTCCCTCATGGCTGTAGCATTGCTCATTTTTTTAGTAATGAATACGTTAAATGCCGTTTTTTGGAGTTTATTTTTTTTCTTTTTGTTTTTAAGTAGGATTAATTTTTTTTGCTTGATAATAAGCGCCCATTTTTTATAAATATAATTTTTTTCATAATTCTAGGACTTATGCAGTTGTTTGAAAAAAATTATATTTATAAAAAATGGGCGCTTATTATAAAACAAAAAAAAAATTAATCCTACTTAAAAACAAAAAAAAACAAAAAATAAATAAACTCCAAAAAACGGCATTTAACGTATTCCTTACTAAAAAAAGAGCAATGCTACAGCCATGAGAGAAACGATTTATCGTAGGAAATTACTTCACGAATCCAAAACGTATTTTATAAACATTTTTTGAGTCTTATTGTACTAAAGCACGAATTTTCATCACTTTTGCATCGATCGCAGAAGTAGGCAGAAGTGGGAGAGGCTTCGTCCACTAGAGGGGGATCGCTGGCGTCTCCCGATCAATATCCTGCTCTCCTGATCATACACGGTCGATATCCTTCTCAGCTTCCCCAACTTTCTCAGCAAGGAAGGCTAGCTGGTATCTTCCGATCGATCTTCTTCTCTCCTGTTCCTGCAAGCTCGATATCCTTCTCTCCTGATCCTACTAGCTCTTTCATGTGCGCTCTCTTGACCTCTCCCTTGCCCTCTCTCTCGTATACTTTCTCAGTCACACTCGTAGTTTCTCGGTCGCTCTCGTTCTTTCACGCTCTCTCTCATACTTCCTCGGTCGCTCTCATCCTTTCTCACTCTCCATCATATTTTCTCGCTACCATTCGATTTCTTCGCTTTCTCCCTCCCTTCGGTCTCTTTATCCTACTTTTCACTCTCTCTCATTCGTTGTACTCTTTGTCGTTCTTTTACGGTCACTCTCACACATACACACACACGCATACGTACACCCACGCTTGCACGCTCACACACACGCACACCCACACTCGCACGCAAATGAACACACACCTACGCTATAACACACATGCACACTCACGCTCACACGCGTACACACATGCTCACACAGGCTCGCGCGCATACGCACACGCTCACACACACACGCTCGCACGAACACACCCAGGCATGCGCACACGCATACGGATGCACACATACCCCCGCTCGCAAACACATACACGCGCATACGAACGCACACACCCACGCTTGCGCACGCCAACTCACACACACCTACGATATAACCCACACGCACACCAACGATCGCACGCACATGCCACGTACGCATACACACCCACACTCGCACGCATACGCACACGGACACACACCCACGCTCACACGCACACGCACAAACACGCTCGCGTACGTACACGCACACCTACGCTATAAATCACACCCATACCACATGCACACACGCGCACACACGCATACGTACGCATACACACCCATGCGCATGCACATACCAACGCTCGTACGCATAGGCACACGCACAGACGTTTTTTCCACGTTCTTTATTCACATGGTAAATGGGTATTCGATAAAAATAAATAAAACACCTTTAATTTGTGTGACGGAACCGTCTACGATCTTGCAAAAATAAATTTTTTTTTTATTACTTTCTATTATTTAGGATATAGTTAAAAATATTTCCTATTTGATGAATCACGATCATAACCCTGAACCACTACTACCCTACCGACACTACTGTACCAAGGGTTGTGAGTTGTGAGCTGCGCCACTCGAAGCTTCCCCAAGCTGCCATAAAACGTCGACGCGGCGTACGCATTAATCTTGAATTTTAAATTCTTATAATTTCCTTTTCCTTATATTTCGGCCTTATATTAAACGGACTGTAAACTTTCTTTTCTTCTTGACGAAGAACAAACATTATTTTTAATAAACTAAAATATTGTAATCAACTACACCTACGACCACGAGTGTAATAAAATATAGTATTAAATCATTTATCGAAAAATATTACAAAATAAGTAATTCACTCTAGAGAACTGTTCATCACTAATTAATTATTAACACAACATAATTATGAAACAATCCGAATAATAAAATGATATTTACATAAAAATAGTAATAGTACCCTTAGTTAAATTACAATAATTCAGCATTATGATTTTTATTAAAACCACCTCAGTTGTATTGACGCGCTAGTTATAAATTATGGTCAATTTTCTACAAAGATATGTTTAAATAATAGCTTAAGTATGAGTTGTTAATTATAATTTTACTTTTATATGTTGACTGAATATTTTGTATTTTTATATATATATATATTAAGTTAAATAAGTACAATACATATTAACTAACAACCGTTCAGGCGTGGGATGAAAAGTGTATAAAATATAACGTTGTAAAATAGATTTAAGTTTATAGTAATACTTTAAGCCACACTCTAGAAGGATTATTTTCTCTACCTGAGTAATAAAACTCATTTCAATCTTTGTTCTTTTACCTCTATAAAAGAAAGCCCACCAAATATATATATATATATATACTTAATTATTAAGAATACATACAGGTTATAGTATAATTTTAACCTTGTTATAATTTCATTATTTGATTCCAAAAGAGAGTTTTAGTTAAACTAAACGAGATAATTATTAATCATTACAAAATACAAACAAGAGTAGTGTTTATGAATTTTTTATCTTTATTTATTCTAAATCTATCGTTCGCTATAAATCAAATAATTTTCCTACTTATAATTATTGAGATATTCAATGTTATTCTAAAATAATTTCCTCGTGCTATTGTATGTTGAGGCCCGAAAAGTCGTTGGAAAATGCGTCTCCTCGAAAAAGTTGGGGTGAGCTATTTTTAGTATGGGCCATGTGTACTGTAGCATCGAGATAACGCATCCGCTCGGAAAAAGCGTCCCTTAAAGCTAATTCACACTGTGAAAGAGTATTTTCAATTTTGTATATAGTTATTTTAAACTGAAAAACATTCATTTATGTATTTTTTTTTTTTCAAACAACTGCATAAGTCCTAGAATTATGAAAAAAATTATATTTATAAAAAATGGGCGCTTATTATAAAACAAAAAAAAATTAATCCTACTTAAAAACAAAAAGAAAAAAAATAAACTCCAAAAAACGGCATTTAACGTATTCATTACTAAAAAAATGAGCAATGCTACAGCCATGAGGGAAACGATTTGTCGTAGGAAATTACTTCAGGAGTCCCAATCGTATTTTATAAAAATTTTTTGAGCCTTATTGTGCTAAAGCACGAATTTTCATCACTTTTGAGTAGATAGGCATCACTGTGCGTGGCCTCCTCAGAGCTGGTTGGCTGATTTATATTTTTTAAGTATTCACAACTTCTTTAATACGCAACATTTGCAAAAAACGGTAACGTGACTTTCGTCTTAAAATTCTGTGTTCTACCAGGTTCTGTTGAGTAAGACCTATGTTTCCAAAACAGGTTGTATACGATAATGTAATAAATTATATCAATCTTTAATAATGTATTATATTTTTATAAATCTAATTATATAATAATACAAATTTAATTGAAATTTCTTTAGCTTGGTCATGTGGGATCCTTGTGATTTTCAGCTGATTATCAGCTGATCTTTTCCAGTAGGGTACAGTCATGTAGTGACGATTATAGTCCGTTTCCAGGGGTATAGTAGTTGACTATAGTTCAAAACCACAGATCTATAGTATGATTATACTTGACTATATTATGTTATAATCACGAAATGTAGTAGGTACTACAGTCATGTAGTGGCGATTATAGTCCGTTTGCAGGGTTATAGTAGTTGACTATAGTTCGAAACCAAAGATCTACAGTCATCATTATACTCGGCTATATTAGGTTATAATCATGAAGTGTAGTAGGTACTACATTCATGTAGTGACGATTATAGTCCATTTCCGGGCATATAGTAGTAGACTGTAGTATACGATTGTAACTATGTAGTAATGATTATATTCGGTAATTTTAGTTCGAGTCAGATACTATACTTGTCATATATAATACCTCGAAATAACTATAGTTATCATTATAGTTTGACTACAGTCCGACTGTAGTCAAACTATATTCGTTATTATATGTGAGACTATAATTATTTTCTGTAAGGGAATGGACGTATGATCTAAGGGGAAGGAAGTAGAAATAAAAATACGTGGTTCTGGGACACATGCTTTATTCAGTAATGCCTACATGGCAAGAGTGTAACCAGAACTGATTCGCTTCGCGTTCAATACGCGCAACGTAAGTACGTACTCACACACGCAGACACGCACGTGTGCTGCCTGTTTAGTCTCAAACACAGCAACCCACCTTCTTTTAAGATTATGATTATTCTTCTAGCATACAATGACAGGATATGATTATTTTCAAATCACTAATAATTTTTTCTTCTTTTCTTGTAATCTCACCAACCTTCTCATCGAACATTCCATTTTATCTCTTGTTTTGTCGCGCGATAATCGAATTAAAGGGAATCTACCGCATTATTATCCCTCAACTTCCCTCCCAACATAATATTTGATATTTATTTTTAAAGATATTATAAGATTCTCGGCTCCGCACAGTGGGCGGAATTGAACATCTCTGGACAAAATAAAATATCTTCTTCTCGAATCGACCGATTGAGATGCGGTTACGCTTAAATTGAAGATTATAGTAAGTACTTTAAGGGAAAATTATTAATAAAATGTTTAAAAAGTTTCAAGGTCAGTTCAAGATCAATATATAATAAATTAGTTTCTTTCAATAACCAGAAGGAACTGGGCTGTTTAGGTGTATAGGTTTTTCGAGTATTTTTGTATCGCTAATTACATATCTGTAAAGAATATTTCAAAATTTTTTTGTTTAAAGACCAATTCTAAATATTTTTCTACAAAAATGATCTCGGATTCAAGTTTTGCAAAATGAAAGTGGTTCTATCAGATAGGTTCTATGAAACTATCAGAAAACAATATCATGTTTAGTGGTGTCAAAAATTATTGACTTTACGCCCAACAACATCTTTCCACGGGAAAGGGTAAATATTCCGGATAACATTCCCTTGGCCGATCCCCAGTTCCATATACCGCGCACGGTAGATTTGCTCATCAACGCGGATACCTCGGTGGTGCTTCTATCCGTCGGATAAATAAAGTTAGCCCAAGGGAATTACGATTTACGGCTGCAAAAAACGCTTTTGGGTTGGATGATCACTTGAGGTATAGATGACGGAATCTAAGACCCAATGACGTGCCACCTTTCAGATTTGAACACACAGATCAGTTGCTTTTGGGAAATAGAAGTGTGTGTAGGTTTCTTGGCACGGAGCCGCGAAGACGAACAATGCGAAGAGCCTTACGTACAAAACGTTAGACGAGACGAAACCGGTAGGTACACGGTCCGTCTGCCATTTAAGGAGAGCAAGGTTGATTTGTTGATTTGGGAAATTCTTGAACGCAAGCCGTTCGCAGGTTTCATTCGTTGCAGCGACGATTTCATGCAAACCCAGAACTGGAATGCGAATACTCTACAGTGATTATAGACTATTTAAAACAAGGACATATGTCACCAATCGAGGGAGATCCAACAGGATGTTATTACAGGCCGCATCACGCCGTGTTCAAGCCGACGAGCACCACAACTAAGGTTCGCATCGTGTTCGATGCCTCCGCCAAATCCGACATCGGCTGTTCGTTGAATCGAACATTACGAACAGGTCCAATAATTGAACCAAAATTATTCGAACACCTCTTGCGATTCCGGATGCACAACTATGTGTTAACGGCATACATAGAACAAATGTATAGACAGGTGCTCATCGATCCACGTGATCGACAGTACCAACGAATAGTATGGCAACGGGAAGGGCGAGTCGAGACGTTTCAATTGAACACAGTGACTTTCGGAGTCTCTGCTGCTCCGTATTTTGCCATCCGTACTCTTCACCAGCTCGCCGCAGATGAAAGAACGCGGTTCCCTCGCGCCAGCGCTTCATAGATTCGTGAATTCTACGTAGATGACTGGATCACGGGCGCAGACTCTCTAGAAGAAATTACGAAAATGCGTGATGAGATGATTGAGTTACTTCGGAGTGGAGGATTTCACATTCGCAAGTGGATATCCAATCATCAACACGCATTAGACCATTTGGGGCAGAAGGTTTTTTCAGTGAATGACCCTGTCGAAACACACCCAACCAAGAAGACACTACGGATAGTTTAGCGATCGTCTCTTGACGAGTTAGCCTATTCGGTCAAGCCTCTCAACAATATGGATAGAGTTACCAAACGCGTAATCCTCTCCGAGATTGCTAAGGTCTTTGATCCTCTCGGGCTGCTCGGACAGTTGGTGTTAGCTTTGGAGGGCATTATGCAAGATTGTTGGAAATCGAAAATAGGATGGGATGAGTCGGTTCCACAAGCAATTCACACCGCATGGCAATTATTCGTGACGCAACTTCATCTGGTGACCGAAATCGCGATTCCTCGTCAGATAAGGTTGCCTGGCTGTAAGAGTGTACAAATTCACGGGTTTTGTGATGCTAGTAAGCGCGGATACGGCGCAGCCTTGTATGTGCGGTCAGCAGGCTCACAGGGCCAAGTGCTTGTTCGATTAGCGTGTGCCAAGTCGAGAATAGCCCCAGTTAGTCAATTATCGATACCTCGATTGGAGTTATGCGGTGCTGTGCTTTTATCGCGTCTATTCACAGAATCGCGGGCCGCCTTAATCTTCGACGCCCAACAGATTCTGTTTTGGACAGATTCTGAAATTGTTCTAAGTTGGTGGGCGAAATCTCCGTCGGATTTGCAGGTGTTCGGGGGCAATCGCATCGCCGAAATACAGCGAACGTCATTCGTAACGCAATGGCGGCACGTTCGAAGCAAGGATAATCCGGCAGATCCGTTGTCACGAGGACAAACGCCGGCCGAGTTTGTAAAAAACGACACATGGTTTAATGACCCCCCATGGCTGAACCGAGCAGAAGAGCAATGGCCGACCGTAAGGAGAGCTCAGATGGTCGAACTACCCGGTCTGCGCAAAAACATGTGTTTAATCACCGCCTCGCATGATCCATTTTACCTTGGGATATCATCTTATTCTAAACTCGTGCGTGTCGTGGCTTATTGTTTGCGCATAATCATGTCTCCAAAACCTCCGACTCAGACGCTCAACCGAGCTGAGAAAGATGAGTCAGAATGACGGATTTGGAGACTCATCCAAGGTGAACAGATCGCCGATGAAATCAATCGGATATCGGCGGGAGCAACTGCGAAAAGCATTAGGTTGGCAGCTCTAGACCCCTACTTGAATCAGTTTAGAGTGTTGCGCGTCGGCGGGCGATTACGAAATTCATTGCTGCCGGAATCAGAAGCATCCGGTTCTACTTCCTTCCCATCATCACGTAACAGACTCGATCATCCGGAAGGTCCAACAGCAGTTGTTACACGCCGGAGTTCGGATCACCCTGTATACAGTACGTCAGCGTTTCTGGTTTCTCGACGGCACGAATCAAGTCAAGAGGGTGATACACAAATGTGTGGAATGTCTGCGGCGAAGCCCGACTGCTATGCACAGTAAGATGGGAGATCGTCCCCCCTCACGAGTGCGACCAGAACCCATGTTCGGTCACGTCGGAGTAGATTTTTTTGGACCCATTTCGTTGAAGGAGAGAGAGCATAAGAACAGAAAGATTATTAAGGGTTACGGCTGCGTTTTTGTGTGTATGGCCACCAAGGCGGTGCATATTGAGATCGTTAGTCATCTAACCACCGAGCGTTTTCTAGCAGCCTTTAGACGATTCATCGGACGCCGCGGAATGCCATCTCATGTGTACTTGGACAATGGATCCAACTTTGTTGGTACGAGTAACCGGTTATGCGAATTGTTCGTTTTATGGAACACAGAGTCCTTTCAAACCGCCGTGTCAGAAAATGCATCTCGCTTCAACATTGAGTGGCACTTCAATCCCCCCCTGTCACCACACTTTGGCGGTATTTGGGAGGCAGCCGTGAAATTATTCAAGCACCATTTTTATCGGGTGGTCGGAAACACATCACTCACGTTTGAAGTATTTGCCACGTTAGCTGCTGAAACAGAAGCCGTTCTAAATTCGCACCCGATTGGAGTTATGTCATCGGATCCCAACGATCCAGCAGTATTAACGCCAGCCCATTTCCTCATCGGTCGTCCACTTACCATGCTGCCACAACCAGACTGTACCTCTATACCACGTAATAGATTAAGTCTCTGGCGTTTCATTACAACGTCAGTTCAGGATTTTTGGAAAGGTTGGCACGTAGAATACTTGAGCGAAGTTCAAAAACGACAGAAATGGACGAAGGGAAAGGGCGAATTGTCGAAGGGAACAATAGTCGTAGTGATTAACAAGGACGATCGGTGCAATCGTTGGCCGATGGGAATCGTCGTTGACATTTACCCTGGAGCAGATGGCGTCACACGAGTTGCAAGAATCCGAACATCGCAAGGCGAGTACACGCAAAATGTAACGCGTTTGTGTCCACTTCCACACCTATCGGAATGAATTGAGGAATGACCAATCTCCCTGATCTCGCAGTCTGACATCAACGTACACACTCATTACAGCGTAGCCAACATTTGACACGAGGTTCGGGAAAGATCGAGACAACCGCAACACACGAGTCGATAGGCTCCAATCAAGGGTATTACCAGGACGTTATGTTGACTGTAAGACGCGTATTGAAGGTTGTAAGACTTGTTGTTCGTAGGATATGGACTTAGATATAGGATATCTGTACTTTATATTATTGCTAGGACATAGGACATTCGTAGTGTATAAGAGCCTTGTGTCAATTGTTCGCATCCTCGCAACGGAGGGAGGAAAAGGGATGCCTGTATGTATGTGTGCGCATGCGCGAGACGAGAGGGGACGTGATATGTGTGTATGTGTGTGCGCGGCACTGTTGAGTAGGCGTTTTTCTCTCCTCTCTGACTTTGGCGGTAGAAAAAGGAAGTTGCTTGACGACGGCGGGGAGCGTTTGTTTTTAACCACTTTCCCTTTGGATCGCGGCCGGTTCGCACCCCTTTTGGCTCATAAGAAAAAACGCTAATACGATCCTCATCAAGGGAAATAGTTTTTTTTGGCCACACGAGCAGAGCGAAACTGCATCACGTTTGATCTCCCAAGCAATATCGTCAATGCTCATGGTAAGTACTTGAACGGGTTTCACGATTGACTTGGCTATCAAAATGACCATGCGAATACGAACATGATCATCAGCTATCTTGACGTATCCTGGTGCGACACGAGCATTCAAGCTACCATTATGTGGCATAACCATGCGGGTGTTTGATCACTTGCGCGACACAAGCAATACTACCATTGCAGGAATAGACTGCGTCGATTTGGATGGTTCGTGAGACACGAGTACTCCTTCTCATTCTCACTAATGATTGTCAAACAGTCATTGAGCGACTCGTGCAACACGAGCATTGAGGAACGACACATTATCGCTCCATGCATCATTTACACTCTAATTTCAATGCGAACAAACATGTACAATTGTAACCTCATCGATAGAGTTTAGCGGCATACGTATTTATTTATATATTTAAGTTCAAGGAAATAAAACTATTGTGAGCAGAAGGTCGTATTTTCCTGTTTTATTTGTCATTCCAATTTCGGCGAATTTCGGCCCACTTGATTAATATCAAAGTTTAATCCGATGGTCTGAGAACGGTCAGTTAACTTGTAGATTTCCTTCAATTCAGTTGTCTTGTATTTCGCGCGCGAACGGAGGTTAGGTAGGAAGTTACGTTAGCCATACATACTAATTGCTATAGGAATTGTGCAGATTGCTCGAAGACTGTGATCACGTCAACAGTGACGGTTATCTTTATTTGTAAGAAAAGATCACTCATTTTCGGTTATTTTAGCTTACACTATTTACTTTGACTTCTTTTCCGCTTTTATTTTCTTCCAAATTGTCACTCGCACATGTATCTTGTTCATCTTTTTTATTTTCAACGTTTTGATCACGTCCATTTCCCCCGCCCCTCCAAATCACTAATCCTAAAATAAGCAATTGGATAATTTTGTACACTTTTTTTACAATTAATTACAACCACAATCGATTTTTTTACAAGTGTATAAACAAAGTTATAAACAAACAAAAGGGAGAGCGGGAGAAATATTTCGCCAGACTCCACATAAAAAAACTACAATTTCCAGAACGGTAACGTAATCTAGGATTTATTTACAATTATTTACAACCACAAAAACTGGTAAAAGTCGATTATTTATAACAATTTTGAGCAATAATTTCGCCAGCCCCCCCATACACCAAAATCAATTTTTCAAAGTGCTAACGTAATCTACGATTTATTTACAATTCTTTACAACCACAAAAACTGGTAAAAATCGATTATTTATAACAATTTTGAGCAATAATTTCGCCAGCCCCCATACGCCAAAATCAATTTTTCAAAGTGCTGATGTAATCTACGATTTATTTACAATTATTTACAACCACAAAAACTGGTAAAAGTCGATTATTTATAATAATTTTGTGCAATAATTTCGCCAGCCCCCCCCCCCCCATACGCCAAAATCAATTTTTCAAAGTGCTAACGTAATCTACGATTTATTTACAATTATTTACAACCACAAAAACTGGTAAAAGTCGATTATTTATAACAATTTTGAGCAATAATTTCGCCAGCCCCTCATACGCCAAAATCAATTTTTCAAAGTGCTAACGTAATCTACGATTTATATACAATTATTTACAACTACAAAAACTGGTAGAAGTCGATTATTTATAACAATTTTGAGCAATAATTTCGCCAGCCGCCCCATACGCCAAAATCAATTTTTCAAAGTGCTAACGTAATCTACGATTTATTTACAATTATTTACAACCACAAAAACTGGTAAAAGTCGATTATTTATAACAATTTTGAGCAATAATTTCGCCAGCCCCCCCATACGCCAAAATCAATTTTTCAATGTGCTAACGTAATCTACGATTTATTTATCATTATTTACAACCATAAAAACTGCTAAAAGTCGATTATTTATAACAATTTTGAGCAATAATTTCGCCAGCCCCCCATATGCCAAAATCAATTTTTCAAAACGTAAATAGTCTATATTGTTTAATATATTTTTAAATCATAATTTTATTATCCATTGTTGGGCTTTCATTTACCAAATAATATTGCCCGTCAGGCTAGGTGCGGTTGTGATTCTGTATGACTATTGTTACTCTGAAAAAATTTATGTGAGGTAGTGTCGCGGTGGATCGATGATAGAAAATGGAAATTTTTACTCTCGCAAATATTTAAATGACTAGTAGCGGCTTAGGGTTACAGATGACAAATTCAGATGAATCGGAACTTGGAGCGAGTACGCCGATTTGCGAGTATGATACTCTATATAGTATAACTGTTATTATAACTGTTAGAGGCCTGCGTTTATTACAGGGATGCAACTGTCTCCTCTATTTCCTCTTTTTTTCAATCCTCTATTTTACCCTTTTTCCAAGTTACTCCTCTATTTGCTCTATAATCAGCGATCTCTCCAATTTACCGATGAATTGCAATGAAAAAGACGCGCGGACTACAATTTGAAAAGACTTAGTCGTCTCCTGTAGGTAGGGTTGCCACCTTTTACATTTGAAGTTGCTGGCCGACTGATGACTGGCGGTGGGGGGGAGGCAAGTAGGCGGGGGATATGGGGTCCATGCATATTAGGGAACTACATAGTCCTGCAGCAATGCGCAAGACAATTATTTAAACAATATTTAAACCAAAGTAGGCTGGGAAATGTGGCCCACGTATATTAAGGAATTACGTAGATATGCAACAATAAGCAAGAGAAATATCGTTAAAGTACGTTCGTGATATTTAAGTTTATTTGGAAAAGGCGGACATCAAACGAACCAATGAATAAGCGAATATTATTTTTTATTAGCCGACGTTTCGGGAGCGTTAGATATACTCCCCTCTTCAGGGCTACAAGATATGTAAAAATGGTAAATGTACAACGTCATGATATTTTTTTAAATAAGAAAAACAAGTCGGAGAATTCCATAAAATTTTTTACCATAAACAATTATTCAGTCATTATTAAAACATTCGGTTCTGCCGCACATACATCCACGAGAACTACACCAAACTTTGAGGAAAACGTTAAGAAAATTCAAAATTTAAAAAATAATATTGTATTGAATTAAGAATAAAATAGATATCAAACTGTAACTTACTACCAACTTATGCGTAATTCTCTCATGATTACTATCGGATAAGGCGAGTGCCATCTCCGATACATAAACTAACAATGAGAGGCATATGTGACTTGTTAAACGGGGGAACAATAGGCGATTTTGGAAAAACTGTTGGGGATCAAGGGTAGGGAGGCAAGAGCTGGAAGTGGGAGAAATGGCACACGGAGCTGTTCGAGTGATATAGGAGAGCACGAAACGAGGAAGTGGGCAGAGCTAAGCCTATACAGCGAGAGAGTCCTCGCTGAGAAAACGTGCTCGTGTGTGCCACTTCCACGTTCACGTGCGCTCCCAATCATTCGGCAGGCTCATGGACGTATAGAATGGGGAAAAGGAGTATGGAAAGGCGAATGCAGCGACACACAGCACCGAGCTAAGAATTGCAATGCAGTCTGATCAATTTCACAGTGTCTTTATATGATTTTTTTAGAAATTGGGTGTCTTCTATGCGGTTAAGAGTATTGCTGTGATAGTAGATGTTAAGCATTTCCGAAAAAGAGCGTCTAAATAAGTTAGATTCTTTGTCAAGGATTTTGGCTTTTTCGAAGTCTATATTGTGTCCTGTTTCTGACACATGCATGGCTAAGGCAGAAGTATTAACGCAATTTTTACGTCTCTATTGTGTTCATTAATACGTAAATTCATTTTTCTTTTGCTCATTCCAATATAAGTTGAAGAGCAGTTATGGCAATCTATTTTATAAACAATACCACTGGTGTCAAGCTTACGGAGGTGGTCCTTTCCTAAGGTTATTATGCAGTTGAATTTATTAATGGTACTATTGATTGGGATAATATTATTTTGGAAAAGGATATGATTAATTTTAGGAGTCAGATGTTTAATAAACGGTAAAAGTATTTTTGGCTTTAACAAAGTAGCGCGTGAGATTCTATTAGTGATAGTGTTATTATTATGACTGTTACGGATGTATTCGAGTCTAATCCCGAAGTATTTGTTTATTATTTCGCGTGGATAGTTATTGCATAGAAGATAGTGGAAAGAAAGGTCGAGATTACTACGGTGGAATTGTGGGTCGGAGAGTTTTATGGACTTGTCAACAAGGTTGTAGATAATGGCTATTTTTTGAGAGTGGGGGTGGTGGGAAAAATAATTAATGTAGCGTCCGGATGCTGTGTTTTTTCTGTACCTACCCTTGATCCCCAACAGTTTTTCCAAAATCGCCTATTGTTCCCCCGTTTAACAAGTCACATATGCCTCTCATTGTTAGTTTATTTATCGGAGATGGCACTCGCCTTATCCGATAGTAATCATGAGAGAATTACGCATAAGTTGGTAGTAAGTTACAGTTTGATATCTATTTTATTCTTAATTCAATACAATATTATTTTTTAAATTTTGAATTTTCTTAACGTTTTCCTCAAAGTTTGGTGTAGTTCTCGTGGATGTATGTGCGGCAGGACCGAATGTTTTAATAATGACTGAATAATTGTTTATGGTAAAAAATTTTATGGAATTCTCCGACTTGTTTTTCTTATTTAAAAAAATATCATGACGTTGTACATTTACCATTTTTACATATCTTGTAGCCCTGAAGAGGGGAGTATATCTAACGCTCCCGAAACGTCGGCTAATAAAAAATAATATTCGCTTATTGATTGGTTCGTTTGATGTCCGCCTTTTCCAAATAAACTTAAATATCACGAACGTACTTTAACGATATCTACTAGGCATTGGGACACTATATGCCAACTACACCTCAACAACCTCTATAAGATATGTCAAAAAGGAAGGTCACCAACTCTTCTCTCCAGACAACGTCATTCTGTGACGGATTCTTCATGGCCCGGGGAAAAAACACCCTAAATTTGTACAAGACGATCAACTTTATAAAAGAAGACTTTGGCTTGGATGCCAAAACAACTTGTGTAAAACTCACCAAACTACTAAAGAAACATAAGAAATTCGAATGTGAACTTAAATTCCTAGTTAAATGCAGAAGCTATGACATATTTCCTAAGCACATTGAGAGCATGTGTAAGTACTTTAAAAACATTTCCTTCAACAGTAAATTTGCGAGTGCTAAGACTAACCATCTGTCGAGGTATGTTCGGAAAAAGATTTTGAATATCGAAATCTCTGACCTTAACATTCATCTACAGTTTTTGCTTACACAAATCAACGCGTCCATAATTAACTTCACAAATGCAACTTCTGAAACATATGCTAAAAAATTCTTACAATTTTACAATAATACCTTGGATATCATTAGTGATAAAGTTTCACATATCCACATTAATAAATTTAATAGTCTGTTAAAAGCTTCTGACAAAAGTGTAACGGTTGGATCAGATTTTCGAAATTCAGAATCTAACGTTAGTTTGACTACCCTAAACAATAACATTACAAACACCAAGGATAGATGGTTGGTCAATCTCTCACACACACAGTTACCGAGTTTTGCAATTGAGACGCTCAACCTTGGCGACAAATTCAATTTCACTTTGGATTTAGATAGACGCTCTATGTTCGAGTATGTTAAGGCAGTAGAAAGCAATTTGAGAAATCTTGAGAACAATAAAGAAGAAATCAGAGATAACTTGCTTTCTACTTTTAATAACTTTATCAAAGGTAGTAAACGCTTACATCTTAGTCACAGTGATAGAATAATCAAAGATAATTTCATTAAAACCAAACGTTTTTTAAAAAATAATCCCAGTATTTTCGTCACGAAAGCGAACAAGGGTAATGTTACAGTAGTGATGGAAAAAGATGCCTACATAGAGAAAGTGGAATCGGCGCTATCTGACACAAATTTTTATTGCAAAATTAATAGATCCCCTCTAAATTCACTACAGAAAAATATCAAAACTCTAATTAAAGACTGGAAAAACAAAGGTGTTTTAGATACAGACGAATGTTTCTCACACGTGTTACGGGCAGATATTAACGTCACTAATCTTGCTAGAGCTTACGCCTTAGTAAAGATCCATAAAGAAGGCAATCCAATAAGAATCATTGTGTCAGCCGTAGGTAGTCCTACTTATGCCTTAGATAAAAGCCTCTCCCTTCTGTTTAATAAATATTTTCCACGCCCGAAATCCTCAATTAAAAACAGCTTTGAATTAAAAGAAATAACCGACAATTTAAAAATTACAGATGAGTATGAGTTAGTTTCTTTTGACGTAGTGTCCTTGTTTACCAACATCCCAGCTGATCTTGTTTTACAAGCTGTCGCCAAAAAATGGATATACTTGAACAATAAGATCAACCTCTCTAAATTAGAATTTATGCATGGTATAAAACTTCTTTTGGATTCAACATATTTACAGTTCAATAATAGAATTTATAAACAAATCATGGGTACCCCTATGGGTTTTTGCACTAGCCCTTGGTTTGCTGACATTACTCTTGAGTCACTTGAAATTACTTGTCTTAATAGTTATAATAATGAGTTATTGCTGTATAGAAGATATGTGGACGATTGCATTCTTATTCCTAAAAAAGACAAAACGGAAGAGATTCTTTTCTCCTTTAATGGATATAATGGTCACCTCCAATTCACCATCGAACGCGAACATAACAACAGCATCTGTTTTTTGGACATAGAATTAATAAGATCACGCGACAATAGAATCGTCACTAACTGGTACAGAAAAAACACAGCATCCGGACGCTACATTAATTATTTTTCCCACCACCCCCACTCTCAAAAAATAGCCATTATCTACAACCTTGTTGACAAGTCCATAAAACTCTCCGACCCACAATTCCACCGTAGTAATCTCGACCTTTCTTTCCACTATCTTCTATGCAATAACTATCCACGCGAAATAATAAACAAATACTTCGGGATTAGACTCGAATACATCCGTAACAGTCATAATAATAACACTATCACTAATAGAATCTCACGCGCTACTTTGTTAAAGCCAAAAATACTTTTACCGTTTATTAAACATCTGACTCCTAAAATTAATCATATCCTTTTCCAAAATAATATTATCCCAATCAATAGTACCATTAATAAATTCAACTGCATAATAACCTTAGGAAAGGACCACCTCCGTAAGCTTGACACCAGTGGTATTGTTTATAAAATAGATTGCCATAACTGCTCTTCAACTTATATTGGAATGAGCAAAAGAAAAATGAATTTACGTATTAATGAACACAATAGAGACGTAAAAAATTGCGTTAATACTTCTGCCTTAGCCATGCATGTGTCAGAAACAGGACACAATATAGACTTCGAAAAAGCCAAAATCCTTGACAAAGAATCTAACTTTTTTAGACGCTCTTTTTCGGAAATGCTTAACATCTACTATCACAGCAATACTCTTAACCGCATAGAAGACATCCAATTTCTAAAAAATCATATAAAGACACTGTGAAATTGATCAGACTGCATTGCAATTCTTAGCTCGGTGCTGTGTGTCGGTGCATTCGCCTTTCCATACTCCTTTTCCCCATTCTATACGTCCATGAGCCTGCCGAATGATTGGGAGCGCACGTGAACGTGGAAGTGGCACACACGAGCACGTTTACTTAGCGAGGACTCTCTCGCTGTATAGGCTTAGCTCTGCCCACTTCCTCGTTTCGTGCTCTCCTATATCACTCGAACAGCTCCGTGTGCCGTTTCTCCCACTTCCAGCTCTTGCCTCCCTACCCTTGATCCCCAACAGTTTTTCCAAAATCGCCTATTGTTCCCCCGTTTAACAAGTCACATATGCCTCTCATTGTTAGTTTATTTATCGGAGATGGCACTCGCCTTATCCGATAGTAATCATGAGAGAATTACGCATAAGTTGGTAGTAAGTTACAGTTTGATATCTATTTTATTCTTAATTCAATACAATATTACTTTTTAAATTTTGAATTTTCTTAACGTTTTCCTCAAAGTTTGGTGTAGTTCTCGTGGATGTATGTGCGGCAGGACCGAATGTTTTAATAATGACTGAATAATTGTTTATGGTAAAAAATTTTATGGAATTCTCCGACTTGTTTTTCTTATTTAAAAAAATATCATGACGTTGTACATTTACCATTTTTACATATCTTGTAGCCCTGAAGAGGGGAGTATATCTAACGCTCCCGAAACGTCGGCTAATAAAAAATAATATTCGCTTATTCATTGGTTCGTTTGATGTCCGCCTTTTCCAAATAAAGCAAGAGAAATATTTAAACCATTTTTATACCCAAGTAGGCGGGGGATATGAGATTCACGCATATAAGGAAGTCATGTGGACATGAAAAAAATACGCAAAACGTTTATTTAAATAATTTTTAAACCCAAGTAGGATGTGGGAAAACGTCTATTAAGCTAGCAGATCACTTTTATGATGCGGGCTTATAAACAATGCCATAATTTTCTGCTAATTTTCTGCTAATTTTCTACGCCCACCCGGATTTTTCTGCTTCAGCCGTTTCCGAGAAACATGCGATCTGCTAGCTTAATATTAAGCTAGCAGACCATTTTCGGGTATCCTGGCGCGTTTTTGCCTTAACCAATTTGGAGAGAGGGCATATTTTGGTGCTAATTTTCTGCTGCAAGATGCTCGGAGCCAAATGTCCCAAAATCCTTCGTAGGTCCCAGAACTGGACATAGACCCAGATTGATATTAAGCTAGCAGACCATTTTCGGGTATGTTCGCGAGTATTTGCCTTAGCGAATTCGGAGAGGCGCCATATTTTGGTGCTAATTTTCTGCTGTAAGATGGTCCGAGCCAAAAATCCCAAAATCCTTCGTAGATCCCAGAACTGTACGTAGGCCCAGATTAATACTAAGCTAGCAGGCCAGTTTCGGTTATCTTGGCGAGTGTTTCCAATAGCGAATTCGGAGTGGCGGCATATTTTGGTGATAATTTTCTGCTGTATTATAGTCGGGGTCAGAAATCCCAAAATCCTTCGGAGGCCCAGAATTGGACATAGGCATGAAGCTGAAGCTACCCGCTACACATTCTATACGCCCCAAAACCCGCACTGAAATAGTGGGGCAAAATGAGGCATGTAAAAATTTCGCATTAAATATTGTTTACAAGCACGCGAGTCACATATAAGTGATGGCAACCCATAATAGCAATGATAAAATATATAATTCAGCGTCGAAAAATTATTGGTGCTAATTATTTAAATAAACAATTAAGCAGCTTACTTGCATAAAAAGCAAGGATATCCGCAGCTTTGCGAATTTTGAAGCTGTAGCTCCGGTTCAAATTATGACAGGACAACGAAACTGCGGGAAAACGATCTTCTGATCTAGGCAAACACCTCCTTGTAGGAGAATTTGCGGCACCAAATATTTAAATAAACAATAAACGAGGGTCAGACACCTTTACAATTTTCTTCATAAAATGACCTGAAAAAAATTAATTTTCATAATTAGAAATATTTAGAAGTAATATCCTAAAAACATATTCAATTTATGATAAAATGAGACCGAAAAAAAATATTTTGATCGATTTTAACCAAAAATGTGGCCATTTCAAAATTTTTGCTCTGCCGTCGACTCCAGATTCAGAAACTGCATATATTTTAATGGGAGAGGTCCTAAAATTTTGGTATTTTATATGACTATTGACTGAAGAGTTGTATGTATCCAATTTATTTGATTAAATAATTTTTTACGGTCAAAAATGGCTAAAATATCTTAAATTTAAGTGAAATTCAGATTTTTTAGCAATCTTTGACCGTAAAAACTTATTTAATCAAATAGAGAGATTGGATACATACAACTCTTCAGTCAATAGACATATAAAATACCAACATTTTAGGACCTCTCCCATTAAAATATATGCAGTTCCTGAATCTGGAGTTGATGGCAGAGCTCAAAATTTTACATTATGTAAAAAACAGCTTTAAAGATAAAATTACTACAATACTTCTTTATTTTTTCTTCTTTATTTCTTAACTCCATCTCTGCCCTGAAATACAAAAAAATATTGTTTTTCGCTCAAAATATTTTGCATTTAGAACAAATATTCTGATACCTCAGTATACGATCTATCAGACTTGTAAGCTATGAGCACGCGTAACAGTCATATCCACATCAGTCAGTCAAGTTTGTTAAGTGGTTTAATATGTAGATCCTTTGGTGCTTTTAA
Organism: Torymus aiolomorphi; assembly: GCA_036365515.1. Classification (NCBI taxonomy): domain Eukaryota; kingdom Metazoa; phylum Arthropoda; class Insecta; order Hymenoptera; family Torymidae; genus Torymus; species Torymus aiolomorphi. The sequence continues at coordinate 167,288,520 of CM070875.1, read as the reverse complement.
ATCCATATGTTTTTAATAATCTTTATCACATATATTAGATTCTTATACATATACTGAGGTAAATAAAGAATGTATTGAGGAATCCAAAATCCTTCATGCATGTTATGAAGCCAGTATCGCCATAGCCAAATGCTTGAAAAAAATGTTTATAGCAGCAACATTCCTATATTGATCTTTTTTTAATGTCTGATAAGGTGAACTACTTTACTTGTCCTTCATTTTTCTTTTTCACATATAATATTATTACTTAATAAAGAGAATACGACTGATACATATTTATTGCAGTGCATAACTGTTTTTACTTCAGAAAATAAAATGTCAATTATATCATAGTGAGATTCAGGCAATGGCTGATAATGGTAGCTTTCTGACAGAAGCGAAGGTTCCATATAATTTTTCTGCACAATAGCATATCTTTCCTTCCTTTAAAAGTTGATTTATATCTGTACACTAAATGTTTTTTGTAATAGTCAAAATAAACTTAATTTTTCTTTAGTATCAATCCCTGTTATTTTAAGTATAAAGTTTCCAATAAAAGTTCAAGTACTAAAAGCTATTTCTAAAACATTAATTCAACTGTCACACGTATTACTCAAACACTTTTAAAAACTGATTTAAAATACATTTACGTATTATAATACACTAAATGTTTACTCCAAAATTCGTTGGAAACAATGAAAATTAAGAACAACACTTTGTATAGAAAAGGTGCTGATGCTGATATCACAGTGTTTATATGAAATGACAGCTGTGCATGTTTACATTGCTTGCGGACTTTTACATAGGTTAAAATCACCTCTGTTAGAGTGAATCCACATTGCATGCCGTATGTGGTATGCCGTCAGAAAAAAAGTTGTTGTCTGAAATCTATAGGATTTATAACTCTATGATTATAAATTCTATAGGAATTGTTTAAATAAACAATTAAGCAGCTTACTTGCATAAAAAGCAGGGATATCCGAGGCTTTTCGAATTTTGGAGCTGCAACTCCGTTTCAAATTATGACCGGCTAACGAAACTACTGGAGAACATTTTTCTGATGTAGAAGAACACATCCGAGTAGCAAAATTATCGGCACCAATTATTTAAATAAACAACTAAGCATCTTACTTGCATAAAAAGCAAGGATATCCGCGGGTTTTCGAATTTCGGAGCTGTAATCTCGTTACAAATTATGACCAGCTAATGAAACTGCGGGAGAATGTTCTTCTGATGTAGACGAAAACATCCGCGAGGAGAAGAAGTGGCACCAATTATTTAAATAAACAATTAACCTGCTTACTTGCATAAAAAGCAGGGATATCCGCGGATTTCGAATTTTGGAGCTGTAACTCCGTTTCAAATTATGACCGGCTAACAAAACTGCCGAAGAATGTTCTTCTAATGTAGACGAACACATCAGCGTAGGAGAATGAGCGGCACCAATTATTTAAATAAACAATTAAGCAGCTTACTTGCATAAAATTTCGAAAAACTGCGAATATCTTTTATTTTTGTGCAAGCTGATTAATTGTTTATTTAAATAATTGGTGCCGCAAATTCTCCTACGCGGATGTGTTCGTCTACATCAGAAGAACATTTTCCTGCAGTTTTGTTATCCTGTTATAATTTGAATCGAAGGTACAGCCACCAAAATTCGAAAAATTGCGAATATCCTTGCTTTTTATGCAAATAAGCTGCTTAATTGTTTATTTAAAAAATTGGTGCAGCAAATTCTTCAACACGAGGTGTTCGTCTAGATCAGAAGAACGTTTTTCCGCAGTTTCGTATCCTGTCATAATTTGAAACGGAGATATAGCTCCAAAATTCACAATGCCACGGATATCCTTGCTTTTTTTGCAAGTACGATGCTTAATAATTGTTTATTTAAATAATTGGTGCCACAAATTCTTCTACGCGGATGGGTTCGTCTACATCAGAACAACATTCTCCCGCAGTTTCGTTAGCCGGTCATAAGTTGAAACGGAACTACAGCTCCAAAACTCGAAAAACCGTAGATATCCTTGCTTTTATGCAAGTAAGAAGCTTAATTGTTTATTTAAATAATTGGTACCGCTAATTCTCCAACACGGATGTGTTCTTCTACATCAGAAGAATATTCCCGCAGTTTCGTAAGCCGGTCATAATTTGAAACGGAGTTACAGCTCCAAAATTCGAAATGCCGCGGATATCCATGCTTTTTACGCAAGTAAGCTTCTTAATTGTTTATTTAAATAATTGGTGCCGCTAAATCTTTCATCGCGGAGGCGTTTGTCTACATCAGAAGAACATTTTCTCGCTGTTTGGTTATCCTGTCATAATTTCAAATAGAGTTCAGCTACCAAAACTCGAAAAACCACGAATATCCTTGCTTTTTATACAAGTAAGCTGCTTCATTGTTTATTTAAATAATTGGTGCAGCAAATTCTCCTACGCGGATGTGTTCGCCTACATCTGAAGAACATTCTGCCGCAGTTTAGTTAGCCGGTCATAATTTGAAACGGAGTTACATTTCCAAAATTTGCAAAGCCGCGGATATCCTTGCCTTTTATGCAAATAAGATGCTTAATTGTTTATTTAAATAATTGGTGCCGCCAATCATGATACGCGGATGTGTTCGTCTATATCAGAAGAACATTCTCCCGCAGTTCCGTTCGCCGGTCATAATTTGAAACGGAGTTACAGCTCCAAAATTCGAAATCCCGCGGATATCCATGCTTTTTATGCAAGTAAACTTCTTAATTGTTTATTTAAATAATTGGTGCCGCTAATTCTTCTACGCGGAGGCGTTCGTCTACATCAGTAGAACATTTTTCCGCAGTTTGGTTACCCTGTCATAATTTCAAATGGAGTTCAGCTACCAAAACTCGAAAAACCACGAATATCCTTGCTTTTTATGGAAGTACGCTGCTTAATTGTTTATTTAAATAATTGGTGCCGCAAATTCTCCTACGCGGATGTATTCATCTATCACAGAAGAACATTCTGCCGCAGTTTCGTTAGCCGGTCATAATTTCAAATGGAGTTCAGCCACCAAAACTCGAAAAACCACGAATATCCTTTTCATGCAAGCCATTTAATTGTTTATTTGAATAATTGGTACCGCAAATTCTTTTACGCGGATGCGTTCGTCTACATCAGAAGAATATTCTCCCGCAGTTTCGTTAGCCGATCATAATTTGAAACGGAGTTACAGTTCCAAAATTTGCAAAGTCGCGGATAACCTTGCCTTTTATGCAAGTAAGTTGCTTAATTGTTTATTTAAATAATTGGTACCGCTAATTTTCCTACGCGGATGTGTTTGTATACATCAGAAGGATATTTTCGCCGAATTTTGTTAGCCGGTCATAATTTGAAACAGAGTTACATCTCCGAAATTCGAAATGCCGCGGATAACCCTGCTTTTTATGCAAGTAAGCGTCTTAATTGTTTATTTAAATAATTGGTGCCGCTAATACTCCTAGGCGGATGCGTTCATCTAAATCAGAAGAACATTTTTCAACAGTTTTGTTATCCTGTCATAATTTCAAAAGGAGTTCAGCCACCAAAACTCGAAAACCCACGAGTATCCTTGCTTTTTATGCAAGTAAGCTGCTTAATTGTTTATTTAAATAATTGGTGCCGCAAAGTCTCCTACACGGAGGTGTTTCTCTAAATCAGAAGAACGTTTTCCCCCAGTTTTGTTATCCTGTCATAAATTGAACAGGAGTTATAGCTCCAAAATTCGGAAAGCTGCGGATATCATTGCTTTTTATGTAAGTAAGCTGCTTAATTGTTTATTTAAATAATTGGTGCCGCAAATTCTGCTACGCTAATGTGTTCTTCTACATCAGAAGAACATTCTCCAGCAGTTTCATTAGCTGGTTACAATTTGTAATGGAGTTACAGCTCCGAAATTCGAAAAGTCGCGGATATTCCTGCTTTTTGTGTAAGTAAGCGGCTTAATTGTTTATTTCAATAATTGTTGAGGCTGACTCTCCTACATGGAGGTGTTTGTGTAGATCAGAAGAACGTTTTCCATCAGTTTCATTATCCTATCATAATTTAAAATGGAGTTACAGTTCCAAAATTCGCAAAGCCGCCGATATCCTTGCCTTTTATGCAAGTTAGATGCTTAATTGTTTATTTAAATAATTGGTGCCGCATATTTTGCTACGCCGATGTGTTCGTCTACATCAGAAGAACATTCTCCCGCAGTTTTGTTAGCCGTTCATAATTTGAAACGGGGTTATAGCTCCGAAATTCGAAAAGCCGCGGATATCCCTGCTTTTTATGTAAGTAAGCTGCTTAATTGTTTATTTAAACAATTGGTGCCGCTAATTCTCCTCGCGGAGGTGTTCGTCTACATCAGAAGAACGTTCTCGTGCAGTTTCATAATCCTATCATAATTTGAAACGGAAGTGCAGCTCCAAAACTCGAAAAACCGCGGATATCCTTGCTTTTTATGCAAGTAAGATGCTTAATTGTTTATTTATATAATTGGTGGCGATAATTTTCCTACGCGAATGTATTCGTCTACATCAGAAGAAGATTTTCCAGCAGGTTCATTAGCCGGTCATAATTTGAAACGGAGTTGCAGCTCCGAAATTCGAAAAGCCGCGGATATTCCTGCTTTTTATGTAAGTAAGCGGCTTAATTGTTTATTTAAATTATTGGTGTCGCTAATTCTCCAACGCGGATGTGTTCTTCTACATCAGAAAAACATTTTCTAGCATTTTTGTTAGCCGGTCATAATTTGAAACGTAGTTACAGCTCCAAAATTCGAAAAACAGCGGATATCCTTGCTTTTTATGCAAGTAAGATGCTTAATTTTTTATTTAAATAATTGGTGCCGCAAATTTTGCTACGCCGATGTGTTCTTCTACATCAGAAGAACATTTTCCAGCAGGTTCATTAGCCGGTCATAATTTGAAACGGAGTTGCAGCTCCGAAATTCGAAAAGCCGTGGATATTCCTGCTTTTTATGTAAGTAAGCGGCTTAATTGTTTATTTAAATAATTGGTGAGGCTGATTCTCCTACACGGACGTGTTTGTGTAGATCAGAAGAACGTTTTCCCCGAGTTTCGTTATCCTATCATAATTTGAAATGGTGTTACAGTTCAAAATTCTCAAAGCCGCCGATATCCTTGCCTTTTATGCAAGTAAGATGCTTTATTGTTTATTGAAATAATTGGTGCCACAAATTTTGCTACGCCGATGTGTTCTTCTACATCAGAAGAATATTCTCCCGCAGTTTCGTTAGCCGATCATAATTTCAAACGGAGTTACAGCTCCAAAATTCGAAAAACCGCGGATATCCTTGCTTTTTATGCAAGTAAGATGCTTAATTGTTTATTTAACTAATTGGTGCCGCAAATTTTGCTACGCCGATGTGTTCTTCTACATCAGAAGAACATTCTCCCGCAATTTCGTTAGCCACTCATAATTTCAACCGGAGTTACAGTTCCAAAATTTGCAAAGTCGCGGATAACCTTGCCTTTTATGCAAGTAAGTTGCTTAATTGTTTATTTAAATAATTGGTACCGCAAATTTTCCTACGCGGATGTGTTTGTATACATTAGAAGAACATTCCACAGCAGTTTCATCAGCTGGTTATAATTTGAACCGGAGTTACAGCTCCGAAATTCGAAAAGTCTCGGATATTCCTGCTTTTTGTGTGAGTAAGCGGCTTAATTGTTTATTTCAATAATTACTGAGGCTGACTCTCCTACACGGAGGTGTTTGTGTAGATCAGAAGAACATTTTCCCCCGGTTTCATTATCCTATCATAATTTAAAATGGAGTTACAGTTCCAAAATTCGCAAAGCCGCCGATATCCTTGCCTTTTATGCAAGTTAGATGCTTAATTGTTTATTTAAATAATTGGTGCCGCATATTTTGCTACGCCGATGTGTTCGTCTTCATCAGGAGAACATTCTCCCGCAGTTTCGTTAGCACTTTTTATCTATACTTTTTATGTAAGTAAGCTGCTTAATTGTTATTTAAACAACTGGTGCCGCTAATTCTCCTCGCGGAGGTGTTCGTCTACATCAGAAGAACGTTCTCGCGCAGTTTCATAATCCTGTCATAATTTGAAACGGAAGTACAGCTCCAAAACTCGAAAAACCGCGGATATCCTTGCTTTTTATGCAACTAAGATGCTTAATTGTTTATTTATATAATTGGTGGCGATAATTTTCCTACGCGAATGTATTCGTCTACATCAGAAGAACATTTTTCCCCAGTTTTGCTATCCTGTCATAATTTCAAATGGAGTGCAGCCACCAAAACTCGAAAAACCACGAATATCCTTGCTTTTTATGCAAGTATGATGCTTAATTGTGTATTTAAATAATTGGTGCCGCTAATTCTCCAACGCGGATGTGTTCTTCTACATCAGGAAAACATTTTCTAGCATTTTTGTTAGCCGGTCATAATTTGAAACGGAGTTACAGCTCCAAAATTCGAAAAACAGCGGATATCCTTGCTTTTTATGCAAGTAAGATGCTTAATTGTTTATTTAAATAATTGGTGCCGCAAATTTTGCTACGCCGATGTGTTCTTCTACATCAGAAGAACATTTTCCAGCAGGTTCATTAGCCGGTCATAATTTGAAACGGAGTTACAGCTCCGAAATTCGAAAAGCCGCGGATATTCCTGCTTTTTATGTAAGTAAGCGGCTTAATTGTTTATTTAAATAATTGGTGAGGCTGGTTCTCCTACACGGAGGTGTTTTTGTAGATCAGAAGAACGTTTTTCCTCAGTTTCGTTATCCTATCATAATTTGAAATGGTGTTACAGTTCAAAATTCACAAAGCCGCCGATATCCTTGCCTTTTATGCAAGTAAGATGCTTTATTGTTTATTTAAATAATTGGTGCCGCAAATTTTGCTACGCCGATGTGTTCTTCTACATCAGAAGAACATTCTCCAGCAGTTTCGTTAGTCGCTCATAATTTGAAACGGAGTTACATTTCCAAAATTTGCAAAGCCGCGGATATCCTTGCCTTTTATGCAAGTAAGATGCTTAATTGTTTATTTAAATAATTGGTGCCGCCAATCATGCTACGCGGATGTTTTTGTCTACATCAGAACAACAATCTCCCGCAGTTTCGTTAGCCGGGACCTACGAAAGATTCTGGGACTTTTGCTCCGAGCGTCTTGCAGCAGAAAATTCGCACCAAAATATGCGCCGCTCCCAAATTGGCTAAGGTAAAAACTCGTCACGATACCGACGAATGGTCTGCTAGGTTAATATTAAGCTAGCAGATCGCATGTTTCTCGGAAACGGGTGGAGCAGAAAAATCTGGGTGGGCGTAAAAAATCATCAGAAAATTAGCACTAAAATTCTGGTTAGTTTTTTTTTCGATAGAGATGGTCTGCTAGCTTAATATCAATCTGGGTCTATGTCCAGTTCTGGGACCTATGTAGGATTTTGGAACGTTGGCTCCGAGCGTCTTGCAGCAGAAAATTAGCACAAAAACATGCCTCCCCTCCGAATTGGCTAAGGCAAAAACACGCCAAGAGACCCGAAAATGGTCTGCTAGCTTAAGGTAGTTCTCCTCGGACTCCCTAGTCAAAGCAGTGCTAAATGTGGAACTTACCTAAAATTTAAAAAATCCATAGTTGTAATGTGATTTATTTATTTAAAATGATAGAGATAGTCCATGTATTATAAATAAAGCGTATTTAACATGACTAAAATAACTTTTTTCACAAAATAACGATTTTCTAGCAACTAGATATCGTCACTACAAACAATTGTTGATAAGTCACTCGAATCTTTTGTGTTTCTCAACCGATTTTAGTTTTCAAGGTCTCATTTGCTCCTTAAAAAATTTCATGGGAACTTACCGAAGGAAAAATTGAAAATTATTCAAAACTCAGAAAGTTACAGATAATTGTTCATAAATTCATGTACGTCGTTAAAACAAAATATTCTTTTAATTGGTTATAACTTTCCGAGTCTTGAATAATTTTTAATTTTACCTTCGGCAAGTTCCCATGAAATTTCTTAAGAAGCAAAATGAGACCTTGAAAAGTAAAATTGGTTGAGAAACAAAAAAGATCCCAGTGATTTCTCAACAATTATTTGTTGTGACAATATCTAGTTTCTAGAATATCGCCATTTTGTGAAAAAAGTTATTTTAGTCATGTTATAAATACACTTTATTTATCATACATTGACTATCTCTATCATCTTAAATAAATAAATCACATTACACTATGGTTTATTTAAATTTTAGGTAATTTCTACATTTAGCACTGCTTTGACTAGGGAGTCCAAGGAGAACCACCTTTACATCAATCTGGGTCTATGTCCAGTTCTGGGACGTACGAAGGATTTTGGGGCTTTTGGCTCCGAGCATCCTGCAGCAGAAAATTGCACCAAAATATGCCCCCTCTCCGAATTGGCTAAGACAAAGTCTCGCCAAGATACCGACAAAGGGTCTGCTAGCTTAATATTAAGCTAGCAGATCGCGTGTTTCTCGGAAACGGTTGGAGCAGAGAAATCCGGGTAGGCGTAGAAAATCAGCAGAAAATTAGCACTAAAATACTGGATAGTCTTTTTTTTGTTAGATAGTGATTATGCAGAAAATGTTTCTCTTAGCCAAGGGCCTATATCCAATTCTGGGCCCCCGAAGGATTTTGGGATTTTTCGCTCCGACCATCTTACAGCAGAAAATTAGCACCAAAATATGCCGCCTCTCCGAATTCGCTATTGCAAACACTTGCAAGGTACCCGAGAATGGTCTGCTAGCTTAATATTAATCTGGGCCTACGTCCAGTTCTGGGACCTACGAAAGATTTTGGGACTATTGACTCCGAGCGTCTTGCAGCAGAAAAGTAGCACCATAATATGCGCCCTTCCCAAATTGGCTAATGCAAAAACTCGTCACCATACTGACGAATGATCTGGTAGCTTAATATTAACCTACCAGATCGCATGTTTCTCGGAAACGGCTGGAGCAGAAAAATCCGGGTGGGCGTAAAAATTAGAATAAAATTAGCACTAAAATACTGTTTAGTTTTTTTTTTCTAGAAATCGATTATGCAGAAAATGATTCTCTTAGCCAAGGGCCTATGTCCGATTCTGGGCCCCCGAAGGATTTTGGGATTTTTGGCTCCGACCATCTTACGGTAGAAAATTAGCACCAAAATATGCCGCCTCTCCGAATTCGCAAGGTACCCGAAAATGGTCTGCTAGCTTAATATCAATCTGGGTCTATGTCCAGTTCTGGGATCTATGAAGGATTTTGGGACTTTTGGCTCCGTGTATCTTGCAGCAGGAAATTAGCACCAAAATATGCCCTCTCTCCAAATTGGCTAAGGTAAAAAACTCGCCAAGATATCCGAAAATGGTCTGCTAGCTTAATATCAATCTGGGTCTATGTCCAGTTCTGGGACCTATGAAGGATTTTGGGACTTTTGGCTCCGAGCATCTTGCAGCAGAAAATTAGCACCAAAACATGCCTCCTCTCAGAATTGGCTAAGGCAAAAACTCGCCAAGATACCCGAAAATGGTCTGTTAGCTTAATATCAATCTTGGTCTATGTCCAGTTCTGGGTCGTTCGAAGGATTTTGGGTCTTTTAGCTCCCAGCATCTTGCAGCAGAAAATTAGCACCAAAATATGCCCCCTCTCCGAATTGGCTAAGGTAAAAACTCGCCAAGATATCCGAAAATGGTCTGCTAGCTTAATATTAATCTAGAAGATCGCATGTTTCTGGGAAACGGTTGGAGCAGAAAAATCCGGGTGGGCGTAGAAAATTAGCAGAAAATTAGCAGAAAATTATGGTATTGTTTATAAGCCCGGGTCATAAAAGTGATCTGCTATCTTAATAGACGTTGTGGGAAATAAAGTCCATGCATATAAGGGAGTCATGTAGATATGATAAAATAAGTAAAAAGATTACTTAAATAATTTTTAAAGCCAAGTAGGCGGGGGATGTGAGGTCCACGTATATAAGGGAGTCATGTAGACATGAAGAAATAAGCCAAACGATAATTTAAATAATTTTTAAACCCAAGTAAGCAGGGAGTATGTGGTTCACGCATATAAGGGAGTCATGTAGATATCAAAAAATAAGTAAAAAGATTACTTAAATAATTTTTAAACCCAAGTAGGCGGGCGATATGAGGTTCACGCATATAAGGAAGTCATATAGACGGGGGGTGGGGGGGTCCAAAATTTAGACGACTCACTTGAAAATTGAAGTCAACTATAGACGTGCTCGGTTTCGATATAAGCTACTGCAGATTGTGCAAAATTTCGAAATTCTAAATTACGAAAATCATATTCTCGAAAGTAACAATTCACCTACTGTCCAAAACATCGAATTTCATTAATAGAATTTTAATAGGGATACAATAAACATATTTCGAAATAAATCATTAAAAACAAGTTACCTTTGCTTTGAAATCGTATTGACTTTGGACCCCCCCCCCCATGTAGACATGGATAAATAAGCCAACGATAATTTAAAAATTTTTGAACCCAAGTAGGATGTGGGAAATAAGGTTCACGCATATAAGAGAGTTATGTAGATATGAAAAAATAAGCAAAAAGATTACTTAAGGGGGCTAGACACCTTTTTTCTCTGAAATAAGAAGTCACATTTTAATACATAAATGTAAACTAATTATTTCATACTTTTTACATATAAAAGTGGGTATATTTACCTTACCTTAAAACTTTCTCCGATGGGCCTTTTATATGGTCCAGAACCATAGTCATCGATGAAACAAGTTTTTTCACTAACCGTATGCTTTGAAATTTTCCTGTGGATGGATTGACTCCAGATTTGAATTAAATTTCATTCCAACATGGCGCCGGGAGGCAAGGAGCCGCCCGATACCATCCTCACTAAAATCTACAAATGCCACCCAACATTAAAAGTAGGAGCGGTATTGTGTTTATTGTGTGAAAATTTTTATCACACTAATGAAATAGTGACAAAGTATAATGCAGGATGTCCAGTGAAACTCATTAGTAATTCACTAATGATTTGCCAGGACCATCCCAACGTGGCTTTAACCTCAAACTTGCCATATGGCGCGCTAAGCAGCGAGGCCAAGCAATTAATAGCACAGATCAAACTTACAACGAAGGAGCAAATCAAACCAGAAATAATCAGTGAAATAAATCTGGAAACACTCAACAACAAACAACAAGGCTATAACGAGACAATCTACGAAGAGTTTAATGAAATTGAATCGCTAAAAATAGAAAACCAACTGCTAAAACAGCTAAACTTCGAATTACAAGATAAAAACAAAATCTTAAACGAATTACTTACCAAGGAAAAACAGGGCAAAAACAATAACTCCAAGACCTACGCAGAAGTTACATTTAAGGAAAAACCAAAAAGCAAAAGAGTGCCAAAATTGATTATTAAAAAAACAGACAAGAAAGACAGCACTGACTTAGAAAAGACAGTCTTACAACATTTAACTTAAGATAAAACAATTCAAACAAAAAGTGTAGCATGCAAGAACAATGATACAGTTATTATAAACTGCATGAATGAGGAAAATATTAATTCACTTGTGAATACACTGGGAGAAAAACTGTCAAGCAATTTTAAAATAGAAAAAGAGCAAATTAACAAACCTAAACTAAAGGTAATTGAGATTGATATTGATAATAGTGATGATAGTGAGATCGAACTAGACATTAATCAGAGAAATTTTAATAACATTGAAGACAAATGCAAAGTTCTTCACGTATACAAGAACGAAAGAACAAATAGAAAATGTGCAATTATTGAGATAACATCTAATATTTATAGACTTATTAAAGATAACAAGAGCAGATTATTTGTCGGACACCAAAGTTGTAGAGTTTATGACATAATAAACACTACTCCGTGCAATAAATGTTCGAGATTCGGGCATAGCAGTAAAAAATGTACCAACAGTGCTAAGTGTAATAAGTGTGCAGAAGCCCACGAAACCTCTAAGTACGCAAGTATAACAAATAAATGTGCAAACTGTGACTATAGTAATAAAAAGTTCAATACCAAATATAATATTAACCACAGTGCAATTGATAGTGAGCTTTGTGAAATGTTAAAATCAAAAATCAAAAAATACATTGAAATGACTGATTACCCGACGCAACCTACCTACCCGAGATTCTTTGGTAAGGTAGAAAAACTACAATATCAGCGGACGGCACCGATTAGGAGAGCGAGACTTACGAGTACTGACTCGTCAACTTCGCAAGCATCACGTAACATGGAGAATACAACACTAATACGAAACCTGGTGACAGCAACTTCAACTAACCAAAATGGATAGCAGTGTTAATATAATTGATGATTTACAAAACAATATAATTTATAGAGACTGTAAATGCGATAACATTGGTGAACTAAACAAACGTATGGCTTTAGAGAAGGAAGTAATTTTGAATGTAAATATTAGAGGCCTAAATGCAAATTTTAATAACTTACTTGTATTCATTAAAAACCTTGTTATAAAGCCATGCATTATAGTTTGTAGTGAAACCAGAAAACTTGAACACCCTGAATCTTTTAACATAGCAGGGTACAAAATGTACTATAATCACGGTAATATTAATCAAAATGATGGCCTGGTAGTTTACATAAGTGAATACATTAATGAAACTACGGAAATTTTAGATATAAATAACCTCAAAATAATTAATACAAAAATTGCAATAGAAAATGATAAAGAAATAATATTATCTGCATTATATAGATGCCACAATATAAAAAAGACTGAATTCATTATAAATCTCAAAAAATTAATAGAGCATAACAAAATATATAAAAATAACCTGATCATGGAAGATTTTAACTTTGACATTTTAAATCAAGAAACAATTAATCAAGAATTTTTACATATACTCTTGGAAGATGGTTATTGTCCAGGCTTTTGTAATATTACCAGACCATCTGATAAAACAGGTAACTCAGGAACTTGCATAGACAATATTTTTATTAAACTAGATAAAATAGCCTATAAAACATTCACACTCAGAGTACCACTAACAGACCATTTCCCACTATTTATGTCATTAAATAAGATAAGAACAATTGAAAATGTACATAATAGAAATAGCATAAATCACAGTAAACTCAAGGCAGTTGCCTCCACTATAAACTGGAGTGAATTGTCACAAATAAACAACACGAATATTGCTTTAAATAACCTGATTGATAAAATAAAAATATGTCTTAGCAAAGCTGAAATTACCAAAAAAACAAATAATACTAACTACATGAAACCAAGGAAAGATTGGGTAACAAAGGCAATTATGGTATCATGTAAAACCAAAGAAAAACTATATAAATTATGGAAAAAAGATCCTAATAATAATAGAAAAAGAGAAGAATATAGGAAATTTACGAATATCCTTAAGGATATTATAATTAAAGCAAAGGAATTGTATGACAAAAAACTTATAGAATCAAGCATGAATAATATGAAGAGTATGTGGAATGTGATTAATCAAAAACTTGAAAAAAATAGTAAAAGGAAAAATAACATCAACTATGTAATATAAAACAACAAGAAAATATCAGAGCCTAAAGAAATTGCTGAGCATTTGAACAAATATTTTTGTAACATCGGCAAAAAGTTAAGTGATAAAATAAATCCCCCGGTAAATGAGGAAATTAAACTCCCTCCAATGAACAGCAAAAGTATATTCTTTGAGCCAACAAACCAGCATGAAATAGAAAATATCATAAATAACATGCAAAACAAAAATGGAGGAAATGATAATATTAATGCCAAGACATTAAAAACCCTGGTCGAATTTAAGAAATAAAAATAGACCCCCTAACCCACATCTTTAACCACTGTATAGATAAGGCCATATGGCCAGATGCCTTGAAAATAGCAGATGTAATACCCTTACATAAATCAAAAGAAAAGCATATTGCCAATAATTACAGACATATATCTCTTATTTCTAATATAGCAAAAGTACTAGAAAAAATAATTCATAAAAGAATAATTACTTTTATCAACAAATGTGAAATACTTGCCAAAAATCAATATGGTTTTAGGAAAAACAAGAGTACAAAAGATGCGCTAACACTAATATCAAATGTAATATATGGTAAGTTAGATAAGAGTACACCAATTGCCATAATTTTTTTGGACCTCGCCAAAGCTTTTGATACTGTAAATCATCAAATATTACTAGATAAACTATATAATTACGGTGTCAGAGGAAGTGCCCATAATCTAATAAAAAGTTATTTAGATAACAGACTACAAAAAGTAAAATTAAATAATGCAACAAGTCATCTCGAATCTGTCAACGTCGGTGTTCCACAAGGAACAATTCTGGGACCACTGCTCTTCTTACTATATATCAACGACCTGCTACTTGATATCCCGGAAGATACGCTAGTCTCATACGCAGATGACACAGCAGTAGTGACGTCGGCTAAGACGTGGAAAGAAGTTGAAACCAAAATGAACGAAACACTACTCAGAATATCAGTATGGCTAGCTCTTAACAAGCTTTCCTTAAACACGGACAAAACAGTATACATTGAATTTGGGAATCAAGTTGACAGCACACCAAAAAATTTAGACATAAATATACAAGGCATAAAAATCAAAAGAGTTGGTAATACCAAATATTTAGGTATAATCTTCGATAGTTACATGAGATGGAACGAACACTGCCAATATATATACAACAAAACGAAATATCTCATTTTCGTATTCTATAAGCTATCAAAACTTATAACGACTGATACTCTAAGGATGATTTATTACGCCCTCTTTCACAGCATAATTTCATATGGAATTATAGCATGGGGAAGAGCTTATTCTAACAGTAAAAACCTGCTCATTAAACTACAGAACAGAATACTTAAAATAATCAATAAAAACAAATTTGCAGTCGACAAAAATCCTATGAGCATAGATCAAATTTTTACTTATGAATCACTGTCTTTTCATTACGAAGTCTTACAGTCAGCATATATAAATTCCAATAGCAACACTAGAAACAGAAGTATACAGATTCCAAAAAGATACTTGACCGTTAGCATTAAGAACAGTTATATTAAAGCAATAACACATTTCAATAACCTACCAAATGATTTAAAAACAATTAGAAACAAACTAAGCCGAAAACTAAAACTAAAGCAATGGATACGAGAATGTACCTGATGCATCAAGAGTATAAAAATTTTGATAGTTATTAATGTTAAAAATATATATAAATTGTTACTAATTTTAAACACTGTTAAATTTTCATACAAATTTTATAAACACATACCAAAAATGAGAGTGGGCTCTGCTTAATACTCCTAGGAATATTAAGCTGCAGCAACTCTCATAGCTACTACTCAAATTATTAATCATAAGTAAATATTAACCAAATGAATTTTAGGTTAAGTTAGTTTTAGTATGCCGGACCACCGAACAGGAATTTTTCCTCTGCTGGATTACGTTGTACTTACTTTGTAATGTAAACTATGTATAATGGTTACAAACTTGTAATTTTTTGTACTTTACTTTGGTTTAAATAAAAAAAAAATTACTCCTGAATAGTATAATTCTCATATGAGTGTAGGGATTTTTGATCTAATGAGAAAAAAAAAATTGTGCTGTTTTTCAAGAGTTTTTTTTTTAATTTTTTTTTATTTTTTATATTTTTTCATAATTTTTCTGATGTAAAAATTTTTTACGACATTTAATCCTAAATCTCAACACTCATATGAGAATTATACTATTGAGGAGTAATTTAGTTCAAATCTGGAGTCAATCCATCCACAGGAAAATTTCAAAGCTTACGGTTAGTCAAAAAACTTGTTTCATCGATGACTATGGTTCTGGACCATATAAAAGGCCCATCGGAGAAAGTTTTAAGGTAAGGTAAATATACCCACTTTTATACGTAAAAAGTTTGTAATAATTAGTTTACATTTATGTATTAAAATGTGACTTCTTATTTCAGAGGAAAAAGGTGTCTAGCCCCCTTAAGTAATTTTCAAACCCAAGTAGGCGGGGGATGTGCGGTCCACGCATATAAGGGAGTCATGTAGACATGAAGAAATAAGCCAAACGATAATTTAAATAATTTTTAAACCCAAGTAGGCGGGGAATATGAGGTCCACGGATATAAGGGCGTCCTGTA
Source organism: Torymus aiolomorphi (assembly GCA_036365515.1). Taxonomy (NCBI): domain Eukaryota; kingdom Metazoa; phylum Arthropoda; class Insecta; order Hymenoptera; family Torymidae; genus Torymus; species Torymus aiolomorphi. The sequence goes on along the minus strand of CM070875.1, from coordinate 167,272,430 downwards.
GACATAAAAAGTAAGTCAAACGATAACACAACACCACAAAAAAAATGAAAAGGTTCTATACTTTAGATCGGATTATCATATCTCGGTGTATTTTGGCCCCCTAAATATGATTCCAAGGTCAGAATTCGTTCATCACGTCTGAATTTGGAGATATGATTAGGTATAAGATTTTTTAAATATCTTAAAAAACAGAATAAAAACAATTTTTTTGTTAATTTTTTCTACAAAACAATGTAGCATTGTTTGCGCCCTTCAAGACTAGCTTTACACCATCCCTCTACAGTGTTTTATCTCGGAGATCTGAATATATAAATTTCGAGATAGAAATGAAGAATTTGATTTTAAGAGATATGTGCGAGTTTACAAAATTCAGGTATTTAGATCTCGGAGAAAAAAATTGTAGAGGGATGGTGTAAAGTTGGTCTTTAAGAGCGCAAACAATGCTACATTATTTGTAGAGAAGTTTAACAAAAAAGTTGTTTGTACTTTGTTTTTCAAGATATCGCAAAAATCTTATACGTAATGATATCTCCAAATTCAGAGGTGGTGGACGAATTTTGACCTTGGAATCGTACTAAGGGGGCCAAAATACACCGAGATATGATAGTCTGATCTAAAGTACAGAACCTTTTCTCCCTTTTTGTGGGGCTGTGTAATTGAAATAATGTTTAGACCCAAATAGGCAGGGAGTATGAGGTCCACGCATATAAGGGACTCATGTAGACATGAAAAATAAGCCAAACAGTAATTTAAATAATAGTTTTGAATTTTTAATCGGACTTCAACGAGCAAATCTCTTATGCGTTAGTCGAATGTCTATTCTCAAATCGAGAAAGGTAGCTTTTGTTTAAGCTTCCTCCTCTCTCGATAAGAATTTCTTGACAAACGGCGACACACATAAGAGAAAAATTTTTTTTACAATGAATAACTATTAATTTCGGAATAAAATATAATATCGGGGAGTTTCGTCCTTGTCGTACTTGGTGGACTCTTCAGGAAGACCCAAGTAGACATATCTTCGACTCCAAAATAATGAAATTACTGTGAATTCTTATAGTGTGTAAGTTGTAATTTTATATGTGGATTTGAAAAATTGGTTGCCATCTAGTGTTAAAAGGTTGGAACTAAGATTATACAAGATAAGGCATTTTAGTGTCCGAATGCTATTTGATTCTAAATATGTTGCAAGCGCTCGTGGTGCTATCTTAATAGTTTTGAATTTTTAATTTTAATTTTTAAGAATAGACATTCGACTAACGCATAAGAGATTTACTCGTTGAAGTCCGATTAAAAATTCAAAACTATTAAGATAGCACCACGAGCGCTTACAACATATTTAGAATCAAATGGCATTCGGACACTAAAATGCCTTTTCTTGTATAATCTTAGTTCCACCGAGTGACCTTACTTGGGTTTAAAAATTATTTAAATAAACGTTTTGCTTATTTTTTTCATGTCTACGTGACTTCCTTATATGCGTGAATCTCATATCCCCCGCCTACTTGGGTATAAAAATGGTTTAAATAATTCTCTTGCTTATTGTTGCATATCTACGTAATTCCTTAATATAGGTAGGCCACATATCCCCACCCTACTTTGGTTTAAAAATTGTTTAAATAATTGTCTTGCCCATTGTTGCAGGGCTACGTAATTCCCTAATATGTATGGACCCCATATCCCCCGCCTACTTGCCTCCCCCCCCGCCGCCAGTCATCTCGGCCAGCAACTTCAAATGTAAAAGGTGGCAACCCTACCTACAGGGGACGACCAAGTCTTTTCAAATTGTAGTCCGCGCGTCTTTTTCATTGCAATTCATCGGTAAATTGGAGAGATCGCTGATTATAGAGCAAATAGAGGAGTAACTTGGAAAAAGGGTAAAATAGAGGATTGAAAAAAAAGAGGAAATAGAGGAGACAGTTGCATCCCTGTAATAAACGCAGGCCTCTAACAGTTATAATAACAGTTATACTATATAGAGTATCATACTCGCAAATCGGCGTACTCGCTCCAAGTTCCGATTCATCTGAATTTGTCATCTGTAACCCTAAGCCGCTACTAGTCATTTAAATATTTGCGAGAGTAAAAATTTCCATTTTCTATCATCGATCAACCGCGACACTTCCTCACATACATTTTTTCCGAGTAACAATAGTCATACAGAATCACAACCGCACCTAGCCTGACGGGCAATATTATTTGGTAAATGAAAGCCCAACAATGGATAATAAAATTATGATTTAAAAATATATTAAACAATATAGACTATTTACGTTTTGAAAAATTGATTTTGGCATATGGGGAACTGGCGAAATTATTGCTCAAAATTGTTATAAATAATCGACTTTTATCAGTTTTTATGGTAGTAAATAATGATAAATAAATCGTAGATTACGTTAGCACTTTGAAAAATTGATTTTGGCATATGTGGGGCTGGCGAAATTATTGCTCAAAATTGTTATAAATAATCGACTTTTACCAGTTTTTATGGTTGTAAAAAATTGTAAATAAATCGTAGATTACGTTAGCAATTTGAAAAATTGATTTTGGCGTATGGGGGGGCTAGCGAAATTATTGCTCAAATTTGTTATAAATAATCGGCTTTTACCAGTTTTTGTTGTTGTAAATAATTGTAAATAAATCGTAGATTAAGTTAGCACTTTGAAAAATTGATTTTGGCGTATGGGGGGCCTGGCGAAATTATTGCTTAAAATTGTTATAAATAATCAACTTTTACCAGTTTTTGTGGTTGTAAATAATTGTAAATAAATGGTAGATTACGTTACCGTTCTGGAAATTTTGGTTTTTTTATGTGGGGGCTGGCGAAATATTTCTCCCGCTCCCCGCTTTTGTTTGTTTATAACTTTGTTTATACACTTGTAAGAAAATCGATTGTGGTTGTAATTAATTGTAAAAGAAGTGTACAAAATTATCCAATTGCTTATTTTAGGATTAGTGATTTGGGGGGCGGGGGAAATGGACGTGTTTTGATCCGTATTTTTAGAAAAAAATTTATCCAGTGAGCCTCTGCGTGCATCTAGCAATTGTTCTCGTCTTTTTCTCTTCCTTGATTTTCTGCGCCTGATTCATATCTTCTTCCAAAGTCTCTTTCCTGACTTGTCATATTGAACTGAGTAAACAATAGCTCGTCTAGATATTGAGATTCACTTATGAAGGAAAGAAATGGTAATGAAAATAAATGGAGCAAACTTTCACGTTTATGATTATAGTAAACAAACTGCTTCAGTTTTCATGGGCGCGTCCAACATATTTTGTTTTTCCAATTTTCTTGCAACCGTCGCTACGCTCGCTCGCGAACGGCCCAACATGACAACGCATTCACCGCATATTGTTCTATTTAGAACCGGTACATCGTTGCTCCCTTTTATCAACTACATATTTTCTATTATTACGTAAAGATTATGCGAAAATATTTTTAATATCACGAGTAAAGGACCCCGCACCATTAACATTGGAAAAGTGACTGAGGTGAAGTCGCTTAAAAATTTGATGACAGCTAGTTCAAGACTTTCTAAACATAAAATGTCCTATCAAATAGGGGTCTGGATGTCCGGAAAAAAAGTTACGGATACCTCAAGTTTGAGAAAAATGGTCTATGCTTGACTTATAACTGAACATATAAACATATTGTAACACATGCGCACACGTATACATTGTATACATATATTAAGATAGATATATATTAATTGTAACGCGTGCGCGAGTTAGGTAATTCGAGATTCGAATTACCGGCGCCGATTAGGCATGCTCACTGGGGGTGCGAGCGCGCGAGCATTCTGACGGGATTAGAACGGTGCCGCGACGCTTAATATGCCCGTCGTGTACCCGCGAAGCTGCTACGGCTTTATGCGAGTCACGGCAGCCATCTTCGTGTCTGCCATCGTGCCGTGAACTTCTCTCCAGCGTGACTCTCAAAAGTTGCCTCGTCCGCGCCGTCCTATCTTTTTATAGTTACCGCGAGTGTAGTGGAGGCGCCGAGCAGAGTGTATGCGTGTAAAAGAGTGACAGAGAGAGCGATCCCGAGCCGCGTGAGCCACACGAGACAGCGAGCGAGGAGCCGGCGCCGGCAACAGTGGTCTCTACATAGATGCTTATCATACGCTGTTTTCGGGTACAGGTATACATTTTCTCAACGAAGGCAACGGCATCAATCGTCACATTTATGCGCGAGGAAATTTTCTGACAGCCTTTGATCTAACACAAGATTTATCAGCTCATTGTGCTATGCACTGGAATCTCGTACGGTCGGGTAGCGTGCGCGTGGAAGTGCGATTCGAGGGTGCTCTCACTAGTACCATAAATTGCATCATTTACGCAGAATACGATAACGTGCTAGAAGTCGATTTGAGCAGGCAAATCCTATCGGATTTTAGCGCGTAAATATAAGAAGAAGGAGAAACAAGAGTAGTGGGGATAAGCGTATATCAGAAATGAAACACCTACGCGTGAGGATCAGTTGTCATTCGCTCTTTTTCATAGCGATACACTCTCGCGCTCGCTCCTTAAATCATGGATTTCGTTGTCGACATACAAGGTTATCGCGACGTTAACCGAAATTTTTTGCCAAAGGAAGTGGCTGTGATCGCATTGCAAGAGCTCATAGTTGGTCATTGGATAGTAGGTCCACCTTGTAAATTTTGCATTTGCCACCAGACATAAAGACGACAAATAGCTATTGCACAGTTCACGTACACGGAATACAGTGATTGGAAGGTGACGTATCATTGCGACGCCTGCGCCATCATCTCTACAAAGTTGTCAAGAAGGCGGGAAATATCTACGTGCGCGGGGATCAAAAACGGAGATATCTCGAGAACGTGCTTGGACGTTGCGTTATAGATCTCGCAGAGTGGAGGTCGCCATCGTTTAGTAAATTAGAAGGACTGTTTCAAAATTCCTTCGTGTGTGCAAGTCATATCGAAAAATATATAGAAAATAAGAAAGACTTTTGTGCACTTCTCAAAGCAAACCTGCTAAGAAAATGGATGTACAGTATACTTCCAGAAGAGTGGCGCGAAGTAAATGAAACCATACAAAGCGAAAGATTTTACGCAGCTCTTTGCAAGTATCGTAACGAACGCAGAAAGTCTTTTCGCTTTTGTGAACCAGGAGGAGTAGATGTAACCGACGGAGACGATGACGACAGCACCACACACGCGGTAAAAGCAAACGACGACGACGACGACGACAACTGTAACATCGTATTCACTGAGAACGTTCCCAGCGAGAAGTCTGTAAATACAAATATAGTCACGGAGAGTCAATTACAAGATGAACACAAGGACAATAATGCATGCGATACGTGCGCTAAGGGCGAATATAATAGGTGTGTATGCTGCTGATCACATTCCAAAAATTTTAAGTCCGCCTGTGGCTATTGTGACCAATCTAGATACAGCAAATAAACCAGCATCGCATTGGGTTGCCATTTACATGCACAAAAATGGGTACGGAGTATATTTCGACAGTTACGGGCTCGCTCCCACCTCACCACACCATCTTGATCGCCTACGAAGAAACTGCGTGCGTTTCCAGTGGAACAAGAAACTATTACAAAGTTTTGATTCAAAAGGGTGCGGTGAATATTGCAATATGTTTTTGCACCATATGTGTAGTGGTAGTTCTTTACGCGCGTTTTGTCGCATCTTTTCATACAATACATACAAAAACGATAACATAGCTACTAAATTTATAAAGTTATTTCACAAAAGCAAGCCAGAAAGGCGAATCCTTACAGAAATCGTTTTCTTCCAAGAGATACTTCATTGGGAAGTGGGCAGAGTAATCAAACATGTAACGCAAAATTATAAATTTTTTTTTGTAATCATAGATTTAAGAGTAAAATATGTATACTTTTGTAAGTTCTTCGTAAAATAAAAATTGTATTTGTAACAAATTTACATTTAGTGTTAGACTCTTTTTTCACATCCTTACCTACCTGATTCCCCTGCATGCTTTCAAGAAATTATCACTTTAATATTATAACAGTATCTCTATTTTGCTTATTTTCATATCATACGTTCACATCGGCTGCGATTGTAACTGAAATTTTTATCGCGTAATACAAAGCCAAAAGTAAGGTTAGGTTACATATAAGAATTTATTTCGTCATCATCTTTATCTCGTATTCGTTACTGTTTAAGCTCACGTCATTTCAACGTACTTTGTTATCGCGAATACGAAACGGAAAGTGAGGTTATGTTACATTCATCGATTTCTTTCTCGGAAACCATTATTTTTATCTCGTATTCGTTACTCTCTAAGCGCACGTCATTCCAACGTACTTTTTTATCGCTAATACGAAACGGAAAGTGAGGTTATGCTACACTCATCGATTTCTTTCTCGGAAACCGTTATTTTTATCGTGTATTCGTTACTCTCTAAGCTCACGTTATTCCAACGTACTTTTTTATCGCGAATACGAAACGGGGAGTAAGGTTATGTTACATTCATCGCTTTCATATTGTTGAATTCTTTATATTACAACGTCATCACTCCGTTCACTGATTGGATGAGGGAAGTGGGACGTAACAGACTCATCGGCCAATGGGAAAACAGAGCATGGTAGGGGGCATACGTGTAAAAGCTGGAGCCCGTCATGCTTGCCTTCAGTCACGAGTATCCATTCCATTTGAGAGTACGCTCCCGCGTGGATATTCCAGTGTCCGTTCAATCTCTAAGTATAGTCTTGCTTTAAAATGAAAAAAAACGAAGCATCAGCAGTGCTTCCTGCACCACCAGCAGCATCAACAGCAGATTCAGTAGCAGCTTCAGTAGCAGTAGCTCCACCACCACTACCTCCGCCATCAGCTGCAACACCACTACCTCCACCAGCAGCAGTAGCAGTAACATCGCGAGTTAATAAAAACATGGTTCTGCCAAATCTCTTCCTGTCTACAATCTACGCTATCAATAAGTCCAATTCCAAAAGAGTCGTTGTTGGTTTGGAACACCACGCAGGATTTTACAGAGCTGTGGTGAAACTCTGTAGTACAGGGTCTCCTGCAAAGTACGTCACTCTCGAAAAAAACAGTTGGGAACTGATCAGCGACCAAATGGGCGCGATGTTGGGGTATGTGCTAGATTAATTCACCTTCTACAAAGACTTCGGTAAGCGTTCAAAAATATTTCTTCCAAATCACGACATCAATTTTACAACGGCGTACGGAGTGAGGTCCATCCTTATCGACGAGAGACCTAGTGTACCGACACCGAAGCTCGTCAGAGGAGACTTTCCCGAAGGGCAACCGATAGACGAAGAGACGCAGTTTCCAGACAGTTGTTCACAGTTCGAGACACCACAGAAGAAAAGAAAATACGAAAGTCCACCCGGGATCGTCATGCAGCAGGTAACTTTGAACGGCCTACGAGATATGCGCGAATGTGTCGATGAGTGGCTAAAACGTTTAGAAGAAAGTGCCGGATTTATAAATCGCGGTATCGATAACGTAATTGAGTTTTTAAAAGTTGAGTTAAAGGGAGAAAGCACTGAAAAAGCGAAAAATATTTTGAAAGACACTGCTGCGTTCAAACAATATTATGCATTGCGTAAAAATACACTACAACTCCGATCCGGCTGAAATTTCGTCTGTAACCGTTTACAGGAAGATACTGCACTGTAGTGTATTTCTGGTGCGATAGTGGCACCATCTGGCGGTGAGGCTAGGTACTTGTCAAATGACCCTCGTATATGCCGTGAACTTGGCTCCGGGGGGAGGATGAAGGTAAAATATTAGTTTATTAGGAAAGAGTCGTCCGTTCGCTACACGCCTTGCGTTGTGCACCGGCAGGGCTCGTCTGTTCCTCTTTGCCCTCAAGTAGGCCAAAGGATAGGAGAGGAGACGCTTGAGCGTTCGCTGAGCGCATTGCGTTGCGCAGCGGTGGGTCGATACGTGTAGACTGCAGGACTGCCGAAACGAGAGTGCCTCTCTAAGCTCGCACTGTACAGTCGGTGGCTCGCTCAGGAAGACCGCCCCCTCCTCACTCCTTCATGCTGAGTAGTGGGAATGCTGCCAGTCGCTCTGTCTCGTCCTCTCTCTCGATATAGTTGTACGCGTGCTTGCGCGTGATATCCCTTCACGCGTTATATGTACGAGCTGGACTGTTACAATGTAAAAGTCTTTCCAGGAGCGAAACGCTTTTTTAAATGTCTTACGAGGTCATCGACAGACGTGAAGCCCACTCCAAACGTGGAGTTTCTTGCAGCTCCACGAAGCCGGCTTAACACCTTCTTCAAAAACGATGCGAGTTGCGAAGGATCAATGTCTGATGCCGCATTGCGGACATCCTGTATAAAATCTTTAAACGGGAGGTTGCTCCCATCAAAAATCGATATGCCCGTAACAGCAGACTGCATGGCCATGGTATGTGCCATTGTGACCATCAGTTGAGAGCAGTCAAGGCCGGCTTGTTGACCAGCGTTACTATTCGTATCCGGTATATTGGCGGTTTCTTATACTTCTGGTATTGGATATCTGATTTCTGCCAGGGAAAACTGGCTAGTTTGGTAGTACAGCAACCTTGTTCTTCCACCGCAGCTTAATATGATAGTCACTAAGCAAGGAGTGGGGGAATATTTCAGCGTAGACTGCGATTAATGGTCTGAATTGGGGTCCAGAATGAATTAAAAAAGTAAGGGTCCGTTTTGTAAAAAAAAAAAAAATCAGAAACGAAAATTTTTGAGGTTAGGGCTACAACCACCTTCTGCCATCAAAAATACTGTTACGTGAGAGGTTAGGAATAACTCGCCATAACAATAATAAAAATCGATCGCCGCCCGGGGGCGTCTATCAGTCCTTTCCTCTAAATTTCGCTTCTGATTTTTTTTGTAGCCTTATATGTCCCAGAAACAAATTGTCCGAGGTTCATCAGACAAGGCCTATTCCCTTCGTATTTTTATTGTCGTTAAAGAACCTGCCTTTATATTTCAGAAATTAATCTCTCAAATAAAAATATTCCATTGTCTGACTTGAAATTTAAATCCCTGTTTGCACAGTTGTGGAACGTTTTCAGAGGTGATATTGTAACGTCCAGAAAATTTTCTATTTCCTTCCCTAGGCAAAAAAATATATATTACCATATACCTCTGGACTATATACACGCCTTACTCATATACTTACTCACTTACATGCCCTCTCTCTCTATATGTTTTATTTTCAAGGTCAATACTCACATACTCATACACACGCCTGAATATATGATTATAAATGAATAATTTATCTGAACATAATTTTTTTCCAAAGGTCACATTATTTGAATTCGCACTAACCATCCATATATTTGTAACCGTTACTATTTAGTTTATATATATATATTTTTTTTTATAAACAATCACCATAATTGATCAACGCATATTGTCAAAATTATATAAATCATAGCAATTAATTTTCGGAAAATTGAAATGCATCAATTGTATCCTTTCATAGTGATTACTGCAGTTAAATCAAACAAAAATTAGAATAAATAAATTTTGCAATTTGAATTAAACTAATACAAAATTCATCAATATCATTGCGAGCGGAAATACTTTTTAAGCATTGCACATATGAACAATCACACCATGCGAATAAAATTCCATTGTCATTTGCATCACCGCCTTCTATCTTATCTGAAACCAAAACATTAACTTCCGGGCGATAAGCCTTTGCCTGCTCGCACTGGTCCAACCGAATGCAGATTCGGCTTGCCTTAGAACACCAGCAAGGTAACCCCAGCTGGCCAGCCCCCCCCATTTTCGGTGGAGTAAGAAGTGGAACCGACGTAGGAGAGCTGAGTTAAGCGAGGCATTTCTTTTTAGAGGCAGAAGGGTACGACCACGCGAGGAAGGCAGTCGATTCTATCTGTACTCCGCACTCTGTAACTTTCGGACAATAAACTTTTAAGTTTACTACATTTCGTACTCATTGTCACTGTGAGGCCTGGCCTACCCATCCTTCAGAAACATCCACGGGCCTAAAACTAATACCGAAAGTTAACCTGTCTCAAATTCTGGAAATTTCTGCAATTTATTTTAGTCTGAAAATTTATAAAATCCAAATATCAGCAATTTTTATGCAAACAGATCTTTTCTTTGATCGCGAGTAATTTTGAACTTTTTATCGCGGAAGATCCAGTCATAAAAAGTTATACGAAAAAACATACTCGCGGGACGAAACCGCTCCTCGTATGACTAATACCAGGAAGCAGCAGCCGCAGGAAAAAGAGGACCGGAGGACTTCTCACTGCCACTCTCGGGTACAGCGGGGACCAGGATTGGTAGGTGTCCAGTCCTCCATACTAAGGGTCAACTCCAGGCAACTACGCCGAGGACGGAGCTCCACAACGGAGTTATCGCCGACCCGAGGACCCAGCACACCCTCCAAGGAACTGGAGAAACCAGCCAACCTGCGCTACACGCTCGCCACCGTAAAGTAAGCAGAAGATTTTCCCTTTTGCCGTCACAAGCTCAAGAATTAAAAACAATCCTCGAACGTAACAATATCAGTTTCCTCTATATTAAAAGAAATTAAAATCAAAATATGCAAAGTTTTGCATCCATTGAACTTCATGAATGAAACATTATTAAATAGATAAATTCATAAACGCGCTAATATAATAAATATATCTAACTTTGTAAACATGAAAATTCCTTTTAAATAATTAATACTTCGAATATTAATATTAAGTGTTTTAAAAAAATAACAAATAAAACAAAATTTGATTATAAAAATCTTTTACCCGTTAGATATTTTCCAATCCTAATGAGCAATGAATATAACAAAAATGTTGCTATGTAAAAAATGTTTGTAAATATATGTGTCTCGTTTTGAAGATCTTATATTTACTGTGTATTTTAAGTGAAACACTTGTCATCTATCGCAAAAAAACCCTATTAAAATCGAACTCAAAAGTCTTGTGATCGACCTAGAAATATAAAAATAAATCGAGTTTAGTAATGCGTTCAAATCAATCTAAAAGTTCTCTATAAAAATGCGTCATTTTTATTAATAAAAGATTATTTACTTCCAGACTGAAGAACCGGAGACTGGAAAAAGCGGAATCACTTTTATTATAATAAATAAATAAAAGAATAATCGAATTGTCCGTGTTGTGGAACGGTATCTTCAAACATTTGGTTATTTTATCAATACCTTGAAACAAGCTACTTTTATGGTATGTTTTATAATTCGAAAGAAGGACTTTGAATCGAAAAGAAGATGTTCCATATTTGGTACAACCATTCGAGTAGTGTTCCTGTTAATGGAACACATTAATGTATGGTCCAAGGAATCGGGACATGGGCTTCTACACAAGCCCCCTTCATGAAACACAGTTAATTATTAATATTAGCGTGCCGGTTGTTACTTATGGTATATTTTAAATATTAGCAAATGTATCACTAAGTAAGTATTTCTGACTTACAATTCAGTATTATTTAATTCTTGAGAATGACTGTGATATTGCAAATTAGTATGTAAAGTAGTATTTTAGAAGGATTAAAACTGGTGACCGGCTAGTTATTTATGTATTTCTTTTCGAAACAAAAATACTAACATCACGGCTGCAATTATTTATTATTGAAGTGAATATTTTTTGTCTGATTTATACACCGATTGATGATGTTTATTAGTGAGAATATCCTACACGTTTATAAAATGTTGTAAAATCTACATTTTCCAATAAATTACTATTACTATTACTATTTCTTTGTACTCTATACTATCGTAATGTTCCTCAATTGGTTCGTTATTTATGTTAGTTATATGAGGTGACAATTCCAAGAAATTATCTTATTTTATTTATTTTTTTATTTTGATTTCCACCTTTTCTTTATAATTGTTCGATATAAGATAATATAATTATTTTTACTTTCAAACAATGGAAGGATATTAAATTTAATAATTTAAGTTCTTACCTTGATACCTGGTTGTTGATGAAGGAGATGTTATAGGAGAGAGAACAAATCGCAAAGTTAGTTGTTAGATGAATACGATAGATTTTTATTTCCTTGTTTAGTTACAATCAACGACTAGCCTCTTAATCTGAATATTTCTCTCTCTCTCTCTCTCTCTCTCTCTCTCTCTCTCTCTCTCTCTCTCTCTCTCTCTCTCTCTCTCTCTCTCTCTCTCTTCTCTCTTTTGCTCAACTTATTAATCGTGCAATTCTCGTTCCACAGACAAATGAGAATTTTGTAACAAAATAGTATTTATTTCAATATTTCACGAATAAGGAAAATATATCCGCACTTAAATTGAAAAAATATAAAAAATCTTTTCGTCTTTAAAATCAAATCTTCTCGACCTTGTAATAAACACTTAAATATAGAATATCTATTAATTGATAAAGCAACTACGGAAGGAGCGATGAATACTGCTCGATTGCCCTCTCAACTCTCCACTCCCAAAAGTTTTTCAAATTCGGCTTTACCGCAATGTGCATTCTTAATTGCCTCTCCCTGCATACATCACTCCATTCTTTCCTTCTCCCTCACTCTCATACTAAGTATCGGTGCCGGTAACAGTGCGCTCGCGCAACAGGCCCGGGACGTGCTGCCATCGCTGCATCGCGGCGGCTTCAGGCGTCGCGGTTCGCCGCGTGTCGATGGCCAACACGATGCCTCGCGGTCAGCACTTGAAATTTCTAGCAGCAACGGCGGACATTCACCTGCTTACTAATGAAAATTCCACACCTGGAGGTCACTGAATTTTCATTTCGCCATTCGTACTTGATTTCGATAGTCCATTTTTATTAACGTTAATTTTGAAAATGCGTAACGTAACAGTTTTGCTTATTTTTTTATGCCTACTACACTCACTTATATGCGTGGACCTAGCCTTTCCCGGCTAGTTTGGTTTAAAAATTATTAAAATAATCAACTGATAAGAAGTTTTCCATCGGTCTTACAGTCTTACAAATTAAATTAAAATAATTAGTATTTATGGCAGTCAGATTGCCCTTGTTTATAATCACCCCCGCATAATCTGAAATAACAACTTAATTAAAACCTGGAAAAAACTTTGTGGATTTGAGTCCCTGAGGAGGACCCGGAGCGGGCTCAAAACGCTGGGCAATTTGGTGGTGGGGGGCAGTCAGATTGTCTTTTGCTAACAAAGTTTTTTCCAGGTTTTAATTAAGTTTTTATTTCAGATTCTGCGGGGGTGATTATAAACAAGGGCAATCTGACTGCCATAAATATTAGTTATTTTAAATTAATTTGTAAAACTGTAAGATAGATGGAAAAATTCTTATCAGTTGATAGTAAATTGCAGTCGACATAAGTAATATTTTTAATATTAAAATAATCTTTTTGCTTATTTTTTCATGCCTACATGACTCCCATATATGTGTGGACCTTATATTCCCCCTCTACTTGGGTTTAAAAATTATATAAATAATTATCTTGCTTAGTGTTGCTCGTCTACGGAATTCTCAAACATGCGTGGACCTTGCGTCCCTCGGCGACTTGGGTTTAAAAATTATTTAAGTAATCGTTTTGCTCATTTTTTCATGTCTACATGAATTGCTTATATGCGTGAATCTCATAGCCCCCGCCTACAATTCATTAAATATTATTTAAATAAGCTTTTGTCTTATTTCTTCATGTCTACAAGTAGATAAGCTAGGCCGGTTCTGGATCCCCCCACCACTCGCCCACTGACTCAGAGAAGCGCTCTGATTGGTCGAGACGGACAGGTGCGAATTAATTACGGGTGAGACAGTGACGTCATCGAACCTTCTCGAAGATTGCATGCTCTTACGTAATAGCATCTAAAACGTTTTGAAACGTTTGCGTATGACATCAAATATGCGACGATAGGTGTCAAATTACAGAATCCAAGAAATAGCAGTTCAAGGTTATGATATTAAATCTGCTCTAATTATTTGTAATTTGACACCTTATGTGCGGCGCCCCCATCCCTGACATCTGCATCGATGATGCAATTGCGTGAACGCGAATAACCCACTGGGAACGTCTAGAACCCCCGATTTGCGATGACGTCATTAAATATTACGCCACCGTAGTAAATGTTGCAAAATATTACACCTATATGTGTGTATGTGTGTGTGTGTGTGTGTGTGTGTGTGTGTGTGTGTGTGTGTGTACACACTAACTTCTAACGAACATATATTGATGCCCACGTATATGCAATGCGTTATCTACTCCCCATCCCCCATCCCTCATCCCCGATTTGCATTGACGTCATTAAATATTACTAATTGCGGTTGCCTCACGGGCAGCACCCATCCCTCTGCCGAGTATTTGATGATGTATCATGAGATAACGTCGCATAATGAATAAGCGCGGATAACCCATGAGTTTTTCGACTGCGCGCTGGCCGATCAGAGCTACCGTATACAACTCTCTCTCTCTCTCTCTCTCTCTCTCTCTCTCTCTCTCTCTCTCTCTCTCTCGTGTGCATTACGAGCATACTGTATGAGATCAAATGTCATCAAGCAAGTGTAGCGGCACAAGCCGTATGACTCAATACTATCCTGAAAGAAGTATATCTTATCGTTTTGACGATTCTTAACGATTTGAGTGTGTATTCGGCACAAGGATCATGTAGTTAACCGGAAATCTTTAAAATTCCTTCACTTGTACCCCCGCTTTGCGATGTGTAATTTGACATCTCCTGCGAGGTCATCGATGATGCATATTTCGCGCGCGCGTACAGGGGCACACCGGTCCGAGCCTGCTTTCGTCGTAGTGATCATAGCGAGACAAGCGGCATGACTCTTTAACATAGCGGTCTCTTCTTTGATCTGATATTCGGGCACGTATCTTATCGCTCCGATTCTCGGAACCGGATTATTTCAATTGTGATCTCCTTAGCTACTCTCTTTCGGCTTACTGACAGAATTTAAGATTATTAAATATGCGCAAACGTGTGACGTCACACCGCCACCTGTGAACTTCTCGAACCCCATTAATCCGCTCATATACCGAAATCCCCATTCGGAATAATAATATAGAGCTGAAAGAACCTTGTTGCTCACTTCTAACGAACGTACATGCGTTATCTATCACACCTCCTCTTTGTTCCGATATTCGCACTGTGATTCTTGGAACTCGAGAGTATTTCAATTGCGCTCTCCTTCTCCACACTCTTTCGTCTTACTTACAGAATTAAAATGGTTAAATTATTAATATAAATTTTATTTGACAATACCAATGAATTCACAGCCCCTACAATCGATTTTAATCAGATGTCATCGAGAAAGTGTGGCGGTGTACAAGTTATATGAGTCATTACTACGGCGAGTGAACTCGGGCATCTCCTTATCGCTACGATTCTCAGAACTCGAGATTATTTTAATCGCGCTCTCCTTATACACTCTCTTTCGTGACTTAGAGAATTAAAAATTGTTAAATTTTGAATAAATAGTTTACTTGACAATGCGAATGGATAGAGAGCCCCTATTTTTTCGATATCTTTAGCCGTTTACGAGATATGGATAAAAGAGTAATATATGATATACGTAAAGTTTATGAATTATAATTTTTTACGGATGTTGTGCAACTTTTTTATTTGATGATTATGTTCAATACTTATTAAATTCATCTACGCTGTACACAGAGCAGTGTATTATACGTTCTAAGGCTCACGTGGTACAAACAGTTAAACAAACAAAGTTGACTCTAATTTCCCATGATGAAAAAAGGTATTTAATATCCGGTGAAACAGATACTTTACCGTGGGGACATTATGAAATAGCTAAAATTGATGATGATTAATTATATGATGTATATATTGTAAATAGGATATAAATAAAAGACATTATATTTAATATACATATTTATTATTTAAATCTGATTTTTTTATCCAACTATTATGTGTATTATCAAATCCTAACCATTTAACGTACATTTTATCGCCCCGTTTTTTAAGCACTTTTTCTACAAGATAAACATCTGGATATTCAGATTTAAGAAGTTCTTTTTCGTAAAAACCACCAGCAATGGACTCATCTCTATAGTCTTTCAGCTTGTAGGTTGTTGGATTGGTAGGCATGACATGGCTGATTGTAAAAATTTCAGTTGACCAATTAGGTGTATAGCCCTTCTCAAACACTTGCTTAATCTTGCTCACTCTTACTTTATCTCCGACTCTGAATTTTGGCTTTCTACTTTTTGTAACCTTTTGAGAGAATTTTTCAAGTACTTGTACCTCATTTGTCAATGTTAGGTCATTGGGCTTCACTCCTGTAGTACGATGTTTGCTATTATTATATTCCTTCAACAAGTCTGATAATATATCAAGCCACTTGTATTTTCCACGCAAACTAAATTGCATCCACATCTTTTGCTTGAGTGTTCGATTAAAACGCTCACATATAGATGCTTTCAGATTACTATATGTTGAATAAAGATTAATTCCATAGCGTTTCATGAGACTTTGAAAGGTGGCATTATAAAATTCTTTATACCACTCTAACCTCAAAATCACAACCTTGATGTGATTTTTCGGCGGTCGTGGTATAAAATACCGTTCAAAACTAGTACGTAAGTCGATTACTTAGGTGGTGTGGCTTTTTCGCTAAATAATCGACTTTCCCTCCCGTGTCGAAATGAACTATTCCCTCGATCAGTTTGTAAATTTTTTGGTTGGCGACCTTGCTTCAAGATCGACTCCATCGCCACAGCGACATCACTACCAGTCTTTTGCTTGACAGGTACAGCTCATGCAGACTTGGAGAAAACATCGATGACTGTGAGCATATATCTATAGCCTTTGTTTTCTCGTGCATAAGGCTACATTTCCACTAGATCAGCTTGCCACGTCTCATCTATACCGCGTACAATAAACTTACATCGCTGATAATTTCGACGTGCTGGCTTATGAAGCTCTTTGACTACTCGCTCTTGCATGATCTTTTATGGTAATCTCTTCTAATTTTGTCGTTCAGGCAAGGAAGAAGTGTTGCAAGAAAATTTATTTATAAAATTATCCCATCGTGATTCATTTTTCTGCTTATCTTTTTGTCTGTCATCAGAAAGTTTTTTGTATGGTATATTGCTGTTCTCAGTTTTATTTGATTTATCCATTTTCAACGCGTCTATGATAAATTTATAATTCAAGAGCTCCTTATATCGTCTTGCCACCTTTGATGATTTTCTACTACTGATTATGAATTGACAGAGTACTGCCTTATATAGTCCCTTTTGATGAAACTTCTTAACTATCTAATTTTAAATCTTTCATACTTTGAATTATAGTTTGTAGGCTTGAAAATTTTACATCCATCTCATCACTATGGGCCTCAACAATAACATCTAGATTGTCCAGATCTGCTCTTAATTTAGCCGTTACTTCATACAAGCTTCTCATTTCCATTTTAATTATACGCTGCAAGGTATCCAAATTAACAGCATCACCAGATTGGTTAGGCTCAGTAACGTTACATATCCTCTTGTTGTCAATATCGTATTGTCATATAATAATACAACACCCGGAGGACCACGACTACCTTCAGCACGCTTGAGATTACGTCTGAATACACTCATGTTGCAACTGACTGCAATACCATTGAGTTCAATCAATTTATACTCAAATATGTATTATATTTATGTACGAGCACAGGCGTAATAATTTCAGATAGTCTCTGAATTCGCATCTGAAAACGCTCTCGATCACGTGCCATCTGTTCCCATTCTCCGTGACGTGCAGCTCGACTGGCATAGGGCCACACATGCATCACATGAATAACTGGTTTAGCATCAAAGTAAACTCTCTTCGAAGACATCTTAATGTATGTAACCTGCTTCTTTGAGTTCTTCAATGATTGAATGAATCTCATTTATGTGGCTCTGATTGCCGGCTTCTAGTTCAGCCAAGAGTAAGCGAAGACGATCAACTAATTCATTAGGATCATCCCAGTATACATAGTCCATACGCATATCTTTTCTTGCAATCTTATATTTAGGTAAAAGGCCTGAGCCACTAACATTTCTGTTTATTGATTTATCGAACTAGGGACCTATGAAGTCTTTATATTTATTACTGTTGCTCTTACGCAGAGGTTGAGTTTCACTATAATTTCTTCTAAAAGCATTCGTCACTTCTACGATTTTTCGATAATTTTCAATATCATTGGAACCTATGTGCATCAAGTCAGGTTGCTTCTCAAAGAGCAATTGAAGTAAACCTGCTGTTTTTGGATAGTTTACATTTTGAACTTTCACATAAGTTTTTGTAAAATCTATAGGTGAGTCACCAATTTTCATTACATTGTCTTCTATTCGTACCCCATAGATATTATCGAGTGAGTTGGGACGTTTTTCTATGGTCTGTAGGTAAGTTTGTTTAATAAATTCTGTTTCTTCGTCATCATCATCCTGTCCACTTTCAGCTGTTTCAAATGATGCGTCTATTCTTTTAGTCTTTACAGTTTCATCAAGATCACTTTGTGGGTTCTCTTCATCTTCATTATCTGAGCTAAGTTCTTGAACATAACTTGGCTCTTTCTCCTCTTCGGTCTTTTTGTTAATTACTTTCTTTTTCTCTGTTTGTGCAGTATTAACGAGTTTTTCAAGTGAACTTACAATAGGCCTAAATGTTTCCCCCAACACCTTTTCTACATCTGCTTTATCTTGCCACAACTGCTTCTACTTTCGCTTCATTGCTTCTCTCGATTTTACAATTTGATTGAGAACGTTTTCCTCTTGCTTGAGGTGTGCCATATTGTCTGATGAACAATTGAAATCATATTAGTCGGTTTTGCTTTGGGGCAGCTATATTTATAAGAAATTGATCGAACCCCTTTCTATATCGACCACTACCAAGTGCCCTCTCTTTGTCGATAACAAGGAATCCATACTTATCATTATTCCAGCAACTTGAACACAAATCTCTAAATTGAGCATATGACATATCTGTGTTTATATGATCATTATATATATGCTTTAAATCCATATCATCTTGTCGAAATAATACTAATAAATTAACATTATCTCGTATTAGATGCTTTGGAATGTGAGCATAAGATTGACACAGATAGAAGCAATCCACGTTTTTGTGTCTTCCCATACAAAAGAAATTTTTAATGTTTTCTTGTTTTTCACATGCTACATCATCAAATATGATAATTGAATTTGCAAGTACATGTTCTATTGATATTAGTTCATCATGATCCTTGAATGGGAAATATTTAATTCCATTTATAGGCTTCAAGAGAAACTTGAGAAATTTGTATTTAGGCTGTTCCAGTGATTTTGAGTAAACATATACATTTTCAAATTTTAATCCACTAGGATGAGTAATGAGTGAGAGTAGAGCGTTTGTTTTGCCACAGTTTGATGGGCCACAAAATATAGCTCTAATATTATTGGGAAGTAGTTCACCATGACGTCTTTTTGATTTTTGTTGCGTCATTAATTTATCAAAATTCACAACAGGTAGTTTAACGTGTTGCTTCTTGAACTCCATGGTTTGACGTCTCAAAGAAAACTAACCTTGAACGTATATATGCATCATACTTATATATATTTCCAGTTAGTATATATTTATCCTCCGGGGCGTCAACATCATGATTGAGGATAAGCAGCGTAAACGCAATACGCGTAAAGGTCGAGGCTTAGTCAATACAGTCATCAATAAACTTCCATTTGAATTACATCTGCCTGGCTATCAATACTGCGGACCTGGGACTAAACTTGCAAAGCGTCTTGCTTGAGGTGACCCTGGAATTAATCCTTTAGATCAAACTTGTAAAGAACACGACATTGCCTACTCACGGAATCGAGAGAGCGTTGAGGCTAGAAACGCTGCTGATAAAGTGTTAGCAGATAAAGCCTGGAAACGTGTTTTCGCTAAAGACGCAAGCATTGGTGAGAAAGCAGCGGCTTATTCTGTAACAAACGCTATGAAACTAAATTCAAAGTTCGGTATGGGGCTGAAAAAGAGACCAAAAATTATACTCGCTAAAGTAGTTAAAGCAGCCTCAAAACCGATTTCCCATAGTAGTGATTCACACAAGGTAATTCAAGCTGCATTGAAAAGTGCTCGAGATGCTGTAAAGAAAGCTGGTGGTAAAGCCAAAGTACACATTCCTCGTGTACTACCAATTCCGCGAAAAATTGGTGGATTCCTACCTTTTCTGATTCCATTATTTGCGGGTCTAAGTGCAACTGGTGCACTGGCAGGTGGCGCCGCTGGCATAGCTAAAGCAGTAAATGATGCAAAAGCTGCTAAACGGCAACTTGAAGAAAGTCAAAGACATAACAGTGCGATGGAAGCTATTGCTCTTGGTAAAGGTCTCTACCTTAAACCACACAAAACAGGTTATGGTATCCATCTTAAACCTTACAGCGGACGTGGCAAAAAAAAAACTTCTATGTCAAATTGCCTCATAGAGCACTGACTGACCCTGATTTGACAATGTACGCTCGTATTTTACATATTCCATACTTTCGAGGTGTATTCATGCGAAATACATTACCAGCAAAAGGTCCACATTTCAGCGAATCAGCGATCATTAATCTCGATGATGAAAAAGGACTTGGTACACATTGGGTAGCCTATCGAAAACGAGGTAATAACGTTGTGTACTTTGATAGTTTTGGAGACCTTCAGCCACCTATAGAACTTCTGGATTACCTGGGCATTAGCACCGCAAAGTATAATCATGGTAGATATCAAGATTACAAGTCATACATTTGTGGACATCTCTGTTTAAAGTTTCTCAGTAAGGCTATATAAAACGATGTAAATATTATACATAGTCAGTATTAATTATGCAGTCATGGGTAAATCATTGACGTTAAGTTTATCTGTAATGTCATCTATACTAGAAGCTCAATACTTTGCACCAATTGAACTCTTGGCAAATAAAAGATACGTTCTAGGATTGGTTGAACTTTTAACCTTCAATTCAATACCCAATATTGATATCGGAAATAATAAGTTTTACGTCGGAGAAGAGATAGTGACATTACCGACAGGTAAGAGATTGAAGATATTGAGCGCCATCTACAGGAAATACTTACATCTAAAGGCATAGTACTCAGCCTTAAACATAATAATAATACTCTTCGTAGTACTATAAAGTGCAGTCATACGATAGATTTCCAACCTGAAGGTTCTATTGGAAGATTATTAGGTTTTACACAGCGTACTCTAAAGAGCTAACACCACAAAACATTCGCTTCCTAAGAAGCCTAGGCCTCCAGGTCAAAAGAAACGTTGGAAGAAAATAAGTTGTCTGTTTTTCTGCTGTTTCAAAGATGGAAGATATATTGAACGTACAATCACTCGTGGAATTCGACGAATCTGTCGCTCATTATGAAGTGCATGCACATCAGCCTTACACTTCATCCGCTTTCAATAACAGCGATGAAATTCGTATTACCACACAACATCAAGATCTCTGTCTACTACCTTCACGTACTTCATTACATTTTCATGGCCGATTAACTAAGGCAGATGGTACAGCTGCTGTCAACACTAAGCTTGTAAACAACGCCCTCTGTCATCTTTTTGAAGAAATTCGATATGAAATTAATGCTGTAGAGATTGATAAATATAAAAATGTGGGCTTGACAAGTCTAATGAAAGGTTTGGTGTCGTTCAATCCTACACAAAACTTGAAAAACGCAGGCTGGATTGATATTGGAGAAACTCAGAAAATAACCGATAATGCTGGCTACTTTGATGTGTCCATACCACTAAGTATGATTCTAGGCTTTGCGGAAGACTATCGTAAAATCATAGTCAATTGCAAGTATGAGCTTGTTCTCACAAGATCAAAGAATGATGTAAATGCTATTGTGCAAAGGCAAGCAGAAGGGTTTAAAATTAATCTAATTAAAATTAAATGGTTAGTGCCGTATGTGGTATTATTTGACAAGCATAAAGTACGTCTCCTTCATTACCTACAGAAGAAAAAATCGATTGCTATGAGTTTCCGTAGTTGGGAGCTATACGAGTATCCATTGCTTCCAACCACTTCGAAGCATGTTTGGACAGTAAAGACATCGAATCAGATGGAAAAACCCCGATTCGTCATTCTAGGCTTTCAGACTAATCGTAAAGGACAAAGTGGATCTAACGCTAGCCGCTTTGATCATTGCAATATAAGTAATGTGAAATTATTTCTCAATTCACAATACTATCCTTATGGAAATCTCAATCTTAACATTGATCAAAATCAATACGCTTTATTATATGATATGTATGTAAGCTTTCAAAATATGTATTATGGAAAAGCGGCAGAACCTATGGTCAAGGAAGGAGAGTATATAGAACATGCTCCTCTAATTATCATCGACTGTTCAAGACAGAATGAGTCGTTGAAGCAGGCTCCAGTTGACGTTCGTCTTGAATTCGAAGCTAAAGAAAATTTTCCAGCACAGACATCAGCCTATTCTCTGATTCTACATGATCGTATTCTCGAATATAATCCCATAAGTGGGGATATTAAAAAATTAGTATAAAAGGTCTTGAAGTACTTTTATAAAATTACGAGGGGTGTTCAAAAAGTAAGTTTCCCTAGTCTGCCGTTTTGCCCCAGCGCCATCTAGCGAGCTGGAACCGAACATAGTTTTAGTTTAGGATATACCGATAAGAGCGGAACCGGTCTTAGCTGCCGAAAAAATTTTTTTCATCAGTACCGGCTCGGAAACCATGGAGCTACCTGTGAAAAACGTGTCCACCTGTGAGTTGCGTGCAGTTATTCGCTTTTTATCTGCAAAAGGGCTTAATGGCAACGAAATTCACACTGAATTAGTGCAAAATGTTTACCCACGCATTGTGACAGGGGATAAAACGTGGGTTCACCACACAAACCCTGAAATGAAGCGACAAAGTATGGTGTCACGTCGAGCACGACCGACTGCTACTTTGGACACCCATGCTACCATCTATCCTTACCACCCTACAACCTTTTTTCCTTCATGTTACCATGAGTCCTCTTTCCTGTCAGTGGCGCCACAAGGTAGCAACTGGGTTACCTACGTGAGCCACAGTTCGCATGGTAACGAATCCTACCTTACCCGTATTCGTACCGCCTATCGATCCAACCCTTGTCCTTGGCAGCGCCACATTCGAACCCGAGTTCCCCACCCGCGTCCTTGCCACCCCATGCAAAAGATGAGATATCCTACACTCCCTTACCTTTGCATCTGCCCTAGACACAAGCGCGGGTATAAAAGCCGCGACGCGCCTCCACTCGAGGCAGAAGCTTTTGTTCTTTTTGTTTCGAAGGGCGAAGCCCTTGACCGACGACTATTTAATTGTAACAATTGGACTTAGAATAATTTTCGACATTTTGTATTCTGACTTAGAATATTTTCGAGCAGAATTAACTTAGAATATTTTCGAGCAGAATTAACTTAGAATATTTTCGAGCAGAATTAACTTAGAATATTTTCGAGCAGAATTTACTTAGAATAATTTGTCAAGCTTCTCTGATTGTAGTCTCGCGAATAATTGTTGATATTATATCTCGACAACAATCAGTGTGTAACAGTTTTAACGTAACTTTATGCAATTAATAAACATCACATAATTGCATTTTTGAGAGTTACTTTATTTCTGCGATCCTCTCCTTCTGCCATTTGAATCGCCCACTGCGTTTGGGTCCTGAGACTGACGAGGGCTAACTGAGAGAACAAGCCAACCGCAACCGCCCCAAAGTAAGTAACTCTGAAGACCGCTATCCTTTTTCTTTCTCTGTCACTCTAATTGTTCGCTGACGCTGTCGCTTGCCATTTAATTAGTATCGCGAATTATCATTGTTTAATTTACCTGTCCGATTAACTATTTTCACGCGTTCCTACTCCCGTGGTTATTACGTGTAGGCGTAAACCGAAACTGGAAGATTTATCGCGTTAACTTTATTGTTTTCGCGACATTGTAACACGGACGTTACAATTGGGGGCCCACCTCCGGGATAAAAGTGAAAATAGTGAAAATTTTTTTTTATATATACATACATACCACAGTTATAAAAATTTTCTTTTTCTCTTCGTTTCTTACGTTCAAAAGAAAAATATAAATAAATTATTAAAATGGCAGCTTCAAACGGTGCAGTCGCTAGGAATTCAGAAGCAACTGAGATTTTGCGGAAATACCTTAGTGTAGAGGAATCTACATTAATAACGGCTAGGCTCAACGAGTTAGTAGCAGTGCTCAGGGCTAGATATCAATCGGCATCGGAAATAAAGCCGGAAAGAATTCGGGATGTTAAAAAGTTGCAGTTGTCTCTCGCAGAAACCGTGGATAGGGCATTAGTTGAAAAAATTTGTCAAGACGAAATTATGATAGACATTTTACGTGAATTTATGCATCACAATATTAGTGTTATTGAAATTATGGAAGCAATCTCGAGCGTGGATAAACATTTGATTACTGAAAAACTTCTAGCTCTAGTCAAATCCGACCAAGAATTAACTGAAGACGGTGAAGTTACGCAGTATAAAACGGTAATAAACACAATAGACGAGGATAATACACAAAATAAAGTGAATTTTGATACAAACTTATTAAATTCGGCAAATTATACTCCGCACGTAGCAGGGGGAAGGGGGCACAGTACGCCTTTAGTTACGAATGTTAGAACAACACTACCAACAACAATGAATTCTTTTCGTCCAAATGCAACTTTAACTCCGTTAAAAAATTTGTCGACTAAAGATGCACTAGACTGCATACTAAAATTTGACGGTAGCAATATTCCACTTAGTACCTTTTTATTCGGTTTAAGAGAAGCCATTAGCATGATTCCGGCAGCAAACGAAGCCGACTTGGTAAAATTAATTAGACGACGGCTAACGGGTGAAGCAGCAAAGTCAATGGAGGAAATAGTTTTTTTTAATATGACGGATCTAGTTAAATATTTTGAGGCAAATTTCGGATCGTATAAAACACATCACTCCTTGATGGGGGAATTAGCCGCGGCCAGACAAAGAGAAAAAGAAAACATTATAACATTTGCAAACAGAGTTAGGCGTATCACAATAGAATTAAAAGAGGCCGCAAAAAGAGAAAAAAGGGATGATGCGGGGTTCATACAAAATGTAGAAGCCGATAAATTAAAATTTTTTGTACGCGGTATGGATTGGGAAATTAAGAGGCGCATGGGGGTGGCCGCAACTTTTCAGGAAGCCGTAGAAAAAGCAATAGAAATAGAGCGTGAGGTTACAGATTTAGAGAAAACTGAACCAACGCGTAAAAGTAAATTAAATCAAGAAAATAACAAATTGAAGGCAGAATTAGCTGAAGTTAAAATTGTTCAAAATAAACCGACAGAAATTTGTCAATATTGTGGCAAAAGAAATCACATCGCGAAAAACTGTTGGACTTTAAAGTCATTGTTACCCCCGGGTACACAGCAACCCGCGACACAGCCGACTACATGGGCGCAGCCCGTAGCTACGCAAGCGCGCGTCTCGGCACCAGCCGCGAACCCATTGGCTAGCGCGTGGCCAGCCACGCCCCAAGTCTCACAAAATCAATATAGACCGCGATCGCATAGTCCCGCAGTGGCACAATCGAATCAAATCAATAATTTTGTTAAAATTTGCAATTATTGTAAAAAAGAGGGACACTGGAAGAATGAATGCCAAATATTGGAAAGAAAGAGTAGAGAAAAATTGCAACATGAAGCGGGAAACGCGAACAGCCCCGCGGCACAGGGCGCGACCTGGGGGCAATCAGAAAGCACGCGCCCACACCAATCAAACACAAATCAGAATTAAAATTTACGCGAAAGTCCATTTTGTTGAGTATTAATAATAAGTCACCTGTAATAGAATTGCCATTTGAAAATTATCAGGTATCGCTCAAATTAATGTTAGATACGGGGGCAGGCCCGTCGTTGCTTAAAATTAGTAAAAAACCTAGTAAGGCCATTGTTTTTGAAAACGAAATTCTTGAACTTAAAGGTATTACTAAGGAATCGATTAACTCGCGCGGGAAAATACCCTTGATTTTCCGCGATTTATCATTGTATTTTCATTTGGTTCCTGACGATTTCCCTATTGAAGAGGACGCGTTAATCGGCAGCGAAATGTTAAGAAAATACGGGGCAAAAATTAATTATGAAGAAAATTTTTTGGAAATAGCTTCTCACGTAATCAGTTTACGGTGCACGAGTAGTGTAGATATCGCGCGGCCAATAAACAAAGAGAGCGTAAGTTTGGCACGAGCCGAACGACATAAGGAAGTAACGCAGGGTACGATGTGGGGGGATGAGCGCAATTCCGGACGCGGATACGCGAAAAATCCCGTTGCAACTGCTCGGTCGCACAAATCCAGTGTTGTTTTAGGCGAGTGTAGCACTCAGAACGTTTATAGCGATTTACCTGCTTCGCATGAGAAAATTATTTCACATATTTGTCTTTCTTCGCTTAAAAGTATCGCCCGATTTGAAATTTGTACCGTGCACGTTTTGGAAAAAATTGATTTTAAAAATGGAATTGATGAAAATAAAAATTTGAATTTGAAATTTGAAAAAATTAGTAATTTGGAAAGTAAAAATTGTAAAAGCAAAATTTTGAATTTGAACTTTGAAAAAGCTAGCGATTCGGAAAATAAAATTGATAAAAGCAAAAACTTGTATTTGAACTTTGAAGAAGCTAGTCATTTGAAAAATAAAATTTGTAAAAACAAAAATTTGAATTTGAAATTTGAAAAAACTAGAAAATTGAAAAATGAAATTTGTAAAAATAAAAGCTTAAACTTAAAAATTGATAAAAATAAAGATTTGAAAGTTAAGCATTGTGAAACTAAAAACCGGTTAGTTAAAATAGCTAAAAAGCAAAATTTGAGAACTAAGTTTTGTAAAAATAAAAGTTTGAAAGAAAAAGTGAACAGGATTATATTCGGAAATAATTTATTTAGAGAGCAAACGTTAAAAAATAGCGTATCTCAACAGTATTTGGACTTGTTAAATAAAAATTGGAAAAATAGAGTTAGTGAAGATCTTCTTGTAAAAAATTGGGCTAAATTTGAAAGTAAAGTTAATAAATGTATTGTGGTAAAAAATAAGAAAAATTCGGAAATTTTAGCTTGTAAAAATAGTATGAGTGTTAGCACTCAAGGGGGAAATGTTGGATTGAATATAAAAAATTATAGAGCAAAAACGGTATTGAATAAAAATAGGAGAAAAGTAAATTTTGTTTGTAATAAAATAAGGAATTTTACGTGTATTAAATACAAGCATGAAACTCATAAAAAACTAAAATTAAAAAGAATAGTTTTAGCAAAATTAGTAAATTATTGAGGAAGCAAAAGTTGTCGTTGTCCGGCAATATTGAGAAGGGCGGAAGTAATAAATTAACCAGCGCATTGTCTTATGCTTTAGTTCGAGAAGACTTTCAGCTGGCGCACCTTTTTGAGGGGTTGCGTGTCAAGCTAGAGAAGTTAACCTTTTTGCAAGCATGGAAAAGTAGTTCATTATTCCGCTTATACTCTTGCGCTTTAAATGTTACGTGTTTCACCGCCATTCCTATTTTTAAGAAAATGAGAGAGTATCGCGTGTCGGAGGGCGAGGTGACCTCTGACATGTTATGCACTTTACGCCAGATGCTACATCAAATTAAAAGAAATATAAATGGAGTAGTCTGGTCAGTATGGAAGCATAGGCCGCACCCTCCGCACTTAAGTAGCCAAATTAGGGTAGAAAGGCGGAGCCATAAAATAGGGGAGCCACGCGACCATCAAATTATGTGCATGTCAGACACGGTTTTCCTTTTAGGAAATGAGAGGGTGACTAAATTAAGAGAGATTTTACGTCTTAAGCATTTGTCACCTAATCAATTAGCCGAAATTGAGTCACTCCTTGTGAAATTTTCGGATCGATTTTATTTAGCGGGAGATATTATGCCCGCGACAAATGTAATTGAACACGAAATACCCACAACAACGAATATTCCAATTAGAATTAAACAATTTAGACACCCACCTATTCTAAAAGAAGAGATCAATAGGCAGGTAAAAGAAATGTTAGAGAAAGGCATCGTCGAACCTTCAACAAGTGCCTACTCGGCGCCCGTGTTCTGTGTTGACAAAAAACCGGGACTCGACGGCAAGAAAAAATTTCGGGTAGTAGTAGACTTTAGAAAGTTAAACGCCATTATATCCGATTACAATCATCCGGTACCGAACGTAGCGGATATTTTGGATCAGCTTGGTGATGCCAAATTTTTCTCAGTTTTCGATTTATACGCGGGTTATCATCAAATTAAAATTAAAGCTGAGGACAGAGAAAAAACAGCTTTTTCTTGTGAGCTCGGTTTATTTCATTTTGTTAGATCGCCTTTTGGATTAAAGACAAGCGCTCCGGTATTTTTGTCACTCGTTCTTAAAGTAATTGCTGGTATGAAAAACGTGGTTCATTTTTTTGATGACATTTGCGTCTACTCTAAAACTTTTAACGAGCACATAGAAACAATCGAGAAGTTGTTTGAAAAACTGCGCCATGCTAATTTAGTTTTGCAACCGGAAAAATGCGAATTTCTTAAACCAGAAATTAATTATTTGGGACATATAATTAACGGTGACGGTTTACGCCCGGACCCGGAAAAACTAAAAGCAGTTAAAGAATTTCCAGTGCCTAGAAATCAGAAAAATATTAAACAATTTTTAGGACTAGCTGGTTATTATAGGCGATTTATTAATGGCTTTGCACGAATAGCCAAGCCTTTAACTGACCTTCTTAGAAAAGAACAACCTTTTGTTTGGGATGAGAACGCGCAAACGGCATTTGAGACTCTCCGTGATAAATTATGCGAACCACCGGTTTTAGCGCATCCGCATTTCGAAGAAAAGTTTTTAGTAACTACCGACGCTAGCGGGTATGCAATCGGGGCAGTTTTATCGCAAGGAGAAATTGGAAAAGATCGTCCCATAGCCTTTGTGTCGCGCGCGATGAATCAAGCAGAAAAGAATTATTGTACGTTTTCAAAAGAAGCATTAGCAATCGTGTACGCTATTACGCAATTCAGACCTTACTTATACGAAAATAAATTCACTTTAATTACTGATCACAGGCCGCTAGTTTGGTTGAACAATCATAATGATCCAGGATCTAGAGTCACGCGTTGGCGTTTAAAACTTTTAGACTATCAATTCGACGTACTCTATAAGAAAGGTGAATTAAATCTGAACGCGGAAGCACTGTCGCGCAACCCGATTATAGAAAAAGTATGCGTAGCTACACAAGTCAGCATAGGGGGAGAGGGGCGCCATGCTGTCGCTGGCGAACAGACAGTAGAGCCGCCCCAGGAACGGCAAACCCAGCAGGGGGCCAGCGCGCCCACCTTGCATGCAATGGCCACGCGTAAGCGTGCGGGCCGCCAAGCCACTGAAAAGTATAAGCAAGCCATTAAAGCTCTCGCGCCGCGTAAAAGAGAGGAAGCCCCCGCGGTCGAAGAGGTTCAGGAATGCGCGTCCTTTGTCGAAGATAAGGAGACGTCTGCGTCTCTCGTACCGCAAGCTACGGATAGCAATAAAAAAGAAACGCTGCACAGACCAATCTCGCCATCTGTCTCTGCGTTCGCGCCCGAGGAAAGTGAGCAAACTGTTATGTCAGGAGAGCTCGCGTGCCGGGAAGCATCCGGGCGCGACAACATCTCGGTGTTTAAAGGTCCCTTTTCCGACATGACTTTCGGGGACGAGGACGCGGTCAATGAAAAAAGTGTCGCGCTGAAAGCGGTCGGTCCTCAAGACAATATAATCTATTGTAGAGAGAAATTGTTTATGAGGAAGGATAGTTACCTTTATTTTGTGAGCACGGACGGAGAACCGCTCGATGAGGGGTCTAGGCAATTAAAGGATTTAGGGAAGCTTCCGCATTTCGAGAATTTAGTAACGGGAGAGCCTAAAATCATTAAGGCCAATAAAAAATGCATTTTGTATTACCACTTAGGGGCAAAGGTAAAAATAGTTTATGGGATACCTTAGAAATTTTGGCCCAGTTACTTAGGAAGTTAGCAAAATTTTTAGATATTAATCAAATTGCTTCTTTTAGTATGGCTAGGAGCAGTAATATCGAAAATGTTGAGTTTAAAGATATTTTGGCCTCTTTAAGACGTGAATTAGGTAATAATAGTGTTAAAATAATTATTTGCCGCGGACTCATACAGGACCCGGAGCCGAGTAAAAGAGCGGATATAATTCACGAAGCTCATTGTTCGTCGGCGGGTGGACACAAAGGAGTAACTAAAACTTTGAATAGAATAAAATATAAATATCAGTGGGAGCATTTAAAGGAGGACATACAAGCCTTCATTCAAAAATGCGTTCCTTGCCAGCTTAAAAAATTAGTGCGGGTCAAAACAAAACAGAAAATGATTATAACGGACCACCCTTGTATTCCATTTTTCACGGTTAGTTTGGACACCATAGGACCGTTACCGAGAACTAAAGACGAATCCGAGTACATTTTAACTATGCAGGATCAATTTACAAAATTCTCGGTGGGAGTCCCTTTAAAAGACCAGACTGCCATTACTGTAGCAGATGCTTTTATCAAACGCTTTATTTGCACTTTTGGCGCGCCGCAAGCTATGCTTACCGATCAAAGCACCAATTTTCTTAGTAAATTAGTTAAGCGCGTTGCAAAACGATTTAAAATTAAGCAAGTAAAAACTACCGCTTTTCACCCTCAATCTAACGGCTCTTTAGAGCGCTCGCACTCGCCACTTAGTGAATTTTTGAAAATGTTTGCCACGAAATATTTAGATTGGGACGAGTGGGTTGAGTTAGCAATGTTTAATTTCAACACGGGCAAACATGAAGGAACCCAGCATACTCCGTTCGAGTTAGTGTTCGGACGCCTGGCGAGAGTGCCCTCGAGCGACCCCTTAGAGCCGGAAGATTTATTGCCTACTTACGCGGGGTACATGACAACTTTGGTCGAAAGATTGAGTTTTCTCCAAAGAACCGCACAAAAAAAACTATTATCGGCTAAACAAAGAGCTAAAGAATATTATGATAAAAAATCAAATCATAAGAATTTCAAAATAGGCGATTTTGTGTGGTTGCAGAGCGGGCCAAAACCGCATAAATTTGAAAATCAATATTCAGGCCCTTACTTAATAATTGAAATCTGGGAAAATGGCAATGTAAAAATTCAAATTAAGGAAAATAAGAGCAAAGTCGTGCATAGTAATCGCTTACGCTTGTCGCATGTTAAACCTCACGCAGACTCCGAAAGCTTGTAGAAATAAGAGGTAAGCTTAGCGTAAGTTAGAAAGTTAACATTTTTATTCATGATTACAGATGAGGACTTTGATGTTCATTCTCGCAACAACTTTGAAAATTAAGATAACTTTCGGGCTGATCGGATTTGATTGCGGACAAAAATTCACTAATTTTACTACGTTTTCTTTGGTTAATGTGGGAGAGTGCGACCTGCCGGAACCGATCGTTAACGTTACTAAAACGGAAATTAGCCTTTTACAAATAAACGAGTACGCTGATACGCTAGATAGATATTGTAAAGTGGAAATTAAAATAACGGTTGCGCATTGTGGTATGTGGTCGCATATCTCTCATGTTAAAAACGGAGAGGTGAATTTCTTACGTGAAGTGACCAGAGACGAGTGTGTTAAAATGCACGTGCATAAGTCAATTACTATCGCGGAGAACGCTCTCGGAGGATTGAGGATAAATGACTCGGTTACGTTTCCAATCACGTTCGCAGGAGCTATTAAAGCGGACGGCTCGTGTGCCAACACAGGTCACTATTCTGACCCGTACGGAGAATTTTATGACGTAGTTGTGCACGGATATGCGACCATAAAATTGGAAGAACGTTTTAACGCGGTTAACTTGAATAATAACAAAATCAGATTAGAATCGGGCACGCAGTGCGCATTTACTGATGATCATTGCATAGATATGCAATTCGGTTACGCGTTTTGGGATATGATACCTACGGGCCCGTGCGAGGCTCGTAAATATACTTTCTTGTATACCGGGCCAGTAATGAAGGTTATTGAGAAGGATAATGAGCGCCGGCCGTTGTATGTTTTGGAAGCGGAAGGATTGTCTTTCGCGTTTAAAGACATCGATCTAGTAAACGTTTGCTCTTATCAATTAATTCGCACGGAGCACCCGAAATTATTTATCTTACTTGATCCGGAGCATGAGAGATTAATAGTCCAAAAAGGGGTTAGTATTAGCAACACTGATATTTTCGCATATGTAAATTCGAAATTTGTGTATGTAGACGCGCACATTAAGGGGCAAATGACACGATTGTACCGGGATATACTAGAAAAACAGTACGAATTAGAACGTAAGGTACTCGCTAATTCACTTAGTACAGCTCCCTGATTAAAAAAACCCATTCATTCCTTTAAAAAGCTGTTAGTTGAATCGACTTTAATGAGGATTTTTTACTGACTTAATACATGGACTATATAGGGAATTTAATAGGATCCAATAGGATTTAATATTTTTTTTTAATCAGGGCTACTATCTCGCCCGATTTATTAGCGTATCAAATCATGAAGGGACCGGGCTATATAAGCCCATTGGCCGGCGAGGTGGTGCATATATTGAAGTGTGTACAGGTCGAAGTGAAGGTTAGGCCGACGGAAGATTGCTATCAGGAATTGCCTGTATCATGGGAGGATAAATTGCTATTTTTAGCACCACGGACTCACATTTTACGTGAATTTGGCACAAAAGCGAAATGCGATACTATGATTCCGGTTATGTTTTTGATAGGAGAGCGATGGTTTAAAATGTTGCCACAGATTACCATAGAAGACACGCCGTCAATTTTAAAGCCACAAATTCAGCAGTCATGGGCTTATAATAATCCAACAGATTTAGCTAATAGCGGAATTTATTCCTACGGGGACATTGAAAGCTTAAAAAATTTTATTATGTTTCCGAACGAGAGGGGCGCGATTTTAAACGATTTGGCGTACGGTTATTCGGACAAAGGCAGAATGACTGGGTCCGGATCGATTTCGGGTCTCCTCGATGAGGAAGCGCTTTCTCGCATTGCCGACTCTGCATGGGGCCGTGTTTGGTCGCGGTTAATTACCTTTGGGTCAGTAAGCGCAGCGTTTATATCTCTTCTTATGATTTTCCGTTTAATTAAATTTATACTTGACACCATTATCCACGGATATGTTTTATACAGCCTTTATGGTTGGTCGGTGCACATTTTAGGAGCTCTCTGGAATTCGCTTACGCACCTGCTTTTACATTTGGGGAAAGACCACGAACCGGAAAAATCGAAGGAAGGTGAGCCTGTTAAAGGGCCGTCTGCTCCGTCTGCCGCCGAAGCTCCGTTTACCTGTACTACACAGAGATATCAGTTGGAGTGCCAATAGTCAGAAAATAATTCAAAAAATAATCCAGAAGTAATCGAAAATAAGCTATATCCCATACTAAACGAACAAAATAAACCATCTTTACCGCCGCGAAATATAGTTTGAATTAACTTTTAACTTTTACTTGTAATTAATAATAAAAAAAAAAAGAAACTATCTATTCACTCCAACCATTAAAATGAGACCTAGTCAGAAAAAATCATTGCTTGACGATTTAATCACGCTCAGGAGTCGTTTAGTATGGGAGGCTCAGAACCGAAACGAGCGATTGCTCGCGTATAGCACGCGAATGCAGCGTACTTATGAAGTTTATGCTCATGCGGGCAGAATTGCGAGTAGAGGGATGATTGAAGTTACTGAATCTGAATTGGAGCGAGAAAGATTGGTGATATTTTGCTATGTCTCGGGGTTGCAACTTAGCATTAAGCGTTATATGTGTAAGCCGGAATTTTATAATAATTTTGCGCAAGCGCGACGTCATGCCGAGCAAATCGCTTACCACCTTGATGATTTGGCAAACATGCGAACAGTAGTAGTTTGTAATCACAGTGATTTAATTTAATTCTGAAATTTAAAGTAATTTGCAAATTTTCTTTTTTAGCCATTAGAGCAGAGTGTAAGGCCTGGCTTCGCGCAAGCGTTAGAGCGCCTGCGAAAACATCCCTGCTGGAGCGTGCGAGAAGGAGACAAAACAGTGTATGTAGACGAAGAATCTTATAACTTCTTTTGTAAAAATTGTTACTCCACGCGTGTAGAAGACCCGTTTCGATTACTTGAACCCTGCATTGATTATCACATACTAGTGCACTCTAGTGTTGCTGTACCAACGTGTTGTAAAGTTTGCCACCGACAATTACTGTTTTTGCGAACAGGTGAATCTTGTGAAAGGTGTATTCGGGTTTACATTTAGTGGGTGAGGAATTGCTATCTTATCCAATAGCCGAAGTTTTGTATTGACTCCTAAAATCACTTTGAATTAGAGTAACATGTCGATAATTCGTAATTACGAGCGGGTGGCCTACGGGTTCAGGGAGGAGCACGTATGCGCTATGTGTTTCATGAATAAATTGCATCCTCTATTGCAAAATTTGTATACGTTAGAATTGGCCAGAACGTGTAATCAGAATTTAAGTTTAATTAAAATAATCAAATGTGCTATTTGCAAATCGGTAGTAACATTTGTTAGGAGAGACATAAAGCAGGTAACCACGAGGCACCCGTTAGTTGAAATACATTTGGAACAATCGCTCACAATCTCGCAAACCGAAGCTATACATGCGCACGTGCATATGAGTGCATCGTCAGTACTATGGTACAACGACTGTTTGTTAAAGCTGACTAATGATCTTATAGCCTTATGGCGCCTCCGAAACAACGGGAGAACTGAGCTTCCCACAGCGGGGATTCAGCCCCAAGCGTTTGCGGCCGCCGATTTTACAGCAGTAAGAAATTTGGATAGTTCTAATGGCATAGACGTAAATTTAGGGGAAAATCCGATGCCAATCATTGTAAGCGTAACGGGAGGCAAATCATCGCAAGCGGACGATCGTGTTAAAAATATGAATGTTAATAATGGCTTTAATTTGAGTAATCAAGCTAATATTGTTCGCGATGTAAGTGCTGTGACCAAGAAATCAGAAGCGCCGTGCGAACGTAGGCACAGCGGCTCAAAGATAGGTGGGTCAAGCTCCCCGGTCGCAGGTAGTAGCACGGAAGTTGTGCCGCATGTAGAGAGCCTTTATTGGCCCACCAATAAAACTAAGGCTACTTGGACTATGACTCAGATAGAATTTGATAACCTAATGGGCAAAAGAGAATTTGGAGACATGACACTTAATGAGTTTAGGCGCGGTTTAGAAGGGGAGCTAGCATGTAAACAAATTAAGGAATGATAAATTGCAAAAAAAACGGGGTCACAGCACAGTTTGTCATTAATAAAAAATGTAACGTTGCACTTTGTAGATGTCAAATAACAAAAAAAATCAACAAAAAAAAAACTTGCTTTTACACAAATAAACTGCTTTAGCGATACCTTTTTGTATTTTTGAAATTCTTTTGTAGTAGATAAAACCTTATCTTATTTTTGGTAATTATTGGTTTTCAGCAAAAGGGAAAGTGGTAGGCAGTAAACACAATAGCTATGGGCTTTAAACTTCTAATAAAGGGTTGTGCATTGCTGATGAGCATTTCAAGCTCGTTACAAAAGGATTTAATGCCCTATTATCATGCCATTGACAATAATCCAGGGCTGGTGTTTGTTAAGTCCAAAGAGGTGGTGTTTATCAAGGAAAAGTGGAGTGTCGTAACATCGGTCAACACGGAGTTTATCAAGACGGCGACTAAGCAGGGCAGAGCAGAATTGGAGGCTATCCGCGATGCATACCAGCAGATGCGCAAATCGAACGGCACAATAACTCACATGGTTAGAGTACTGGACGTTGAATTGCGTAATCTCCACGAAGTAACAAAAAATTTGAGAAAAAGCGAGTTGTTTTACGACCTCGTAGTGGTCCCTAGGGGAGAGGAGTTTAATGTTCCCCCCACGAGTTACGTATTAGAAAATTATAGGGAAATTAGTGTTTTTATGGGTAAATTGCGCGAGGATAAACTTGAGATAATGCCGGGAGACAGGGTGAACACCTGCGTAATTGAAAATGACTACGCGCGCGAAAGTTTAATCATTCAGCAGAAATTTGAAAAATTGAATAAGCAAATTACAAAAGTACCGTGGGGCGAACATAAAGTCGACGTTAACTTTCAATTTATCTTAGAAAATTTATATGAATTGCTCGAAATAATCGGAAAATCCAAGCAGCTTATTTTGAACTTGTGTGATTTATTGGGGCACCAAAAAGTATTGTTTACTTCTGCAGAATTAAATAAATTTTTAATTCAAATTAGGGATGATAGAAAATTGTCTTTGCCATTTTTTATATCGAATTTCGGCTCAATTTTGTTGGGACAGTTGGTTAAGGTGCATATTGTGTTTGTTAATAATGAATTATTTATTGAAATGGTAATACCATTTACCGATAAAGATCTTTTCTTGCTTTATGAAATGCAACCTTTTCCAGTTTTCCAAGCAAATTTTGAAGATAAAACTTTAGCAGCTCATATTAAGCCGAGAGCAGATTATGTCGCTGTAGGCGACTCGAGCGATCGGTATCTATTTCTAAACCAGTCGGACTTGAATAAATGTGACGAAAGAAATACCTTTTTTCTCTGTGAAAACGAATTTTATTTTGAAAATTATATATCATGTGAGAAAATGTTGTTATCTAAACCAAATTATGGGGAATTGCCTTTATGCAATATCCAGTTTTCGCAAGGAAAGGAGCAGTATTTTCAAAGAATGACGAACAAGCGTTTGTGGCTAGCGTCAACCATAAATGAACATAGGCTAGAAGTTATGTGCTCGGGAAATATTTACAAAATACCTATCTCGGGGAGCCAAATTGTAGAGCTGCCAAAAAATTGTAAAATGAGAATCGATGAGCGCGAAGTTTATGGTTTTGACGGTCGATATAATGATCAAGATATAATCGTGCCTAATCTAAAGTTAAACATCCATCGAGAGTTAGTATTTAAACAAAGTAAAGAAAAGCAAATTGCGAGTAGCATTGCCGAGAACAGCGGGGCAATTACTACTAAAGATTTGTTATACATAATATTCTATGCAATTTTGAGTATAATTATAGTCACATTTTTGGGTATATTCACGTACTTTGCTTTTCGCTTACTTAAAAATAAAGACAGTCGTCCTGTGGAAACAGAAAACTCATATGTACCAATGTACCCCTTGGACCACGGTTTTAAATGTAATTTCACAGGAGTGTCGCATTATGAAGAGCCGCGCTCGCCGCCGGTACCGATTAAGAATTGTGAGGCAAGCCCTGCGAAATCGGCTTTAATAAAAATTTGTAACGATAGCGTGACAGAACCGGGACCGTCTAGAAATAGCGAGGCCGATCCTTCGAAAACAGTCGCTTGTTTAACTGCTATTGATAACATATTATCCGGTGTTTAATAATAAATTTTGTTTTTTTTTTTTTAAAAGTATTCGTAAAATAGTTTGTGAACAAAATATGCGACGTTAAATCGGTAATTTGTTAAGCTTGAGACTATAAGTAAGCGTAGATTAGAGATACATTAATCGGCTGCAGTAGTATAATTAATTGAAATTATAAGTAGATGTTGTTAGCAGTGTAATAACAAACATGAGCAATTGGAAGATTTAGCTATTTTACCTTTTTCTTTTTAAATAGAATGGAGGGAGTTTGGAGAAAGTAGTCGAGAGGGTAGGGCAGAGTAAATAAAAAAAAAAAAAAAAAGAGAGAAAATTTTCCTTTCAGCTTCATCCTCTCCCTGTCGCTCAAATTCCATAAAGATGGGTCCAGCTCGTGAGCGGTCTCGTCGAAAGAGAGCATTAGCTCGCCAACGCTCGCATCAGCACCATCGCAAATTTGTTGTGTGTTCCAGACAAATTAGGCTGTCCAGAGCATTTACGCCCGCTTTCACACGACACTAGTGCTCCAAGGATTCCAAGTTTTGACCGACCATTATGAACCACGAGCAACAGCAGGTGCCAACGCTCCAAAGACTGGCTTTGGAAAGCTTTGTTTCGCCGAATGTCCAGTTGCGAAATCGAGGGTGTCGGTTAGCGCAACTAGTGTACCTGACGCTATGGGAGTTCGCACGGGACTGGTACGTCGATGGGGCCAGTCAAGAGCAGAGGGAGTTCGCGCCATCTGAGCGCCATTTACCGTGGCACCAGGTGTGGGCGCGAAGACTGTGGCCGATCATGTACCGCCAGGACCGGTGGGACGTAGTCAGCATCCCAAGCGACGAAGCGCAAGTCCAGTGGAACAGGGCTTATTTGCGTGGAGCCAACGACTGGGTTGAGTTACAACGATTCTCTTTGGACCGTATGCTCTTGCCGCACGGCAGCGAGGGATATGGAAGTTGGAAGCACTACCGTAATTGCAGCAAGTGTGGCGTTGCCCTTGCCGCATGGCGGAAGTGCAGAGACTGCGTACAGCAGAGCACCAGCACGGACACCCTGGATTGGTGTCTTTCTTGTGAGGACGAGACGCACATAGGAGCGTTGGAGGAGACGCTGTGTCCAGAGTGTGGAGGAGGACCAATTCTCCCGGCCATGGCAGAATGGCATATGGCATGGCCTGGCCCGTTGATAATTGGGGCGATGCGCCTGAACCCTGGTTGGTGCAGCTTGAATGGGAGCAGCAGGAGTCAGAACCACAGCCAGATGTCTGGGTCGAGGAGAGCCAGGCATGGGAATGGCAGCATTACAGGATGGTCCTGTACACTGTAGGCGGTTTTTTGATTGTCATCAATTACATTAGGCAATCAACAAATTGAAATGAAACGAGTAATACAAATTTTTCTTTCTCCTCTTCCAAATGTATTTATAATGTTAGTATTCAGGAAACAACTATTACAGTTATAGCTGAAATTGTAAATAAATAAATAAAAAAAAAAAAAAAAAAAAAAAAACACCCCCAACACACAACACAAAAAGAAACAACACCAAAAAAAAAAACAAATCAAAAACAAAATAACAACAGACGCAGAGTCTGAATTTAAGACGACTCGCTGTCGGGGTGGAGTCAAAAGACTCAGCTCTCCGCCCGAAGTGACATTTGGGCGGAGGGACCAGCAAGCGCCGCCCCGCAGCGCACGTCTTCGGGGGGGGACGTGTCACGTCGAGCACGACTGACCGCTACTTTGGACACCCATGCTACCATCTATCCTTACCACCCTACAACCTTTTTTCCTTCATGTTACCATGAGTCCTCTTTCCTGTCAGTGGCGCCACATGGTAGCAACTGGGTTACCTACGTGAGCCACAGTTCGCATGGTAACGAATCCTACCTTACCCGTATTCGTACCGCCTATCGATTCAACCCTTGTCCTTGGCAGCGCCACATTCGAACCCGAGTTCCCCACCCGCGTCCTTGCCACCCCATGCAAAAGATGAGATACCCTACACTCCCTTACCTTTGCATCTGCCCTAGATACATGCGCGGGTATAAAAGCCGCGACGCGCCTCCACTCGAGGCAGAAGCTTTTGTTCTTTTTGTTTCGAAGGGCGAAGCCCTTGACCGACGACTATTTAATTGTAACAATTGGACTTAGAATAATTTTCGACATTTTGTATTCTGACTTAGAATATTTTCGAGCAGAATTAACTTAGAATATTTTCGAGCAGAATTTACTTAGAATAATTTGTCAAGCTTCTCTGATTGTAGTCTCGCGAATAATTGTTGATATTATATCTCGACTACAATCAGTGTGGAACAGTTTTAACGTAACTTTATGCAATTAATAAACATCACATAATTGCATTTTTGAGAGTTACTTTATTTCTACGATCTTCTCCTTCTGCCATTTGAATCGCCCACTGCGTCTGGGTCCTGAGACTGATGAGGGCTAACTGAGAGAACAAGCCAACCGCAACCGACCCAAAGTAAGTAACTCTGAAGATCGCTATCCTTTCTCTTTCTCTGTCACTCTAATTGTTCGCTGACGCTGTCGCTTGCCGCTTAATTATCATTATCATTGTTTAATTTACCTGTCCGATTAACTATTTTCACGCGTTCCTATTCCCGTGGTTATTACGTGTAGGCGTAAACCGAAACTGGAACATTTATCGCGTTAACTTTATCGTTTTCGCGACATTGTAACACGGACGTTACAATGGTTTGGAAGAAATCAGAAGAGGGTGCTCCAAAAAAAGCAAAAATCCAGTATTTGCTGGTAAGGTTATGGCCACAGTTTTTTGGGACAACGAAGGTGTTCTGTTGATTGATTTTCTTGAATCCGGTACCACGATAAATGCAGATCGTTACTGTGAAGTGCTAAATAAACTTAAAAGTGCCGTTAAACGAAAGCGTCCTGGAAAATTATCGAGAAAAGTGTTGCTTTTTCACGACAATGCACGGCCTCATTCAGCAAAAAAAACACAAACCTTACTGGAAAAATTCAAATGGGAAATTTTTGATCACCCACCCTACTCTCCAGATCTCGCACCAAGTGACTTTTTTCTTTTTCCTAAATTAAAGGAAAGTTTGGGTGGCCATCACTTCAATTCAAATGATGAAGTGAAAGACATCGTTAAATTATTCTTTAAAAAACAGGGCACGGATTTTTATAAACAAGGTTTGTCAAAGCTTGAGAACAGATATAAAAAATGTATACAAGTCCAAGGGGACTATGTAGAAAAATAGTTTATAAGTTAAACAATAAATACATATGTTACTTTAACCTAATAATTGTGTTTTGCTTTTTTCCCGGAGCAGGGAAACTTACTTTTTGAACACCCCTCGTAGTATACAAAGAGATATCAAGCAGAATGGAGTACATACTAGATGTGCAAGGCTTTCAGCGGGCTATGAATGAGTTTGTAGTAAAGGAACTGACGGTAGTTCCTCTAACCTCAAACTTGACGACGCAAGTTTTCCTTTTCAAGCCACCATTGCCATGGCATAAACTTTCAACGAAATATAGAAGAACAAACGTTTGGTTGGAGCGAAATTATCATGGACTATCTTGGAGCTCTGGCTTACGAAGAATTGCCCAACGTACCTCAATCAGTCTTGCATGATGCAACTGCAGTTTATGTGAAAGGGCTTGAAAAGAAGCAATGGCTCGAAAAATTTAATTTTAATGTGTATAATATGGAGGATTTACGTTTTCCTTCACTGCAAAGGCTGAAATGTGATATTTTGGAACAGTTATGTCCTCACCATAAGCTAGCCGTTAAAGCAAACTGAGCACATCGGCACGTTATACTATTGAAAAAATTTTATCATGATAATATTCCATCTCTGGACAGATCACTAAGAATATTTTTCAAGACTGAACACCTATCGTTTATGAATCCTATTGACATTGCTCAATTGCCACTAAGTTTTCTTACAACCTTCGGTGCAAACAGTATTGAGCAGGCATGGGATAAATTACCTGAAGATGTAAAACTCAACCCAGAAGTTTTAAAATGTTTATTATGAGTATAATGCCTCCTCTAAAAAGAGATTGCATTCGTTGTATGCAAAACTTTAATGTAATAAAAAATGAAAATTAAATTAATTATCTGTATTAATTTATTTATCCTAGTGCTATCCCTAGAACCTCTATCCTTAAAATTTCATTCTTATCGAAAAAAAGGAAGGTGCGACTGCTGCTCTTGCATCATGGGTTATCGAATATACCTTCGTTAGAAGTGCGCACCAAGGTTCTTTCAGCTCTATAGCGTTATACTCACACAGCATACTACGCGCATTATTCCGAATGGGGATTTCAGTATATGAGGGGATTAATGGGGTTCTAGAAGTTCACATGTGGCGGTGTGACGTCACACGTTTGCGCATATTTAATAAGTTTAAATTCTGTTAGTAAGACGAAAGAGAGTAGCTAAGGAGATCACAATTGAAATAATTCGGTTCCAAGAATCTGAGCGATAAGATACGTGCCCGAATATCGGATCAAACAACAGACCGCTATGGTAAAGAGTCATGCGCTTGTCTCGCTATGATCACTACGACGAAAGCAGGCTCGGACCGGTGTACCCCTACACGCGCACGCGTAATATGCATCATCGATAACCTCGCAGGAGGTGTCCAATTACACATCGCAAAGCGGGGGTATAAGTGAAGGAATTTTAACGATTTCCGTTTAACTACATGATCCCTGTGCCGAATACACACTCACACCGTCAAGAATCGTCGAAGCGATAAGATATACTTCTTTCAGGATGGTATTGAGTCATACGGCTTGTGCCCCTACACTCGCTCGATGACATTTGATCTCATACAGTATGCTCGTAATGCATACAGCAGCCCCCGATCGGTCCGATCAACGAGAGAGAGAGAGAGAGAGAGAGAGAGAGAGAGAGGGAGAGAGAGAGTGTGTGAGTATGTGAGTTGTATACGGTAGCTCTGATTGGCCAGCGCGCAGTCGAAAAACTCATGGGTTATCCGCGCTTATTCATTATGCGACGTTATCTCATGATACATCATCGAACATTTGGCAGAGGGATGGGGCCCGCCCGTGAGGCAACCGCGAATAGTAACATTTAATGACATCAATCGGGATAAAAATTGTTTATCCGTAATTTGACACCTTCTGCAGGGTCGCACAATTGCGCATTTTTAAAACGTTTGAGGGCTATTGTGCAATCTTTGAGAAGGCTCGATGACGTCACTGCGGGGCCTGACTCTCGAATGTTCTATAAGGTTTGTGACGTCCTACCCCATAGACGAGGGGTGGGGTGGGGAAGTGGGATCGTGGATGGGTAAGGTGGTGGAGGGGGTCCAGAAATCCCCCAGCTATACTACTTCTACATGACACCTTTATATGCGTGGATCTCAAATCTCCCATCTACTTGGGTTTGAAAACTGTTTAAATAATTGTCTGGCTTATTATTGCACGTCTACGAAATTCCCTAGCGTGGGTGGACCTCGTGTCCCCCGGCTGCTAGGATTTAAAAATTATTTACATAACAGTTTTTCTTATTTTTTCATGTCTACATGACTCCCTTATATGCGGAGACCTCGCGTCCCCCGGCAACTTCGATTTTAAAATTATTTTAATAACAGTTATGCTTATTCTTTTAAGTCTGCAGGACCACCTTATATGCTTGTATCTCATATCCCCCGCCTAGTTCGGTTTATAAATTATTTAAATAATCTTTTGACTTATTTTGTGACATCTACATGACTACCTTATATGCGTAAACCTCATATCCCCCATCCACTTTGGTTTAAAAATTGTCTAAATAATTGTCTTGCTTATTGTTGCACGTCTACGAAATTCCCTAATGTGCATGGACCACGCGTCCCGGGATACTTGGAATTAAAAATTATTTAAATAACCTTTTTGCTTATTTTTTCATGTGTACATAACTCCAATATATGCCTGACATCATATCCCACATCTCCGTGGGTTTGAAAATTATTTAAATAATCGTTTCGCTCATTTTTAGGCACGACCGCTACTCGGGAGAGCCTTATAATTTCACCAGAGCGAAAATTGTAAGAATTCAAATACTGAAAATTTAACGTGTAAAAACCATTTTCCACTCAGCTCGTGTGCGTTTTAAGCGTTTTCTGAGATGTGTGTATGTCTGTACGTCCGTATGTAATCAAGTTTCCAGATTATCTGAATGAATTTTCGATCGATCTCATCAGAATTCGGGGAAAATACTCCTCCAATTATACCTAAGTGCTGGTTCTCTATTGAGAAAGATCGATGAAAAATTTAAAAAATGCGAGCACAAAGAAATATCTCAAAAAATCGATTTTTAAGCTTAATGACTGGAAAAATTAATTTTATGCTTATATCTACGGGTTTATCTGCTAAAACTAATTAAAATACACCTTTTTTCTGTTGGACACTTTTTCCTACGAGCAATATTTGCGAAGATAACTGCGAAAAACGACAAAAAAGATCCA
Organism: Torymus aiolomorphi; assembly: GCA_036365515.1. Lineage (NCBI taxonomy): Eukaryota > Metazoa > Arthropoda > Insecta > Hymenoptera > Torymidae > Torymus > Torymus aiolomorphi. The sequence continues at coordinate 167,228,666 of CM070875.1, read as the reverse complement.
AATTTGACGATTTTCGGCTATAACTTGACAGGATTTGATTTTATACAAAAATGTTAAATATAGTAGTTATAGATAATATTAACACAAAACTTTTTTCTATTAAACATTTTTTTGTACAATCAATTCCTTACGAGTTAAATCCAAAAAAACGATTTTTTAATGCCTAAAAATACATAAAATGAACGATTTTCGACTATAACTTGACAGAATTTGATTTTACACAAAAATCTTAAATACAAAAGTTGTAGATAATATTTAAACAAAACTTTTTTCTACTTAACATTTTCATCTAAAATCAACCCCTGATGAGTTAGACCTATAAAAACGATTTTAAACGCCTAAATATACATAAAATAGACGATTTTCGGCTAGAACTTGACAGAATTTGATTTTACACAAAAATGTTAAATACAAAAGTTGTAGATAATATTTAAACAAAACTTTTTTCCATTTAACATTTTCATCTAAAGTCAACTCCTGGTATCTAAACCTATAAACACGATTTTTAATGCATCAATGCACCTTACATAGTAAATTTTCGCTTATTATTTAACAGAATTCGATTTGATACAGAAATATTAAATATAATAGTTATCAATAAGATCGGAAAAATCGATATCCAAAGATAATATAATTACAAAAATATAATAATGAAATACAAAAGTACATTTGATTGCAATATTCAATCTGATAAACACATTCGTAAATTTTCGCTTATTATTTAACAGAATTCGATTTGATACAGAAATATTAAATATAATAGTTATCAATAAGATCGGAAAAATCGATATCCAAAGATAATATAATTACAAAAATATAATAATGAAATACAAAAGTACATTTGATTGCAATATTCAATCTGATAAACACATTGGTAAAAAATAATTAAAGAAACGAAATATCTATTCCTCTTTTTTCTACAAAAAAACAAATATTATGCAAACTAAAACATTGTTGACATTATATTATGCTCTTTATAATAGTCTTAAAAATTATGGGATATCTTGTGGTTCTTTATATATGAATAAATAGTAGAAGACCATTAAATAATTTACAAAATAAAATTTTTAAAATTAAATTCAAAAATACTGTTGAGTTTGAAGAATGCCCTTTTAATATTAAATAATTATTTTGTTTTGAGTCCGTTTTCTATCATTATGAGAAACTAAATATCAGAGACAAACAATTAATACAAGAAATAGAAGTGTACAGATACCAATAAAAAAAACTCTAACAATAACTAACAAAAACTGTTACATAGAAGCTGTCAGAACTTATAATTCATTGTCAAATGATCTAGAAAACTTAGAATGTAGTAGAATTAAAATTAGAAAAATGTATAAAAATTGGGTTGGTAAAAATATATAATTATGTTATCTTACTATTTTGATGACAAATTTAAGAAATTTGATAAAAGATTGCAGAGCTTAAAACCTGTTAACAATGTTCACAGGACCTAAGCGATTGAACTAAAAGAATCAAAATTGTCTAATATTACATAAGTACATGTTAAAGTAATATCATATTTACAAAAAAAACTTTTGTGTAATGTGCGTACTATAAATTTTGTAATATGGTAAATTTCAATGTATAAAGAATGCAATATTTTAGCTGACTCTGTCAGTCTTATAGTGTGCGAGAAAATTATTAAATAGGTAAGTCTCACTGGGTAGAAGTCTGTCAAATACATAATGATGTATTTTAATACAACAGATACCCTGAAGCGAGTTCTTACACCCTGACTAAACTTAGAAATTAACCAGACAAGCTAATATTACCAGCGACAACTAGCTACCCGTATCGCATTTAGCCACACAAGCAGCACTGTTATGATATCCCCAGTTCCTAATTACACTATAAAGCACTAACACTTGAAGATCACTTAGAGCTGCAGAAGCGGCAAAATAGGGCTGGACGGTCTAGGCTGGCACTACTCTATGGATGCCAGTGTGCTGAGAATCATCTAACAGTGATCCACTACTTCAGTAACCATACCGCCTGGGAGGAAAGTACTGACAGAGACCATCAATTCTATCTCAATGTCAAGGACTGACTCAGCCTAGGGATCAACAAAGATCATGAACAGCAGATCAGTTCCTATTCTAGGGGATAAGCGAGAAGAGTTGAGCACCTAAAAACCACATATGAGTAATAAATAGATGACACAAAAAAAACATTACCATACAAAAAAAAAGTCTGCAGCAATGGTAGTTCACTCGCTGTACCAGCTACCTGAAACTACTAGAGGGGAAGGACTGGTAGAAACCTTCAACCGTTGTTTCACTGCTGGAAACAGCTCCAGCCTGAGAGTCGCTGAAGACACAAGTAGCAGATTCACTGTACACATAGTCACTAGTACAAGCGGCAAACAAGGAAAGTTGAGCAACTAAAAACCACATATAATTAATAAATAAACGACCCAGGCAATATTTGTGCTCGTCGTTTACACTCCTGTCGCTGCCACAGATATACCTGCAAACAACATAAAATACCATCAGCTCACCCATCAGAAAGGTTAGGAACGAGAAAGGGGACGATTACTAAATCTGCTCTCGCCGTTGACACACTGCCTTCCTGTCCACGACGAATTATCATCAACCGGCGAACACGATGAAAGGGACGACATTTACCAGGGCGGCGAAATACAGCAATCGCTGTCATCGCTGGGGATGCCGGGAGCCAGACGGTGTGGTTGTTCACATCACACACCATGGACACACGCGCGCACACGGTTATTCACCTTGAGAGCAGTAGCAGAAAGCGCGGGCGATCCATATATATATAAGTATGTATCTTATACATAAGGAGCGCTCGCGATCACGCGGGTCGCATGCGTTTTTCCGCTGTAAGTTATATAACTTATGTGCGCGAACGCAGCCTAGCCGAGGTAGCCGTTACGACTGCTGCAAATGCAGTAGCACTCAGTCATGCAGCGCAATGCCAGATTACCGTTGCCGAATGCATCAATATGCATTGCTTTTTTCTTCTCTTTTTCTCCTTTCTGCGGTATTAGTGTATGTGTACATGTGTCGCGAGTATTTTTTCATAATTGAGATTGTATATGTATATGTAGTTAGGAACACCCGTGAGCAGCTATAGTCCCCACCTTTCGTTAGAACTGTATGAAATGTAACTATTTTTTTTTTTATTAATCGAGAGTAATGAAACAGTAGTTTTCCTCATATAATTTAACAGAATTTGACTATACACAAAAATTTCGAATACAAAAGTTGTGAATAACATTGAAACAAAACTTTTTTCTATTTAACGTTATCATAAAAAAAAATTAAAATTATTATAATTTCGATAAAAATTATAAAAACCATGTTTTTAATTTTAAATATACCTGCAATCGTGATACTTATATTTAATATTCCTATATGCTTTTTGATCATATAAATTAATACTTAATAAATTTATATGCATCATAGACTAATTAGAAAATTATTTACGTATAACTATATATGCAGAATTAAAATGCAAACCTTTTACAAAAGAAAAAAGAAATAAATATGTAAAAGTAAATGGATAATTTTTATTTAAATTTTACTGCAGATGTATTTATGTTTATTTTAATGATAAAAACGATAAAAATAAAGTATTACAAATTTTCTAATAATAAAATTATAAGGTTCTTCTGAGTATTGCGGTCGTGCCTATTATGTAAAAACGAAGTTATTACATAGGGAGAGGGGGGCGACGAGCGAAGTGAGAAGCAGGTGTGTGTGGGGGCGGGGGGGTTGGCGTGTCGAAGACATACAGGGGGGCTTGGCCCCCATAGTTTCATATCTAAATGACTCGCTTATATGCGTGGACCTCATATCGTCCCCCTAGTTTACTTTAAAATTATTTAAATAATCCTTTGGCTTATTTTCTCATGTCTACACGACTCCCTTATATGCGTGGACCTCATATGCCCCTCCTAATTGGGTTTAAAAATTATTTAAATAATCGTTTTGCTAATTTTTTCATATTTACATGACACCCTTATATGCGTATACCTCGCATCCCCCGGCTACTTGGGTTTAAATATTATTTAAATAACATTTGGCTTATTTTTTTATGTCTACAGACTCCGTTATGTGCGTGGATCTTATATCTCCATTTACTTTGGCTTAAAAATTGTTTAAATAATCGTTTTGCTTATTTTAACATGTTTACATGACTCCCTCAGATGCGCGGACCTTGCGTCCCTCGACTACTTGGGTTTAAAAATTATTTAAATAATCGTTTTGCTCATATGTCTACTTGACTTTCTTATTGTGTGGACGTCATACCCCCGGCCGACTTGGATATGAAAATTGCTCAAACAATTGTCGTGCTTATTGTTGCACGTCTACGGAATTCCCTAATATGCGTGGTCCTCGTGTTCCGCGGATACTTGAGTTTAAAATTATTTAAATAATTGTTTCGCTCATTTTTTCACGTCTTCATGCCTCGCATATATGCGTGGACCTCATATCCACTGCCTACTTGTGTTTAAAAATTTTTTAAATAATTGTTTTGCTTCTTTTTTCATGTCTACTACATGACTCACTGATATGCGTGGACCTAGCCTTCCCCGGCTAGTTGGGTTTAAAAATTATGAAAGTAATCTTTTTGCTTATTTTTTCATGTCTACATGACTCCCTTATATGCGAGAACCTCGCATCTCCCGGCCATTTGGGTTTTTAAATTATTTACATAATCGTTTTGCTTACTTTTGTATGACTAAATGACTCTCTTATATGCGTGCACTTCATATCCTTCGCCTAGTTGGGTTTAAATATTGTTGAAATAATCTTTTTGCTTATTTTTTCGTGTATACGAAGAGACTGGAGAGTCTCTGAGGATTCCTCCATGTCGGACCATAGGATTATCAGAGTCACCTTGGGGGGCATTGTCCCCAACGTGGTCTGGTATAGGGATCCCAAGAAAACAGACTGGGATGGCTTTAGGGCCTCAATACGGCGACGCATAGTCGGATTCAAGGGGAGATATGGTACATCGAACGAGCTGGAACGCACCGAGGCCTTTATCAGGACGGTGATCACAATGGTGTTCGAGAAAAATTGTCCCATCCCTCAAAAAATAACTGGACGCGGCAAGCTCAGGTGGAGTAAAGAGTTGGAGGCAAGGCGGAAGGAAACAGGTAGGCTCTTTAATAGAGCGAGGAAAAAAACACGATAGAGACTTGGAAAGCCTACAAGGCTAGTCAAAGACTCTATAAGAGCCTCATTAGAGAGGAAAAACGGGACTCTTGGAGGAAATGGTGCTCAGAGTGTAGTACCATAAGCGACACGGCTAGACTTTTCAAAGTCCTAGCGGGGGCTGCAAGTGGAGAACTAAGGCTAATAAGGAAGGCTGACGGGAGTTATACTAGGACACCGAAGGTGACCCTGTAGATACTTTTGGAGACCAATTTCCCTGACTTCGGGTGGACGAGCGAGGCGGGCGAGCCCCCTCCCCCCAGAGGGCTGGTAGAAAGGCTGACTGGAGTATAGCAGGGCAGGTAGTCACGGCGCCAAGGGTCAAAGAGGCTATCATGTCCTTTGAGCCCTACAAAGCACCAGGCATGGATAACATCACCCCAGTGCTGCTGCAACAGGGCCTGCAAGAGATTATGGGACTGCTGACGGGGGTAATGAGGGGCTGCATAGCCCTTCGGTACACACCCAGGATGTGGCTTAAACCGAAGGTCATTTTCATCCCCAAGCCAGGGAAGAAGAGTTACATGGAAGTGAAATATTACCGGCCCATGAGCCTCACGTCATTTCTTTTGAAGACGCTGGAAAAGCTGGTGGACGGCTATCTTAAGGGGGCTAGACACCTTTTTTCTCTGAAATAAGAAGTCACATTTTAATACATAAATGTAAACTAATTATTTCATACTTTTTACATATAAAAGTGGGTATATTTACCTTACCTTAAAACTTTCTCCGATGGGCCTTTTATATGGTCCAGAACCATAGTCATCGATGAAACAAGTTTTTTCACTATCCGTAAGCTTTGAAATTTTCCTGTGGATGGATTGACTCCAGATTTGAACTAAATTACTCCTGAATAGTATAATTCCATATGAGTGTAGGGATTTTTGATCTAATGAGAAAACAAACTTGTGCTGTTTTTCAAGTTTTTTTTTTAATTTTTTTAAATTTTTTATATTTTTTCATAATTTTTCTGATGTAAAAATTTTCTCCGACATTTAATCCTAAATCCCTACACTCATATGAGAATTATACTATTCAGGAGTAATTTAGTTCAAATCTGGAGTTAATCCATCCACAGGAAAATTTCAAAGCTTACGGAGAGTGAAAAAATTTGTTTCATCGATGACTATGGTTCTGGATCATATAAAAGGCCCATCGGAGAAAGTTTTAAGGTAAGGTAAATATACCCTCTTTTATATGTAAAAAGTATGAAATAATTAGTTTACATTTATGTATTAAAATGTGACTTCTTATTTCAGAGAAAAAAGGTGTCTAGCACCCTTAAAGAAGGACCTCTGAAGATCTGTCCGCTTCATGAGGAACAACACGCGTATCGCACGTGCATGTCAGTGGAAACAGCGCTTCTTTCGGTGGTCAACTACGTTGAAGAACAGCTTGAGCTGAAAGGAGTATGCATAGGAGCCTTTCTGGACGTTGAAGGAGCGTTCAATCGGACCTCTAGGAAGGCGATCTGGAAGCGTGCGGCAGAATATGGTATCCCTAAGAGCATCATTGACTGGATCATGAGCTTCTTGGTAAGTAGGGAACTGACGACCTCCTGGATGGGACACTCGATAGGTGGGCGAGTATCCGAAGGCTGTCACCATGGTGGGGTTTTGTTCCCCCTGCTGTGGAGCCTGATGGTAGACAGTCTACTACGAGTACTAAACGGGATGGGAGTCAAGGCGGTAGGATATGCGGACGATATAGCTATCCTAGCGAGGGGGGCTTATGAAGAAGTTCTTAGGGACTTGGTTCAGGGGGCCCTCAAGGCAACGGAGGAGTGGTACAGTAGCAAAGCATTGCACATTCAAGGGGATAAATCGGTAGCCCTTATCTTCGCAAAGCGCTATAAAATCAGAAAGCTGTGGAAGATGAAGGCGGGAAACGTAGAGATTCCTTTCGCGGAGGAAACCAAATATCGGGGGCTTATCCTCGATAGAAAGTTACTCTGGCGTAGGCACCTCGAGGAGAAATATAGTAAAGCAATCTCCACTTTCTGGCAATGCAGAAGAGCATTGGGTGAAAGGTGGGGAGTGGGTTCGCGGCAAATGCACTGGATCTACTCTGCCATTATTGTGCAGAGGCTAACGTTTGCCTCAGTAGTCTGGTGGAGTAGGACACTGCGGAGCACGGATTGCGCAAAGCTGGACCGGGTACAGGTGCTTTTCTTAAGAGGCATAACTGTCACTAGGAGGAGTACGCCCTGTGCCGCTATGAGAACCAAGCTGAACCTATCGTCTCTGGCACTACACATCAAGTCTGAGGCAATGAATACGGCATACCGGCTTGGTTGCGTCGGTCTGTGGAAAACGGACAGCAAGAGGCATAAACGGCTGTTCGGGGGTACACTGAGGGAGCTCTGGAAAGAACCCCAGGATAAAATACCACCTCGACCGGTAAGAAAGGGGAGATATAAAATCCTCATTCCGGAGAGGGAGAGATGGGAGGAATGTAGACCCAAACACGGCGAAATTTGGTTCACAGACGGGTCTAGGGCAAAGGAGGGGGTGAGAGCTGGCTTCTGTGGACCTAGGCAGCAGGACAGCTTCTGCTTTAGGATGGAAAGCTACAACACAGTTTTCCAGGCCGTGGTACTCGCGATCAAGTCATGCGCGGAGGAACTAACAAGGGCTGGCAAGTCGGGCAAGACTATTTGTATCTGCTCGGACAGCCAGGCGGCATTGAGAGCCATCGAGAAGACCGTTACTTGCTCTACGTTAGTAATGGAAACAAAGACCTCATGGATGAACTAGGTACGGTGAACCTTCTCAACCTAACCTGGATCCCGGGTCACTCCGGTTGGAAAGGTAACGAAAGGGCGGATATTCTTGCTAAACAAGGGGTTCGTACGGTCCCATTACACAGCAAGCTGGCATGCCGGCGCAAGAAGGCCGGAGCAGGATAGCTGCTTACACCAGGAGCATATGAGAGGCGGAGTGGCTCGCGACTGATGGTTGCAGCAAATCCAAGGCCATGTGGGGAGTAACGGGTGACCGATGGGGCGGAGAATTTCTCTCCCTCGGCAGGTGGCAACTCAGAAGGGCAGTGGAACTGATAACAGGGCACTGCGACCTGCGGGGTTTGCAACACACAATAGGTAAGGCAAGCTCCCCCTACTGTCCCAGGTGCGGGGAAGACTGTGAGCAAACGCCTATCCACGTGATCTGTGAGTGCCCTGCACTGGCGGCCTGCAGAAGGAAGTGGTTCGGCAGGGCTGTGGCAACACCAGAAGAGATCAGGGAGCACAGCATTAGGGGGGTCCTAGATTACTGCTCTGCAGTTGGACTCCCCTAAGGTCGGACGCGAGGTAGGTGGGGAATAGCGTACAATGGCAAGCAAGCTAAGGGCGCTACACCGTTTCGGTCCCCGCGAGTTCACAATCCAATCTAATCTAATCTAATGAGTATTACACCATCTTTATAAAAAACAAGAGCCAATAACATATTATGTAAACACAAATATCAATAGTAGCTAATAAAAACATTTACATAAATTTCTGAAGGCAAAATGAGTGTATATAAAATTATATGCCCATAAACCATAACCGTTTCAACTTTAAAATTTCTATCTCAAAATTGAGAGATGTTAATTTTTACTTATTCACTTCTAATCGCGATTAATCGAAAAATTAGTTCAAACTCAAAATAACTGGCCAGCGTATCTGACTAATGTCATGTTTCTACAGAGCTCGCTATAAATTAACCTCAATAAAAAACGAAAGCAAGTAAACAACACGCGCGCGTATAGCGCGTCATTTCCATTTTCTAGTAACATATACATAAATCTATTTCCGAAAAATTACGATTTAAAAAGATGGCTTAAACAGCTTTAACAATTTTAACCTAAAATATCTCTGAAAGGCTATAGCGGGATAAGATGGTCAAAATTGCACTCACCTGGATTTTTTTTTGGGATTGACCATTCGAAAATATATTATTAAAAACCTCTCTAGCCAAATTTTCAGCTCCCTAGGTGATGATTTGAGTCTCCTAACCTAAAAAACGTGTTTTTTCGAAAAAATTTTTTTCCGCTCAACCCTTTCTTTAAACAAATCTGAAAAAATTCACAGACATGTGTTTTTGAGTAAGAAAACAGCCTGATTTTTTCAGATTTAAAAAAAAAAATTGAGCTGAGAAAAAAATTTTTAATTTTTCAATGATTTTTTAGGTTATGTAGGTAATTTTTGGCTAGCTTGTAAATAATGATTTTTTGTGTATTTTTTCTCGTTCTTTCAAATGGCTGTGTCCGAATTTGCGTTTTCGAGCCGGAAAATATTTAAAATTCGAAGAAACCGATTTTTTAAGCATTTTTCCCATGTTTGTGGCACATAACCTCAAAACCAATAGCTAAATAAGTGTTTATGAACAATTTTTTTTCAATTTCTTCCTATATCTTCAAATTCCACTGTCAGAACTACCATTTTTGCATCAAATAATGCTATAAAATTAAATTATAAACATTTTTTCGTGTTTTTTACCATGTTTTTGGAACATAACCTCAAAGAAGATCGTTCAATAGGTGTTAGGACATACAAAAATATTCTAAAAATTTTTTTAATGAGAAAAATTTTTTAGAATTGAGTATTACTTCTCCGGTAGCTACAAAGGACCTGATATAGCCTTTTTCAGGCGCAGGGAAACTGCATATTACAGAATTATTCGTGAAACATATGAACATAAGTATGTATTTGTAACTATGCATCAATATTAATTATTATGAGTTGATATGCAGATAGTCAAGTGCCGCATGGAGTATATATTCATCTGTCTTCAACTACCGATCTGCATAATTATAATGATAAAAATATGCTTTAAAGTAACAAACGATTGAAATAGTTCAGTAATTGAATATCAACATGTGGGGTGCGTTTTTTTATTGGTCGTTTCGCTAGTGAACCGACTATTTCGGTCGATTCTGCTGTCTAGTTATAAAAAAAGAGTTGAAATAGACAAATTGTGTTAAAATATAATAAAATAAAATAAAAAAATGTTACTTTTCTTCATTCCATTTAACTCAAATTGTCTATTTTAACTAATTTATTTTGTTAATTAGACAGGAGAAACGACCGGAATGGTCTGTTCACTTGTGAAACGAACAGAAATAACATGGTTTAGTATATCTATATATACGAGGAACAGCGGGAATAAGCACTGTTCCTCATATATATAGATATACTAACCCATGGTATATCCGTATCTGGTCCTTATATTTTTTTGAGTGTAACGGGCCTATTGAAATGAGTTTGATTGACTATATTGTTTATCTAAAATGAAGAACAATACTTTTTTAAATACTTGCTACTAAAAAAGTACATCACAATTTCTTGCTAGTTGCAAGTCTATTTAAAAGGATAGTCGAAAACTTATTAATTCTTTCTCAAATATTTAAGTACAACTTTTGTTGCAAAGCCAGCTAGTTTTTGCATCTGTTTTGTATGTTGTAAGTTTTTAATATTTAATTTTTTACCATTCATTAATTAATCAAAGTCATAAACCTAATTAAAAATCCAGTATCTTAATATTATATTTATTTCAATGTTTCAGAGAGATTGTTGGTATAATCGGAGAATGTGATTACAAGCCAAATTTATTGAAATTCATTATTCGAAATAAAGAAAATGAAACTGTGCAGGTGTTAATTTGGGCAGAAGAAATAATTAAAGAAATTAAAAGTAAAATCATATCAGACAATGTAAGTTTTTATTATTATTGTATTTACCTTTGTAATTTATAGTTAACAATAAAAAAATTTCTTTTACAGATCTTTCACATTGATGGTGCGTTCGCAAAACCGAGAAATGAAGCACTGAGCAAGAGCACCGTACTTTTTTATTTGACAATAATGTCAAATACGACAATGAGAATATTAGGAAAATTAAGTATCCCGATAGCTGCTGTTTCTATAGACATATCATCAGTACCAAAAGTCACAATTGAAAATGCCATAAATTATACAGGTTTTATAGGTGAGTGCAAATTTTACTTTAAAAAAATTAATATATGATCTTATTTATGAACCTTACCATTGATTTAAATTTGTTTCAGCTGTTATAGGGTACATAATAGATGAAATTGGAGATAACCAAGGATGTTTATCCGACTGTAATAACAATAAATTGGAAATTCGAATGCCAATTTGTGACATGAGTAAATTCTGCGAGGGGAGCCATGTAATAGCCATTGGTGTTATTAAATACGGATAGTCTTGTCCCTATCTCTGGTTAACGTCACAGATGTAAGTTTATTATATAAGAATATAATACTTATTTATTTACCTATTCATTAATATTTATTTTCTGTTGAATAGAAAAAAAATTGCACTCAGATAATTCACGTAAGTAATACGATGTACAAATCTTAAATATAATTATGAATATTTATATATTATACTCCTGCTAATAATACAATTATTTTATCAATTGAAGCTAATGCCCGAATATTTTTATGTTAATTAATAAAGGAAGCTAATGGCTATTACGGGCAATCGATAAAGGATAAGGAAGGTACCTAACTTATCAACCATCGATTTTATTCTTTTTACTAATTATTCTAAGCTATTAGAGTAAAGCAGTCAAGGATATTAATGCACAATTATTTTAATAATTTTAAAGTGCAGTCAAGAATTTTTTAAAAGATGAGGAAAGGAAAGGTAAACGTATAGGATTAAAAAATGAGAACGAAAAAAATAACGGCCCAGGTCGGGATCGAACCGACAACCTTCTGCATACCGGGCAGCTACGCTACCATTTGCGCCACTGGGATAACGACTCTATCAGGACCCTAGCCGGTTCTTAATCGTTCTCAATTTTTTATTTCCCCAACCCCCCCCCCCCCCTCCGCGTTATTAAGCCAAAGCAGACAATGTTAATTTATCAATTGAAGCTAATGCCCGAATATTTTTATGTTAATTAATAAAGGAAGTTAATGGCTATTACGGGCAATCGATAAAGGATAAGGAAGGTACCTAACTTACCAATCATCGATTTTATTCTTTTTACATGTGCATACTTACACATCTCTAATTATTCTAAGCTATTAGAGTAAAGCAGTCAAGGATATTAATGCACAATTATTTTAATAATTTTAAAGTGCAGTCAAGAATTTTTTAAAGGATGAGGAAAGGAAGGGTAAACGTATAGGATGAAAAAATGAGAACGAAAAAAATAACGGCCCAGGTCGGGATCGAACCGACAACCTTCTGCATACAGGGCAGCTACGCTACCATTTGCGCCACTGGGATGACGATTCTATCAGGACCCTAGCCGGTTCTTAATCGTTCTCAAATTTTTATTTCCCCAAAACCTCCCCGTCTGCGTTATTATGCCAAAGCAGACAATGTTAATTTATCAATTGAAGCTAATGCCCGAATTATTAGGGGGGGGGGGGGGGGAAATAAAAAATTGAGAACGATTAAGAACCGGCTAGGGTCCTGATAGAATCGTCATCCCAGTGGCGCAAATGGTAGCGTAGCTGCCCGGTATGCAGAAGGTTGTCGGTTCGATCCCGACCTGGGCCGTTATTTTTTTCGTTCTCATTTTTTCATCCTATACGTTTACCTTTCCTTTCCTCATCCTTTAAAAATTCTTGACTGCACTTTAAAATTATTAAAATAATTGTGCATTAATATCCTTGACTGCTTTACTCTAATAGCTTAGAATAATTAGAGATGTGTAAGATGTACACATGTAAAAAGAATAAAATCGATGATTGATAAGTTAGGTACCTTCCTTATCCTTTATCGATTGCCCGTAATAGCCATTAGCTTCCTTTATTAAATACAATTATTTGTTATCATTTTAGGTACATTTGGGCTTTTCTTATTCGACGATGAGAGGACTGAACAGTATTGAAAATTAGTCATCGTAGAAATAATTTTTCTAAAGCGTCTTACTATTTCTCTTTTGTATTGTCTGATAGAATTCTTGCGACATATTTCTATTGTATTTTGATATACTTTTTGTATTAGATTTGGACCTGATTTATTCAACGATGAGAGAACTCAACAGTATTGAAAATTATTCAATCAACCATGTTTGATGCGCTGTTATGCTTATCTGTAGTCTAGGTTATGTTAAGTCAGGAGTTAGATTAGACCTTTGATATTTAGAAGTGCATGACCATGTGATAGAAATGAATGAACATGTATTATAAGAATGAAAGTTTTTGATAATATTATATAAGAATAATTTAAATACTTGGATACATTAAAAAGTTAGAAACTGCTAAATTTATACTCATGAAAATAAGATGATTTAAGACTTATATTACAAATTTATTACATGAGATAAGATTTTACATTTCGATGTAACTTATTTGATAAGTATGAGAGAACTCAACAGTATTCAAAATCAGTTATCGTAGAAATAGTTTGACATATTTCTATTGTGTTTTGATATACTTTTTGTATTAAATTATTTTTTGCTCTTTATTATTTCGTTAATTTGAATTAACGATGCACACAATTAGTGTAACTATATTCATTACTTAATTGTATTGAAAAAAATTCAATATCATTAAATTTAATTAGATAGTTTTTGCATTAATCGGCTCAAGTTGTATTTTTCTTTATTTAAGTCAGTATAAATAAATGAATAAAAATAAAGTTTTTCTTTTTTGATATTCTACTGTGACTTTGTTTGTGTAAAACATAATATTGTAATAATATTATAATAATGAGCTTTTTTTACAGTCTTTGTACTACGTTTATGTGAATTAAGAGTTAAAAAAATCAATTACTGATTACTGATTAAAAAAGTAATTCATTAAAATTCGATTTGATAGTTTTTGCGTTTATTATATTAGTTATCTTGAAACTATATTTTCAATTAATAAAAATAAATTTGTATTTCTTTTTGTAATATAATCTTGTCAATGTTTTTTAATAAATAAATAGTTTATTAAATAAATCGCTTACTTATATAAGAGTTTATTTTTTAATTTCATTTTCAGAGTATTGCTGATGTGAATTACATATTAAACAGCAGCGCATTTATGAAAAAAAATATTCTGGTAATTTTAAATTTTAATTTATATTTTGTATTTTGTATTAAGTAAAAAGTGCCTAAAAGAAGCATCTTTGATGAAATGCTAAATAACAAAATGATGCATTGTTCAAAGAACAATACATAAAATACATTCATAAAATATGTTTAATTAGTGATAAGTAATATAGCGGCTTCTATTATAGGTACCAGTTAAATAATCTAATATTTATTTTGATTCATAATCATTTCAAATTTTGGCGCTATCTGTAATGTCTACGCATCATTAATGCACACATCTATACAATCTACGCCGTACCGATTAAGATATGAGGTACATTTATGTCGGCGTGTGAGAGAGAGAGAGAGAGAGAGAGAGAGAGAGAGAGAGAGAGAGAGAGAGAGAGAGAATGTATGCGTAGCGCCATCACATGGATGATTGTACTGGCGAGCAGCCGAGCGGGAGCTCACTCGTTTTTCGTCCTCCGCACGATGCGGTAGTAAGAAGGAGATTTGTAATAGACAGAAAGTGTGTCAATAAAGTATTGGGAATTGTTACTGTTCACAAGTGTGTGGTTTATTGAACAAACCATATTAAATCCTTAACAGTACCATGTGATTTTTGCCTTAGGGATACAGTCAATCCACATTGTATGCCGAATGCTGTATACGTTCACTACTCATAGACTTCCCTGCTGATTGGTTGAACTTTAACGAAACCACCAATCAGCGGGGAAGTCTACGAGTACTAAGCTCATACGGCATTCGGCATGCAATGTGGATTGACTGTTAGGATTCGCTGTCACGTCAGCATAAGAACGATTTCTTTTTCTTTTACATATATATTACACTTTATTTTCTTATACTTTTTTCTTAGATTTTCATAAAACTGTTCCATGCGCGCGGTACACGCGCTTAATAGCTTTCTATTCTGTTAAAGAGTAAAGATAGGCTTTTGTCAAGGGCGTAGGTAGGACTACGAATAGCAGATACAATAATGCGGATGGGATTGCCCGTTTTGTGAATCTTAACTAAGGCATACGCCCTAGCGATATTTGTCTGCTCTATTTCAGCATGTAACACGCAAGAAAAACAATCGCCTGTATCAAAAACATCTTTCGTCCTCCAATTTTTTATCAAACATTTGATGTTTTTTTGCAATTTGTTCAAAGGTGATTTTTTTATGATGGCATAGTAATTTCTATCTGAGAGTGCTAGTTCTACTTTCTGTATGTATTCTGATTTGTTTAGGATTACAGTGACATTTCCTTTATCGGCTTTCGTAATGAAAATGTCGGGATTAGATTTCAAAAATTGTTTTGTTTTGAAAAGGTTGTAACTTATCGTTTTGTCTTCAAAACTTATATGTCTCTCACTGTTATTTTTAATAAACTTATTAAAAGTACCAATAAGATCATCTCTGGCTTCATTATTGATATCAGTTACGCGGAAGTTATTTTCGATGTCTTTAATGTATTGGAAAATTGTTCTTTTGTCTGGATGGATCGTGAAATTAAATTTTTCCTCCAGACTGAGTGTATCAATAGCATAGGCCGGCAATTGCGTATGTGAAAGGTTAACGAACCATTTATCTTTGGTATCTGTTATACAGGCTTGACAGTTATCGTTATTATTTTGATCTGTTATAGTAGTAGAAGTGCATTCAATGTTGTGTATTTTGGATTTTGTTTTTGATCTTTTATTGTTTGTATATAATAAACCCTTAAGTTTGTTGTAGTGTGTCGAAGAACGTTTTAGTTTTTCGTTATTTAAAGTTAAATCATAATTATTCAAAAATGCTATTACAAAATTTTCTGAAATCAACCTTGACAATTCTATTTTTAAAGATTCAATGTGTTTTTTTTATGGAGTTATGTGAATGTCTGATATTTCGAAATTTAGGATTTTTTTATGAAAATACTCAGATAAATGGTTGATTTTCCATTTGGTTCGGTTGCTAAAAAACGAAAGGTTAGGAATAGACTTACATGAAATTTTTATGTGGCAAGGAAGGACATCATGATTTCTACAGTTTGTTAAAAACTTTTCTTGGCTAACATAAAGTACGAGTTTTCTCAGCAACTTGGTCAAACTTACAAATTTCCGTTTAACATTCGAGTCAGAATGTTTCTTGATAAGACAGAAAGTTGTTTTTAATTTCACATTCTTATCAGAAAAAGATGACGAGAGGCTGTCAAAAATTGACATTGTCGTAGAGAACGATGTGTTGGGCTGATGTTGCGCTCCATCAAAATTGTAGCTAGGTGTTTGAGTAGGCATTTTTTTACACATTAACATTACTACGAACATCTCACAAATGGACACAAAAATGCACAAAAAAAAGCCGATAAAGGAAATATCACTGTAATCCTAAACAAATCAGAATACATACAGAAAGTAGAACTGGCACTCTCAGATAGAAATTACTATGCCATCATAAAAAAATCACTTTTGAACAAATTGCAAAAAAAACATCAAATGTTTCATAAAAAATTGGAGGACAAAAGGTGTTTTTGTACAGACGATTGTTTTTCTTGCGTGTTACATGCTGAAATACAGCAGACAAATATCGCTAGGGTGTATGCCTTAGTTAAGATTCACAAAACGGGCAATCCCATCCGCATTATTGTATCTGCTATTGGTAGTCCTACCTACGCTCTTGACAAAAGCCTATCCTTACTCTTTAATAGACATTTCCCCCGACCTACTTCCACTATAAAAAATTGTTTAGAATTGAAAAAAATCACTGATGATTTGGTTGTTCCTGATGGTTTCGAGCTCTCTTCCTTTGATGTTGTCTCGCTCTTTTCAAACATTCCTTCCGATCTCAATCAATCAAATCAATTTATCTATGATTTTCCGATCAAATCAATTTATCTATGATTTTCCGATCAAATCAATTTATCTATGGCAGAATTCTTAGAAGGTATCAGATTGTTACTTGATTCAACCTATCTGCAGTTTAATAATAAGTTTTATAAGCAAATCATGGGAGCCCCTATGGGTTTTTGCACTAGCCCATTGTTTGCGGATATCACTTTAGAGCTTTTAGAAACATCCTGTTTAAATAGATACAAAAATGAGACATTATTATTTACAAGATATGTTGACGATTGTTTTTTAATCACTAACAAAGACAAAACAAACAAAATTCTCTCTACTTTCAACAGTTACAACGAACATCTACAATTCACTATAGAACAGGAAAATAACAATAGCATAAGTTTCTTAGACATTAAACTCATAAGAACAGAAAACAATAGCATCATAACAAACTGGTACTGGAAGGATATTGCATTTGGACGCTATATCAATTATCTTTCACACCATCCCCAATCGCAAAAATAGCTATCATCTATAATTTAGTCGATAAATGCATTAAACTTTCGTATTCACAGTTTCACCAGCAAATTTATACATGGTAAAACAGTATCTCCGCTGTAATTCCTATCCCGAACACATTATTAATAAATACATCACTAAGAGACTCAAGGCTATAGATAACAATCTTCTGTCGAACAACCAAATTAATAAACGTGCCATATTCCTTAAAGACAAAATAGTCCTCCCATATATAAAACATCTCACTCCAAAAATTAACCATATCCTATATAACCACAATTTAATTTCGATAAATAAAACCATTAACAAGTTTAACAACATAATAACTTTAGGTAAGGACCGACTCGATAAGCTAGATACTAATGGGATTGTTTACAAAATTGATTGCCAAAGTTGCTCGTCCACTTACATTGGCATGAGCAAAAGAAAATTAAAAAAGCGGGCTAGTGAACATATCAGGGCCGTAAAAATTTGCTCAAACACCTCTGCATTAGCTGTACACACAGAAAAAATGGGTCACACAATTTTATTTCAACAATATTAAAATTTTAGATAATGAAACTAATTTTTTCAAACGTTCTTTCTCTGAGATGCTGAATATTTACGTTCATACGAATACCCTTAACTATATAGAAGATACGCAATTTCTCCAAAACTCTTACAAAAGAACGATAGACTTAGCAAAAAAGCACTGCATTTTGGCCTAGCAATTTGTTTATGTATGTTCGGTTCAAATTCTTCCTTCTTTTCCTATGGCATGGTTGGGTTTCGTTGGATGGAATCCGGAAGACATACGATGGAAAGGTGTTACGTGTGACGTTTTTCGCGTGGCTCTATTAGCGTTAGAGACCTGAGTATGTGGTTACCCACCTCCTTTAGTCGTGTTCTCTTGATACTCTCGGGCGAGATCTGCGACTCTGCCTCCCATCTTTGGCCTTCCTCTTTTTCTTACATAATACATAGCTTACTGAATCTGTTAATGCCCTCTTTCTCTCAGTGTTTCTTCGAGTTCCATTTGCTTAAAATGTACTCGAGGTGACAATGGGAGTGAGACGTAAGGAAGGATGTAAGTTTTCGGTTTTTAATTGTCATTATTTTCTCATTCCGACTTTAATTTTTCGTAATCTTTTCAGCAATTTGGTCCAACCGACTATGTATATTTATATGTATTATTCATAATTATCTCAAAATTTGTTCTTTGACGACACCAATTGGTAGAATGTTTGGTAGAACTCTGTTTGGTATTTATCTCTTCTTTCTATTACTACATTATTTTCTGTATATGTTTTTATACTAATTATTGATTGAAGCTTTGAAGAGGAGAGTAAGTTTTCACTCTCGAAACGTCGGCAATAAAAAGTTAATTTTGCCCTAACTCATTCGTTGAGGTCCATTTTTTTACACATTAACATTACTACGAACGTCTCACAAATTCAAATTGATATACAATCGCAATTAACTTTACAAAATGCTTTAATCGATCTATTCTATTAGCTTTCAATAAATACGCGTTGATGTCACTGTGACAAACGGACAGCTCTCCGCACTACATTAAAAACAGACGTTTTACCTGAAGAGGGACATTCATTAAATAAAAAAAGATATCCGAAATTTTATTTTTTACCATCTCTTACAAGAAAATATTGGTAGTAACCTTGGCCACTAGCTGCAATCAACATTTACTTACCACCACTACCATTAGCGTCTTCTTTAAATATTTATGGTTCAGATGCTTTGAAAAGACTCAAAATCATTAATGATGAGTATATTTCTTACAGTAAATGGGTTCCGAGTGATTTTGTAAGAAAAAC
The DNA here is from genome assembly GCA_036365515.1 of Torymus aiolomorphi. Classification (NCBI taxonomy): domain Eukaryota; kingdom Metazoa; phylum Arthropoda; class Insecta; order Hymenoptera; family Torymidae; genus Torymus; species Torymus aiolomorphi. Next base: position 167,209,341 of record CM070875.1, on the reverse strand, counting down.
CCGTAGTTTCAATAAAGTAGAGAGGTTCAAAGCAAATAAATTAAGAATGGCTATTTTATACACTGCACCAATCGTATTACAAAATAAAATACCAAATGAATTAATGCAGCATTTCAATGTACTAAATTGTGCATTGTGTATATTATTACTATTCTACATAGTTTTTTCTACATACTTACAAACATTATTTACGAAACTCTCCCACCACCTCTTTCTTCCTCCTCTCTCTCTCCCTCTGTAGCAAAAACTTTAATGAGAGCTTAAATATTTTTTCAAAACAATCAACATCTTCTTTAAAAAACTAATTTTTTAAATATATTCTAACAACACAATTTGTCTATAGTCCTTTTATTTATTTTGATCTCATCTATTCAATAAGCACTCTCTGCAAATGGTAATAATTTTTTTCATGACTGTACAAATAATAATATTGTTAATAAAACTTTCTACGAAAGTATAAAATAAGGCAAGTATAGAAGTTTTTTCTGTATAATCTATAAAATAATATTTATGATTTTTTAAAAGAAGTCAAATAAATACTATAGTAAAAAAGTCTTTTACTTCTTCGAGTCAATGTATGCTCAACAAATTGTATGTAAGTACATTCAAATTCTTCACTGCAAATCAAACAAACGAACGTTGTGAAATCAATTATCGATAGTCAAGTAATGCAAACCATTCTCCGAAAAACTGTATGACTATGTTCTCAGAAATGTATTCAAATTTCTTCATTCTTCTATACAAATTAAACACAAGAAAGTACTGAAATCAATTAATTGTAGTCAAGTACCGGCCATAAGAACATTTCGTACCTCGCGTGTAAAATTACATTTTACACCCACGTTGTAACTTCAAAATTATTTGAAGTAGAGAGGGCGGCGGTGGAGGGACCTCAGACCTGAAAATAGGGTCGAGAGTGCCGAGCGAAGAATGACGGTTGATGGCGGAGGGGGTACTGATCATTGATTGGCCGCTCCTCTCTGAAGGCCCGTTTGCCACGTAGCCTCTTGAGTTGGTTGTGTCATAACCCACCGGCTGATGCAACGTTGCCCACTGAATTGCTAGGGTTGATTACGTCTGGTAACTCATAGCTCGTTCCTCGCCGTACTCAACCGTCTTGCATTCCAGAGGCCCTCTACTAATGGCCCTTCTCGGAATTGTTGACCTCGAGGAGTTTATTTATGTTCATGCTGTCTTTTTTAACCGTCGCTGCATTCCTTCTTGCCGGGTAGCCGTTATTGATTTCCATCCATGACGAAATCTATGCGGGGTCCTGAAAATAGATGTTTACCCTACCTGAGCGAGCTTTTCCCTAATTATCATTATTATTACGGTTCGTCTCGAGTATTGATGATGTAATTATTATCTATTATCGAAATAGTTATTAATTGAATCGCAGATTACTACCGTTTGTTTAATTGTTATTGCTAATATCGATTTGTTCATTAACGCGTTGATCTTATTACTGATAGTTGAATTATATGGGCGTAATTACTATTTGTTAAAGGTAATTAGTTAATAAATTCATTATCGCTTGTTTATCATCGATTCCTATTCGAGTTACTGTTTATAACTAGGTTAATTAACTAATTAATATATAGATTCTACTATTGGAGTTTTAGATCGAGATTGTTATGGGAACGCATTCAATTATTATTATTTAATTTATTATTTTATTTAACATTTATCAGAGATCAATATTTACGGCCCCATTGTAGAATTGCCTTTATATGTTGCACGACTTGTTTACGCAAATGCAGTTCATGACAGTAACAAATATTTCACAGAGAGGGCGCGGGGGGCGCTGATTCGATCCAGCGCGCAAAAGCAAAAACATTTTTTTGGTTATACGGTGGTCAATGAAATTAACTTCATATTGCAGATGAACAATAAATAATAAAATAATACGTAAATACAGAAATATGTATTTGCCTTCAATCAATTTATTATTATTTATTCAATATTTTATTGTTTCATTTGACACCATATAATTTGCTGCTAATACATCTAAATGTACTGTGGCTGAATACATAAAATAGTAAAAAAAAAAGAACAGAGTTTTAGATAGCAAAGAGAGCATGCAAAGAATAAAAATGGTTTTCAAAGTAATGCTTTGAGGTCAAGTAAACTTGACAGAAATCATTTTGAGCAAAGACTTTTGCTTGTCATGCACTTGATTTCGTTTTCCTATTATCATCATGGTATCTTTTAGTTATAACCCGATACATCTCAAATAAAATTATTTGCGAGTGATAAATAGGTTAAATTTAAAAATAATAAAAAGGTAGGGGAGGGCGGGGCACGTGTGACACCCTAATTTTGATTAAAAATAACAACTAAACCGTGTATTATTTCAAAATGTACAAAAACGGAATAATTAGATCAGAAAAAAATAAAATAAAATAAACTATTAACTTTTTTTTCACTTTTTTTTAATTATTGATAAAATACAGAAAAGAAATTCTGAAAAAAATGCTCTACGTGCCCCACCGGCGGGTGGATTGTGGCACCCGACGGGGCACGCATGGCACGGTCAAATTTAATATTTTACTATAGGTATTTTTCAATTCTTTTTTCCAGTAATTAATACTTTAATAATTACGCCATAATAAAATTTTCAAAAATCAAATAATTAATCAGTCTATTGAAAATTTAAAATTTTATTTTTATTAAGGAACATAACAATTTTTATTATAAAATAAATTATTACATTTTAATAAATGATTTTATATCATAAATTCCTTCTTATAAAATATGATCACAACATAATACTTTTGTTTGATTAACAAATTATCATTATTATTACAATAAGTTTAAATTTAAAGATTTCGCATCATTTTCATCTATGTAGCATATTTGAACTACTTGACCATTGAAAAAGGCAGTTTGAGTATCTACAATTGATTCTTCAGGTATTACTTCTCTAAAGTAATTTTCATTATTTACGGAAGCTGAATTATTATTAACAATGGATAAATCAAGCTGATTTGTGTTTAAGTTTTCAAGTGGCTTTTTCTACTCTAAATATAACTTAATACGCAGTCGAAATAATCGTTATTTACTTATTAATGTAATAATTGAAACTAAAAACTACTTAAAACTAAATTATTGCACTGCGTAGTTGTTAACCCATCTTGCTCCGTTTTTGGTTTGTAGGTTACATCACTTCGCTCGGCGACCGCCGCGGCACACTGATACGCGTCGCCGCTCGACTTGCTCCAAAAGAGCTTAATTTTCTTCAAAAAGAGTACCGCAGGCAGATCTCTTTGGACATGCTGGATCGTGCTAATTCCGATTCTACATTCATGGAATGCATTATAACTATAAAGACGAGCCAAAACCGAAAAAACCACGTCAAAGTCGATCAAAAGTGAAAATCATGCTGACTATTTTCTTTGATATTCATGGTTTGGTGCATGATGAATTCCTACCAGAGGGACAGACGGTCAATAAACAATATTATTTGAGCGTTTTGAAGCGTTTGCGTGAAAAAATCCGTCAAAATCGGCCAGAATTGTGGAAGAACAATTCGTGGATTTTGCACGACGATAATGCACCACCGCATAGAGCCACAGTTTTAACCGAATTTAAGGCCAAAAACTCAATAAAAACAATCGAGCAACCACCGTATTCACCAAATTTGGCCCCATGTGACTTTTTTCTGTTTCCGAAACTAAAATTACCTCTCCGTGGAAAACGTTTTGAAGCGATCGAAGCCATAAAACAAAATTCGTTGAGGGAACTGAAGGCCACCCCAGAAAACGCTTATAAAAAATGTTTTGATGATTGGAAAAATCGTTGGCACATGTGTGTTGCATCAAATGAGGCCTACTTTGAAGGCGACAAAATAAATATTGATAAATAATTGAATATTGTGTGTTATATTTAAAAATTCCGGGTAGTTTTTTGATAGATAGTAGATCAACTTATAGACAAATTAGAATCTTACTTAGTGATGCTACTTATGTTGCGATGCCTCTGCAGTACGTTAAGGCGAGCTTCAATATCCTGACTAGTACTAGATGTACATATTGAATGAAAAAATACACAACAATCACCTAGCACGTACTATTTGATATCACCTCAACGTTGCTCCCATGATACATAACCTCTAACGAGCTACGAAAATGAGACACTTATACGCAACACAAAAAATCTTTCACAATAAATCAGACACATTATTAGATTTACTTTATAAATAACAATTATTTAATATGAAGAACCCGAAGTTGATATCAAAAGTAGATAACCTCTCACATGGTATATTTTCTCTACTCTTCTAACCTGTACACGATATAGCATGGGAGAAACGCGAATACATGGACAAAATCACAACAATTAATCCCGAAAAGTTAATTAAAGATTAAAAAACCACTGAGAAATACAACGACGAATACCGAAAATACCACTTGTTGCTACAATGAGCTGTTGCCCCTACTGAAAGAAGCAGACCACAATGGGCATGACCGGCCCTGCCACGTAACGCCATCTATATCATATTCAAACGTCAGATATCGTCACGGTGACTGCCAGCAATTTATATAAACGAATATTATTTATTTGACTGCATTAAAACTAATGTAAGAATCTGACTTACAGCCTTTTAAGTAGAAAAAAATAAAGCAGCATATTAACAATATATTGAAAGATAATTATCGATCTTTGTGCCCACTCTGAAAAAAATGTCTTAAATTCTGGATTACATGCATGCGCACGTACAGCCGCGGCTCGCCTCTAGGCTCGCGCCAAGAGAGCTGCTGTTGTGTACTAAAAAATTGTTATTTCTTTTACAATGGACATTCAATTTCATAATAGTTATGGTAACTGACAACAATGTTAATTATTAGCCAATAATTTTGCCTGCCTTTATAAAAAAAATCAGCTCCATATTTTTCGAAAAGATCCCGTCAAGCATACCTATATCGATGGCTGAGCGGAACAAGGTCGTATCTCACCGCGCGGATGAAGAACGTCGTATCTCAGCGCGCGGACGAAGAACATCTTATCTCACCGCACGGACGAAGAACGAAGTATCTCACCGCTCGGATGATGAACGTCGTATCTCACCGTGCGGATGAAGAACATCGTATCTCACCGCGCGGATGAAGAACTTCCTATTTCGGCGCATTTGTGGCCAGTGCACGGCCAGTATACGGCGAGATACGACGTTCTTCATTCGTGCGCCGAGATAAGACATTGTTCCGCTCAGCCGTCGATAAGCTGTTGGGACGTTTTCAATGTTTTCTCTCGCAGGTGAAAATCCAAAAGTGGTATCCAATTCCATAATATTTATCGCAATTAACAATAATTTTAATTATTAGACAATAATTTTAGCTAAATTTGTGCAGAATACACTTTTCGTAAAGATCCCGTATAGCCCGTATTCCGTATTTGATCCGAAAATGGTTCTTATCGACAGGCTTTCTCAAGTGAAAGTCGAAATGGGACATTTCATTATGAAAGTTATGAAATAAATAATATCGGCTTTTATGAAAAAATCAGAGTCGGTCTTTATTTTCTACTAGTCTACGAATAAAGGGAAAAACAATTTATAGGTCAAAGGTAAAAAATGGAGGGTGTAACGTTAACTAAACCGAGTTCGGTATGCCAGCTGAATGATACCAGAGCCTACAGCGGAGGCGCTGCTCGCCCGAGCTAAGAGGCGCGCCGCCGCTGTATGTCCACGGAACATGCGCATGCGTGTAATTCAGAATTGAAAACTCTATTTTATTTTGTAGGCACAGAGGACGAAAAGTGTACTTCGTTAAATTTTACAGACGATGCTGCATTATTTCTTTCGAAAAAGGCGGTAAGGCAGATTCCTACGTCGGTTTTATGGCAATTCAGTAAATAATATCGGCTTTTCTAATAAATCGGAAAAGGCCTTTATTTTCTACTAGTCTACGAGTAAGGGGAAAAGCAATTTATGGGCCAAATTTAGAAAACGAAGGATATAACGTGAAATAAGCCAAGTTCTGGCTGCTAGCAGGGTGATGCCGAAGCCTATAGCGGCGGCGCATCTCGCACGAGCCAAGAGAGGCGCCGCCGCTGTAGGCTCCGGCATCAAGGCCTTCGACGTATTTTTCGTCATACTACTGCGACATTGAAACATAAGCTCATAACTTGTGTTATGGCTGGCTCGTTGACAAATGTAAATGAAGGCCGATCCTGATTATTTAAGAAAAGCCGATATTATTTATTTAAATGCAATAGGATGACTTCCCCAATATCTGAACCGTCACCAGTTAACGAACATTTTCTGTAAATATATGAAAATATCAAACTTTCTATGTATTGTTTATCAAACATCACGATAGTTATGCAACCTTTGAAAATTTTTATTTAATTTTACATAAATATTCTGCATAAAAGAAATTATCTTGTTAAAAATAAAATCATAAAATTGCCGCTATTGAGTGTTTATTGACTGGGGAAGTATTCATTCATTGGCGAAACGTATTTAAATACTAAAATCGCGTGTCCATATACTGGTTATTAGGAGATATTTACAAATTTCGTTTAAACAAAATTTCTACTTTTATTCTTTATCTAAAATTTTGTCACTGACGTAAAGTTTGACGATTTTAAACTACGAATTAAATAAGATTTTTGCTTTTAATCGATTTTTAATTCTCTTAAATAAATAACAGAAATAGAAATTTCCTTATTCGTTCATTCACTGGTGAAGTCACCCTAATACCAAAGTAGAAAGCTACCTTACCGCCATTTTAAAGATAATTAATGCAGCATCATTTGTAAAATCTAATGATAAACCCTTCTCGTCCTGTGTGTATACAAAGTTAAAAAGAGTTTCCAATTCTGAATTGCACACGTGCGCACGTTCCGTGAACCTACAGCGGCGGCGCGCCTCTTAGCTCGCGAGAGGTGCGCCGGCGCTGTAGATCTGGGATGACAGCCTTTGGCGTAATTTACGTTATTCTCCTGCGACTTTGAAACTTTGGCTAATAACTTGTATTGCACTTTATTGGTCGACAAATGTAAATGAAGGCAGACTCTGATTCTTTTAGAAAAGCCGATATTATTTATCTAATTGTAATAATACAAAAGTAGAAAGCTCCCTTACTTCTTTTTCGAAATAAATAATGCAGCATCGTTTGTAAAATCTATTGAAGGACCCTTTCCGTCCTCCGTGCATACAGAATAAAAAAGTGTTTTGATTGCTGAATTGCAGGCATGCGCACGTTCCGTGGATCTACAGCGGCGGCGCGCCACTTGGCTCGTGCCAGGAGCGCCGCCGCTGTAGGCCTCACAAGGAAGGTACCCCAAGTCTAAGTCGCCGATTTGGACGATATTGCAATATGTTGTAGTACATTAAAAAATAAGAGACACGTATTTTTTTTACGTGCTGATAGATACTTTAAGGGGGTTAAATCTACCCCTAAAGTTCACCCTCAAAAACAGTTTTTTTCAAATATTTCAAAAACGAATAAAGCTAGCTTAATGAAACCGACGCCAAAAGTTATAGAATAAAAAAGCCTTCAAAATAGCATTACTTTCAATTTTAAGGGTAGCAACCCCTATTTTTTTTTCAAGAAAACTAAGCTTTTTTCATCAATTTTCAGCTATAAAAATTACAATAAATTATATATCGCCTCAAAACTGATTCCATTTAAAAGAAAATTAAAAAATAAAGTTGACCTGTCTCGTGATTTTGGCCAAAATTATTTTTTAGGGGTAACTAACTACCCCTTATTTATTTTTTGTTCATTATTTCAGAAATAAATAAAGATACCTTAATAAAACCAACGCTAAAAATTTTAAATAAGAAAGGCTTCAAAACAGCATTATTTTCAATTTTAAGGGTAGCAACCCTTATTTTTTTTCAAGAAAACTAAGCTTTTTTCATCAATTTTCAGCTATAAAAATTATAATAAATTATATATCGCCTTAAAACTGATTCCATTTAAAAGAAAATTAAAAAAATAAAGTTGATCTGTCCCGTGGTTTTAACCAAAATTATTTTTTAGGGGGAAACTACCTTAATAAAACTAACGCTAAAAATCTTAAAATTAAAAAGGCCACAAATCTGTATCACTTTCAATTTTAAGGCTAGGAACCCCTATTTTTCTCTTTTTAAGGAAATTAAGAGACTTTATTGACTACAATGGTGAAACTTATCGATTTTTTCTGAAAAAATTGCGTAAATAATCAAAATTTAGTGAGATTAATTTTTTGTCAAAAAAATAATAAAAATTAAATTTACGTGTTGCAGAAAAATACAAAATGAAATGATAACTAATGTAAATATGGTTTTTGTTTTAACAACACAAGTTTTATTATTACTATTACTACAAAAAATTTAAAGTATTCTCAAAAAAGTAATTGTTTCTCGAATAGCTCGAGGCATTATGGATTGTAAGTTGTACAATAATGATACTCTTCAAAAAAGTGTTTTAAGCATAAAGATTTTTTACACCACGAACATCTAACAATTGCAACATTATTACAACCATTGATCTCACAATGCGTTGCACAGGAATCTCCGAAACTGAAACAACTTACGGGGTCATCGAAATCTCCTGGTCGATTCACAAGATACCCACTTTTATACCACGAATGTTTAAATAGATTTTCATATCGTGGAGATGAAAATTGGTTATGAACCAAAAACTGTAATTTAATTATATTATTTCTCAAATGTAAATTTAAGTCTTCGTCTATGAGCAAAACATGGTCTGAAAAATGTTTAACATAGTTCTTCCATGTGCGGAATCCATATACATCTAACGGATATATGTTTCCAGTCGTTCCTGTAGGTATCATTTTGAGATGTAGTGTTTTATCGTGTGGCGTAACTTCCTGTACAATCGTTGGACAATGACCACTCCACGAATCAATTAGCAGCATGCTTCTAGGTCCAACTTGAGGAAAATATACCTCTTTTAACCACGCCTTAAAGAGTTCTACAAATTTTGATTTTATTTAAATGTGTCTTCCGAAATAATTAACGTTTTATTTTTAGAAATTAATAGAACGTGATTTTACCTGAATTAAGTTTTCCAGATGTCGAGGATGTAACATATACATTTGTAGGCACAAACAAATTTTGTGAGACAATTGGTCCAAATTCTCCGCTTCGTTCCTTTAATACTAAAAATAATGGTGATAGTAACTTTCCTGTGGCTGAAATTGTTGGCTGTACAGTATAGCTATGAGTTGTTGATGTGACCGACTGTACAAGGCACTGTAATTTCTTTTCTCCTTCAAAAGCAAGAGATCGACCAGAATGCGTTTCCAACTGAAAACCAGACTGGTCTGAATAATATATATTGTCAGCGCCTATTTGATTAATCAATTGTTTGACTTCTGTTACGAATTCTATTTCTTTTATATGCAAATCATTTCTATTTTCTATACTTTTTTGTGTGATAAATTTATTAATTTTTCGAGAAACAATTCTATGGGTGTTTTTAAATTTTGAAAGCCAATGTTTTGAAGCTGTAAATCTTACGTCCTCACTTCCAATTAATTTTCGTGCTTGTAGAGCCCATCTTCTTAAATCGTTGTCATGAATTATTAATCCAGCTTCAGTAGCAGCTTTAAAATTTTCTAGTGTGAAATCGCAAATTCTTGCAATTTTTTCTCGGTAAGTTCCACCTTGATTGATTTGGTGAGCCCAGCGATGTAACTGTGTTTCAGAACTGACTTTCCTGAATCTATTTTGAACTGTTTTAAGCGATAAATTCTTTTTTGTTTTTCCACTTCTCCAATATTCTACAGCCCTTTTTTTGTATTCAAGTATGTAAATCAACATCTTCCACAATACGTGCATCTGTTTCTTTATATTCTTCTTGAAAATCCAACGATTTTTCCATTATAACATCTATGCTATTAGATGATTCCATTAAATCTAACAGTATCATTTGGAAATGGTCTTTTATTTCTATTTCTTTAATATTATGAGGGCTATCTTCAATATCAAGTGTTTGGAAATAGGCAAGCAGCAAATTAATAGCATTCAGAGGATTAATTTTCATTTTGAGTGCTAAAATAATCAAACATTTATAAGAATAATTGCATACAGAAATAGTATTTTTACAACACACATATATAGAATGCTGAAAATAAAAACATTTTTTTAATTTGTATGCGTCACCCCTCTAAACGTTACATTACTATGTTGCGAGAACATAGCTATTTCTCAATGAGGAAGCTTTGTACGTTGTTCGTTGTACGCTTTTACTGATGTACGCCATCATGCGACCAATGTCTTTTTACCGGGAAATACTTGTTTAAATATTTAAAAAATACCATATTTTCACAAGATAATAATGTTGCATTTAAAAAGGCGACACATACAAATAAAACAAATATTTATACTTTGGGCCATCCTGTTAAGAATCTATTAAGAATATCGTATCTGTATATTTCTTTACTAAAGCGCTTGATTAAAATGAAAAGAAGGTAATCTCGAGTTTTTTTTTAAATTTGTAAACAGTAATCGATAAGATGTATTGCACAATGCCTGTTAATTTAGATTTATTAAAATTAAGATTTAGTTATTTAAAATTATTATTTGTATGTAAAATTTATTATTTGTAAAACATCTAATACTAAAGAACCGTATACAATTTTGGCTAAAAATTGAATCAGGAGTCTATAATTTTGTTAATAACAGAAAGTAAACAATACAGTATACACAATAAAGTATATTTTGATACATTTTTTAATTTTCGTAAAAATATTAAAAATACTTTATGCACTTATAAATCAGGATTTTTTAAATCTTTAAAATTAAAGAAAAATCAATTTAAACTATTTGTGCTCTATAACGTCAAATGTATCTCCAAAAAATGTAACAATATACGAAATTGCATACTTCCTAATATGTTCATTAAAAATAACGCAAAATATAATTTTGAAAAGCTGTTATAATTTTATTAAAGCCTATAGACAGATACGAAATTCTTACAATTAATGCATTAGATCTGATATATAAATAGACATTTACCTGTAGTTTTGTAGTGCTGCTGACATTAAAAAAAATGAATTGATGCAATATTACAGCCACAATATTGTAGAAATAACCACTTTCACAAAACAACACTGCACGACTGGAACTCTACCGATTTATAAATACAATGTTTGCCAGCAATATATGAAACTACGTGTTAAATCACCAATCTATAAATATCCGCCTCATAATAACATAAAAATAACATATTATTTTCTCATTCACAATCAGCGATTACTCTTATTTACTGCATAAAAATCACTTACATCCACGTACACACACGCACACACACATTAATTTTTTTTTTTAATACTTTATTTATCACGTATCAAAACGGTACGATTGCCTTTGACGAAGTATTTATAATAATACATAAAATATAATAAAGGGAAGTAAGAACATAATGAACTTCCGGGGATGATTTGCACTCCTTTAAAATGTATTATTCACAGATAAAAAATATAAATATTTTTCGTTTTTTGGTTCACTACAACATATAAAAGTTTAAATAAACATGTTACTTTTCTTATGGAATTCAAGTAAAAATTAGTTTTTCTTTACAATAATCCGTTTAAACAAGTAGTTTAACCAAACTAATTTTGCAAAATTAATGATAAATTAGTATTTCGTATTGCCCGAAAACGCTAAAATTACATAGCGTTTGTCTGTGTTATTGGTCAAAATTTTATGTTCAATCTTTTCAATGGAATGGTTTTTAAAGAGATATATTTATTGTAATTTTTATAGCTGAAAATTGATAAAAAACTTAATTTCCTTTAAAAAAATAGGGGTTGCTACCCTTAAAATTGAAAGTTATGCAGATTTATAACCTTTCTAATTTTAAGATTTTTAGCGTTAGTTTTATTAAGGTATCTTTATTTATTTCTGAAATAATGAACAAAATAAAAATAAGGGGTAGTTACCCCTAAAAAATAATTTTGGTTAAAACCACGAGACAGGTGAACTTTATTTTTTAATTTTCTTTTAAATGGAATCAGTTTTAAGGCGATATATAATTTATTATAATTTTTATAGCTGGAAAATGATGAAAAAAGCTTAGTTGTCTTGAAAAAAAAATAGGGGTTGCTACCCTTAAAATTGAAAATAATGCTGTTTTAAAGCCTTTCTTATTTTAAAATTTTTAGCGTTGGTTTTATTAAGATGTCTTTATTTATTTCTGAAATAATGAACAAAATATAAATAAGGGGTAGTTACCCCCTAAAAAATAATTTTGGCCAAAACCACGAGACAGGTCAACTTTATTTTTTAATTTTCTTTTAAATGAAATCTGTTTTGAGGCGACATATAATTTATTGTAATTTTTATAGCTGAAAATTGATGAGAAAAGCTTAGTTTTCTTGAAAAAAAAATAGGAGTTGCTACCCTTAAAATTGAAAGTAATGCTGTTTTGAAGGCTTTTTTACTCTACAACTTTTGGCGTCGATTTCATTAAACTAGCTTTATTCGTTTTTGAAATATTTGAAAAAAACTGTTTTTGAGGGTGAACGTTAGGGGTAGTTTTCACGCCCTTAAAGTGTCTATGAGCACGTAAAAAAAAATACGTTTCTCTTATTTTTTAATGTACTACAACATATTGCAATATCGTCCAAATCGGCGACTTACACTTGGGGTACCTTCCTTGTCAGTATCATGGCCTGCGGCGTATTTTACGTCATAGTCCTGCGACTTTAAATCTTTAGCTTATAAATTATGTTGCGCCATGCTCGTCGACAAATTTATATGAAGGAAGACTCTGATTTTGTTAGAAAAGCCGCCATTATTTATTTGATTGCAATAGTACCAAAGTAGGAATCTGCCTTACTGTCTTTTCCGAAAGAGATAATTCAGCATCGTTCGCAAAATCTAATGAAAGACCCTTTTCGTCCTATGTGTATACAAAAAAAAAGAGTTTCCAATTCTGAATTGCACGCGTGCGTACGTTCCGTGGACCTACAGCGGCGGTGTGCCACTTGGCTCGTGCGAGGAGCGCCGCCGCTGTAGGCCCCGGTATCACGGCCTGCCGCATATTTTACGTCATACTCCTGCGATTTTAAATCTTTAGCTCATAAATTATGTTGCGCCATGCTCGTCGACAAATTTATATGAAAGACGACCCTGATTCTTTTAGAAAAGCCGATATTTTTATTTGAGTCCAATAGTACCAAAATAGGAATCTGCCTTACCGTCTTTTTCGAAAGAAATAATTCAGCATCGTTTGTAAAATCTAATGAAAGACCCTTTTCGTCCTGTGTGTATACAAAATAAAGAATTTACAATTCTGAATTGTACACGTGCGCATGTGTCGTGGACATACAGCGGCGGCGTGCCTCTTGGCTCGCGCGACGGGCGCCGTCGCTGTAGACCTGGGATGACGGCTGTCATTTTACGTTATCCTCCTGCGACTTTAAAACTTTAGCTAATAACTTGTGTTGCGCTTTATTGGTCGACATATGTAAATGCAGGTCGACTCTGATTCTTTTAGAAAAGCCGATATTATTTATCTAATTGTAATAATACCAAAGTAGAAAGCTGCCTTACTTCCTTTTTCGAAATAAATAATACAGCATCGTTTGTAAAATCTAATGAAGGACCCTTTCCGTGCTCCGTTCATACAGAATAAAGAAGTGTTTTTACTGCTGAATTGCACGCGTGCGCACGTCCCGTTGACCTACAGCGGTGGCGCGCCTGTTTGCTCGCGCGATGGGCACCGCCGCTGTAGACCTGAAATGACGGCCTTCGGCGTATTTTACATTATTCTACTGCGACTTTCAAACATTAGCTAATAACTTGTGCTGCACCTTATTAGTCGACAAATGTAAATGAAGGTCGACTATGATTCTTTTAGAAACCCGATATTATTTATCTAATTATAATCTAACAACACAATATGTCTATAGTCCTTTTATTTATTTTAATCTCATTTATTCAATAAGCACTCTCTACGAATGGTAATAATTTTTTTCATGACTGTACAAATAATTGTTAATAAAACTTTCTACGAAAGTATAAAATAAGGCAAGTATAGAAGTTTTTTCTGTATAATCTAGTAAAAAGAAGTCAAATAAAGGCATGGTGTGGTTTGTGCACATAAGAATTATGCACATATTTATTGTGCACACTTTAGCATTGGAGTATACACATAGATATAGATATACACCAATGCTAAAGTGTGCACAATAAATATGTGCATAATTCTTATGTGCACAAACCACACCATGCCCAAATAAATACTAGTAAAAAAGTATTTTTCTGTCCTCCGGCCGGAAAGTGCCAACTTTACGGCCGCTGCGCGAAACGGGAGGCCAGGTGGTGGACGGAAAAAAGGCCAAAAATGGACATTTCAACCCACAGGCTATTTTATTTTTGGTTTCGGTTTGTTTCAGCATCCCGAATAAGATCCTTGTTATCCGCAGTGTCAAAACCGTGTGCAATTTTTGTTATTTAACAAAAACGGAGCGATTTTGGCACTTTTTTTGGTTTTTTCACTCTAGCTCGGTTCTGGTACATGTTAGCGAAAAATTGTCTGTACGAAAATTGTTCGTTATTAAATTTGCTATAAAAGTAGACCTGAACAAAGTTTCTAACTTTAATACTTTATTTACAAATGACCGCTAAATTTGAAAAATGCCATTTTCTTCGTTATTAAATAACTTTTGAAGAAAAAAAAAACAACGAATGGACTTGAAAATGTATTTACAAAGACCGTTTGTCAATGCAAAAGTGTACGCGAAAGCCCAGAACTGTAAATTGAATATTGGCGATGTTATTGAAGGTCGAATTTTTTTTTTGTCATTAATTGCAAATTGCGCCACGTCTACAAAAATCGTTTCTCATAGTGAGGAAAAATTGTTCGTATAAAGAAACTCTTCAACTTTAATATCCATTTTGAAAAATTAAGAAATTTTGATTTTTATGGATTTTATCGACTTTTTTACGCGGTCACCTTTTTAGACGCGACGTCTAAAAGTCGAAAACACGTCCTTAATTTTTTTTTTCGGAATCGGAAGTAGACCATTGGAAAGGGCTTATTTTTTGCTATTTTCTAAAAAAAAAAGTTTATGATTCGATCATTATACTCGGAGCTATCGATGAAGACGTTCTATTCAAAATTGTGCTCCCGGCTTGCGCGTGTAGTATCTTTAATCCATACAATAACTTTTCCCAAAATGTGCATAAAAAATAGTTGATAGATTTTCCTCAATCATCATCGAGATAGAAAAAAGTATTGCGCGCGCTCAGCGGGGACGCGCGCCGACGTGCCGCCGACGCGCCGCCGACGCTGCCGGAGAGAGGCGAGCGGCGCCGGAGATGGACGAGCGGTGCTCTGTCTCTCTCGCGCAACACTTTCTCTCGCTCTCACGGGCACTGCTTGAGCACGCGCTATTCAAAAAATACAATTTTTCAAATTGATTTTTCTCAGCAACTATTTCACTTAGAGACAAAAATTTTTTTTTAAATCAACATGCCGCGGTCAGATCTACAAAAATAATAAAAAAAATAATAATAAAATAATAATAAAATAATCTACACGATTGTGCTAATGGTATTAATAAAAATTCTTTATTTTCAGAATTATTACGTTTAAAATTCATACTTTTTCTTTATTATTTAAAGATTAACATAAAAGATAGAAAGACACACACATATATATAATTATGTACATACTCATCATGTTTGTTGGGTAAAATAAAATAATAATTAAATTTAAATAATACACCAAGGATTTATTTTCAGAGTAGTTTTTCATTTATTTATATACAATACAAAAATAAAGTCTATTACAAAATTGAATAATATATTACAAAACATAATAAACAATCGCACATACATTAGTTTTCACGTTGGACATTAGTTCATTGTATTCTAATTTTTTTACAGGGCGTTTCATAAGTTGTACCGTCGTCAGTGTCATTAGACAATTCACTAAATGTGAAATCAAGTTCAGGTTCAGTTAATTCTAATTACTCTGGAGTCTCTAATTCATTTTCCTCTAAATTAATAATTATTTCGCAATTTGAACATTCGCCATTACAATTAACACAAAAGTCTATACATTTTAAGCCGTGTGTCACGCAACCACAATTTTTGCCGCAATCTTTTGTGCATCGACACCTTATATCCCGCAGCACATCTTCCGGTACTAGGGGATCGTTTGTCTGTATCGGTTGCAGTCCATATTGACTGACTTTCCATCCCCATTCAACGGGATTTACTTCCCGTCGAAGCCATTGCTGAACCTGGTAATATACTCGTAAACTATGTTGAGCTGCGGCAGGTTCAGTCGGTGGTAAGTTTTCTAATTTGAAACTGGTTTTAAAAGTACATTTTTTGAAACAGTTGTACCTATATTCATTTAAAGAATGGCAATTTTTTTTCGCTCCATATAGAGCCATAATCATGTCTTTTTCGACGCTTATAATATCATTGTTTGCGGCATTGGCAGTATTGAAAACTTTAACTTTTTCGACTAATTCAGAATTACTTAACAAGGTTTTTATAATTTTCGTTTTACCTTTGCGTTTTATAATTTGCGTTTTAAAAAGCGCTTGTTGTATCGCAACCTGTAAAAGCATGCATAAATGCTATTAAATTTTGTAACTTGTGGTTACTTAAACTATTAGCAATATACATTTGTTCACAGGTTTTTCCTTTCCCTGGCTTAAGGAAATAAATGTTTTGAATAGTAGGCGCTAGTTGTGACAAAATTACCAGCAGATCAATATCTTCGCCAACAATTACAACACTTTCTTCAAATGCTGATACATCAATTGCTGTCTGAACAATCAATGTATCAGCATCTTCAACCGCTGCTTTCGTACGAAAGCCAGCACTTAATAATTTTTCTTGTAAAGCACTTATTAGTCTACTTTTATTCTTGTCGTTTGATAAAAATTTATCCTGCGATGTAGTCACTGTCATGTCTAATTTAAATTCAATTTCTCTACTTATTTCTCTAGTTTGTCGTCAGTAGTTATTGTGGCACCATGGGGAAGACACAACAAACCCCCATCACCACACCCTGGTGGAGGGGGTATTATACATCCCCTCCCCCCCCGCCAGGGTGTGGTGGTGGGGGTTTGTTCTGCTGCCCCATGGTGCCACAATATTCAAAATTCAAAATTATGATTTAAACTTAACTCTATGATTTCAAAATTTAAAATATAACTTGAACTTTTAAAATTTATATAATATTGAACTCTATGATTTAAAATTTAACTTTACAATTTAACTCTATAATATTAAACTTTATCTGCAAGAAAACTAGGTGTTATTTTAGGATAGGAGTATAAAAGGTAAGTAAAAACAAGTTTGATACATTTAAATCTTTTTATTCATTAAAAATATAATATTTTCTAAATGTAATGATACAAGCTCATATATTAAAGACATAATGTCATGAATGGGTATTGATATCGGTATATCATTTTTTTTAATCATTATTTCATCATAAACTTTATCAGAATCAGGTATGCCGAATTTTTCCGCATAAGTTAATAAATCATCCTTAGAAAAATGTGTATATTGTGATGATTGCGATTCTTGCAATTTTTCTTTGAAATAATGACAAAGTGTATTAATAATATATTCTATGTTACATGTTACATCTAATAAAAATCTCACTCTCACACATATACAATGTTTTAATATTTTTAATCTATCAAAAGTAACTTTTTTAAATACTAAACTACGTCGGTACTATTTCTTTGGTGTTTGATCACCTGACGTCTGTGAATCTTCTTCTTCTACAAGATCAATTGCCTTGTCGCCATAACTCATAATAAGCCTTATGCTAAAACGGCTAAAGGGCATCTTTTTATCCAGCATATCACCATCTTCAGTTTCAAAGAACTTATCAATAACTGGAAAAATTTCTTCAAATAAACGCCAGTCAGACACAGTAAATGGTATACCAACAAAGTCGTCACCACTAAGATGGATGATAGGTAGAAATTCACCACCAATTTCCTTATTTTCTAGACCAATTGTAATTTTCTTAGTATAAGATTTGTTTAGTCCGTACACCATTGGCAACAGTTGATGACGACAATGATATTTGGAAACACTTTCTTGACTTGCCATTGCCTTGTATTTACACTTGCCTTGACCAGCCATTCTTGTGTATTATTTTCAGCGGGAGTGATCGTGTGAACTAATGAATAGGTTGTGGTAGACGCTCTTTTTTATACTATTCATTCGGATGGTGGAGGGGTTTTCTATTGGAAGGGTAGGATAGTAGCGGGATGTGTTAGTAGTGGAGGGGTTGGTAATGGTAGTGGGGAAATGTGCCCCTATATAATTTTGAAACATAATTTCTAACAATTTGATCATTTTTGTGTAAGTTACAAGAAAAGTTTTCGAGAAAATATCCAATTCCAAGGCCCACAGACATGTAATGTAAAAACATGAGACAAAAATAGCCACATGTATCTGAAGTTTCACTTTGTAGTTGTGAATTCCATCGAAATTTTCTAACATTTCTCCGAATACGGCTTATATGGTCGGGTATGTAAGGAGGTACACCAAAACTATCAAAGTACCAGGCATCACCGTTTTTATTGACGTAAATTGCTACCCAATGCAAGCCAGGTTTACCGTGCCTTTGGGTGTTGAAAATAAAAGCTGTCGGTCTCGTCCAGACCAGAGGAATTTGATCTGCCGCAAAGACCCCCACAGCGTGAGTAGGAATTCGAGATAAAATCCGTTGAATTTGTATATTGTTCATCACAGAGGTTAATAGGTGGTTCAAAGATAAACTCTTCACCAACAGCTTCAGTTTTACCACGTGTTTTCAACCACGTTTTTAACTTAGAGACGTTATTCAAAGCACAAATAAACTTTGAAAAACCATATTTTAAAGAATTTTGCATGCAGTAATTACCAGATGCTGTAAGTTTGTGAAATGGTGGACAATCTTCCTCAAACTCTAAATTTATAATGTGTCGTGTAGTGATTTTTCGTAAAATCGCCACTTTCATGCCACCACGAACATAAATATTGTTTGCTCTCTTGCAAATTTCTTCTAGGTTTTTGAACAAAACTTTTTCGGAAACACCTTGATCAAGCCAGTCCAAGCCGTGATGGTTTCGTGATAACCAATTGTTTTCTTTTCTAGCCTCTTGACATAGTGCAGTTATTTGTCTATTCGGAGAAACAAGCCAATGTCCTGTGAAATTTTGATTTAATGAAAGAACTGCCACTTCTTTTGGTACCGGACGGTTTTTATAATCTTTGACACACTGTATATCTACGACGATATCCATCTTCATAGTTTTGAACAAATCAATGTCCAATCAACGACTGACATATCAGAAACATTTCCAAACCATTAACCTTTACCCCCCACTACTACTACTTTCCCCCACCATCTCACCCACTATAGTCCACGAGAACTTGACGTGACGAATCAATCTCAAGTATATTTTCATATTCAGCATAAATTATACAATTTACTGTACTGCTTAACGGATCATCAAAACGAACATCAATTCTCTCATTACCATGTTTTACTAGATTCCAATGTGTGTCTTGATTTGCTGATAAATCAGGTGTTAAATCGAAAGCGAAAAGACAATATCCATTGGCATAAGCTTCGCGTGAAATGGAATTACTCTCATTTAAATAATGTATACCTGTACCAGAAAATAAAGTATGATATTCATCAACATACATATTATTCGTTTTAAAATCAGGTTGTAATGGTTTAGACGGTACTTGTACGCCATCAATGTAGAGACACAAATAATTTATAT
The DNA here is from genome assembly GCA_036365515.1 of Torymus aiolomorphi. Classification (NCBI taxonomy): domain Eukaryota; kingdom Metazoa; phylum Arthropoda; class Insecta; order Hymenoptera; family Torymidae; genus Torymus; species Torymus aiolomorphi. Next base: position 167,189,616 of record CM070875.1, on the reverse strand, counting down.
TGAAATTTTTAAAATTAAATGTATTGAGACCCTTATCACCGTTAAAAGCTTTATTTTCTGCAAAGCCAACAATAATTCTTTTTGGTAATTGACCTAAAATTACATTATCCAATGTTTCTCCATGAATACCACTATGCATTGTAATAGCTTTTACTTCTACACGTGTGAGGGGATATTTAGCTGTTGTTTTCGAAAGTGCTTTTTCGTGAGCCAATATAATACTTGGACAAATTCTGACACGACATACAAAGAGAGCAGCTTCGGTGATTCGGGCGGTGTAGAGTCCTGTCGGATCCATAAGACAAAAACTATCTCGTGATCGTACGAGCCGCACATGTACTTCGACACAATTAATTAATAATTTGTCTTGATTGAAAACATCACAATGTAAATACCCAATCATATCTATGTTTTTCTCATCGCCCATAAGGATTCGGCGGTTTGTAAGACCCTCGTTTTCGTCATTTGTAGCATCCATTTTTCCAGGAGTGTCGGTGTACCATAGTGCACTGGTGAGATGAGATTTTTTAGCTGCAGACCCATAGATTAATAAAGTTTCAATGTATGATCGATAAGCATAGGTGTTATTGGGCGGGGAAACAGGTTTTTGATTAAAAAACACACCAACTTGATTAAATATCGAGTGCATAAAATTATTTACAGGACCAACATTTTTCAAGGTATTTTTATCTATGGTTTCAGGAGGTGTTACTGTTTGTGCGATAGTTACACGAACACTAAGCAGAGTATGTGCAAGGTCGATATATTCACTAGTTCCCGGTATAGAAAACTCTCTTGGCGACCCTTCAGTTAGCGAAGATATTGGCTTATATTGAACATAATTTGAATTTTCAATCGTTGTTTGAGTAGGGGGTACACTAAATAAATTCACTTCAGATTTAAGGCATGCACACGAACCACTATGCAGAAAAGCCATTATTCTTCAAAAATATCTCGTGCAGTACGTTTTTCTTTCAAAGTTTTCCTTTTATTTTTACAGTGTTCTTTTAATACCAAATTTTTTATTTGGTTTAACTTTGGAACGTTTTCTACTTTTGGTGTTAACGGCATCAGAGTTGTCAACTGTTGTTTCTGGGCCCGACGCTTAGTTTTATGTCCTGAGCCACTTATCAGATTATCCAATTTTTCTTCGGCTTTTCTTTTGAGATTCTTTCCTGATTCTCGAATATTATTGCGAAAAGATTCTTTAAAAGGTTTTTCATGTCTAATGTCATCTAAAATATTTACACCTGTTCGTAAAGCCTCTTTACCAACAGCTTTTTTTACAAACGGTAAAACACTACGATAGACACCTTTTAAAAAGCTTCCAACACCTTTTCCTTTTTACATAGATGTATCTATTGTAATATAATTATTGAATGGATCGTGGGCACTTTGGTTATCATAAATTGTTTCAAAATAACCCATCTTATGCTGTTCTTTTAAATTGAAGTGTTACTGTCAACGTACCGTAATCGAATGCTATAGGGTTTCCATCTTGGTCCTTTATATCTATTGTGATCGATTGAAATGACGTAGATAACAATGGAATATACATTGGCGTGATAAAGTTTTTAATCTCAATGCTACCATATTTATACTCGTTCATATTAAGAGGAACTATGCGTAAAAGAGGTGTGTGTACATCACCTGTAATGTAAGGTTCACAAATATCACTATACACTCTTATTATTGATGGAAATCCGCTAATAAGATCGGCAGGTATTTGACTGGTAACTGTATCTCTAATTTTTTCAAGATTATGATTTTCAAAGCCAATAATTCTCAAAAGTTTTCAGATAAAATTAAACTATCAAAACTCGTGTCACAAGTATCCTGGCAAACCCTCCACGTTGTGCTTTGAATTGTAAGTGATTTTTTATGTTAGGTAAATTATTTATTTCTTGTAAAAGATTTTCCATATCTGTGTAAATTCCTGGAGATAAGTGTGCAATAACATCATTTTCTATTGATTCGTATCGCAAATCATTTGGTGAAAACGACTCAGTTGTTTTTACACAGACCATACCCTCATAGTTATCGAGCGAAATATGTTGAAATGTGTGGGGTATCTGAATCTCACATAGAGCTACAGACCACTCACCGTGTAAATAAATATTTTGAGGTAGCTGTGTGGTAAAATGTGTTGTTTTATTTTCAGGAAACACATACATGCTGTTGTTACTAGATAATACTATGTAAAATTGTTCTCTCATTATATCTTTTTTAAATTGTTTGCTGAAACCCAGGAATTAAATTTATCGAGATAACCTTTCCAAGTTACAAAACATTTTTTGTTTTTCCCTTTACCTTTAGTTTTAAGAATCTTATCTATTTGAAATGATTCTGTATTCAAATCTTTTTGTACTCTAGAAAGTTCTTCTTCGTAGAAAAAACCTTCGATTGGTTCACCGTCAAGATCTTCCAAAGTATAAACAGGTGGTTGGCGTTTAGTAGATATACGTATAATTTGGAATAATTCCAAAGTCCATCCGCTTTCATATGTTTTCTTGAACACTAGTTTGGCCCGACTGACACGTACTAATACGGGTCGTGTTGTATCGTTGGGCTAGGTTTTGGTATGTTTTTACGGCATTGTACAAATTAACTTTAGCAGGAGTCATTTTAGTACCAGAATGCCAAGAATTATTGTAAGCATCAACAATTTTTTGTAAAATATCAATATATCTGTACGTATTTGTATGAGTAAAGTATCGCCATAATCGACCCTTCAATGTTCTGTTAAACCTTTCAACCACAGCTGCTTTAATATCAGGATTTCTAACTGCACGATAGTTTATACTGTTCTTTTTCAAAACTTGTTGCATCTCTTTGCCGAGAAATTCTTTACCTTTATCAGTTTGAAAGAGCATGGGGTGTTGTCCTTTACAACGTGTTAAAAGACGTTCAAATGCTGTAGCGACACTTTTCGATGTTTTGTTACGAATAGGTTTAACCCATGCAAATTTTGATAAAACGTCTATAACCACAAGTAGATACATGTTGTCATCGTTATAGGTTTTTAATGATCGTAAATCAACGAGATCTCCTTCCCACACATCAAAAGGATTACGAACGTCATAAGTCCTGTGTGGGAAATGACGACGTACAGGTTTATGTAGAGTATAAGCATCCGGACATTCCTGACATTCAAGCCATTTGATAATTTTTTTGCGATGGTGTTTTTTACCAATTGTTTTTAAAAGGTTGTACGCACCAGCATAGGCTGGTGATTTCGGTGGTCGATAGAAAAAATTATTTAACGTTTTTTCCATTTATCTTATTCTTAAACTTTTTTAGTTTCTTTTTTACGTTTCTTTTAATTATTTTTTTAATGTACAAAGAAAACTTGTCAAAAGTTATTTTACTTATCACACAACAAATTGTGACTAAAGCCACAACTCTCTCATTAGTTGTAGCTGTTTCAGACAATAAACGTGCAAAGGCACGTTTAGCCAGCAAACAATCAGCTTTGCTACGATCACTACTGTTTGCATATGCTATATATCATGTTCACGACAATAATTGTCAAGTGGGTTGATACCTTTCTCACCTTTCTCTAACCTCTCGTTTAGACGTGTACCAGGTCCACAAAAATGGTATCCTGGAGCATGTATTACAAAAGGTAAAGAATTGATTAAATTATCTACAAGACTTGATTCTGGGTGTGTGATCAAATCTTCTTCAATGTTTACTCTAGGCGATCCCATGGAAGAATACGAACTTTTGTAACGTGTCTAGGTGTTTCTTGAGGGTGTAATCTTTTTTTCAACTTTCTTGGTGTTGCTCTATTGGCTGGTTTTTCATTTGTTTCTTCACTATTAGATTATTGAGTTTCTTCGTCGTCGTCACTATTAGGTTGTGGTGAAGAAACAAGTTCCCAAATTTTATTGTTACCAATAAATTCTTGTGGTATATTTGCTCTGCGAAGCGCTTCGATAAACTGCCTATAACCACTTGACAACGTCTGTTTTCTATTTTTCAGAGCATCGTTAATTAAATCTACTATATTTCCACCTTTGACGACACTGCCATCTATGGTAATCTTACCAAGATCATCCCATGTGACATCACCAAAAGCAGACAATCGCAGTAATAACTGTTTTGCTTTAAATCGAAGCGTTGATGGTACACTGTTTATTATGTTATCATCTACTCTTCATTGGTATCTTCGTTATTATTTACTCTGCTTACTTTATCGATATCTCCAGGGGTGGTTACGTCGCTCACGTGAAACTTCTTGCACCATCATTTGATTTATAATACATAAAACGGTCTAATGCTTGTTGGTACATCGCATATTTTTCACGATCATCTTGAATTGATGTCGAATTTATAATTTCGCTCATTTCTTTGTCTAGTCGCGACGAAGATGTACCCGGTGTTTGCATAGTAACCAATTTTTCACATGATAAACGATGGTGTAAATTGTTTATACTTTCTTCAGGGATCAAAATCATTTTTCTTGCATGCTCCATAGTTTTATCACAGGTACCAAGATGAGTGGTAAACAAGTCTGGAATTTGATAATCAATTTTTTTTTATTTTTCAAACTTTGCGAAGAATCAGTTAATTTTCTTAAGAATAAAACGTACTTTTTCAATTTATTTTTATAGTTTTTGTTCAAAGGCACGTTACCACGAAAAATATTTAAGCCACATTCGCAAATGAGAATAACAAGTTTTTTATCTGCTTAAGAACATAATCATCTGTAGATTGTTTAAACCCCTGCCTGTCAACAATGTACTCCATTCTTTTGGACAGGCTTCTCGACATCTTGGTTGTCACAGATATACTAAACTAAATAACCTTTATTTAAGATATTTTATACCCATAAGGGTAACTTTTAGATATATTTATAAAACGCCTCTTTGCATACATAGGCTTACATATCTTATTTTCTTCCTGCGTTAGGACATCATGAAAGTTTGTACGTCTTATCGAATCGAACGTTAATAATATAGGTGGAATCTCACCGGTAACTAAATCACGTATAGAGTCAAAGTTTATTTTCTCAGCGTTTGAATAATTTAACCGTATACCTTTGACCTTACATATGCAAGATTCAGTGCCGTCAGATTTCTTAACCTTATAAGCATAAAATTTTGGCCCCCCAAAAGATGTTATATAACTCCCTATACCGTAACATGACAATTCATCTGTCATTTCTCCTAAAAGTGTTCCCGTAGGTGGTTCATACTCCTGTGTATCTGTATTTCTCACATAAATAATTGAATCTGTATCATAATATAAAGCGCGTTCTCCTAGGGGTTCCAAGTAACTGAAAAGTTTCAACCGGGCCTGTGCTGTGGTATAAGCAGCAACAACAACGTTAGTAGTATGTGATGTTTCCATTGCTTCTTCAGTGTATTGCCAGCAGACGTACAGGGTGTAATCATTAACAGGTAAATACGCCATAACTTCGACTTCAGAGTTGGTTAACATTTCTACAAGTCTTTGAGGATCTGTCACTATTTCTGTTTTTGGCATATTCTCTCTTTGACCAAATTTACTCCATAAAGAATTAAGACAAAGTTTTGCTACAGACCTTTTCCCAGAATTAAGATTTATCTGGCTCTTGTCCAGTTTTATACCGTCCGCTCGTTCAAAGTCTTGAATATACTGTGCTATTGCCTCTGGATCATTGTTACATTCCGCAGGAAATCCAGATGCATGGGTTTTCTGTTTAAAAAAATTCATCGATGTAACCTGTAAATAATCCACCTTGACCAGTAGCAGGATCAAATTGTGTAATTTTATATTGCCAAATTTCAAAAATTTTTCTAATTCTGTAGCCACTTTCAACAGCTTCTTTTACCTCCGTAGATACCCATGTACCAATAAATACTCTGTCTTCTTCATTTTTGTGCATACAATCTTCTTGCACTGTATCTTCTACACACTTTCGACATAGTGGGAAAATTAATTTACCATGCATTTTTACAGGTAAAACCGGGTGATATAAATTGCGTGGTGGTAATATGGTACACATAATAAGTCCATCGATTTTATGAATATTATTTATATTACCAATGAATTGAAGACACTCTTCTTCGCCAACATATACTTTTGGATGACCAACAGGGTATTTGCCTCGTTTACATATGTACGGATAAAGTGAACAAACATCAACGTATTTAATTTTTTGGTTATCCTGTGCGTCATAAACTTTAACTGTATTGCCTGTTCTTCCACCAAAGAAAGCATTTCTAGGATTTAAGGGTTCATACATTTTAAGTTTAGCCTGTTGTACAAACTGACTCATACTTTCATTTTCCAAACACTCTTTCTCATATTGACACTCCCACTTTTTTCTATAAGATAATAATTATATGATCTAATTTTTTCAGAAATTTTGCAGGTTCATTCATACCTATCATCCAATGTTTCCTTACCCACTACCAAACGCGTGTCTCTGTTAATTCAGTAACATCTTGGACACCCGTGCCAGTAGCACCCGTGAAACTGTAATACTATACCCTTACTATGAGTGTTATTTTGATAAGGTGATAGAAAACCATCAACTATTGGCTCCTCCGGAAGTCGTTTTTCATGAGAACGATCAGCATGTTGTATTTCACAATTCATAACCTTTTCTATCCATTTTAACCATAATAATGCTTTAAGTGATTGATTATTCGCTCGCCTGTATCCACCTTGAGGTATAATGCCAATAGTTTTTGGTTTTAAAAAGTTTTTTCTATACATACGAAGACAAGACGATGCAATTGTAGCTGCTTCAGTAAAAGGATCAACTTTAGAAAAATTTAAAAAAGTTTCTCTAAAAGCCAAACATGCTAGCCTTAAAATTTTAACATCTTGTTTACAATATTTCAAAATTTCTTTCTGAAAATCGAAGACGTAATGCTGTTCTTTCTTATCGCTATACCACTCTAATAAATTCCCTCTCTCAATAACACTCATAGTATCTGGTGAATAGGATGAAAGAGCTGGTAATTCACCAATATAATTTTGATTTTCTGGCGTGTTGAATAAATGTGGAAACGTGCCTTTCTCAATCTGTATTAAACCATAAGCCTTAGGTAAAGCACTAAGAGGCATATGAAGATAATTCAAACTATCTAAAAATTTAACATTCATAAGCTCCATTAAAATTATTTTTGTACCGTTTAATATAATAGATGGTTTAACACGAATGTCATCCCGCTCAGCAATATATTTTAGAATAAACTGTCCATCAAAACCTTGTGCATTGTGCGCTATACAAACAATCTGCTTAAACGCTCTTCTTTTCGCAAACACTAAATCTGTAAATTGTTTGACAGGGTCACGATCAAATACATATTCCCGAATACCACAATATGTACACGATGTCGAAATGTCTGTATTTTTATCACAAAAACTACAAACTTGTTGTACAATACACAAGTTTGGTACATGTATTCTAATTTTGTCATCACTATCTACTCTTTCACATTGTTATGTCTCAAAATCATAAAAGAAAAATAAAGTTTTTAAAATTTTACTTGATTCAATTGGTTTTACGTAACAAAAATGATATGTAGGTAATATTTCATTACAACCTTTACAAAATGTTTTTCCACACTCATGTTTTTCTTTTTTTACTCTAACTGTTTTATTACACATTGTACAAATTCTTATACTCTGGCAGATTGACAGTTTTTTGTCAAAAGATTTTGGTTTTTGATGATTTTTATAACAAATATTACCGAAAAAATCTCTAGCACAAAGTTAATTTTAACATTTTCAGTATCACTCTACAGTTAATTTTAACATTTTCAGTATCACAAGGAGGTTTTTGAAAACACTTGCTACATTTTTGTGAGCATTTATGGTTTTCTTCATACGTAAAAATTTTATTACATGGTATGCAGTAACCTCTACTACCGGCAGCAGCAACCAAATTTAATATTGGTTGATAATGATGTGATGCTTCGTAATATATAATCCTTAGAGTATGTTTAATTATATTATTCGTATCGAGAACAAATTTTGAACCGTCATACAATGGTTTATCACCACGTCCAAATCTTTGAAATGAGTAGATAACAATACCTATTCTAGCAAAAAATGTCTGAAATGTGTGAATTTCATCTAATCCACACCCTCCTTCGGGTATAATTACACCAACATCGCGTACAAGATTTTGTGCACATTCAGTTTGATACTTTTGACGACTGTTTCTAATTTTTTCCCACTCTTTTTGAAGTACTCCTGAACGTATTTGTCCCCGTATCGTATGCACATATGCAACTACTAAAGATCTTGGTAAACATAAATTATCATCGTTTTTTATTTTTAATATAGAATGCTTAAAAATACTTTCATGAGTTAAAGCTACGCGACCACGACCTACAGGGACAGATACAATGCTACAAGATACTAATAATGTATCATCAATTTCAAAATTATCAGCGCTTTGTGCAACGCTTGCTAGCTTATCCCATAAATCGTTAGCAGATAAATCACTCACGCGTCTAAATGAAATCCATGCAGGACCGTGAAGAAATCTTTCGGATGAAAGAGTTACGCCAATAAAATCTTCGGGTGTTGCTGTACCACATAATTTTCCATACAATTCCTGCATTGCACTCTCGAGCCACTCATAAACATTGACTCCAGAAGGTGGTGGTCGAATTTGAACACGCATTTCTCTACCTTCAATACCAAAGCGCCGATAATGTCTTGTAGTCTCGTCTGTTATTACGATGTGTGGCTCTTCTACGTTTTCTTCTCTATTTTCTTCTTCTTCTACGATATGCTCATTCCCTCTTCCGCTCTGCAAATTTTTAACTATATGTACAAATAAAAAATGTTATCAAGTACTCATATATTAAATATATTTACTGTTTTCATCCGAACCAGTATTCATGTCTGATGAATTACACGTACTACTTCTGCTACTAGTACTTCTATTGCTAGTGCTACTGATACTACTGGTGCTACTACTACTACTACTACTACTACTACTGCTTCTGCTACTGGTTCTGCTGTTGTTTTGCTACTGCTTCTGCTACTTTTTCTGCTACTGCTTCTGCTACTTTTTCTGTTACTGCTTCTGCTATGGCTTCTGCTGTTGCTGCTGTTGGTACTTTACTATGAGAATTTGTCTTTATACTCAATACAGGCTGTTTCTCATAGGTATTATCTAAACGAAAAATATTATTAAACATTATATAAGCATATGATAATAAATTAGTTTATGCTTAATTATGTGTACCTCTTAATGAACTAGTTGAAGGTCCAGTTGTGGGTTCAAATATTACGTCTGTAGCATTATCTGTATTATCTGAAAAACGAATTATTAAATAAGATTAGTATATAGGGCGTCAATAGAAAATAAAAAGACATCACTTATCGTACCAGGCGTGATATTTTCGAAGAGCGCATCGTCTCCATCATCATCATTATAAAAACTATCAAGTTCTGTAAAATTTTGAATATTTATTTTAAGTAAATAATATTAATAAGTTCGAAATTTACTTACGTTTAAAGTGGTTGTACTGTCGCATGATATCGGTAGTAAATGGTGAATCGTGTAAATTTCGTGATTTGAAGTGTTCAGCAAGTATAAAGAATGTTTTCTTGTTATTTAAAATACCTCGTTTATAAATGTATAAAATTGTTCGTAACGAACAAAGACTAATAATAAACCGTAGTTTTCTAATCAATGTTTCTTGAGAAAGTGTTTTTAAATTTTTAAGCCATTGATTGTCACAAAACGTTCTAATAATGTTATGCCTTACGATTGCAATATGATAAATAACCCTTATAATTCTTAATAATTCCCCACGTGAATCCATTGTAGTATAAGTGCTAGTGATGTCTGTATCTACGAAAAATTATTTAAATTGTAAGAATATGTAAAAATACTCTAATCATTTCCATGTAATTTTATTAAAATATGAATCGCTTAATAAGATACTTTTCATTTATAATTTAACTTGAAACAATATCAATACTTTAAAAACTTACCATGGTGTATGTATATGCTGGTGTTGAAATCTACGAGGCCTCGAATTATATTTTATAAGTATTTTATATGTATCTTACTAGACTACTGATTCAACTAATCTTTGGTCGTTTTCGAAGAGTGCAGACAGAGTGAACTGTTATGTACGTGGTACCATAGGTGCTTATATACCCGCCAAAGAGCTTTGAAACCACGTAAATCGGTGACAGTGGTGGGATGAAAGAATGCACCACAAAATAACATCTTTTGAAGTGATAGACACTTTTTAGTATTTCAAGAGCATACAAGAATAATCACAACTCAGCATTTTATAATGGAACAGCTTCGTAAAATATTTTATGAAACATAGAATTACAAAAACCAAACGAAAATCCATAAATAATATTTTATAAGCAAATTATAAAATACACCTGGTAGAAGAATATATTGTGTAGTAAAAACTATGTTACTCTTGACTAATACGAAAATTGATTGAGTCGATCAATACATCGATAACGAGATCGATCGACCTATGAGGTTCCAAAATACTTCCAATAAAAAGAGGATATTGTACTTAACAATAAAGTACAATACCGCGAATTAATCTGAATGTAACTTTTCGAGATATCTGTACCAATATCTTACTAATAGCGAATCAATAACAAAATGAATTGGTTAATGAACGTTATAAATATGCGGAACGGTTAGAGGGTAAAGTAGGTAGTAAAAAAGTATAATGCCGCGAGCTGACATAACCATCGATTAGACTGATCAATGTATCGATAACGAAATCGATCAAGCAATGAGGTTCCAAAACATCTTCATTTAAAAGAAGATATGGTACCTTATAAAAAAGTCTAATACCGTGAATCGATCTGACCATAATTTTCGGTAGTAAATCGGACCAATACCGTACCAATACGCCGATCAGTGTACTAAACTCTCTCTATTTTCTCATCCTGCCTTGAAGTTTATGTAAAGGGGAGTTTGTGTACTTGGAAATCATAATAAATGAATTTTTATTGCAGTTTTTTCGCAGCATGTATCAGGAATATATAAGTTAAGAAAGTGGCACATGTGTGTAGTCATAAATAGACCATTACGTCGGCTGGTCAGTTCGCCATTATGACGGCCTGCTTGACATAGAAACGACGACACCTCATTCGTTGCACTTATGATAAGAGTCAACCAACGAAAAAACTTCAAGGCAATGCACATAAAGTAGGTGTAGCTTAATGCGTGCTAGTGGGATAGTCCTAATGCAGTGGCTATCATTCTATTTTTCGTAGCTTTTTAATAAACCTACTCGCTCAGATGTTTCTCTGCTAACTTGGACCGATTTAATTGTATATTAATATTAACTTTTTATGTATAATTAATAAATAAACATTTCCACAGCATAATTTTATAATAAATAAACAATAATGAACATAAAATAATAATTTAGAATATTTCGCGGTAAAATGCTGTACAAGCGCTGAAACAGTACTTATATAAACTTTTCTCAAATTATTTATAAATTATTTAGATAATATAGTAGACAAATGTCTCTGGTATCGGCTGAGATTGAAAGTTTTCGTGAGAAAAAAATTTTAGAGTATTCGCCAGACGTAATAAGAGTAAACCGAGGGTTTTGTTCCATCTCTTATTATCGTATGATTTTAGAATTTACTTGAAAAATAATTCCTACTTCCTCCGCCATGTGTAATATGGATGCAAAATCCAATTTTCTGCAAGTTTCTACACACTCTCAATGTAATAAGAGTGTACGAGGGTCATTTGATAAGTACCTAGCCTACAAATGAAAACACCAAAATTTTCCAAAAAATAAAATTTATTTTTCAATGTAGTCTCCTTTTAGTTGAATACACTTGGTCTAGCGGTGTTCCAATTTTTTTAACCCCGTTGAAAAAAATGTTTTCTCTTGGTTTGCAAAATAGGCCTCCGTGGCGGCGATTATTTCGTTATTGGAGTGGAATCTCTTCCCGGCGAGCGAATTTTTTAGGTTCGGAAACAAAAAAAAGTCGCACGGAGCCAAATCTGGAGAATACGGTGGATGGGGCAGCAGTTCGTAGCGTAATTCGACCAATTTAGCCGTGGCGAGTGCAGAAGTGTGAGCCGGTGCATTATCGTGGTGGAAAAGCACTTTCTTTTTAGACAAATGGGGACGTTTTTCTTCTAACACGGCGTCAAATCGGCTCAATAGTTCGGCGTAGTACTGTCCTGTGACCGTTTTGCCCTTCTCCAGATAGTCAATAAAAATCACACCTTGAGAATCCCAGAAAACAGTGGCCATCACCTTTCCGGCCGACGGGACCGTCTTCGCCTTCTTCGGAGCAGGTTCACCGGGTAAGGTCCACTGTTTTGACTGCTCCTTGGTCTCTGGAGTGTAGTAGTGAATCCATGTTTCGTCGACGGTCACGTAACGACCCAAAAACTCTTTTGGATTGCGATTAAGCAGCTCCAAACACTGCTCTGAACTGGTCACACGGATGCGCTTGTTGTCTGCAGTCAGCAAACGCGGCACCCACCTTGCTGACAGCTTCCTCATGCCTAAAATCTCATGTAGGATATGCCACACACGTTCTTCTGAGATGCCTACTATCGCAGCTATCTCGTGCACCTTTAATCGGCGGTATGACAAAACGATATCGTGTATTTTTGTCACGTTCTCCTCCGTAGTGGCTGTTTTCGGAGCACCTGGGCGTGGATCATCAAAAACCGACGTACGACCACGTTGAAACTCGTTATACCAAAATTTAACGGTCGCCATCGAAGGAGAAGCATCCGCATACACTGCATCCAAGCGTTCTTTAATTTCACTGCGCGATTTCCCTTCCAAAAACAAGAATCGAATCACCGACCGATATTGTTCTTTCTCCATTTTTTCAAAAATCAACGGACACATTTGCTTTCACACGCTCTCAAAAATAAACTACAACTCCGATCCGGCTGAAATTTCGTCTGTAACCGTTTACAGGAAGATACTGCACTGTAGTGTATTTCTGGTGCGATAGTGGCACCATCTGGCGGTGAGGCTAGGTACATGTCAAATGACCCTCGTAGCTTATCATCAGTTTTCGCTAACTTTTGAAAAAACGATGGCTAGAGCACTCAGCTGTCCACCAGTCTGCTGTAAGATTTTATTGAGGCAACACCTCTCTCTCTCTCATCATGGACGAAATGGCTAATTCGCCACCACCACCACCATTGCCGCTTGAAGAGTTTCAAGACATCCCCATCGACGAGTTGATACCTGAGGAGGTCATGTAGGTGTTCCTCCAAAATCAGGATATCTTCCTACGACAACAGCGTGAAGAAGAAGAGTGCCGCATCCAAGTTGAAGAGGAACAGCGCATCCAAATGGAAGAGGAAAGGCGCATTCAAATTCAGGAGGACGCCATACTTGCTGACGTCCTGCAAGACGCGGAGGAGGAAGAGGCTGTGCAAGACGACTTCGAAGATGAAGTTGACTCTGACTACGAGTCAGATATATCGAGCGAGCACGGAGAAATAGTGGAACAACAACAACAGCAAGAAATTGTGGACTCCGACATGGAAACGGTCGACAACAATCACGATGGTGGTGGTGATATTGATGGTGACGGTGATCGGGAGTATGTGCCGGAATACCCCGCGCAGATGAATGAAGTGGCGCTAAGACGCGCCATCAATGTTCGGCGACGCTTTCACAGAAACCTCGGTGCTGTGTTTAGAGAAGCGCGGGACAACGAAATAATGTTGCTGCGTGAGCAACTACGACTAGTACAGCAGGCAGCACGCCGACAACGCCGCCAAGAATTAGCTGATGTGGCGCGTCGGAACTTCGATTTTTGTTTCGGCTGTGCTAAACGATTCTGGTGCCAAAGAAACCGGCAGTGGAAGCGTTGTGATGCGTGCGGGTTCTGGCTATGCCCAGATTGTAATGAAAAACCTGTTCATTGTCAGAATGAACAGGATCTTTTCTAAAAACATAAAAAACTCTGTAAATAGTGTATAGTAGTGTAAAAGTTTGTTGTAAAAGTGTATAGTAGTGTAAAAGTTATACTGTACTGTAAAAGTTGTATCGATAGCAGTAGCAGTAGCAGCAGTTGCAGCAATTGTAAGTTTTATATTATTTGTTTATTTTTTAAATTTAAATAAATATTGTTTTGAAATAAATATTGTTTTTAAATAAATTCTCTCTCTCTCTCTCTCTCTCGTGTGTGTGTGTGTGTGTGTGTGTGCGTGTGCGCGCGCGTGTGTGTGTGTGGTTGTGTGTGTGTGTGTGTGTGTGTGTGTGTGTGTGTGTGTGTGTGTGTGTGTGTGTGTGTGTGTGTGACTTTAATCATAGTTTCAAATTTTGAATGTTTTTACTTACCTTTCATACTCCTATCCTAAAATACCACTTAGTTTAAATCATAATTTTAAATTTTGAAATCATAGAGTTAAGTTTAAATCATAATTTTGAATTTTGAATATTGTGACACCATGGGGCAGCCATAATAAACCCCCCACCACCAGAAAGCGTCAATGACCTCAAAGTCGGGTGGTGGGGGTTTGTTGTATCTGCCCCGTGGTGCCACAATAACTACTGTCGTCTCAATCGTTCGGCTGCTTTTGTAAACAAATTCGAGTTCATCGGGTAGCCGTCGAAAACTATAATGCTGTTCTTCGATTAATGTTTCGTGACGTAAGATACATACCTATCCAGAATATTTTGAACGCTGTCTTTTTGATGCCAAACAATGGTATGCAATAAAAATCCACCATCAATTACATGAGATGGGTTTTGTATTGAAAAATTTTCTGACAATTGTGTAAAAGCGTCAAATAATTTTGATTTTGTGGTTTTCCGCATTTGTCCGTTATCAAAAATTGAAAGTGGGTATGGAGCTAACTCATAGCTTAAATAATTTTTTAAGTCTTCTTTATCTTTCAATGCTATCGAAATCCTTTGAAATATTAATAATGGATTTACAAGCACAATATCATTATCTAATTTGATTGACGTTGCAGCTTGTTGAGGCAAAACTTTATTTTTTTTTCGAATTTCAATTTATCAAAAGGAACACCAACGGATTTATTTATTAAATGTACTCCAACCGAAAATGCTTTATGAGAATTAATTTTAGCATCTCCTTTAACACCTGTACTTATGCTCATAATCGTACTCGAAGCCATAAACGGTTCATGATTATTGAAATAATTTAACAATTTTTGTAAATCTCCAGCATCTCTAGCGACTCTTGATGTTCTGGCATCTACGTGCTGTTCCGACGTGCCAAAGTTCACGTTACAAAAATCTAAAATGAAATTGTTGATGTCGATAAGAACGGGCATTGATAAAACCCATTTTGAAACAACGCTGTCGCTTAAACCTCTACCGTGAGTTAAACCTCCTCTAACTTTCATTGTTCGCATCAAACCCATTTCGATGGACATATCACTCCAGATCCCGGACCAAAATTTGTCAGTTAATCTTATAGTAAAATGACCCCCTTTTGTAAATTTATTATACTCAATAGGGTCCATTATATTTTCTAATTCATACATGTCTTGTAAATATAACTGACAAGATTTTGCATACAAATTGTGCCTCGTTGCATAAAAATACGGCATCATATTTGTTGCCATTTCCAAATGTAAATTCCAGTTGCCGCTTCTTTCTGCACATATAAACTGCTTTAAAATAGTGACAAGATTGAAATATTGTACCCACAACTCAGCTACTGGTCCTTTTTGTTTAAGGTCATTTAAAGTGCAGGAGAATTTGTTTAAAATTTTTTTAAAAGATGGTATTTGTAATGCGTTTAAAGTTTCACTTCCTAAGTTTTCAATGATTTCATCTAACTCAACTTCTTCTTCTATGTCAAAATTTGTGTTAGATATAATAATCTGTGCTAGAGCTGCTTGAGTAAGACTGTGGGCTCTGACAGCTCTTTTATACGCATGAGCATCTAAAATTTTATCGGTAGATTTTTCCGCATAAATTTCACAGAGAGCCTCCTTCAACCCACTTCCTAACATAATATACCCTATTGAACCCATAAACGATAAAAGCATGTGAAAGCCACCTAATCTTACAATAATAGATGATAATTTTTCACGGCGACATATTAGTATTTCTCGCGCTTTAATATACAAAGGTTGGTCAAATGTGATAAAGTTATGTTTTTGCTTTAAAAATTTACATTTCCTGTCTGCTTCTAAAAGTAAAGTATATATCATATCATAATTAGTTGCTGGGTTATTAATAAATGGTAAAATTCTAGTTTTACTTGTAACATAATCACAATCTTGTGTTATCTGTTCCATTAATCCATTCCATCCTGTAAAATCGAGTCGCTTATAATGTTTTCCATAAAACCATAAAAAGTCTGCGGGTTTTATCTCTATAGTATTATTCAAAACGGAGTCTTTTTGCAAATCTTTTACACAAATTTTATCTAGCGCAGAATACGAAGGTTTGTGAAAAATTTGCAAATCAACTTTACGGAATGAACCAAGAATTTCAGCCGATGGCATTTCACTTAGTCTTGGTATGGCTTTCCCTGCGATAATAGATTGTTTCGGCGATAAAATTTCCATACGACCCATAACATGTAAAGTATCATGAACGGAAAGTGTTTGAGTATCATGATCAGCATTATCGCCAACTGTTTGTAGATATGCGTCGCCGTATTTAAATTCCTCTCCGTTCATAAGAACTGAGGCCTCGAATAAAAGAGTTTCCTCATAAGAAGAACTAAACGCAAAAGCATGTAAAATTTGTATTAATTCTTTTGAAGCAAACTTTCTATTTAATGTTGATGCTAAACCTAACAACAACGAAGATATAAAATTTCGTGGCCGCGTGATTGCTATCATTGCATGAGCAACAGCGATAACTTTTTTTTTAATTTTGTCAACAGAAGTTTTATTACTAAGTAAAAATTCTTCTAAAAAGAAATTTGATAACTCAGGAACATTTTCACGTATGTTACTTTCCAATGAATCTGTAGCTGTATAATTATTTGTGTCATATACTTTTCCACGAACTTGTCCTAATAATATTTTTGCAGCAAGCGAAAGAATTCTTTTATGCTCATCAAAATCATTATATTTTTTGCTTTTATACCAATGATCATTCAAAACTGTATTGAGATATACGTTTAGAAAAGATATAATTGGTCCATCTTTACTTGGATGAATAATCGTTGCCAAACGTTTCCAACAATTTTTTTTAATCAACGACATTTTCGGCCATTGGTCGATATCGAATGTACTTAGAATATGTTTAATGGAAAATTGGCATTCTTCTTTGTGTCCAAGAATATACGAACAAATATGTGTAACAGCTAATGAAATACTACCTTGTTGCTCTTTCGATTCTATCACCTTCGCATTTGCCCTATATTTAGCATTACATGTATCATGATATCTCGCTTTCACGGCTGCTAAATCATCTACTGATGTAATTCTATAAAGAACAGTTAGACTATTTGGATCAGTTGCGTTTTCAAATAATTCAATAATCGTGTTTGCGTATTTATATCGTTAAAAAATCGCACTTTTACTCTTCTTTTTCACACTTTTTGTTTTGAAGTTTTATAAATTGATTTGATGCATCTTCTCCACAAAAAATACAACATGTTTCATAATCAAATGCATTTTCTGTGCTTCTATTATGTGTACGTGTTGAAGGCCCCGCTTCTCTGGGATCAGTAGTATATTTTAAGTGACTAGATGCACCATAATTCTTTGAACATAAGGTATGGACAGTTAAAGATTCGTACCCCTTAAAAATCTCGTATTTACCATCTCCTTTCATTTTACTAATTTTAGTAAAATTGTTGATAGCTTTCGTCTTCAATACGATGGTTGTTCCAGTAGACATTTCTTTTTCACAGATAACACATTTTTGCATCCACTTGTTCTGGTCCTCCATAGTGTAAAATTTTTATTCTGCAATTACAAGAAAAATATATTAAAATATGCAGAAGAATAATTGCAATTAAAATTAACAAATAAATTTTATTTGAAAAATTATTTCTGATATATGATTTATATTCAGAAAATACTTTCCTTCATATTTATTAATTCTGTTTTCTATTTATTATTTAATACAACTTTTAAATATGAATAAAAAAATTAACATACCTTTACTGTATTTGAGAAACTTCGAAAACCAGCATAAAATATATTTGTTGTAAAACACAAAAACTTCTGTGGCACTCAAAACAGCACAACCTTTGACTGAAAAGCCCCACGTGCAACTGTACACATTCGGCTTTGAAAATGACAGTTGCGTTATAAAAACGATCTTCTTTTCTCACAAGCGTTCCTGAACACATCCAGCACACCCTTCAGAAACTATAGCTTGCTATTCGAACACTGGCAAACTCAATGCTTACACTTAACTTGCCAAAGATCCAGTGAAGAAAAATTTCTAAATGCAGGCTTATTTATACTAGAATGTCAGTCGACATTTTATTGCCTGAGTCCCTATTGATCAGAACCATTGTCAAATTTATTACCTATACCTTTAACCCATTGTTCAGAATTTCATTAATTTTAATTAACGCCGCCTAATAGTCATATTTTTCCGGATTAAGGGATTAAGGATTAAAGATTAAGTCATTATATTAATGGCAATTTAATTAGCGGGAATTCCAGGGATTAAATGAAGGATGTACAAAGTTGAGACATTTAAGTAATAATAAAGAATTTATGCAAATCACTTTAAATAAATATCTTTTTGGAAATATTAACTTTAAAAGCCTTTACTTACATCTTTCTATCTTTTATTTAAATAATAAAGAAAAAGTATGAATTTTAAACGTAATAATTCTGAAAATAAAGATTTTTTATTAATGCCATTAGCACAATCGTGTAGATTATTTTATTATTATTTTAATAATATTTTTTTATTATTTTTGTAGATCTGATCGCGGCATGTTGATTTAAAAAAAATTTTTTGTCTCTAGGTGAAATAGTTGCTGAGAAAAATCAATTTGAAAAATTGTATTTTTTGAATAGCGCGTGCTCAAGCAGTGCCCGTGAGAGCGAGAGAGAGAAAGTGTTGCGCGAGAGACAGAGCGCCGCTCGTCTCTCTCCGTCGGCGGCGCGTCGGCGCGCGCAATACTTTTTTCTCTCTCGACGATGATTGAGGAAAATCTATCAATTATTTTTTATGCAAATTTTGGGAAAAGTTATTGTATGGATTAAAGATACTACACGCGCAAGCCGGGGGCAAAATTTTGAATAGAACATCTGGAATCGCTGCAAACACGTTTTCATCGATAGCTCCGAGTCTAATGATCGAATCATAAACTTTTTTTTTCTAAAAAATAGCAAAAAATAAGCCCTTTCCAATGGTGTACTTCCGATTCCGAAAAAAAAAATTAAGGACGTGTTTTCGACTTTTAGACGTCGCGTCTAAAAAGGTGACCGCGTAAAAAAGTCGATAAAATCCATAAAAATCAAAATTTCTTAATTTTTCAAAATGGATATTAAAGTTGAAGAGTTTCTTTATACGAACAATTTTTCCTCACTATGAGAAACGATTTTTGTAGACGTGGCGCAATTTGCAATTAAGGGCAAAAAAAAAATTCGACCTTCAATAACATCGCCAATATTCAATTTACAGTTTTGGGCTCTGGCGTACACTTTTGCATTGACACAAGCTCTTTGTAAATAAATTTTCAAGTGCATTCGTTGTTTTTTTTCAAAAGTTATTTAATAATGAAGAAAATTGCATTTTTCAAATTTAGCGGTCATTTGTAAATAAACTATTAAAGTTAGAAACTTCGTTCAGGTTTACTTTTGTAGCAAATTTAATAACGAACAATTTTCGTACAAACAATTTTCGCTAAAACGAACCAGAACCGAGCTAGAGTGAAAAAACCAAAAAAAGGGCCAACATCGCTCCGTTTTTGTTAAATAACAAAAATTACACACGGTTTTGACACTGCGGATAACAAGGATCTTATTCAGGATGCTGAAACGAACCGAAACCAAAAATAAAATAGCCTGTGGGTCGAAATGTCCACTCAAAATGTCCACCGTCTGGCTTAATCGGAGGACCACCCCTGCTAGAGCAGCTCTAGACTTCTCTTGTCCTTCCAAGATGCGTAATATTATAGAAAGTTCAAAATTGAGGAGGAATAATGAAAAATAGTGATGTGTTGGTAACTATGTAATTTTTTTTATATAGGCTTTGACTTTTCGTAAATACCTGAAAAAATTCTTATGAATTTTAGAAGCAAAAAGAAGGCATTATACTTATATAATTAAAATAATGTTTCCCACACGGGCGTAAAGTACGTAGCTAGGTACTATAAAGTTTTGTAGGAGTGTGTGAGTTATTGGGCCTCTTGGGCGTTATGTAGTACTTTATGCCCGCTGGCTGAATAATTTTTAAGTTACAACGTGGGCGTAAAATGTAATTTTACACGCGAGGTACGAAAAGTTCTTATGGCCGGTACTTGACTACAATTAATTGATTTCAGTTCTTGTGTTTAATTTGTATAATAGAAGAATGAAGAAATTTGAATACATTTCTGAAAACATAGTCATACAGTTTTTCGGAGAATGGTTTGCATTACTTGACTATCGACAAGTGATTTCACAACTTTCGTTTGTTTGATTTGCAGTGAGCAATTTGAATGTACTTTCATATAATTTGTTGAGCATGCATACATTGACTCAAAGAAGTAATAGTACATTACATACCTAGGTCGGTAAAATAAGAAATGTCTCAGATCACATGTAATTGTCGGCTGAGGCGAAGCCGAGGTTGAGAAACATGTAATCTGAGGCTTTCCTTTTTACCGGCCAAGGTGTTTATACTATTTTTCTGCCCGACGGCTCCGGAAAGTGGCAACTTCGTTTCGCGCAGCGGCCGTAAAGTTGGCGCTTTCCGGCCGGAGGACAGAAAAATACTTTTTTACTAGTATTTATTTGACTTCTTTTAAATAGATTATACAGAAAAAACTTCTATACTTGCCTTATTTTATACCTTCGTAGAAAGTTTTATTAACAATTATTTGTACAGTCATGAAAAAAATTATTACCATTTGTAGAGAGTGCTTATTGAATAAATGAGATTAAAATAAATAAAAGGACTATAGACAAATTGTGTTGTTAGAATATATTTAAAAAATTGGTTTTTTAAAGAACGTGTTGATTGTTTTGAAAAAATATTTAAGCTCTCATTAAAGTTTTTGGTACAGAGGGCTCAGAGAGAGGGGGAAGAGAGGGTGGGAGAGTTTAGCAAATAATGTTTGTTAAGTATAAAACTATATGGAATAATAACTAAACTAATTCTTGCCTATAAGTTTTTACTTTTGTAAAAAAAATTTTTAGAGAGATTTCACAACTTTTTAAGAGTAAAAGTACATTATAAATAATGTTTGTTAAGTATAAAATGACACTTTAATTGATTTCACAACTTTTTTGCGTTTGACTTTCAGTATCCGCGTGAAAGAAATTTATTTCGACTTTAGAACGCAAAAATTTATTATTTATTCGTAGAATTCCTTTTCATAAATAATTTTGTAGGATATTGTATAGGTTTCGGAAAATAATTCTTATGGTTTCCAAAAAAATTCTTATCGTTTGTAAAAGTTTTTGTAAAGTGATTGTAAAGGTTTTGGAAAAGAATTTCTCGTTGCTTGCAAAAGTTTGTGAAGGATTGTAGAAGTTTTGTAAACTAATTTATTAATGGATTTTTTAAAAGATGTAGTGATGGACCATTTTTGGAGATATTTTGTAAAGAAAATATAAAATATAATAATGGATAATTTACATTACATTGTAATACTTTTATTAAGGTTCTTGCATTTTGATTTTTATAAAAATAGATTAGATAGAGCTTGCAAGGAATTACTAAACTAGAAGCTCAAAGGCGGTCCAGAACTTGAGTTCTCATGTCACCTACCATTTCCATAGCAGTAGCTCATAATAAGTTTTTTCACAAAATACTCCTGCTCTTGTTTTTTTGCCATTGGGAAAACTCTTAATGCAGGTATGTAGTCAGAGTAAGTCCCAGCTGCAAATCTTTTATGAAGAAGCATTGCCGCTTGTTTTATTGATGGTTGATTAGGCATGACAAATAATGCTTTTACGACAGTCCAGTTTTCAGAATTCAAATCCCAAAATACTTTTTTGCATCCATTTGCTCTTGTTTTTGTGCCAAATTATTATTGTTACATCGTTCTTCATTGTACACAGGTACAATAACACTGACATTCAATGTTTATAAAAATTATAACCAGGGTTTGGCTTAGTATTACATTGTAATACTTTTAATAAGGTTCTTGCACTTCTATATCCGACAGATTGATAAAACCTCCTTCATAACTAAACTCACAGGTTCTGGGTCAACTTCCTTTGGTATAGTTGCTAGCTTGAAATCATAGAGCCACTAAAGCATTGATAATTAAAACTTTCATTTGATAATTAAAAAAAAAATTCAATTGCATATACATCCATATAGATTACACAGTAAACATATTTCCAAATGCATTCTTTTAATTGACTTATTTATTCACTCCTATTTTAATTATTTATGCTTTCCACTTTACAAAACTTTTATCAAAATACACAAAATAATGTATATTTCACTGACATAAAAGCCCACAAATGTATTTCAATGGAAAGTGTCATGTTTTTACATTATAAATTATTCACTCCTCTCATTTTAATTATTTATTCTTTTCACTTTACAAAACTCTTATCAAAATACACAAAATAACGTACATTTCACTAACATAAGAATTAACCCACAACTGTATTTCACTGGAAAGCACTATGTTTTTATATTACAAAAACCAAGTTATATCACAAATGCTAAATGTTCATTTCTCTCTACTAATTTTTATTGTTTATTTCAAATAGTTTTTTCACACACACACACACACACACACACACACACCCACATATAACAAACTCATGTTCCAACGTACACTCACACAAGACCTTGGTTTTGTATTTATTCAAATTTCACAATAACACATTGTCTTGGTATATTCCTCAGCATTGCAATGTTCATTTTCCATAAACTTTTACTTGGTTCACGAACAAATTTTTGAAATGACTTCATATGGTTAGAGTACGTCCTAGCTGCAAATTCTTTACAAGTAACTATTGTTGCTTGTTTTTTTGAACTCTGTTAGTTATTAATACGTAGTCGATCCTGAGCTGGACATGTTTCATGAATACACGTATTCTATTTGGATATCAGCCAGCTGCCAATGTTGCTCTTACTTCATAGTTCAATTTTCAAAATTTAAATTGAAATTTCTGTATTACCTGACGATCCTCTAACTTTTACAAAACTTGAAGCTCAAAGTTGACTACAATTTCCATATATATTAAATTTGTTAATTAACTCTTCTATTCTATGATGTACTTGTCAATAATCCTTAGGTTCTGATACTCTGTAAAAATAAAAAAAAGATTTCACAAAGTAACAATACTTTTATATTGTATATTATAACTATAATGTTCACTAAACAGATGGCTCCTCTGAAACATTTAGCATCCCACACCATGAACCAATCATTAATTACATTATTCTCAACACTTGGACTTGTTGAAATTTTTACACAAAACCACTTGAATTAGTAATCTATCATTGCTCACTTCTTGTAAAATTAAAAATAAATAGTTTATGAACTAAGAATCACTGAGGGAACAAAAACTTTCTTGACATTTATTTGTGTATATAACTTCTTGAAATTGCTATTTAAATCTCGTGTAGAAAAAAGTTTACTGTGGACTCTGAAACATTTTAGCGTCTCTTACCATGAGCTAATCATAAATTAAATTATTCTGAGCACTTTTATTCGTTCAAATATTCACAATAACACATCGTTCTGTCATTTTTCTATATGTCTATTTCCATTTTATATAATCTTTTGAAACAGTTTATGAACTAAGAATTACTGAGAGAACAAAAACTTTCTTGACATTTATTTATAGATATAACTTCTTGAAATTATTATTTTAATCTTGTGTAGAAAAAAGTTTACTGTGGTCTTTTTATTGTTTAAAAACTTCTGCCCTGCTAGTTTTTGTATGGAATCTCAATTCTAGATAAAAAAAATCTAATTTTTGGATATAACTTCAACTAAACTATAATGATTTCTTCTTTTTGTACAATCACGTACAAATTTGGATCATATTCCTTATACAATCTGAAAAAAATATAAAAAATCAACACAAAGTTTCAATGTTCATCTCTAACTGATATTTTATATTTTAAAAATAGATATTTAGTCATTTAATACTTATCTGATTATTTTTGTTGTTGATGTACACAAATCTTGTAGTTAATATATATAAACTTGTGTTTACAAGGGCTACAAAAATAAAAAATGTTTCAGAAAAACCACGTACATTCACAACCTAAAAATAAGTAGAATATATTAGTGTGTTTGTTTTTATAATATCTTCTTCAAGCTGCATTTGTATTTTAAGTAAAAAACGGAGTAAACCCTGAGTCTGAAATAATAAATGTAATTCAAAAAATTAATAATACTTATAATGCTATATAATAATACTATTCTTTAACATCACCAATTCCATCAGCATTTATCGCAAATGTAGCTTCACTTTCAGGTAAGCATGAATCGTAAATTCTGCATATCCTTGTTTCACCTATTCCTTTACGTAAATAAAATCTAGTTTTGTATGTATTTGTATGAGTAAAATAATATTGCTACTAATAGGTTTCTTTTGATCACCTTCAAACATACTAGCTGCACCATCCACTTGAGTTACTACTTGATTAGTGATAACCACTGTGCAGCCAAATTCATCAGCTAATCTAAGAAATAATCGAAGAAATCCGGCTACTAAATGCATTTGGCGAGCTGCCAATTCTCCTTCTCCAGCAAAATCTGTCCTGTATAATGCACTAGCCCTGTCTACTATCAGTAGCCCATATCTAGATTCTGACATCATAACACTGGCTTTTATCAAAAGCTGAATTTGGTGGTCAGAGTTGTATGCACAAGCAGTTGCAACATTGTCAAGTACACTATTCCCACTGATGTTATGAGAAGTTACTGGTATTACCACTGGTGCTGCTCGGATAAGAATCTGTTCCAGAGCTCAAAGTCTATGAGAAAATTCTATAACCTGAATATGAAAAAAATTTTCACAAAGTGTCTATTCTTTATTTTTAAGTTATATTTAATAATATTTTTACATATGATTTTTTGACATATGATATATATAATACTTATCTATGTATAAAAGTGTGCTCATGCCATCAGCTGATTAAAATTCATATCTCTTTTTTTTATACGTAATTACGTAATAAAAAAATACCATGTACGTACGACATACGATATTTTGAGGCTATTTTGTAGTCACAGTTTTGTTGTTGTTATATATGTTGTTGTTATTTATTTATATATTCGCCTTGTTAAGAGTGCTCTCTACCTAAACAGGAAGTTGAATTCGATCGTAGCGCCCCGCAGTAAAATCGTTGAAAAAAAAATAGACTGATGCGAGCGCCGTCTTGCGGAATTTAGTATAAAGACAAGCGGCCGATCTACGTTATCGGCATGTCAGTACCGTATCAACTGCTTTGAGGTGCCCTCGCCCCTCGGGCTCGGATTCACGACTTCCGAGAATTCCTGTGCGAGGAGGTGTGGCTTAGCTGCGCGCCGCGCGGGCGGCGCGGCTGCCTAAGTCTCGTTTGCGCGTTTCGGCGGCGCTCTGATGCATTCGTCGTGTATATATATGTGGGGAAATTCCTTTTGGCTATCCGAATAATTTTTTCTTGAAAGTTCAAACTATTTTAAGATAAAAATGTTCTATAGATTTATAAAAAAAATTAATATTTAAAGAGTTATAAATTTTTGAAATGTTAATTTTAAAAAAAATTTTAATTTAATTGTATTTTATGAAAATGTATCCTTATCATAATTTTTAGATGGATATTTTTTTAGAAAATTCAGAAAGTGAAATAGAATGTTTTATTATAAGGATATATTTTCATAAAATACAATTAGATTAAAATTTTTATGCGCTAAAATCTTACGCCTAAATGAAGTTTTATACTTATTAGTTGACGATTCGACATTATTTTTAACAAAAAAGTTAATTATAAAAATTCAGAAAGTGAATTAGAATGTTTTATGATAAGGATAAATTTTCATAAAATACAATTAAATCAAAATTTTTGTGAGCTAAAATCTTACGTCTTATAAATGAAATTCTATACTTATTAGTTGACAATTCGACATTATTTTTAACAAAAAAGTTAATCATAAAAATTATTATTTGTTTCAAGCTTTGATTCATTTCACACTACCGAATCTAGTGAACGAACAAACTGCTTCTTTGCTGGGTGACAAGTTTTTTCCGGAAACCCAGTAAACGAATGTTATTCTCACCTCATGCTGTACTACATAAAAGTCAATAATTGCTATTATTTCATATTTAGTTTTAATATATAAAGCGTATGATTATCATCCTGGTGTCAATTTTCATGTGGTATCAGCATGCTTATTGTAAAATTACTGTTACTGAACTTACATAAGTACATAAAAAATAAGGGTTCATTCACTTGCTAAAAGTGTTCAGTCACTAGCATCGCGTCTTTATCTATTGGTTTTTAGGAGATATTTACAGAATTTTCAAAAATAAAATTTCTACTTTTATGCTTTAATTACATTTTTTTTTACCTATATAATATTTCAACATTTTAAAATACTAATTGAAAAAGATATTTATTTCTAATCCATTTTGAAGCCTCTCAATTAATATTTTAAAATGTTGAAATATTATATAGGTATTTCAACATTTTAAAATACTAATTGAAAAAGATATTTATTTCTAATCCATTTTGAAGCCTCTTAATTGATATTTTAAAATGTTGAAATATTATATAGATGAAAAAAATTTAATCAAAGAATAAAAGTAGAAATTTTATTTTTGAAAAATCTGTAAATATCTCCTAAAAACCAATAAATAAAGACGCGATGCTAGTGACTGAACACTTTTAGCCAGTGAATGAACACTTATTTTTTATGTACTTATGTAAGTTCAGTAATTTTACAATCTGAATGTTGACACCACATGAAAATTAACACCGGGATGATAATCATACGCTTCATATATAAAAACTAAATTTGAAATATTACCAATTATTGATTTTTATGTAGTACAGCGTGAGGTGTGAATAACGTTCGTTCACTAGATTCAGCAATGTGAAATGAATCAAAGCTTGAACCAAAGAATAATTTTTATAATTAACTTTTTTGTTAAACATAATGTCGAATCGTCAACTAATAAGTTGAAAACTTCATTTAGACGTAAGATTTTAGTGCACAAAAATTTTGAGAATAGATTCTGAAAAAACTTCATCATGTATGCCTACAGTGCATCTGCGTCACCCTTATAGCGAATGGCGCATATCTAATTCTCACCACAATATCGCAATTTAATGATTTTTTTCTTTCAAAGCAATTCATTTCATAGCATGTACAATATATAAAATGAAAGGAAATTTCCCAAAGATTTAAAAAATATGAGTATATTTGCTACACAAAATGTACAAATTTTACAATTTTGAATAGTTTAACAAAATGGTCATTTACCAGTGACTGTTCCAATACTGGTGTAGTCACCCTAAATATACTGGAACATTGTTCTTTCATGTTTCTCCCTATATTTTTTACACGTATGCTATCGGGAAAACGATTCATTGTTTCCTATAGATTTTCAATCTCTAGGTTTCATTTGTGCTAAATGATTCGATATATAATTACAAGATTCCCACTATACCAGTTATATAACCTTTTAATAACTTAAATAATAAATAATTATTTCAGAAACTGAATAAGTAAACTGAAAGTGAGGCTGAAGCTAGCAGGTAGATGCAAACCGGTGGTCAAAACAGTGATTTGGATCGAACTAGTGTTCTGGAATCTAAACATGTTAGGTTTCTAAAAATATATTAATGCATTCGGTGACACAGCATGACTAACATAAAAAAGTTACCAAAAATGAAAAGGCTTTTTAGTTTAGGTATTTATTGTTAATTAAATATTTCAAAGGCCATTAAAAAATAATTAAGACTGTTCAAACTCGACTGTTTTGTAGGTACATTAACCCTTTCTTGCACGGTGTATCATATTTGATACACATGATTTTTTTACATCATTTTATGTCTACTAAATTTTAGTTTCAAGGTTCCTCGTCATAAATCATTCTGAGGTCCAAACATGTTATTCTATGGATTTCTCGATCTATGGAGTCTAGCTTTTTAATAATTACATTGCATTAATTATTTGTTATAAACAAATAAAGTGGAAAAAAATATTACTTTTTTCATGAAAATTCGTGCAACAAAGGGTTATAGGGCCAAAACGATTAATGTTGCAGAATTAAAAAAAAGAATACCCTTTTGTATTTATAATATTTCACTTTTTTATTAACTTGTAACTGCCTGCTATTGCCTGCTGGAAACAAAAATTATTTCTGGACCTATTATAAAAATGAATCTCAATCTGTTGAATCTCCGACAATTTGTTTACTTGTTCAGTGACACATTGAGAGTGAAATAGAAAGAATTACAAAAATTAAACCGAAGATATTTTGGTTTATTTAAACTAAAAAACAGCGATAGCAATAAAACTCAATTAAGCTATTTAAACTGTACTTTTATGGAGGTAGAGCCTGTTTATTTTTTCAATTTTTATATTTTAATCTTAATGTGTCTCGGAATTAGTTAACGTATTTGCAGAGATTGAACCGGTTTAGTTGTACATTTATAGCTTTATAAACATTCTCCATTCCAACAGGCGTTACAAGTGAAATAAATATAAAACTATGAGTTTTCAATTTCGGAAATTTGGCAATGTTAATTGTTTTGATTTGACCTACGTACCTACAAAAATGTAGAGACTGAAGTGGCTTAGTTTTTTGTTATGGACTTTTGCAATATTTAATTAACAGTAAATATAGAAATAATTCTTTTCAGTTTTTGTAACATTTTTATGCTTAAATTCAAGTATACAAGTATGATCGAAATCACTGCTCTCTGAATATCTGTCTGCTGGCATCTGCCTGTCATCCGAGCTGAAAGCGAGGATGACAAACATGCGATCTAAGACACTCTTTATTTTCTGCCGTGGTGCGTATACATATTTTTCTCAACACTTCCATGAATCGGGCCTTCTTTCATGCCTGAAAGCCGTGTAGAAAATCGCGCATTTCGAGCGTGATTTAGGAAAGAATGAAAAAAATCTATATTTTCATACTTTAGCGGGGAAAAAAAATTTTTTCCCCGCTTCACTTGGAGCGGAGAAAAAAGTATATTGTATGCCAAGGGCGTAAAATGGGTCTTTTTAGACCGAGTGTGGGGTTGCAGTACGTGTCGAAGGTGAGCTAGCACGAGCCGAAGAGGAGTGCGTTTGCGAACCGAAGACGAGTACTGCAACCACACGAGGTCAAAGATCCCACTTAGTCCTTGGTGCACACCATATTTTTTGTACCGTAAGTATAGATTTTTGCGTTTTTTCAAAATATCGATGATTTATCGCAGAGCGGGCGCTTTTCGATTTTTACCGCCCACTACTGCGAGCAGCGGGCGCTTTTTGATTTTTACCGCCCGCTACGGCGAGCAGCGGACGCTTTTCAGTTTTTACCGCCCGCTAGCCGACAAGCTGTCGCTTTCGGCTCTATTAATAGGTTCAAAAAACGCGAAAATCGTGCTCGCGGTACAAAAAATCTATTTCTTCACAGTTTAGCGGGGAAAAAAAATTTTTTTCCCCGCTGCAACGAATCTTTGTGAATTTCTTCTCTTATTATCAAATTTATATATTTTATGGCTTTTTCGCCTGTTTAGAATGATATAAAATAACTTTTAGAGATTAAATTTCAGAATAATAAATTTTTATAGATAAGTAAGAAATAATTGCATAAGACTTTTATTTATAAATTTTTTTATAATTATATTTTTAGTTTATTATTAATCTTCAGTATTAATTCACTATTCGGTTCTGCACGACTCGAAATGCACGATCCGCTACACAACTTTCATGCATATAAAAAGGCCCTTTCATGCACTCGTTGAAAAAAACACGGTGTGTAACACGGGAAGAAGAGCTATTTCAGACTCGGGTGTGGTGGTTTCAGCACTCGTCTCCGTCTCGGGCGCCTTGGGCGCCCTCGACTACGACTTGTGCTGAACACCTCCCTCCCGCTTGAAATAGCTCATTTTCTCCCCTAGTTGCACAATGTACTATTTTGCCTAGTGGGCCGAAAGTACCACTTTTGCGATCAGGCGCCGGGAGCAAAAGTAATACTTTCGGCCCGCTAGGCAAAAAAAGTATTTATAAAATAAATATGCCAGAGCCTCGTTTGCGATAACAGGTTTTGTCACGTGACGGTGAGGATGACGTATGGATTAGAGAGGCTTTCTCAGTAACAAATATTTATATCTGCGAGCACGACTTATTATCATTATTAATTTTTATTTAACTGAATTAATTAAGATTATTCTATTATTTCAAATATTTAATAATAAGAAACAAAATCATAAAGAAAGCCGTACATTCTTCAGTTATAAATTTTATCACTTATTCCGAAAAAATATATGTTAATAGCTGTAATATACGTAAAACAAATATTTTTTCAGAAAATCAGAAAAACTGATTAGAGACGCTTCATAATCCTTTGAAACCCTTCTTGTGCGACACTTCAACGCAAGAATTGTTACATTTTTCCTTTGCGTGATATTTCAACGCAAGAAATGGAAAATTTTCATTTGCGCGATATTTCAACGCAAGGAATGGAATATTCTCCTTTGCGCGATATTTCAACGCAAGTAATGGAATATTTTCTGTTGCGCGATATTTCAACGCAAGTAATGGAATATTCTCCTTTGCGCGATATTTCAACGTAAGAAATGGAATATTCTTTTTTGCGCGATATTTCAACGCAAGAATTGTAACATTTTTCATTTGCGCGATATTTCAATGCAAGAATTGTAACATTTTTTCATTTGCGCGATAATTCAACGCAAGAATTGTAACATTTTTTCATTTGCGCGATATTTCAACGCAAGAACTAGAAAATATTTAGTTTGCACGACTATTCAATGCAATTATCCATTAATTCATTTTCCATAGAGATTCAATTTCAGAATAATAAATTTTACTGACTATATGAATCAAATATGAAATCATTTTGACTCGAATTCTGAGTATTGTCATTTTCATAATATTGACTCAAAATTTGAGTATTATCATTTTTATAATTTTGACTCGAATTCTGAGTATAATTATTCTCATTATTTTCATTCTCTACTCTCCTTTTCTTTTTCACTTTATCAGTTTCTTTTTTAACGCGTTTTAATTGTGGATTTTGTAATTGTTTATTTTTTGTTGTTTGTTTTGTATGGCTTTTTTTTTATTTTTCTTCTAATCTTTTTTTTTATTAGTTTGTCTTTTAATTTTTTTTTTCATTGGCTTCGATTTGAGCTTTTACAATATATTCTGGATTCCGTATTTTCATATGTCTTTTTTTACGACTGTCTACAATTTCTGGAAGTAAACAATCACGATAAAATTGTGCAGCTTTGAAAATCATATTGTCTATGAAAGTATCGTCTCTTTCTATTTTGATTATTTTTAGATTCTTTAACGTAAAGATTACGAATAAACAATACTGTTTTCCCGTAACCCGTAGTTGAGCCTGTATTTGATAATAAAAAATATGGTTTTCTTTTAAATATGCAATTCCATTCTTAAAACGGATTGCTTGTCCAATGAAAAGTTTTTTATTTCTAATAGCTTCTTCGGGATCCAAGTCCTTAGCTGTGAAAGGACATTTTATTTCTACGATTCCATTTTCACCTTCCAAAGCATCTGGTGTTGCTCCTATTCCAAGTGTTTCAGGGTCAAGAAATAATCCACAAGGTCTAAGGTTATATCCAAGTTCCTGTAATAGTCGTTTTGCAACGTGTTCCATTGCTATTCCATAATCTATCGCTGGACCACGTAATTTTTTCGGATATACAATGTCAGAAACGAGTCCCGCACAAGAAGTTGCTGGCATTTTATTGCAAATCTTGCCTATCATTGTACCTGCTATTAACCATTTTCTCATGGTTCTCAATTCACTGCTTTCGTTTTGAATTCGAGTGCGACATTCAATGTCATCTCTTTCAAGTTGCCAATCTCTAAGTATCTTCTAATGATCTTTAATCAAAATATCATATTCTTTCTCATTCACATCAGGATGGTGAGCATGAGGGCCATAATCCTGATCAGCTGATCGTAGTTGCTTCTGCTTGGCTTTCTTCTCTGCTTTTTCTTCTTTATTTTTGTTGGCATTTCGGACTGATCGGGCAACGTTATTTTCAACTCTTTTTTTTAAATATGTTCTCCAATAGTTGGAACATTTTTTTCTGCAACTTTGCAAACTGGACCATAAGTTTCTCCTTCATTAAATTCCACTACTGCTAAATAACAACGTGACTTATAAGAATGTTTTTTTGCCAAATGAAATACGTTTTGCTCCAATAGAGGCAGCTATATGAGCATTAAAACTTTCAGTCATATTTGTCGTTACATTATGTAATAAACTCTTTGTATTTTTCATTACACGATCGAGAGACTCTTCAATGCCATGGAAAAGATTTTTCTCTTCTAAAGCTGGTACCAAATTTTCTTCTCTACGATTTCCCTGTTTATCGCACCCGTATTTACTATTTTCACAAAAAGTATGTTCTCCGAGAACATGATAAGGCAATTTTTTAATATTATCTCGAAGTTCTTTACACTTTTGTTCACAACTAATATCTTCTTCTGATATTTCAGTAACACATTTTTGTACGAGTTTTATAAATTGTGGCGCACTATTTTCTATTTTATTTCTTAAAACTGTTCCTATTCTTCCTTTTGCTTTGGTCATTGCTTTGATTCTTGTCGATACGTTTCTCAAAAGATGGTTTGTGCAAAGAATATTCTCAACTTCTATACCATATATACCATACGGATTATTATCTAAAATGGCCGAATAGTTGCTACTATCACCATCAGAAATTAGTACACTATATATTAAATTATGCTCTTGTACACTTGATGAGAATATCTCAGCCATAGCAGAACTTTCCATGCTTGTAGAACTTTCATTGCGTCCATGGTTTCTAAAGCATTCGTAGTTTCTCGGGAGCGTTCCTTTGCTTATTGCGTAATCACAAACTGAACAAGTATTTTGTTTTACGACAATTTGCAAGACTTTTTTAGTATATCTACCGATTACTACAACACAAGCAGCTGGCGAATCATATCTACTATTTTTATAAGATCTTTTCATATATTATCCGTCTCCTTCAACCATTATATGTGGTATACCGTTTACAACATCATTTCATTCTATGGCTAACCTTTTTTCCTCTGCTACAGCCTTTGCCATTGATATTTCAGCTGCCTTTATTATATATGTAGTTGTTTCAACATGATACCTTTGCCAGGTTTCGAAAGACATACTTTGCATTCCTAATGCACCACATAGTTCTTCAAACTGAAACAGGCCTATTCCAATACTTTGAGATCCTAATATAGCCGCTACATTCAAATTTAGCGCGGTATATTCATTAGGAATAGAGCATATTTTAGCTTCTTTGCAACACATGTTGCATTTAAAAAAAAAAAAATTTTTGAGACCGGCATTTTCGATAGTAGCTAATTTAATATTATTAATATTACATGAAAATAACCCAAAATGATCTTTATATTCTTCACAAACTTTACTCCATACCCATACAAAATTAATTATAATATTCTCATCTTTAACTTCTGCATTTTGTAAACCTTCATTTAAAGGCTTATTACAGTAAGCTAATTCATGATTGTCAATGCCACTGTCTTGAGTATCTCGTATTGAGCCGTGATTCACAGATCCATTTCCATTAAGTTTGTTGTTTTCAAAATGTTGTAGATCTTCATTTAATGGCGTATGACAGATAACTAATTCATGGTTGTGAATGCCACTGTCTTGAGTATCTCTTTCGAAATTATTGGCCATAGATTCATTTCCATTTAGTTCGCTGTTTTCACAGCCTTCAATCATATAATTTTTTTCTTCTGTATATGAAGGTTCTCCATAAGTGGCATCTTCTGCATTGTCTACATAACTGGGTTCTTCATAGTTTTCATTCAATTTCAGTTCCTCGAAAACATTATCCTCAAGCACATGATCTATGTTATCCTCTTCATATTCAACAGAAATCGATGTAGATTGAGATTGGCCATCAAACCCATTAGGCCTAGATGCTGGTATACATGAACTTATTATATCGAACAGCTGATTAACTGTATGCATCGCAGTAAAACAAACTGTACCATTAGCCGTGGGTTTCCCATTTGGTCCTCTCGAATGTGAGTCAAATACACTTATCATTTCATTAACTACTATCAACGCAATCGAGATGCCAGAATAAAATACCAGATGTATTTGAAACCATACATGAATCAATAAGATTTTCTATATTTGGCATATTATCTTCAGAAAAATCATTATGTAAATGACCGTAAGTGATTGGATTTACTTTGACATTACATTTTTTGTTCTTTATCATAATAACCTTATTAGCAAGTTCTTCACCTGTGAGATATTGTGGATTTTCCTCTCCATTTGCTACCTGATCTCGAGTTGAAGTAGTTCGAGAAAATAACTCATCCCCACAAAAAAGAATCTCATCAACATCCTTTGACGTCCATAATTTTGGATGTTGGATGGCACTCATAGCAATACCTGCTGCTGCCATTGCTGTACATTGCAAACCTCTCGTTTGCTTTGAAAAGATCACATCCCCTTGATGTACAGTACCTCTGACAATGAAACCATCTGCTGGGATTTCTTTATCAATTAAAGCCTTAATTCTTCTCTGCTTTTTTTCTTCAATTTCATTCTTGCGAAGCTCAACAAACGTGCTAACATTTTCGTCAACTTTTAATTTGACCTGGTCAACTACAATTTCTTCTTGTACAACGACAGGCTGGACTTCATTTCCATCATTTGCACTTAAGCTTGAAGGAATGGATTCCTTATTGTAATTCTTCCTACTGTAATTAAAATAAAATTAAATAATGTATTATGACAAATAAAAAATATTAATTAAAATATTCATATGGATTGTAAAAGATGTAATAACTATGTCAATATAAATAAGATTGCATAACGCTTGCAACTTCAATTTTGTATGAATTCTATAATAACTATCATAAAGAGCAGTAACTGTTCATTAATCAATATTAATCTCCTAAAGGCGTAACTTATTTTGCGAACCATGAAAATGAAAGTAGAACAATAGTTAAGGTTCTTGTGCAAAATTATATATATGAGTATATGAAATAACGAAAAATTACGACAGATTATATGAAAGCCTTCAAAATTACGAAAATTAGCGATTTGTTGTAATTTTCCGTCCTTTTAAACGATACTAGTTTTGAAAGAAGCAACTATTTTGAAAAATTCTTAGCTTCAATGACAACGATTTCCTTAGACTTTCATTTTCGTGTTTTTCTATATTGGTTTACGCATTTCAGAGCGTCATATTGGCTGATTAATAGCGACTGTTTTTCATCCATCTTCCTATACTACAAATAGTTGCAAAGGGGAAATACAAAAGTAATTATCGAATTTTTTGGAGCACGGGAAACATTTTTTCTTTATTTCTCATAATACATACGTTATACTTGTGTGTCAACGAGATTCAAGGAGGAGTAAAAATAATAGTATGAACATATAATTGCTTGTATTTTTATTGAAATTTTAATCATTTTAGGCTTATAATTTTGTGTTTCGTCATGAAACTACACTATTATTTCAAAATGTATTATTTAAAAATGTGTGTGTGTGTGTGTGTCTCAGACCCCCCTCAAAATAACGTAAAATTGTGTTGTTTTTCACGTTATTTGGAGCATATTAGAGCACCCCCTCGCCCCCCTCGCCTACCTTGCCCATCCACGCACCCCCCTCATTTCTAAAACATATCGTCGTGAGAGGTGAAAGTAGACAATTCTGTTGAGCGCTCGCCCGAGTTGTCTGATTTCTTAGCTCTTACACGACGATATCTCCAGACTCTATATAAGATGAATATAGAGATTTTGACAAATAAAATAACTTCACTGGTCGCTTTTCTCTGTGTTAGTAAATTCTCGCTTTCTACTCGAGTTTACAATATATAGGGGTTTTCGAGGACACTAATAAAAAATTTATTAGACTTTCAAAATTTAAAATGATGAAACCCATTTGCCCGTTAAAAATTCGAATTAGACATAGAGACAGGGATGTAGAGACAGAGTCGGAGAGACAGAGACATAGAGGCAGAGACGAAGAGACAGAGACGTGGAGATAGACGCGTAGAGAGAAATGCATAGAGACAGAGTCGTAAAGACAGAGACGTAGAGACAGAGACGTAGAGTCAAGCGCGCAGAGACAAACATATAGATACCGAGTCGGAGAGACAGAGACATAGAGGTAGACTCAGAGAGACAGGGACGTGGAGACAGAGTCGTGGAGACAGAGACGTAGAGGCAGGGATGTCGATACAGAGACGTAGAGACAGAGACGTAAAGACAGATGCGTAGAAACAGAGACATAGAGACAGAGACATTGAGACAGAGTCGGCGAGACAGAGACGTAGGGACAGGGACCTAGATACGGAGACGTAGAGACAAAGACGTAGAGATAGGGATGTAGATACAGAGATGTATAGACAGAGTAGTGGAGACAGAGACGTGGAGGCAGAGACAGAGTCGGAGATACAGAGACAGAGACATAGAGACTTAGAAACGAAACGTAGAGACAGAATTGCAGAGACAGGGCTGCAGAGACAGTAGCGCAGAGCCAAAAACATAGAGACAGGCACGTAGAGACAGACACTTAAAAACGGAGACGTGGAGACAGAGGCGTGGGGACAGAGACGTAGAGGCAGGCGCGTGGAGACAGTGACGTGGCGACAGAAACGTGGAGACAGATGCGTAGAGACAGAGACATAGAGACAGAGACGTAGAGATAGAGTCAGGGATACAGAGACAGAGACATTGAGATAGAGTCGGAGAGCCAGAGACGTAGGGACAGGGACCTAAATACGGAGCGTAGAGACAAAGACGTAGAGATAGGGATGTCGATACAGAGATGTATAGATAGAGCAGTGGAGGCAGAGACGTGGAAGCAGAGACAAAGAGACAGAGACGTAGAGATAGGGATGTAGATACAGAGATGTATAGACAGAGCAGTGGAGACAGAGACGTGGAGGCAGAGACAAAGAGACAGAGACGTAGAGGTAGGTGCGTAGAGACATATACGTAGAGACAGATACGTAAAGACAGTGTCGGAGAGACAGAGATATAAAGACAGAGTCGGAGGTACAGAGACAGAGACGTAGAGCCAGACACGTGGTGACAGAGAGCTGGAGACAGAGACGTGGAGACAGAGACGTAA
Organism: Torymus aiolomorphi; assembly: GCA_036365515.1. Lineage (NCBI taxonomy): Eukaryota > Metazoa > Arthropoda > Insecta > Hymenoptera > Torymidae > Torymus > Torymus aiolomorphi. The sequence goes on along the minus strand of CM070875.1, from coordinate 167,152,241 downwards.
AGACAGAGTCGAAAAGGCAGAGACATAGAGACAGAGTCAGAGATATAGAGACCTAGACATAGAGACAGAGACGTGGAGGCCAGAGACGTAGAGACAGGGATGCAGATACAGAACCGTAGAGATAGGCTCGTGGAGACAGAGACTTGGAGACAGAGACGTGGAGACAGAAACTTAGAAACGAAACGTAGAGACAGAATCGCAGAGACAGGGCTGCAGAGACAGTAACGCAGAGACATAGAGACAGGCACGTACAGATAGACACTTAGACGGAGACGTGAAGACAGAGATTTAGAAACGAAACGTAGAGTCAGAGACGGAAAGACAGGGAAGTAGAGACAGAGCCGTAGATTTATATTTAGATTTAGATTTGTTCTTTATTTACACCATGAGGTAAAACCCCATCTGGTGCCAGGTGAAGGTACGGTACAGTAAATAAGGTATAAGAAAAAATACAAATTAGACAAAAAAATAGTTAAATAAAAATAATAAGAAAATAATAATAAAAATAATAAGAAAATAATAATAACGGCTAGAAAGTAGGTGAGCAAAAATAACTGTACAAAGGAAATAAATGCGTACAAAAAGCAGTGAAAATACAGTAGATGGTGTCGGGCAGCTTATTAATAGTAAAAACGACGGTAAAATAAAGAATAATAAATAAATAAAATGTAAATAAAAAGTATAACGCTTAAAAATAACGCTTCAAAATTACAATGGGGTAACAATAAAGGCGGGGAAAACGCAGTCGCTAGAGGCGAGCCTGAGGTACGGCGAGCGGAGGCTGCACGGAAACAGCAGGTGGGCTGGAAGCCCTTCGTTCCGAACGCGCACGTTCCAGTCGGCCACGTCGCGTTCGAACAGGGCGTCTCGCAGAGTACGCTTGAAACGCTGTAGGTTAGCTATGTCAAAACCGGTGAAGTGGATCGAGTTGAGGAGGTCCATCGCCTCGAGGGCGAACGAGTGCTTAAATGCCTCTGTTCTCCGTGGAGGTGGTTCAAATGGCAGGGGTGGGCGGCGATCCGAGCGGCGCAGAACGAGGTCTACGTTGAGCCTACACGTGAAACGACCCACGAGGTATGGTGGATAAGCATTGGCCACAACTTTGAAGGCCTGAAGCCCAATAAAGTATTGTCGTCTTCGGCGAGCGGAAAGCCAGCCAAGCGCAAGCCGGTGGGGCGTGACATGACCACGACGAGGAATATTGCCGACAACAAAACGTACGCAGACCTTTAGAGCTTTTTCGAGCTTTTCGGTACGGTCTTTGTCAAGGTGATTATAAACTGGAGCTGCGTAGTCGAGCTGCGGGAAAACAAGAGTTTCGGTGAGATATTTCCTAATGTCTCTCGATAGGGCATGGCGGAAAAAGCGCAAGGTGAAAAGCGATCCCTGCAAGTGACTTGTTTTGTGTGCAGCTGCCAGTCAAGGGTGTTGGTGAAAATTACACCTAGGCTACGTGCTTCTGTCGTATAAGGGAGCGCACAGCCGTCAATGATGACACGAGGCAGAGTGGCTAGATCAAGCTCCCGAGTTTAGGCTGCGCTACCAATAATGACGATCTTTGTTTTCGCAGAATTCAGGGTGAGGCCGTTAGTACGGGCCCAGTCTGCGACCGCTTGGGCATCTCGAGTGACACGTTCGTGTGCAAGATGGAAATCTGACGGAAAAAAGTGAAGGTAAAGCTGCGTGTCATCGGCAAAGATCATCATCTCGGAAAAACGGACCACTGCCGGGAGGTCATTGATGAAGATGGCAAAAAGAAGCGGACCAAGACCACTGCCTTGTGGTACTCCAGAAGACGCACGTAGCCAGTCGGAAATATTTCCGCCCGCGTCGACGACCGCTTGAAGTATGTCAGCGAGATATGTAAAAAACGACCGAAGGGCATGAGTAGTGAAGTTGAGCGTACGAAGTTTAGCGAGGAGGGCAGCGTGAGGAATAGAATCGAAAGCCTTTGAGAAATCGAATAAGATAAGGAACGTTACTTTGCACTGATCGATGGCGTGGTGAATTTCGTCAAAAACCCCTAACAGGGCCGTCTGGGGGCTGTGACCGGGGCGGAAACCAGCTTGACGAGGATAGAGCAATGAATTCGCCTCAAGGTAGCCCTGAAGGTTATGAACCAACCGTTCAAGGACCTTTGACAGTTCTGGAAGTTGAGCGATCGGCCGTGTATCAGAAAGCTGAGACATCGCTTTCGATTTCGCGAGCGGGCGAATTATTGCTCTTTTCCAGTTAGAGGGGAAGGTGGCTGTAGGTATGGAGGTGTTAAAGAGATTGGTGATATGCAAGAGGGAGTCAGGTAGAGCAAGCTTGAGCATCGGTATAGAGAAGGCGTCGTGTCCTGTTGCCTCAGAGGACGACTTCAGAAGAGCGTCGGCCACTTCACGATGAGAGAAAGGGCGGAGGCAGAAATGGCTATTGAGAGATGGATTGAGTGGATGGTTTGCTATGGAGTCGAAATCAGGTTCAGTAATAGGGGGGTGGTGGCTCACGGTGGAGGCGTAAAAGAGGTTAAGATCATTTGCGGAGAATTTAGTAAGAGGTGAAGGGAGGCTAGGGTTGGTAACATGGAGGCGCCGAAGCTCACGCCATTTAGCGTCGAGGGATGGGGCATCGTCCAGGCGAGAGGCAACGTATTGGTTTTTCGCAGTATCCAGGGCGTTAGAAACTTGCGCACGAAGTGAGCGAAAGCAGTCGAGGTGGGCGGCAGCGCCAGAGTTTCGCGCGCATCGATACACACGATCACGAGACCGCATCAGGGCCCTAATTTGGGGATGAACCCACGGTTTGCGACGCGATGACAGAACAAACTCACGCAGGGGTGCGATGACATCGAAAGCACTGACTAGCGCACGGCTTAACGCACGCTCGGCCAAATCAGCGCTGGTGGGGCACGGGCCAAGAACAAGCTCGGGTGAATTGGTGGTAGCAATGAAGAATCGTGATGAGGAGAAAGTGCACTGATCAGGAGGGGGCAGGTGGTGAAGAAGGGCGCGATGAAGCATAACAGGACTAACTCTCTTCAAATCACGGATCTTTACCAACTTAGCGACGGCTCGAGGAGCGGCGCAGGCGAGCGAAAGTTCGATAAAGTCATGCCCTGCGATAAAAGGGGCATCAGATTTAGAATATGCGAGCACGCGATCGTCGCTTTTTGTAATGAAGAGGTCAATCTAGGTATGAGAGTCTCGCCAGAGTTGGTGGTGGGTAGGGTCGGAGGGTACGAGAAGTAGTGAATTGGAACAGATGGAATCTTGATGATGAGTGGCATCAGGGGAGTGAGGGAGGGCCATATTTATGTTGAAGTCACCGGTTATAATGACAGATGAGGAATGAGGGAGATAATTAGCAAGGCAGTTGAAAAAATGACGGCGGCAAATAGGAGCCTGAGCTTATCGTTCATGATCTCACAAATTATAAATTCGGGGGTATTATCAAATACCGGGTCGGACGTAGCCAGGACCTCAACGCTGAAAGTGTTGCGTACATAGATGCCGATGCCACCACCGCCCATTCCCTCTCGATCAACATGAAAAAAATTAAAGCCGTAGAGGGCAAGGTGCGAGTCGTTCACAAGTGAGTTTAATTTGGTTTCGCTAATCGCAATGGCATCGCGGCGAGACTCTGCAACCTTGGCCTCGAGTAGCGCAAAATGAGACGGGAATAGGCCGTTCACATTAATGTGGCCAGCGACAAATGTTTCAGCGGGTAAAGAATGCGTTTCGCGGCGGCTGGGCCGTCATGATGACGGAGGGGCGAGCGCATCGACGTCAGCCTCACAAGTGATCGGGACTAACGGGCCATTCCTAGTCGGTCGCACGAAAACCGCTAGGTTCCTGACTACAGGCCGGAGGTGGCCGAGCTTCTTATGATTCGCAGTCGCGTATTTCAATAGCTTGTGTACTGGGTCAGGCCACAGCGCGTTAACTGAGAGCTTGGCAGTACCACCAGCTCCAAAGATAGCCTGACAGTCGAGATCCTTCAGGCCTGGTGTTTTACGAAGGATGTCGTCACGAGCGGCCGGACAGGCGAGCGTGAAAACAAATACACGAAGCACGGGTGGTGCAGGCGCGGCAGCGGTCGCTTGGTCAACAGGTTGGGCACGGGCTGGCGGATTCCAAGCGCGCCATCCGACAATAAGTGGCACGTGTTGTTGAAGCTTGAGGGCAGTAAGAAGAGCAGCAGCAAGCTGCAAGGGCTCAAGGCAAACGGGTGGGGGGACTCCCCGCACTACTATTTCACGCGGATCCTCAAGTGAACGATGAGATTGCAGCTCATGATTAGACACTGCATTGTGCGAAATGTTCGCGCCCATCTCGACTATGTCAGCATCAAGCCGGGCAGTCAGAGATGCCTGACTCTGCTCGACCTGGTTGACACGGGTGGCGAGGCCGCTGAGGGTGCGCGTGGCATCGGCCAGAACGCGTGAGTTCTCAACGAGCGCGGCGGCGTTAGCGGCATGCGCGCTTCTAAGGTCTGCGAGAGCAGCTGCATTCGAGTCATGCGAGCTTTTCAGCAAGTTATAGAAGACGAGCATATAAGGGGGCGCATCACTGAGAGCGGCTCTAATCGAACCATCTGGATCAAGAGCTAGATGAGAGGTGGATTGCGCGTTCCCTTGATCCATCTCCTCAATAGCTGCAGGTAGCGTCAGCAACACAGCAGCAGCGGGACTGGCACAGTGAGCCTTGAGCACAGGTGTGAAAGAGGGAGAGGGAGTCGAAGCACGCCTCTTGGAGGATGGTTTGTCTGCGGCCGGCGTGGTCGAAAGCGCTGACTCGAGGTCTGCATACGCAAATGTTAAGCACACCGGCAGTCGGTAGAGTAGGTCACGGGTAAGTGACCGAGTGTGCACGCGGCCGAGGGCTGCTACCACGAGAGGCGCCTAGTATGCCTACGATCTGCGCAAGTGAGCTGCGCACTGGATGCAAAAATAAACGCTGACTCACGCAAAAAGCCGGTTTTTTCCTAGAAAAAAGCAGACGAGTGGCAGCCGAAGCAGACGAGTCAGCTGATGAATGGTGACAGCTGGGCCACTACCTGCAGACGACGAGGCGGGCAGCAGGCTAAAAGCAGCAGACGGCAGACAGTTCACGGGGCAGGTGATAGAAGAGAATAGCTCGGTGTAGCTCAGCACGATGTAGTGGAGGGCGGTGCAGCGACGCAGCAGAGCAGCGAAGGTGATAGAAGAGGCTATGACAATGACAGGCCGCAGTGGAGAGCGCTGGGTGTGCCGTGGTCGAGCCGAGTGTCCCGATGGGTAGGCTGGCGACGACCGTTGAGGTTATGTCAGTAGAGCCTCCAGGAGAAAGGTCCCTGGCTCATAAAACAAGAGCGCAGAGCCTCGAGTTTTTAGGCAGGGAGCTTGAGAGCCGTCTGGGGCCCCCTTTCCTGCAAAAAGTTTGACTCCGAAGAGTACGAAGACGGCAGAGAGGTGCCACTAAAGCAAGAGCCGAAGCAGAAGGCGTCCATACTTACCAAGAGAGAGAGAGAGAGAGAGAGAGAGAGAGAGAGAGAGAGAGAGAGAGAGAGAGAGAGAGAGAGAGAGAGAGATAGAGAGAGAGAGAGAGAGAGGCGCGGAGAGACAGAGACATAGAGACGGAGACGTAGAGACAGAGTCGGGCATAGGCAAAATTATAAAGTTTCGAAAATTTTAAATTTTGAACACATCAAAATTATATGTGATAAAATGGAATAGTTGGTAAAATGGAGAATGGATAACATTTTCAGAAAGTTTTAAAAACAGGTAGCACTAAATTAAATCAGGTAATTGTAAATTTAATTTTAAAAAACTTATCAATAAGGTAAAAATGAAATTATATTAAATAATCGACTGTCTATGTCACCATAAAATTTTGAAAAACATCAATAAGGTAAAAATGAAATTATATTAAATGTTTTTCAAAATTTTATGGTGACATAGACAGTCGATTAGGGCTACTGGGGATCACTTACAAATAAAACACATCATTCTATTTACCTCCAAGGTGATGTGGAAAAAATAGAACACAATATATCTTCTTCAATATATTTGCAAATGCATTAACTTAAAAATTAAATAAGTTAATGTTGTGAGTTGAAAGCTTCTCTTAAGCATCAATTTACAAAAAACTTTCACCCCTGCCCCTGTGCAGTCCATCCTTAATTTTGTGGCTTCCCCTTAAAATAATAGTCCAATCCAATAAAATTAAAATTAATTCCAATACACGTGAAAGTATAACACATTATACTATGCAACCTCTCTTTAATTTAAAGCTCCTCCTTAAAATAAGATTTCGTTGAAGTCTATAACATTGCCATTATCGGTTATAACGATCAGCGAAAAATATATGTGTTTCACCATTAATGGCAATCTCTCGATACCAAACTCGTAAAAATAAGGGCCATTGATCTATATTTGTTAATTTGCAAAGTTAATATACTAGGAGGGTACCCCCCTACTTGCTGCGCTTATCTCTATGCATTTGTTTCTACACGTCTATCTCTACGTCTCTGTCTCTACGTCTCTGTCTCCACATCCCGGTCTCTACGTCTCTGTCCCTACGGTTCGTTTCTAAGTCACTGTCTCCACGTATCTGTCTCCAGGTCAGTATCTCCACGTCTCTGTCTCCACGTCTCGGTCTCTCCGGCTCTGCCTCTTTGTCTCGATCTCTCCGACTCTGTCTTTACGTCTCTGTCTCTATGCATTTGTCTCTACGCGTCTATCTCTACGTCTCTGTTTCTTCGTCTCTGCCTCTATGTCTTTGTCCCTTTGACTCGGTCTCTATGACTTCGTTTCTGCTGGTCTGACTCTACGTCTCTGTCTCTACATCCCTGTCACTACGTCTCTGTCTACAGGTCTATATCTCCACGTCTCTGTCTCCACGTCTCTGTCTCTCCGACTATGTCTTTATGTCCCTGTCTCTATCTCTGTCTCTCTGTCTCTGTCTCTGTCTCTTCGAATCTGTCTTTACGTCTCTGTCTCCACGTCTGTGTCCACATCTCTGTCTCCACGTCTCCGTCTCGATGTTTCTGTCTCCACATATCTGTCTCTATGTCACTGCCTCTACGTCACTGTCTCTACGTACCTGTCTCCATGTTCCTGTTTCTACGTTTCGCGCTCTAATCTATCTGTCTCTCTCGCTCGCTCGCGCTCTCTCTTTCTTTAACGTTATGACATTACCATTGTCGGTTACAGTGGAAGATATATGTGCTTTATTTTTACACTAATCTATTCCTCAAAAATATATTTGTAACTTATGAGACAAGTGTTTATGTAGAACTATTGGTGAAAGATACCCACTTTAAATAAAAATCCAACGATTCTGTTAAGGTACATTTAAGGTCAATTAGATAACTATTTTTTCGTTACAATAAAAAAATGAGAATATTCGAGCAAACACCAACCAATTGGTGCATTGGAGTTATTGTAGTTTTTCAAATATGCCCAAAACAAAATTGTAACAATTTACCAACATAGAGCACAGTGATCAGTGAAGTTATTATGTCTGAAATATATTTTAGAAATGAGGGGGGTCTGAATGGGTCTGACGGGGGGCACGAGGGGGGTCTGAGGGGGGTACGAGGGGGCGATGGGGGCGGAGGGGACAAGGGGGGCTCTGTCATACTCAAAATAACGTAAAAAAAAATCACAATTTTCCGTTATTTTGAGGGGGCTCTGAGGGGTGGGGGACGAGGAGGGTCTGCGTGACTCGAACAACGCTTAGAACTATATAATATAGAGATATATAGATATATATATATATATATATATATATATATATATATATATATATATATATATATATATATATATATATATATATATAAGCAAAGCGCTGGTTCTACCCGCCTACCCCAGTGTCACATACTTCCTTATATACCCGCACGGTTCGCGGCGGCTTCGGAACTACATTCTATATGTATACATATATAGAAGTCCCCAAAAGTTCCCCCATATAAGGGAAAAGGGAACGGAGCGCAATCTCGTTCCATATATTGCCCACATTCCATGCAATATATTGGCCAGTCTTCATTTTTTTTTTGCGCAGGTGTGAATAACGAATATTCGGCATCATCCGACTCGTTGTCGCAGTATTGGCATGTCGCATTCTTTCTATCTTGATACTCTAGCAAGTAAGTACTAAAACATCCATGTCCAGTGAGGGCTTGCGCCAGATGGTATTCAAGTTTATCATGTGCTCGTTCAACCCTGTATCAGACTCTGTATATCAGTTTGCGTGTCCACCTAACCCTTGTTTGATATATTCTAATCTAGTTGCCACTCCATGAGTAGAAGATCACTGGATCCCTTCTTAATTGCTTCCTGCTCAACTAGAGCCAAGTCTCTCTGTGCCAAATCATTTCCTGTTCTAGCCAGATGTTTGTCCTCTCATTAGCGAGGAGGTGTATAGGCGGAGTCGAAAATAGCAAGTTTGCTGCATATTTGGAGAACATCCTAAATCTACCGATTACTCGGAGGGCCATTTTCCGCTGCACTGGTCTCCAGATTGGCGTGCCGTATAGAGGGATGGACTGAACCACGTTCATCAGGAGGCTCCTTCGGTCCCACATCAACTGTGTGTGAGTGCGCGTGCGCGCGTGTGTTTCAGTGCTTCGGGCAGTGCTTCGGGCCAAATCATTTCAATATGACCGAAGTGCCCCGCTTTTGTTTCACGGTTTTTAAGTTTGTTGAATTGGCTGCTCTGCGCTCGCAGTATTCAAACGACGAAGGCGTTCGTTCGATTTTTTCCTCGTAGTTTATTCGGCGTAAACAAAACAATACGTTGAAGTGAACCACATGGTAAAAGAGTATTCGATAAAAAGAAATAAAGCACCTTTATTTTGCATAGGTATTTTTCCAATAGAATTGTATTATTTAAGACTTTACATAATAAATAAAAATTATGTTATTATTTAAGTCAATAGATGAAATAAATAATAACTTAATTATTTAATACATGTATTTTTATTGAACTATATTATTTAATCTATTAAAATTAAATTTAGTACGTGAAAATCAACTTGAAAGAACTGAGCACTTACAATTAGACAGGCCGTTGATTACTAGAGGACTCGAAAACATTATAAAAATATTATACTACCGGTGTGAAAGACCAAAAATTATTCAATTAATAAAATTAGGATACTTAAATACGTAAAAGGAATGAGATACTCGTATAGGAGAGAATCTCCAAGTAATGACTTATAGTTATTTAATAGAAAATACAAAATATAACTCAAAACAAGAAAGGAAAGTAAATAACTTAAAAGCAATTGCTTAAGTAAGTAATAAACTTATATCTCCAATTTTCTTTGATTCTTCACCAAACTATAATATACGTAATTTATTACGTAATTTATTACGAAGCCATCTCTAACATACCTTCTACTGAACATGTTCTATGAACATGAGTCGCCCGGCTGTTAAGGTTTGAGATTATTTTATTATGAAATCGCTGTCTTTCGTACGCTCGCGCGTCAATGCCATCTAAGCCCAAGAGAGAAAGCGACAGAATAATGAAAAACCTGAAGCCCAAATACCCGGGGGATGCAAGTTCCCAGTAGAAGAGGTAGATGCGCGGTCGGCAGCAGTCGGCGAGTTCCTTAACAAATAAATATTCTCGTAAGAACACCTCGGAGGACGCAAGTTGACTGAAGACAACTTGCCATTAAAATAAAATCTTAAAGCGAAGTACCCGGAGGATACAAGTTTCCCATAGTAGAGGTAAACGAGCTCGTAAGACAGAAAGTAGCTTGATAATAAAAAAATCGAAAACACATATGCCCAAGGGACGCCAGTTCCCAGAAGTAGAGGTAGATGCACGCGTAAGACAGAAAACGAGTTGATAATAGAAAAAATCTAAAAGTCAATACTCGGGGATCGCGTTCTTCCCGTAGATGACGTAGACGCTCGCGTAAGGCAAAAAGCCAGTTGATAATAGAAAGAATCTAAAACCTAAATACCCGGAGGACGACAGTTCTCAGCAGAAGAGGTAAATGCGCGCGTAAAACAGAAAACAAGTTGATAATAGAAGAAATCCAAAACTCAATACTCGGAGGTCGCCAGTTCCCTGCATAAGAGCTAGATGCGCGCGTAAGACATGAAGCAAGTTGATAAAAGAAAAAATCTAAAACCCTCATACCTCGGGCGTCGCGTTTTTCCCGTAGATGACGTAGACGCTCGCGTAAGGCAGAAAGCCAGTTGATAATAGAAAGAATCTAAAACCCAAATACCCGGGGAACGACAGTTCCCAGCAAAGGAGGTAGATACGCGCGTAAGATAGAGAGCGAATTGATAATAGAAAAAATCTAAAACCCAAATATCCCGGGACGTGGGTTCCTCGTAGAAGGGGGTGCCGCATGAGCATTCGATAGAAAGCAACGTGATCATAAGATAATCAGAAACCTTAATATCCGGGGGACGTCAGTTTCTCGTCGAAGAGATATATTGGCGCGTGTAAGACAGAAAACGGCTTATCAAATTGCTTTCTGCCTTACGCGCGTGTCTACCTCATCTACGGGAAGAACACGTCCCCGGGGTATTTTGTTTTATAATTTTTCTATTATCAATTCGCTTTTTGTCTTTCGGGCGCATCTACCTCTTCTGCTGGAAACTGTCGACCCCGGGGTATTTGCGTTTTAGGTTTTTTCTATTATTAACTCGCTTTCTGTCTTACGCGCGCATCTAGATCTTATGCAGGAAACTGGCGTCCTCTGAGTAATTAGGTTTTATATTCTGTCTATTATCAACAGGCTTTCTGTCTTACGCGCGCGTTTACCACAGCTACGGGAAGAATACAGCCTCCGGTATTTGGGTTTTAGGTTTTTTTCTATTATTAACTCGCTTCCCCGAGACTGGCGTTCCCCGAGGAATTTTAGTTTTAGATTTTTTCTATTATCAATTCGCTCTCTGTCTTACGCGCGCATCTACCTCTTCTGCTGGGAACTGTCGTCCCCGGGGAATTTAGGTTTTAGATTCTTTCCATTATCAAGTTGCTTTCTGCCTTACGTGCGCGTCTACAGCTCAGCTGCGGGAAGAACGCGTCCTCCGAGTATTTAGTTTTTGATTTTTTCTATTATCAAAATGTTTTCTGTTTTGCGCGCTCATCTACCTGTTCTGCTAGGAACTGCCGTCCCCTAGGTATTTGTATTTTAGATTCTTTCTACTATCAACTTGCTTTCTGACTTACGAGCGCCAATATATCTCTTCTACTAGGAACTCACGTCCCCGGGGTATTTGGGTTTTAGGTTTTTTTCTATTATTAACTCGCTTTCTGTCTCACGCGTGCATCTAGATCTTATGCAGGGAACTGACGACCCTGAGTATTGAGTTTTGGATTTTTCTATTATCAACGTCTTTTCTGTTTTACGCGCGCATTTACCTCTTCTGCTGGGAACTGTCGTCCCCCGGGTATTTAGGTTTTAGATTTGTTTTATTATCAACTTGGTTTTTGCCTTACGCGAGCGTCTACATCATCTACGGGAAGAACACGCCCCCGGGGAATTTTAGTTTTAGATTTTTTCTATTATCAACTCGCTTCCTGTCTTATGCGCGTATCTACCTCTTCTTCTGGAAACTGGCGTCCCCCGGGTATTAAGGTTTTAGTTTCTTTCTATTATCAACTGGCTTTCTGTCTTTCAGTTTTAGATTTTTTCGATTATCAACTTGTTCGCATATTTCGGTTTAGAATAAATGGTATCAATAGTTTTATACACTGAGAAAAAATATAGTATATTTTTATGTTAAATCACTATAAAATATAGTGGTATTTAGCCACAACTATTTTTTATAGTAAATACAAACGTCAAAATTCTGATGAAGACAGATATAAATGTGGTATTGGGTTCTATATTATATAGTAAAATTTGAAATATCAAAGAAAATGGAAAAGAATTTTTAGTTAACTAAAAATTTAGTTAAATGTACTCAGTTACTATATCTTGATAGGCGTCTGAATTATATGATATATTTATTATTAACATATTACATTTTACAAAAAAATATATTGTGAAAGTAATGCGTCTCTGTTTTACTATGCAATATAGTTAAGAGTACTTAAAAATTGCTTCCTATATATTGCCCCGCCTATTTGGGTTTCGAAATTATTTGATTGATAATTTTATCTGTAGCCTATCTGCTAGCCTTCACTTTTCTGCGTGTAATTTGATTTGCCCGCCTATGTGTCACGACAGAGTTTTTATTCCCCGAAATTCATTAGCACAACAAAGAATCTCGCGGGGAAGCGAGTTCCATATAGAAAAATGGAGACACGCACACAGGCTTCCGATGATATTATCAATAAAATAATTTGTAAGCCCGGATAGTCCGGCGAAGCTAGTTCTGAGCAGAAAAAGGTAGGTACGGAGACAGGCTACAAATAAAATTTCAATCAAATAATTTCGAAACCCAAGTACAGAAAGTTTTGAAACGGTTGCACGCCGACGGGTTACCTATGGCATTTAGGATAAAATATTTTCTAAACTCCAAATAGTCGGGAAAGCGTATACCAGGCAGATAACTGAAGGCAAATAGACGCTTGTCTTCGTACGTTCCATATATAGAAGAGCCTTCTCTACGCACGTTCCATATATAGCACGTCTGGTTGGACGTTTTTGCATAAACCTCCCGTCCCCCTGGTATTTTGATTTAAAAATATGTTAAATAATAGATCTATATACTGTCACACGTACACGTATAACTCCCTTTTTCTGCATGGACCTCGCGTCCCTTGAGTATTTTGGTTTAAGACTTTTGTAAAGAATCCACTCGCTTACTGTCGCAAGTTCAGCGTAACTCCCTTTTTCTGCGTGGAACTCGCGTCCCTCGGCTTTTTTTGTTTAAGACTTTTTGAAAAAATCGACTCGGTTACTGTTGCATGTCTACGTAACTCCCTTTTATTTGCATGGAGCTTAAGTTTCCCTGCGTATTTGAATTTAAGACTTTTGCTTCCTCATAGAGGAAGCTTTGTGATGGTAAAAAAAAAGTTTATGAGATAATGTGTTAGAAATGTTATTTAACAAATTTGGAATCGAAATACACTATTTTTAGAAAATGTCCGTATGGATGTGTGTGTGAGTGTGTGTGTGTGTGTGTGTGTGTGTGTGTGTGTGTGTGTGTGTGTGTGTGTATGTGTGTGTGTGTGTGTGTGTGTGTGTGTGTGTGTGTCCGTATACGCTGATATCTCATGATCTACTCGACCGATTTTAACGGGAGAGTGATCATTTTTTTAGATTTTGCTTCCACAATTGGAGTTAACATTCTATTTTTGTAAAATTTAATTTTTTTTTTATAACCATTTTTTAATTTTCAAAATTTTTTTTTTCGATTTTTTTAATATTTAGAACAAATATTGTTTATATATCATGAATTCTCTGTATGTAGGATAAAATTATCTACAATTAAAAAAAAAAAAGTCGGTAGCTATATTTCGTCATAAGTTATTGATGAAAACGTAATTTTTTGTAAATAGGTTATATTTCGAAATTAAAAAAAGATATTATCATGAATATTTTTTTGGTTATAAAGGATATTAAGTACTATAACTTACCAAATTTTTAGGTTTTTTTATTCATTATTTTTTGAGAAAAAAAATAATTTATAAAAAAAAGTGATTTTTTTTGTCGTTTAATAACTATAGTAAAATTGGCTTAATCACTTTGAAATTCTTTGTAGGGGTAGATTTTGTATACCAATCGAGTGAGTTATTTGGGCAAGAGGATTGATCCATAAATTTCGAAGATATTTGAGGTTAAAATTTTTTTCAATTTTTTTTTCAATCGTAATTTCTCGAGAACGGCTCTATGTATCTAAATGGGGTGGGTGGTATTCGAAAGAGAATTAAATTACCTATATTTTCTAAAAAAAATTAATTCTCTAGCTATCACGGTTCTTTTGTTATTAACAAAAACGTAAAAATTGAAAAATGAAAAAAAATGAGTTTTATATGTTTAACTATTACAAGAGTAAAATTGTCTTATTCTCTTCAAAATTCATTGTAGAGGTATATTGTTGATAGTTCTCGGATGAGTTCTTTTGGCAAAGTGATTGGTTCATAAATGTCAGAGATATTTGAGGTTAAAATTTTTCTAGACATTTTTTTAATCTATTTCTTGAGGATGGCTCTGTGTATCTGAATGGGATGGGTAGCATTTGAAAGAGAATTAAAATATTTATATTTTCTAAAAAGAAAAATTTTTTAGTTATCGCGGTTTTTTATTATTAACAAAAATGTAAAACTTGAAAAATTGAAAAATGAAAACAAAAATCTGTCTTTATCAAATTTTTTAAAATACATCCCCTCACATTATAACAGCCTTTCCACATAACGCATTCAATATAACACGTTCAATGTTCAACGTAACACGAAAATAAATTTTTTGTCCGACATCTACCAATTTCATACTCAGTGGTAGTGGTGCAGAATGGGTACATTTCTACCACTGAATATGAATTGGCCATGAAAAAATTACAAGTTAATATTTTCCATAAAATTTTTCCAATTTTTTTCGTGAAAAATTTATTTTTCGAATTTTAATTTTATATGAAAATGTATAATTTCATCTATCTCTTACGAGATGAAAATTACGTAAAAAGTTGTGCATTAATGTGGAATGATCGTTTGACAAAATTTTCTAACTTTAAAGTAATTTTGACAATAACTTTATCGTCATTGATAGTCATAATTTACAATACATAAATATAAAAATTACCGACATTGCTTACATGACGGTCATTTTTACAAAAATTTGACAATAACTAATAGATATAATTTACAATCCATGAATACAAAAATGACAGTCATTGAGATTTGGTGATTGGTCAAAAATGATCATGGTGATTGGTCAGAATCTATATAATCTATAAAAATTTGAATAAATTATGTTGGAGTTTTGTTATTTCTGTCTTTCTGAAGTATTAAATTTTAAATATTGGAATTAAAAACTAATTAAAGGAATCAGTATATTAAGTTTGAGGAGGCTACGTGCCAATGAATTGGCAGCGGTTTTTTTTAAGTAATCGACTTGTCCGCGGCCTCTCCGCGTCTGCGTAAGTGTTTATATTCAAAACGAAACATGTTAATGATAAAAGAGAAATACTATATTACATACATAGGCCAGTAAAATAAGAAATGTCTCAGATCATATGTAATTTTCGGCCGAGGCGAAGTCGAGGTTGACAGAGATGTCATCTGAGGCTCACCTTTCTACTGGCTAAGGTGTGTAAAGTAAATTACCCTATATCGGGACAGCTCTTAAGGTTCAAAATATGTAACTTCAATTTTCTTCACTAAATATTCTCAATATAGGCAAAGTTATAATTGCTTCCTCCTAGAGGAAGTTTTGTAATAGTAATTATTTTTGAATTGTTGTAAAAACATATTATAATTGCGTTTCGAGGTGTTAGGAAGCAAAGTACATGGTTTTTGAAAAATGTCTGTATGGATGTATGTGTGTGTGTGTGTGTGTGTGTGTGTGTGTGTGTGTATACGCCTAGATCTCAGCTTCTACTCGGTCGATTTTGACCGGACAGGTCTCATTTTTTTTTTTTGTATGATGGCGGGTCCAAAATCCGTTTTTTGATTGGGCCGATGCGTTTTTGTTTTTTTCAAATTTTCGATTTTTTCAAAATTTTTTTTTTTTTTTTTAATGTATGATCGATTTATTTGAATCTGATGGATATCATTCGAAAGATAATTAAAATACCTATATTTTCTAAAAAAAAATTTTTCTAGCTATCACAGTTCTTTTGTTATTAACAAAAACGTGTTTCTTTTTAAAAGCTTATAACTCCTAAATCTTAACAGATGAATTTAATTATAATTATGACGTAAATTTGTTCAAAAATTATAAATTTTGTTATTAAAAATTAATGAAAGGAATCAACAAATTATGTTTGAGGAAGCTACGGGCCAATGGATCGGCAGCGGTTTTTTAAACTTTAATTGGCGTAATTTACTTATATTTTGTACAAAAAACAGAACGATATCATCAATAAGTTAAGAAATACAATGTATTAAGAAAATAGACAATTTCAAAACCTTTCATAAAATACATCCGACAAATCTCCAAACTCAGCGAGGAAAAAATTATTTTCGATTTTTCCATATTTTTATTTTTTAATGACTTAATATTATCCAATTATATAATTGAACTTACACAACTTCAAAATAAACTGCAGGAAAAGGGCATGTTTCATGTACGAATTGAAACCGTTGCTAACTGAGTTAGCAGAATGCTTTCTCAAAGAGTATCTTCAATCTTTGTATGAAATTTTTGTATTGCACATTTAAGTTAAAAATCACCGTTACAAAGCTTTCTCTTTGAGAAAGCAAAAATTATTTACAGAACTTTAAAGTGCCGATATTTTTCAGTTTAAATTCCATAATTGTGAGTATGGTATAATTTCTCTATATAAAAAGCGAACAGGTTCGAGACGAGTTATGCACAAGGTGCATAACCTATAAACGCCCGAAAAAAAACCTATTTATGTTATTTAATAAAATACGTTTTTCACTAATAAACTTACCTGGCTATCCTACTTTTTTTGCGACTGAGTCTGCGACCACTCTGTCTGTAGCACCAGTGGCGGATTAAGAAATTTGCCGCTCTACGCCGTCTCTGTTACTGCCGCCCCTTTAAGGGCAGTGATTTTACACAAAAATAAAAATTACATTGAAATAAATTCAACACAGATTTAACTACAAAATTTTAATTACATTGTTATTTCTACATTTACAAATAATAAATTCAAAATAATTTTTTTCTTGCTTTTTGTTCGGCAAACTTATGAATAATACTATCACAATCTAAGGAAAGCGTCATTTCCCATTCAATGCAGAGGAGAGACAAATCATTAAGTCTTTCTTGCAATTGACTTGATCTTAAATAATTTTTTACTCTTTTTAGAGTTGAAAATGATCGCTCACCTGAGCAATTTGTCACTATTAAACATAAAAATATTGTCAAAGCTATATTGATATTCGGGTATAATTCTAAAAAACCTTCTTGAATAATCATATAATTCAACTCCTTACCTGAAATTTCTTTTATGTTCAGTGAGATTAAATGACAAGATAAGCGTTGACATTCTAAATTTAAACTTTGTTCATCTAAATCATTATGATATTTTGATGCAAGATTTTTCACATTCTTTCTGATTTCTTCCGAATCTATATCATATAATCTCATCAAAAAGCCGAAATCTGTACTCAAAGTATCGTATACTTTAGAACGTCTTTCTAATTCTAATATAAGCGTATCTAATACTTTATAAAAGAACTCAATACGAAGATTATCACACGCTGATCGAGAAAATTCTGCATCTTCAGTATTTGCTTCATCGAAAAATCTCTGACGCTTTCGTTGCCTTTTATTATTTTTTTCATATTCATCACTTCCAAAAACTTCAATACTTTTCGCCTCATATAAACTAAAATTATGACGCATATTACTCAAATACATAATGAGAGATCCATATAATTCAGGTACATCTTTTAATTCAGTTTTTGTTGATTGCAATATTTTGCTAACTGAGTCAAAACGATCCATTATATCGTGCCAAACAAGAGCTGCGAAACAACTTTCTAGCTTATTCAGATTATTGTAAATACCTCTGGCTTCAGCTCTGGTCGTAGGTTTTTCATTTGGATTCTCATCAATTTTCGAAAGAACAGATAAAATTGGACCATATGATAAACATAAACTTTTGCATGCTTCAAAACGTGCAGACCACCGCGTTATAGATAAACTTTTTAAACTTTTTTGTTTTTCTATAGAAGTTTTTAAAAGTTTCCATCTATAGGTAGATGCAGAAAAAAAATTATATAATTCCTGCAAAACGAGAAAAAAATGAACAGCTACTGGACTGGATTCAGCGCCCCATTTTCCAACTAAATTAAGGGAGTGGGCAGCACATGGTATCCATGCTGCGAGAGGATTAATTTTTAGAATATTAGCTTGCATTCCTGAATATATTCCCGACATATTACTGGCATTGTCGTAACATTGACCACGGCAATGTGCAATGTCTATATCGTACGTATTAAGCAATTCCAATATTGAATCGGCCAGGCCTATACCAGTGTGTCGATAATTCGGAATAAATTGAAGAAACCTCTCAACAGGAACACCATTTTCTTGTACATATCTCACGATAAAGGTCAATTGATCTACGTGAGAAATGTCTGGCGTTGAGTCCACGCTAATACAAAAATATTTTGACAATTTTATTTCACATAAAATCTTATCTAATACAGCCTTAGCCATAACTCTAATAAATTCTTCACAAACCGTTGAAGAAATATAAGAAACGCTACCTCTCCCTCGATTCGCATGCTTTTGAATGTGATCATGAAGAAAAGGATCATACTCGGCTATCATCTCTAAAGACATGCAATAATTTCCATTATGTACGGAGCCAAAAATTTCATCGTGACCTCTAAAAGCCAATCCTCGTGATGACAATGTTTTAATTACTGTTACTAAACGCAGTAAGAGTTTTTTCCAATAACTAATTTCTGATTGGATTTTATTAGTCAATTCATTTTCTAAAGTTTTCTTGGATCTATTTTTGTATGTTAAACAATTTATTTTGTGCGCTAGTGAATTTTCATGAGATTCAAGAACTTTATGTAAATTGCTCCAATCATTATAACCCTTTTTACTGTTAAATTCTAATGACGGATTTCCAAATAATTTGCAAGGCCCGCAAAAAACACCTTTTTGGCTAATAGAATAAATAAGCCAATAACGATGTTGCGTTGAGCCATTAATAAAATTACGAAAAGAGATTTCACCATGCCTCGCTTACGACCGGAAATCATACGTTTTGAAGTGGAAAAATCGGCATCTATATTCTGATTGAAACCACGCTTTAAGATTTCCAATTGGATGCGACTATCAAGTTCCCACTCAGCTGGATCATCAGAAACTTGTATCAATAATCTATTGAATTGTTCAGAAAAGTCATTTTCTTTTGCTGAATTTTGATCTCCACTTGATTTATGAACTGGAGTGCATAATTGATATTCTTCAGTGGGATCAAATGTAGTCGCAGAGTTACATTTTAATTCGTCTAAATAGTGCGGAAAAAACAATATGATATAAAACTATAAAATAATAATTTATGATAAAACACATTGAATATAATTATTACCATTTATTATTTTTGTTTCAATTATTTGATTGATGTTGTCAGTTTTATCATCCATTTGATTATCTATGTTGTTATAAAATAATTTTCTAAATTATTTATGATCGTCAAAAATATTTTGTTTAATTTCATATAACTTTTTTATTTTTCACTAATAAATATTAGTTATATTTTTATATAACAAGATTTTAGTAACTTAACATATTCACGACTCTGACAAAAATTAATTATCTTTGGAAATTGTTTTATTTGGTTCAAATACATTTAAAAACATTTTTTTAAACTTGAAAAAACATAAATTTCCTTTTTATTTATACAAAATTTTTACAAGTAAGAAATGATTTGCAATTATTATTAATTTATAAAAGTAACGAGCATTATAAAACCAATAAAACTAAAGTTTAAAAAATAGTACGAGTCAGATATGATTATAGCAATGAAGGTGTTAAATAATGTTTACGAGGTAAAAAGTAAAACTTTATTAGTATTCGATAAATTCTTGATGTTTATAATGATGAATTTATGGTAGTTCTCGAGTAAACTATACTCTGGGGAATTCGTCTGTATTATAATTGAGTTATTTTTTACCGGTGGTTACAATTTTGGGGATCTCAGCGGAGCCGTTTCCGAAATATAAATTCTCAAAGTCCGGACTTTTAATACGTAGGTTATGGGAAGAGATTTTCATCGATTAAAGAAAGAATTTCTGTGGAAACTCTTTAAAAAACAAATATATGATTAAGAGAGATAATTAGAATATTGTAGTGAAAAATCAGACAGACTAGCGGGACAGTTTTCGGGTTATTGTAATTCTAAATAGCATTCTTTTAGTTGTTACACGACCGTACGCTGCGAGTGCGAGAGAAAGGGCAAGCGTAAGCGACGGAGACAGTGCGGGAATGCGGAGTTATGTTAAGTTATACCGTCCGTTCAAAAAGTTCTTGTCTCGCCCAGCGCAAACAAAACACGCGTGGCAGTCAAGAGAGAGTCGATACTTTTACTTCCGATTGCCAGTCGAGAACTACCTTAAATTTATTATTTTGTATAATACAGGGACATACTTGTATGTATTTTACAACTTAAATGTATATCAAATTTGAGAATCGTAAAAAATATGAAATTTCATCAAAATAGAACTTAAAATATACACAAAATTTTTTATGTAAAGAAAATAATAGATTTTTGAGTTTGTTAAGAATTATTACCAATTGTTGATTCTACTTCGTTCACAATATTTCCCTCGATATTTCCTTCATCTAATAAATGTCGTTGATATGTACAAGTATTATTTCTCGATTCTACATTTTTTTCAGCACCGATTTTGAAGTAATGACTCAATTTCTTAGTCTGCGAAATCACCTTTTCATCGTTTTTTTCTTTTAATTTTGCAATACTTTTATATTGTGCGCCGATTAACCTTTCACGGCGATAAGACATTGTTACTCAAAATTTATAACTACATAAGATCTTAAGTCCTCCCCTAGGGGCTGTAGGACCTTGTCGAGTGCCATGTGGGCGACCTACCTTGGTGGGAAACTCGGATGGCCTGGTGGGGAGGCTCAGTCAGCGCGCGAGGGCAAGGGCGAGGTGGAGTTGCATGTATGTGGCGCCCTATAAACGGGTAGTCCTAGTGTGTGGGGGGCCCCCTATAAACGAGAGGCCTGTCGTGAATGTGGCAACCCATAACAGGGTTCGTCCTAGTGAATGTAGGGCAGGTAAGTCCCGGCTCCCCCCTGGCCCGGGCCGGATAGCGCTGATGACCAACAAGCAGCCCCCCATCCAAGGTGGTGGTCTGGATGAGTATAGACACCCCCTGATCTGAAGGTGTTAGGCGACCCATGCCGATAGAGATTCGTGGCCCTCGGGGTATTGGAGGGTCTCTAACGGAGCCTCAGAGGCACCTGGCGCAACCTCTGAGTATTTTAGTCGCCTTACCAGCGCATGCTGGTAACCTCTGCGGCGGCGGACCTTTAGTTCCCTAGCTACTCGTGGGACTCAAATGGATAAGTTCTTTAAAAAAAACAATCAAAGGGAGGCGACTGGCAAGATGGAGGAAGAGGGGAGCCAATCCCCAACGCCCCGCACACCAGCAGCCCCCACGCTAGAAACAACACCGGTGACTCCTGAGGTAGTCACCCCGTCTACTTCGGTAGGCGGAGGAGAACTCGCCCAGGACGAACCGGAGTCCAAGGGGGAGGGATTAGTGGTCTACGGGCCACACCTACCCTCAAGAAAATGCGGCGCATACCGCAAGAAACTGGCTAAACTGAGGAGGGAGGCAGAGGGCAACCTCAGACCCCCCCTACAGCAAGGTCAGACGAATACAGCCCAGTTCCGGGGGGATCCGAAGAGGAAAAAGGGGGAGAAGGATACCCCGCCCTGGGCCCACCGGGATGATAAGAGACGACGGAGGGAGGGCTGCGGGCCCTCTGGAAGCTGGAGCTCCAAAGGCCCAGTCCATGGGGAGGAACGCACACCTCCCAAGGGAGGCGGTCGGAAGGCGGCGGAGAGCAAGAACTCATCGGGGGCGCCTCAAAAAGGTGCTATCGGTGGGGTCGGGCTTACCGCCGCCCAGAGGCCGAACCCCCTGACCGTGATAGTAACGGCGGAATAATACCCTGGAAGTACACTACTGTCCCAGGATGACTTCAACAGCTTTAGGGTCGGTTTCAGAGAACTGGCTAAGAAGACGCCCCCAGAACAGATGCCCAGAATAGAAACATCGTTCGGGAAAGGGGGCGTCTTCGTATTTGTGGCTTCCGACCAAAGGTCAAAGGAGTGGCTACTAAATAAGGTGGCCACACTTGAGTTCGGGGGCCAGAAACTCAGGGTGGGAGGGGTAGAGCTCATCCAGAAGTTGCACAAGGCTACGGTCTGGCTTCCGGGTCGTCCTGAGGAGCCGGCCGAGGTCATGAGTCGACTGGGGGCCTACAACCCCACCCTGAATATGAGCGGATGGCGCTCGATAAAGGCGTCACCGCTCAACAAAGACTCGGGAAGGCAGGACACCGGAGGAAAATATGTTCTGGTGTTCCAGCTGCCCGAATCTCAGGTCAGGGCCTTAGAGGCCATTGACAACAGGCCCTGGATGGAGCTAGGCAGGGTCACTTTTAAGGTGTCCCGCCAGGCCCTGGAAAGGGAAGAGGTTGAGGCGATGGCGGTGGATAAGGTATAATGGCCCCACCGTCAATAACGCAAATTAACTTGCACCACAGCAAGGGAGCCACTGCTATATTGCAGAAAGGCTTGGCTGCGGTGCACACAGGCCTATCACTGGTCCAAGAACCATGGACAGTGAACGGCACAATCAGGGGTTTGGGAGGGTTGTTATGTTTCAGGGACGCAGCATCGACCAGACCCAGAGCATGCATAGTAGCAAAAGGGATCAATGTCGTGCCCCAATGGGAACTATGTACTGGAGACCTGATGGTGGTTACGACAGAGATGGATGGTGTCGGGAGAGTGGCCATAGCGTCGACATACTTCCCCAACGTTGGGGGGCAGGATACGAATGTGCCTCCAATGGAAGTGATGCGACTAGTTGACCACTGCAAGGCGCTTAGGATGCCCCTACTGATATGTTGTGATGTGAATGCACACCATCAGCTATGGGGCAGTACTGACACCAATCGGCGTGGACAGCGCTTGATGGAATATCTGGTGACTACGGAACTAGACATCCTGAATGTTGGCAACACGCCGACCTTCCGTAATGCTGTAAGGGAGGAGGTGTTGGATGTAACTCTATGCACCAATAACCTTACAGACAGGATTGCCAATTGGAGGGTGTCGGACAAACCATCACTATCAGACCACGAACAGATCAGGTTCGATCTAGTGGCGGGTACGCCCGAGAGACCCCAATGGAAAAGAAATCCCAGAGACACGGACTGGGTCAACTATTCAGCAGATCTCGACGAAGCCCTTAGGGATTTCCCTAAAGTAATTGACGACGTACCCACGTTAGAGGCGGCCGCCAATATGCTGAAGGAGGAGATACTGAATGCCTACCACAACAACTGCCAACTTACGAAACTCAGACCTAGAGGCCAAGTTAGATGGTGGAACAAAGGCCTGGCTGCCCTCAGGGAGAGGACGAGAACCCCCCTTAGGAAAGCCAGGAAACGTAACGACCCTCTCTGCTGGCAGGAATATAACCGGGAGAGAGATCGATACAGAGAAGAAATTAGGAAGGCCCAGCAGATGAAGTGGGCCTAATTTTGTGAGGAAGTTGAAGGAGGGGCCGAGGCTGCCAGGCTGAACAAAATGCTGTCAAGCAATCCAGAGGCTGTCCTTGGCTCTCTAAAGCTCCCGAACGGCAGTTTCTCCACATCAGATGAGGAGACTCTGAAATGCCTGATAAAGGCACACTTTCCCAGTTTTACTGAGAGCAATAAGGAAGAGCTGATCCAGAAGGAGGAGAATGAGGCGAGCAGGAGGCGGCTCAGGGCGCCGATATGGCGCCAGAACCGCAAACTGGCAAACCAGATAGTGACCCCGGAGAGGATCAAATGGGCCATAAATTCCTTTAAACCATACAAATCACCTGGACCGGACGGGATATACCCTGTGCACCTGAAGAAGGCGGAGCATGTCCTAGTTGGGCCCCTGATTAAGGTGATCAAGGCGAGCCTCATGCTTGGACACGTGCCCGCCGCTTGGCAAGGAGCGAGGGTGGTGTTCATACCGAAACCAGGAAAAAGCGGATATACCTCTTCGAAGGATTTCCGCCCTATAAGCTTGACTTCCTTCTTGCTTAAAACCTCTGAAACACTCATCGATAGATATATCAGAGATGTGACGTTAAGAGGCAAGATCTTGCATACGAGTCAACACGCATACAGGGCAGGGATGTCCACGGAGACAGCCTTGCAAAGGGTGATACAGCTAATTCAGCCCCAGTTGGAGAATGGAGGCTTTGCTGTCGGCACCTTCATGGACATAGAAGGGGCGTTCAATCATACCTCAAGAGGCGTCATTAGGGATGCCCTGATGAGGTTTGGAGTGCCTACAATGCTAGTAGACTGGACGAGCCATATGCTCGGAAACAGGCCACTAAAAGTGACCAAAGGCAACACTACAATAAGGGGCGATGTCTCCTCTGGCTGCCCGTAAGGGGGAGTTATGTCGCCCCTGCTATGGTGCCTGGTAGTGGACAATCTGTTAATAAACCTTAGTGAGCAGGGATGTCAGGTTGTGGGTTACGCCGATGACATATTGATCATAAGGCGCGGACCCTTCCTACAGACCGTCATAGAACTCACGCAGGGGGACTTACGGATTGTAGAAGCCTGGTGTAGGAGCACGAACCTTGGGGTCAACCCAGACAAAACAGAGGTCGTGGTGTTCACCAGGAAATATAAATGGGATAGGACCTGTCAACTGACGCTCAATGGGAAGGCACTCAAGCTATCCAAAGAGGACAAATATCTAGGAGTCACCATGGATAGCAAGCTGACATGGGGAAGACACCTAGAGGTAAAGTGCCGGAAATTCATCGCGGCCCTATGGCAACTGCGAAGGGCCATGGGCAGGAACTGGAAATTAAAATCAGTAGCGATGAAGTGGGTGTATGATGCAATTCTAAAGCCCCGACTTACCTATGCGGCGATGGTTTGGTGGGATAGAAGGCATCTGAAAACAGCAGAAGGTCAGCTGGGAAGGTTGATAGGCTTGGTACTACGGCGCATCACTGGAGCGGGCAGGTCTACGCCAACAGCTGCTCTAGGGGCTGCGCTATGTATGGAGCCTCTCCACCTGACCATTGCTGCTGCTGCTGCAAGAGGAATGCTCCGGGTCAGCAAGGACGCTGGGGAGAACCTCCAGGGCAAGATACCAGAGGTCCTGAATTCCGGAGGCGTCTTCAAGATGCCCCGCGATAAGATGACCAAGGCATTTATGTTCGACAGAAAATACCGGATCAGCCTGGCGGAGAGTTCTGATTGGGCAATGGGCCGGGAGAAGCTACCAGCCAATGGTGAAATCTGGTATACGGATGGATCCAAAGGGGTAGAGGGACCAGGTATCGGAGTCTACCGCCGCAGGGGGGAAGGGGTGCCCTATTCCACTGGGGCGGTACACGACGGTACTACAAGCTGAACGGGTAGGGGTGCTGAACTGCGCTCTCTGGGCAGAAGCGGAGAGCGGTAAAGGGCACCTACATATCGGCACAGATAGTAGGAGCGCCATTGAGGCTCTTAGAGCGTACACAACCACCTCGAGGCTAGTGTACGACTGTTACCGGACCCTGAATCGGCTGGCAGATAGCCGTCCAATAAGCATTTCTTGGCTGCCGGGCCACGCAGGAATAAAAAGAGATGAAATAGCGGACAGGCTTGCCAGGCAGGCGAGGAAGGAGGTCTTAACGGGTCCAGAACCGGCAACTGGAATATGCGACACAGTAATCAACGCGGAAATTGACAGATGGGTCGCTAAAGACCATTCGGAGGCGTGGAAAAACGCCCAGGGATGTCGAACAGCCAAAACCTTCATCAAGGATTCAGATATGGAGGGATGGGCAAAGCAAATACTCGCATTGAGTAGGAAAAACGCAAAGGCCATGGTAGGGATCATAACCGGGCATGGTACTTTGCGGAAACACAGACACACGATGGGACTTGAGAAAGATCCGACTTGCAAATTTTGTGGAAAGGAGGATGAGACGTCATTGCACGTTATTCTCGAATGCCCTTCACTAGTGGAGAGGAGGCACCTGTACTTAGGTGACCCCTTTCCACTGGCAAATAACATCGAGGTGAGGGACGCCAAAAGAATCCTTCAATTTTATGAGAAGGCAATGGGCTGAATTCACCCGGAAACTGAGGGACGCCAAGAGATTACCCATGCGTCTGGAGGCTACTTAACGTACCCCAACTCCTATCATTAATAATAATATAAAAAAGATCTTAAGTTGCAAATGATAAATCATTGATAGAATAATATATGTATATTTACTTACAAATTAACTTAAAAGTTATAGGTACTTACAAGGAGAATACTTACAATACTCTCCTTGTTAGTCTGTGGTCGATTTTCTCTCGTCGAATCTTATAAACTAAAAAATTAACTACTAAAAATTTGTGACAAACTCGCACTAGACAGCCGTAATAATGAAAGTAAAATGAACGCCATAAAAATCAACTTAATAAAAGGATTTCCCCATTTCACTTATCTGTGCACAGGTAAATGTAAGAGTAATATCTACGATGTAAAAATTATAACACAGATATCAAGGTTTGCACTGTTTATGTATGCTACTGCCAGCGTCTCCTACTCTTATAAACTCCCAACACATAAGAGAACGCGGTATAAAAAAAGGAGTGGCAACGTGTGCTTTTCCTTGAAAGCTCTTGCTCAACGCCACCAAAGTTCATGGAATTGACTGATGCGTACGCTCGGCGCGAACTCGCGGTGGGCTTCTGCTATTGTTTTGACGGGCGTATGCAGTAGGCCGCGAGCGCCTCCAAACAAGGCCGATAATGTTATTGTACATGGTTAGTGGTAGTTCTGTCACAAGTATTGTTGTAAAGTTTTTTGAAAGTAAGGAGTAGATTGTTTTTATTTAAACGTTATAAAGGTTGTGTGAAAATTATGGTGCGCGAGGTATTCCGGTTTATTTTTTATTTATTATTTAATTGTTAGATTATATAGGGATCATGGGGCATTTCGATTTATTTTTCAGGTACTATATTTCAACAGTATTTTAGAGGTTTTACTTAAACATTAGATTGTGTGAAAATTGCTACGCGTGGACTATTTTGGTTTCTGTATAAAATAATCTTTTTTTTTAAGTAATTCTCTACTGCGTGATCATTATTGCCAGGAAAAATGTTAAACTCCTCCATTGGTCATGCACACCCGTGTCGGTAAATGGCTTAAAGTTTCACTACAGCGTTTTATATTAACATTAGCAAAAACAATAAAATGCATAATTTTTTTGGAATCTTGCCACCCCTTGATAACTCCTTCAAGTGCCGCCTATACGCCATGCCGTACTTGGCGTATACCTTAATCCGCCACTGTGTAGCGCCTTTTCTTATCTGCCGTTATACCTCGTCTAGTTCGACAATCCTTATTAATTAACTGTTGAGTGCTCATGATAAATATTTATCTATATATCTATATATTTATCTATACACTAAAAGCACTAACACTAACGTAATAAGGTAAATATAAGTATACTGCTTATACGTTAATAGAATAAACTACTATGTTCAATTATTAGAAAACAACGAAGACAGGCGAAGTATATGATGAATCCTGTTGTAAATCACAAGGCGAAAAGGCGGAATAATGTATTTGTTTATATTTGTTTATATGTCATGGCATACTGATGCAGTCAGTGTGTGTGCTTGTGCGCGCGCGCTTATGTGTGTGTCTGTGTGTATGTGTAGCTCCAGCGCGGGCCAATCAGAAACGTCGTGAAAAATATTTCGCGGGTACGAGTAGGCGCGAAAGCTATAATGCAGGCTGTCAGTGGTACAGTCGCTGCACTTGTTGTTAGTGGAGCGAAAGCAGTAAGTAAATATTTATGCGATATTTGCATTAGTTACTTGTATAGAATACTAATTGATATCTATTTTATCGCAAGATGGAACCACGGCGTAGCGGAAGTGGAGGTGTCCACAGACGGCAGCGGGCGGCTTACGGTGACCAGAGAGAGAGAGAGAGATGATTTCCCGGGATAGAGGAATTCATTTGTAAGCAATAGTATACATTGTGCAACTAATAGTCCGGACTAGGTACCGTCCCGTATGCAATAAGCATTACTCGAATAAAAATTAGTGTCACTTAAATATTTTGGTCCGCAGAATCCGAATCTGCATGTTTAGAAGTGGCTAACTGAAAAAAAATCAGACAGGGAGCCCGTCAGTTTTAGTTGGAGTCGCATGGCAGATACGATTCAGATATGCGAGAGCGGTGCTATTTTATTGAACTCGCTACCATTTCCATTCACTTTTCTATGCAGGTAAAGGGCATTTTTCATGCACGAATTAAAAAACCCGCTGCTAACTGAATTAGCAGAATGGTTTCTCAAAGAGTATCGTCAATATTTTTATGACATTTTTCTATTGCACATTTAAATTAAAAATCACAGTTAAAAGTTGAAACAGTATTACAATCCGCGTTTATCATTTTTCAAATCCGTATTTTTATGTCAAAAATAATAATATGGAAGGAAATCGATTATAATTCAAGAATTTGTGTCTCTATTTGGCATAACTTTAAACAAATGAGAAAAAATTATTTTTGAAAAAAAAACAATTTATCTAAATTGTTATTTTTTGTAAAATAAGAACTTAAAGTAATCTATTCGGCTCCAAAATTTAATCAATTTGGTTTCATACATACATACATCCATTTTTTAAAAACCTATTATTCTAACTCAGGAACCTCAAAAACATCGTAATTCATTAAAATCATTGATTCGAAAATTTTCACCGTTACAAAGCTTTCTCTTTGAAAAAGCAAAAATGATTACAGAACTTTAGAGTTTAAATTCCATAATTTTTATTGGTATAATTTGTGTATATAAAAAGCGAACAAGTCCAGTACATTTTCAAAGTTACCTTCTGTCCCCTATAAGAATCAGGCCGGCCCTCTAAAGGTTAATTAATGCTAGAGTTTATCTATCTATTATTTGTTTTTTTATGTTAGGCGCGAAATGGTGAAGAAGAAAGGCCGATCCCCCGTTGGCAGTCTCGGTCTCCGCCACCGCGCCGTCATCGCTCGCCGATACCACGCCGTCATCAGTCGCCTGCACCGCGCCACAATCGCAATAGGTCGCCGTCACCCGATTTCGATGATGCGTTTGCCATTGGGAGGTGTATCCGGCCATCACCACCACCATCATCACCATCACCACCACCATCGCCGGGCGCTGGAAATGGACGCTGGCGTCCTAATTAAGGAAAGCGTGGCGCCAACTTTCGCGGAAGGCGGGGTTGGCGACGTGGTCGCGGGTTTATGCGTGGCCAACACAACAGGGGAAGAGGATCGCAATTGCACAGGGAAATGCATAACACTTTTAATGGCCCATGCAAAGTAATTATAATAAATAAATAAATAAATAAAATAATTATACGGAGTATATTATTTTCCCCTACCTTTCCGTATTTCCGCCATTCTTTAGACACCCACAAAACGCATCGCTTTAATCTATTTGTTGTTAGAAATTAAGTTACTTATAAAAACAATTTAATGTTTTTTTCGATAAAGAGACTGTTTAGAAATTTCAAAGCGTTCATAAAAAATTATTTGAGCAGAAATAACAATATAATATATATATATATATATATATATATATATATATATATATATATATATATATATATATATATATATATATATATATATATATATATAATTTAATACTCAATTCTAAATAAAATATTTGTACATAATTATATAATAATATATTTTTATTCAATAGAATAAAAATTAGAATCACATTTAAACAATTATAATAAGAATAGTAAGAATGAACGTTAAGGATGTTCACCTGCCAATGACGTAATAAAAATCACTATATCGCAAAAATTGTGCTATAAGCATATTATTTATGGTGGAAAGTGTTCATTTATCTATGTATACTATTGTAAAAATAATAAAAAAGGCGACGTAAAAAGACGTCATTCTTTAAGGATGTTCTCCCGCTCAAATTCATCAATATCGCATTAATTGTGATAAAAAAAATATTACGTATGCTGGAAACCCTTCATGAGTCTCTATACACTACACCAAAAATAATAAAAAATGTTGATGTAAGAAAAAAAGGTGTCAATACGATATTTGAAATAAATACCACTTACACGGTGTGATTATATATATATATATATATATATATATATATATATATATATATATATATATATATATATATATATATATATATATATATATATATATATATATATATATATATATATATATATACACTAAAAATAAAAAATTAAACATCGAAAGTGGTTACGTAGGGCTATTGGCAAGGGATGCCACTTAAAAAAAAATCCAACGCGCCTATTCACAGTACCTCTAAGGTGGCGTGGAAAACTGTTAAATAGCCCTACGTAACCACTTTCGATGTTTAATTTTAAATTGGTATACTTTTTATATATGACTTATTTTACTACATATTTTTCATGTATTATTTACTAAATAATAGTTAAAATTTACGAAAATTTTGATAATTTTTCATTTGGGAAAATATTTCTTTAACATATTCTTTAATGTTTTACTTTTTTGTATGCTTTTCATAATTAGGAAACATATATTTATTGTTCCTTTTATATGTATTTTAGCATTATATATTAACATTATGTAGAATATGTGAAAGATGTTAATGAACTTATAACATTTTAAAAATTTTATTACTATTTTCGTAAAATTTTAAATATTATATATTTTAAAAAAGTTTAATTGTTATCATTTGAACAATACGAAAAATGTTATTAATAAAATTTTTCTTTAATATAATCCTTTAAGGTTTCATAAGTATTTTAGGAACTTGTAGATTTTTATTGTTCCTTTTTTATATGTAGTTAATTGTTAGGACATATATTAAAGAAATTAATTTTTTTGTCTTCTAATAATTATTTTAACTCTTAAACTTTTTTGTACAATATTCATTAATTTTTATCAATTGAATTTAATTATTATCTATATGTTTCAATTAAAGTTTTTATATAATTCATATCATACTCTTTAAGTAAGTTATTATTATACTCATTGTACTTATTGTCTTCTTTTTCATGTTTTTCCACCATTTCATTTAACCTATCAAGTTAAACGGTATCTTTTAAGTTATCTACTTCATTATATTTATTTTGTTCTGGATTCCAAATCAATGGAATTTGTCCTTGTGTGATATCATTATTATATTCATTGATTTGATTAATTAAATCATGTTCATATTCATCTTCCTCATTAATGTGATTTTGTAGTTGTTTGTTTATTTCATCCAAATATCTTGCATGCTGTATACTTTCTACTTCGACATATTTTTTCTGTGTTGGATCCCATCTTAATGGACTGGGTCTTGAATCTCCTTGATTAGCCATTTGGTATTTTACTAAGTTATTGGTAATTATATTAAATGTGTTACAGTTAAAAATGTTAAATATCATAATATAATAAAAGAAAATAAGATAAAAAAATGTAATTAATCTAATATTTCTTTCCAAACAATATTTGTTATTTGACTTTTATTTTCTGTTTCATTTTGTATGTATATATTATTTGGATTTTTACATCTTGAAAGAGCAACATATAATTGACCATGAGAGAATAAAGATTTTTTTAGATTCACAAACTTTATGATATCATTAATAATGAATTTATTCTTGCATAATGTTCAAATGAAACGGAAACAAATAAAAAGGAATATATAAATATATTATTTTCCTTAATTTTCCAAATGAACACAATAAGAGACAAGAAAATGATTTAATGATTTCCATAAAGGCTTATTAAAATGAAAACTAATTTAATTCCTAGTATCATTCCTAGTAGATATTAAACATATATATATATATATATATATATATATATATATATATATATATATATATATATATATATATATATATATATATATATATATATATATATATATATATATATATATATATATATATTAAATAATTAAAAAAAATATTAATAGTAATCATTTTTCTTAGGTAATCAATATAATTAATCTGTAAAAAGTTCATAATAACAGAAAGAAAGGATAATGAAATAGTGGTTATGTAGGGCTCCAGGCGAAGGATGCCACTTTAAACAACATCCAACGCGCCTATTACCTCTCGGGTCGCGTGGAAAACTGTTAATAGTATATAAGTTATATATTACACATTTATATACTGATAATGATTAATAGAATTATTTCTAACTATACATTTATATCTTTCTAAAAAACAATTCCAAAAGAATTGCTTCTAAAAATTTTTCTAACAGGAAAATTTATATAAAGCTATTGTTAAAGAATAAAAATCCAACAGTACCTTCAAGGTGACATAGCATTTCATTTCAATCAAAATTTTGTTCTTCCCAATATTAAATTTTACATTTTGTTTCCTACTTTATGACATTGTTTAAGAGACATTGAGGGGGGCTAGGAGGGAGCTGAGGGGGGCGCTGAGGTGGGGGTGAGGTGGGAGCGAGGGGGGTGCTGAGGTGGGGGTGATGTGGCGCTGAGGAGGGGTGAGGGGGGCTCTAACAGAATAAGAAGTCACGAAATAACGTAAAAAATGACGGAATTTTACGTTATTTTGAGGAGGGGGCTGAGGGGGGCGCTGAGGTGGGGGTGAGGTGGGGCTACGTGGTAACATTCATCTATATAATATAGGAAGATATATATATACAATTGACATGCAGTTTTTCTTTATGTTACTATGTTTCTGAAGGTAGTTCGCCGGAAAATCGATTTTCTTTCAATTTTCTTAAAAATTAGTGTACATACTCATTGTTATATAATAAGTGTAGTTGATCCTAATGGCCGTATTTACCAAGTGGTGTGGTGTTTGTTATGTCAAAGGTTGTAATAAAACACAACACATCTATATATTTTCTTTCATCGACGTTTCGGACATTTTTTATTGCATGTCCCTCTTCAGGAGCTAATTTTTACAAAATTATTTTACAAATTAATACACATGTATGTTTTTTTAACAATAACTTCGATTACAACATATTACAATATACAACTTACATAAAAACTTAGTCAACAGACGTACATCACAGGGAGAGACCCCACTTGTCAATGCTTAATGATTACAAATTTTGGCCTTATATACTGAGTGTATATGTTTGTGTAAGTCAGGAGTATATAACAGACAATACCAATACAAAGTGACTATAGTACTAGTGGGGGACGCAATTTTCAGCAGTAGCGCCAGGCGCGAAAATTGCGTCACCCACCAGTACTATAGTCACTTTGTATTGGTATTGTCTTTTATATACTCCTGACTTACACAAACATATACACTCAGTATATAAGGCCAAAATTTTTAATCATTAAGCATTGACAAGTGGGGTCTCTCCCTGTGATGTACGTCCGTTGACTAAGTTTTTATGTAAGTTATATATTGTAATATGTTGTAATGGAAGTTATTGTTAAAGAAACATACATGTGTATTAATTTGTAAAATAATTTTGTAAAAATTAGCTCCTGAAGAGGGACATGCAATAAAAAATGTCCGAAACGTCGATGAAAGAAAATATATAGATGTGTTGCGTTTTATTATAACCTTTGACATAACAAACAGCACACCACTTGGTAGATACAGCCATTAGGATCAACTACACTTATTATTAAACAACTCTACCATCAGCTTCTACAACTAAGATCATTGTTATATGTTTTATCGATTTTTGACCCCCCCCCCCCCCCAGCGTAAAAAAATTTACGTTTGGCCCAAGTTTGGGCAAACTTCATGTTTGGCAGTGCTTCTCTCAAACTTGGCCAATGAGATTCTGCCAAACTTTGGATTTTTATGATTATTGTTTAGCAGAACTTTTGCAGAAGTTTGCCTAAAGTATTGTATTTTTTAATTTTTCCGCTTATTGTTTAGGTAAAGTCACGCGAAAGATTCGCTGAAGTTTGTCTAAAGTATTGCTCAACGAGAAATAAAAATTGAGTTTATCTGCCAGTACTTGGCGAAAGTTTGTCAAAAGTTTTGCAAAACTTTGGGAAATTTATACAATTTTTATCGGCAGTTTGAGCTAAACTTCATCAAAACTTCTGCAAAACCTCTGCGAAACTTCTGCAAAATGTCTGCGAAATTTATTCAAAACTTCTGCGTACCTACTATTATCGACTACTATTGATCATGTAAAGGAGATACGGCTCCGCACAAGGGCATGCAACTATATACACACCGACACACACATCACATACGCGCACGCCCAGGTAAAGCCGTGAGCAAAAGGGCAGGAACCGCGCGCGAGTAACACGCGACGAACAGGGGTGAGAGAGAGAGAGAGAGAGAGAGAGAGAGAGAGAGAGAGAGAGAGAGAGAGAGAGTAGGCGAGCGCGCAATTTGGAGGACGAAAACGCGCGTCAAGAATTGAGCCGGCGTTTGCTGCAGGGCTTGGAAAGCTGCGTGGCTACGTCGGTTCCTCGGCGCCGTAGTCCTTGCAGCGGCTCAGAAGTGACCGGACTCGTTCGCTTTACAAGGCCTTCTCTCGAAACAGGAGCAATATAAGTAATAACGCAGACAAAGTTAAAACCCTCAAGGCGACTATGGTGGCTGCCGGCCAGTCAGTTTCGTCCAGGGGAAGACTAAATTAGCGACACCGATGACTGCGAGGATAGCAATAGGAGACAACCACACAATTTCATGAGCCCTGCACTGGATGTACTAATCACTTTTTTCGCTCTCTCTTTCTCTCAATAGATGCAGCAAAGTATTGAGTTTCTATCTGAACTCAGTGAATCCGACGCCGCAATATATCTAAAAGAGAAAAAGAAAATTTCACAAAGTTTTTTGTTCATGCATTTGAATAGAAGGGACAAGTTTTATAATACGTTATTCGAGGTTACCAAAATTGTGAATATTCAATTACAATACGTGAGAGTCAAAATAAAAACTTATCTGATACGTGGACCGCTCGAAAAGACATCGACAAATTTACCAGGTGGTTATCTCTGCATACTAGGAAAAATATTTAATCTTATCTATCTATCAAACAATAATAAACGTTGTACAAATTAACAAATCAATCATTATTTTGTGGTTAGAATGTAACTTGAATATAGTAGATATGTCTGTGCTTGAAAAAACAATGATAGTACCAACGTGTGAAAATTTCTACATTCACGTTGTAGCCTAACCACAAACCAGATTACCTGACTTATTGAATTTGATATATTTTGTTTGATTAATTAGTTGAATTATTTTTCCTAGTATGCAGAGATTACCACCTGGTTAATTTGTCGATGTCTTTTCGAGCGGTCCACGTATCAGATAAGTTTTTATTTTGACTCTCACGTATTGTAGTTGAATATTCACAATTTTGGTAACCTCAAATAACGTATTATAAACCTTGTCCCTTGTATTCAAATGCAAGAACAAAAAACTTTGTGAAATTTTCTTTTTCTGTTTTAGATATATTGCGGCGTCCGATTCACTGAGTTCAGATAGAAACTTAATGTTTTGCTGCATCTATTGAGAGAAAGAGAGAGCGAAAAAATGATTAGTGCATCCAGTGCAGGGCTCATGAAATTGTGTGGTTGTCTCATATTGCTACCCTCGTAGTCATCGGTGTCGCCAATTTAAAGTCTTCCCCTGGACGAAACTGACTGGCCGGCAGCCACCATAGTCGCCTTGAGGGTTTTAACTTTGTCTGCGTTATTACTTATGTTGCTCCTGTTTCGAGAGAAGGCCTTGTAGAG
The DNA here is from genome assembly GCA_036365515.1 of Torymus aiolomorphi. Lineage (NCBI taxonomy): Eukaryota > Metazoa > Arthropoda > Insecta > Hymenoptera > Torymidae > Torymus > Torymus aiolomorphi. The sequence continues at coordinate 167,116,716 of CM070875.1, read as the reverse complement.
CGAACGAGCCCGGTGACTTCTGAGCCGCTCCAAGATCTACGGCGCCGAGGAACCGACGTATAGCCACGCAGCTTTCCAAGCTCTGCAGCAAACGCCGGCTCGATTCTCGACGCGCATTTTCGTCCTCCAAATTGCGCGCTCAGCCTACTCTCTCTCTCTCTCTCTCTCTCTCTCTCTCTCTCTCTCTCTCTCTCTCTCTCTCTCTCTCTCTCTCTCTCTCTCTCTCTCTCTCTCTCTCTCTCTCTCTCTCTCTCTCTCTCTCTCTCTCTCTCTCTCTCTCTCTCTCTCTCTCTCTCTCTCCCTCACCCCTGTTCGTCGCATGTCACTCGCACGCGGTTCCTGCCCTTTTGCTCACGGCTTTACCTGGGCGTGCGCGTATGTGATGTGTATGTCGGTGTGTATATAGTTGCATGCCCTTGTGCGGAGCCGTATCTCCTTTACATGATCAATAGTAGTCGATAGTAGTAGGTACGCAGAAGTTTTGAAGAAATTTCGCAGACATTTTGCAGATGTTTCGCAGAGGTTTTGCAGAAGTTTTGATGAAGTTTAGCTCAAATTGCCGATAAAAATTGTATAAATTTCCCAACGTTTTGCAAAACTTTTGACAAACTTTCGCCAAGTACTGGAAGATAAACTCAATTTTTATTTCTCGTTGAGCAATACTTTAGACAAACTTCAGCGAAACTTTCGCGTGACTTTACCTAAACAATAAGCGGAAAAATTAAAAAATACAATACTTTAGGCAAACTTCTGCAAAAGTTCTGCAAAAGTTCTGCTAAACAATAATCATAAAAATCCAAAGTTTGGCAGAGTCTCATTGGTCAAGTTTGAGAGAAGCACTGCCAAACATGAACTTTGCCCAAACTTGGGCCAAACGTAAATTTTTTACGCGGGCCAGTATAGGGAGCGATACTAATTATTGAGATAGTTAATGCCAAAGTTTGCGACTTTAACATGGGAAGCCTAGGTGGAGAATGTCTTTAAGACTCATTTTAATTAATTGGAAAGCCAATTTTCTTTAAAATTTTCTTTAAAACTACCTTAGCGAAAAAAAGAAATGCAAATAACTGTCAACAACTGTTATGGACTGTTAGGAAATGTTATAAACTATTATAAAAAGTTTGGTTTGAGACGCTTATTCCTATTTACAGTTATTCACGATTTCGTTAAATATAAACCTAGGAACGCGAAGACATTATTAAAAATATTTTTACAATTTCTAACAGTTACTCGTGGTTTCTAATAGTTTGTAACAGTTATTTATCATTTCAAACAGTTTTTAACAGTTATTTACAGTGACTTATAGCAATCGAGTCCGGAATTCCTTTACACTTTCGGACTTCCGGCTTGATGATGATGAAGAAATTCTTATAAACTATTATAAATTGTTAAAAACTGTTATCAATTGGAATAAACTATTAATAATTTCTGCGCGCACTGTTACATCTACAGGAATGATTGAAGGCAGTTCACCGGCCAATGACCTCATAAAAATCACAATATCGCAAAAATGGTGCTATAAGCATATTATTTATGGTGGAAGCTCTTCATTTAACTCTATATACTATTGTAAAAATAATAAAAAAAAAGATTAAAATAAGGTGCCTATACGATGTTTTAAATAATATGACTTGTACGGTGCAACTATATGTAGATATACAAATGAGATGGGAATTTCTCTACAAATAGCTATTTCTAGGAAAAAAGTATCGCTTACCATATTACAAAATATCAAAATATTCTACATTATTCCTTTTTGAGTCTAGTATAATATACTACCCTAGCGCAAAAGATTTTCATGGGAAACTGTTATAAACTGTTATAAACTGTTATAAACTGTTATAAACTATTATAAACTGTTATAAAATGTTATAAAATGTTATAAAATGTTATAAAAAGTTTGGTTTGAGACGCGTATTCCAATTTATAATAGTTTTTGACAACTTGTAACAGTTTATAACAGTTTATAACAATTATTTACAGTTACTTACATTTTCGTTAAGGGGATGTGAAACCCTATTTTTATTATTTTATTAACTAATTTTCAAAAGTTTTCTGGAAATCCTGAAGATCGAGATTTTGTAAATAAACTTTTGAAAATTAATTAATAAAATAATCAAAATAGGGTTTCACATCCCCTTAAGCTTTATTTAATTCTTTCATAATTTTTTACAAATAAAATTAAGTGCGAACGTATTTATTTTTACAACAATTTATTTAAATAAAACAAACCAATGCGCCCACATCGCGTGGAAAAAAACTGTTAGTTTATTAGCATAATAATAATGAATGTAATCGTAATAATATGTTAGATATACAATAAAAATATTTATGAACAATGATTTTAATGTTATTATCAATTTTAGTGTTTATTGTAAATTGTAAATACATTATGTTGTATGCGCCCGAATTTTTTAACTGCAGTATATGTACGGTACTGCTTGCGATTACAGCGCCTCCTGATGGCAGTTTAAGAAGCTCCTAATGTTTAACTGTTTTACCGGCATTGACAAAAATAAAGCTTAGTGGGTACGTTCAATTTTTCTCTACAAAACACAGCTTTAATTTACATCGGCCATAGTAACAAATGATTTTAATAGGTAGCTTTATTAATTTTACAGGTGGGAAACTGCATTTTTATGATTACTGTGTCACTATAATTTATACTGAACGTTTTCATTGAAAAAAATTTGATCCAAGGACTCAGCTGAAAATTTATGAGAGCAGACGACATATAGTCAGAACTTTATTTATTTATTTTTACTTATTCAGAAAATTATTTTTGCATAAATTGGAGTTTTCCAACCTGTAGAATTATCTAAGCTTCCTATTACAATTGTTTATTTGCGTGTAAAATGTTAATGTAAGCTGTGTTTTGTAGAGAAAAATTGCATCCGGTCTGGTAGTTCAGAACAGCGCTGCGATCGGGGTAGAGAGCACTCTTAAGACCAACGTCAGCACCCCTCACGACAAAATCCGAACTGCTTATTGAAGGATAAACACAGCTATTTAGCATGAGCGGCATATGAAGAAAAGTTTATTTAATTAAGAAATAAAATAAATAGGGATGGTATGAACGTCAAAAAGTTTTTTACTGATTTATCCGATATTGTAAGATATATTGGCAATCACACAAGGTGTTATGTGAAAGGCGAGAGAGTTTATAAGGAAAATCGCATAATATTTTGTAGGTTAGCCAAAGAAAATACTGATTACTCAACAGAGTTAGTAGCACTGTGCAACACAGTTCTTTGGCTAACCTAGAAAATATTATGTGATTTGCCTTATAAACTCTCTCTCGCCTTCCACATAAGGCCTTCGTGCCAATTCTAATATATCTGATAATATCAGACAAATCAATAAAAGATTTTAAGACGTTCATCGGACTTATTTTATTTTTTTAATTAAATAATCTTTGTTCGTATACCGCTCATGCTAATCAGCAGTGTGTATCCTTTAATAAGAAGTTCGAATTTTGGCCGCGAGGGGCGCTGACGCTGGTCTTAACAAGGCGAATTCTCTCTCTCTCTCTCTCTCTCTCTCTCTCTCTCTCTCTCTCTCTCTCTCTCTCTCTCTCTCTCTCTCTCTCTCTCTCTCTCTCTCTCTCTCTCTCTCTCTCTCTCTCTCTCTCTCTCTCTCTCTCTCTCTCTCTCTCTCTCTCTCTCTCTCTCTCTCTCTCTCTCTCTCCCTCTCCCTCTCCCTCTCTCTCTCTCTCTCTCTCTCTCTCTATCTCTATCTCTCTCTCTCTCTCTCTTCGAGTATACATTAATATTATATATATATATATATGATGATACACACAGGAACTTGTTGACCAATCATAACAGAGCAGCGGTCGGAACAAAACAGCTGATCGACAAGAGAAAAGAAGAAGAAAAATTTTCTGATCCGAAAACAGCCATCGGAAATTATAAACTCGATATACATAAAAACGACACAATATTTTTAATTGAAATTTTTTATACATGTAGTATATAAAAAAAGCTATCCATTGATATATTTAAATATAAGATAAAACATAATGCAAAGTCGTAAAAAATAAGTGAAATTCTCGCACACCCATTGCAAAGTATTATATCGTCGGCTGAGAGACCAACTCGGGAAAGCGGGTAACAAGGTACCAATTCCGGCGAGTGCGTAAAAAGGTACCAACAAAAACTGGCTTTTTAATTTTTAAGCTGATTTTACTAATGTCATTTAGTAGACGATTTCAGTACAAATCAGTCTCTAGCGCAAAGCTCAAGGTATCCTGAGTTTTTTTGAACCCTGGACTTGCTTTCGACGTTTATTTCAGCGTGGGACTGTATACGCTTGCCTAGAAGACGATTTTCGTGCAAATCAAAGCTTCTACCGCGGATCTGATGCTATGGTTTTCGATCCCCTAAGCTCGTTTTCGAGGTTTATTCAAATGTATAATTGCATCTTACTTCCCGCCGGACAATTTTAGCGCAATTCCGAGCGCTTATTGCGGATCTGAGAATACCTAGGGGACTTTTTGACCCTTCCAGCTCATTTTCGAGGTCTGTTCTTCAAATGTATCATAATGACACCTGCATGCCCGAAAGATGCTTTGTGCGCAAATCTGAGCTTTTATCGCGGATGTGAGGGTACCTAGGGGAGTTTTCGACACGCCAAGCTCGTTCTCGCGGTCTATTTGAATGTATAATTGCATCAAAAAGACCGCGGGACAATTTTTGCGCCAATCAAAGCTTTTATCGCCCATCTGAGGCTTTCTGGGAGAGTTTGCGACCTGCTAAGCTCGTTTTCGACGTCTATTCGAATATATAGGTGCATTTGCCAGGGATACGATTTTTTCTCGAATCTAAGCTTTTATCGCAGATCTGAGGCCTTCTATGGGAGTTTGCGACCCGCTAAGCTTGTTCTCGGGGTCTATTCAAATATATAATTGCATCTACATGCCCGGTGAAGGATTTTTGCTCGAACCTAAGCTTATATCGCGGATCTGAGGCGTTCTATGCGATTTTTCGACCCGCTAAGCTTCTTCTCGAGGTCTATTCAAATATATAATTATATCTACATGTCCGGGGGACGATTATTGTTCAAATTAAAGCTTTTATCACGGATCTCAGGCTACCTTATAGGGGGATTTTTCTACCCACTAAGCTCGTTTTCAAGGTCTATTCGAATGAAAAATGATAGATTTTACTCTTTACCAAAAGAGTAAAAATTTTAATTTCTCCTTTATAAAAGTAGAAAATCTATATCACCAATTTAAAAAGAGTAAATATGTGTGTGTGTGTGTGTGCGTGCGTGTGTGTGTGTGTGTGTGTATCTGTGTGTTTATTAAAAATATTACTTATGTCGACTGCAACTTACTATCAACTGATGAGAATCAAGTGTTGGGGGCAGTCAGATAGTCCTTTGCTAATAAAGTTTTTTTTCCAGGTTTTAATTAAGTTTGTATTTCAGATTCTGCGGGGGTGATTATAAACAAGGGAAATCTGACTGCCATAAATATTATAAATATTAATTTTTTAAATTTAATTTATAAGACAGTGAGACCGATGGAAAAATTCTCATCAGTTGATATATATATATATATACATATACATATATATATATATATATGTTTTATGTTAGTTTCCAGGACATTCCAGATGTTTAACGTTGGTTTCGGGGACAGTCCCTGAATCTACATATGTTTAACGTCAGTTTTGAGGACATCGACCCCCATAAGAGACATTATTTCTTTAGTCACGTATAGGTATATAGTAACATGGGGTCCTGGGAACTAACGTTATACAAGTTTATATATATATATATACTTATCGAGGTTTATGTAGCCCAAGACTGTATATTAGTACCAACAGCACAGAGTTCCCTATGCCAGGTGACTAAAGAAATAATGGATCCTGGGGTTATAGACTCTAGGTCGGGTCGCATAATCCCCTATATTTAGAAATATTATGAAGCCCGGGCTGCATAATCAAAATCGGGCTCGATAAACCCCTATATATAAAAAAACGGGCATCATAAACTCCTTTCGAGAAATGTATAATATATATACATATGGGAGCGTCCAGCAGAAACGGGCCACCGAGCGCGCGCGGTGCCTTTTTCGCGTAAAAGGCGCTCTGTTTAACTCGCTCATAATCGTATGCTGCGTCTTTGGAAAAAAAACCAAGGACCTATATCGATAGATTTTGTTCTACTCTTTCCAATTGCGCCATTGTTTTTATTGCGAAACGCGTTCTTCCGGACAAAAACTCGAGTTGAATATTGAAAGCCATTTTTCTCAAAGTATATCATGTTTTTTTTCAAAATAAACAACACCATTGGAAAGTACAACTCTTAAGCTTCAAAACCCTATCTTGGAGAAGTTGGAGAAATAAAGGGTTTAAAAGTAACAACATGAAAAAGAAGTCAACAACAACAAGAAAAGAAAAGTCTCTGAAAAAAGAACTAAGCACATATATATCGATAGATTTTTTCCTGCTCTTTCCAATGGTGCCATTATTTTTATTCCGAAATGCTTCCTTCTAGTTGAAAATTCCATTTGAATGTTTAAACTCTATTTTTTCAATAAAATATCAGTCTTTTCTTCAAAATGAATTACATTCTTCAAAAGTACAAGTCTTAAACTATAAAATATTATATTTTTAAGTTGAAACATGAAAAGTTCAAAAATAGTAAGATCAAAAAGACAGCGGCTGCCCGAACTTTTTACGCTATGCTCAAGGGCGGATTAATACACGCGATGTGCTATTTCGCCCTTTCTTTTTTTGTAAATATAAAATGTTTTGTAACTTACAATGCCAATGCGTGGACATAATTTTGTGGATCTAGTTGTAACAGTTAGTATAACATTACAATGAACTTTGTTCATTTATATAACAAAATTTGAAAAACATAATATATTAAACATAAAAATATCCATGAACGCACTGAAAGCAGTGAAACAGAAATTTAAAATAACCTTATAGATTGTTTAATCTGGCACAACAATATTACCTTTTCCTTTAAATTCTAATTTTTTTACATTTTTTTGATTTTATAAGAATTGTCTTTTTTGCGACATCCGCTTCTTTCTTTGTTTGAGTTTTAAGTACTTTTTCTTTTTTGATCGGTGGATATAATTGAGAATCTTCTGACACTGAAAATCTTTTAAGTTCTAACTTTTTGGCATCATTTAATAATTTAATACAATTAAACAATTTAGTTCCAGGTATTGTCTTAGCTGAGGCTAGCCTGTTTTGTACCTTTTCTGTAGCTTTTAAGTAATCGTCTTTTGATGAAAAACAGCACTCAATATTTTTGAAATACTCAGTTGCCCATTTGTATAAATCTTGGGGCGTCAATATATAATTGTCGGATACTTTCCGTAAACTTTCTCGTCTGGCATTGCTTTTCACGGAAGCACCTATTCCATCACATGCATTTTTTCCGTGGGCTGTTGCATGAAAATGCCACTCAGCATCAACAGCAAAATCATCATAATGATGAAGAAGATTTTGGAAATTGCGTTTATTTTTAAAATGTGTCGCAGCTCCATCAGTAAAATAAATAACTTTTCTAACTAAATCGAAAGACTTTTTAAGGAAATTAATTATAATTTCTTGTATTAGATAAACTGCAACAACGTCATGAATTAAACTATCTGAGAAAACTACCATGCTTTTGTGTTCAATTTTAGATTTTGATCCTTTATAGTAAATGACTATTGTAGATAAACTACATTGATTATTATTATAATGAAATGATTGTGCTGCATCTTGTGCTATAAAAGCATAGTTTTCTGAAAAATCTAGAGAAATTAAAAACTCTCCTTCAGATAAGGATTCTCTCAAGAATTGAAAATAAGAAGACTGTTGTTTAGAAATAAATGAATGAGTTTTGTTTCGTTTTGTTCATTTATATGATTCTGTAACTGTTCGTTTAATTCACCTAATTCTCTTGCGTGTTGTATACTACACAAAATTCAATATACATATTTTGCACAGGATCCCATCTTAATGGACTAGGTTTTGAATCACCTTGTCCAGCCACCTTATATTTTACTAAATAATAGTTAATTACTTTAAGAAAAGTAATTTACATTAAATGTATAATTAAAGTAAATTTTAATTATATTATGTAATTAATGATTGTTTTATATATTTTTTTTAATTATTTTGATCAATTATATTATGTTATTATTCTAATATCGTTAAGAAGATCATAATATTAAAATATCATATGAATATTTTATTGTATATTTATTAAATTTTAAAATGTTATTATTTTATTTATACCATTATTAGTTTATTATATTATAATTTTATTATTTAAATTAATTATCTAATATTTCTTTCCAAACAATATTTGTTACTTCTATTTTATTTTCAGATTCATTTTGTGTATATATATATATATATATATTGTTTGGATTTTTACATCATGAAAGTGCTACGTACAACTATCCATGGGAAAATAATTGTTCTTTTTTTAAATATTCCTACACTATTAAAACTTTGTCCTTGTGATTTATTAATAGTTATAGCAAATGCTAATACAATTGAAAATTGTTTTCTATATAAAATGAATGGTAACGATGATGATTCACAAGTATTTAATGTAATGCGTGGTATAAATACTTTATTTTCTCCAATAATGATTTCAGCTTCAATATTATATTTATATAAATTTGTTATTTTTTATCGTGTTCCATTACATAGTCCATCAACGATGCTAAGATTACGAATTAACATAACAATTGCATTTTTTTTTTAATTTTATTTCATATGAAGGTAAACCTTCTCGTATATTATTTAACATTTCTATCGGAAAATTTAAATGTATATTTTCATCCGCTTGATATACTCCTTTATGTGTTGCATAATCTATACTATAATATGTTACAGTTTTATGTTCAATTAAGTTCAATATTTTATTATTTAATATATTTACTTGTTCATTATGTGAACTTAATATTACATTTTTTAAAAAATGATAATTTTTATTAATATTTTTATATATTCCATGACAAACATCATTTGTTTTCCATTTATCTGGAATTTTAAAGTGATTAATTTTTCCTTCTCCAATATCTAATAAAAATGATGCAAAAGCATTATCTTGAGTACGAATGTTTATTTTTAAATGGAAAATTTTAAACAAAGGCCAAAGATAAGAATTTTTTTAAAATCTCGAAAATGTTTACGACTCGGCGCCGCCTCACCCCCCTCGCGGCCATTCGCTCCCCTCCTCAGAGCCACCCTCAGCGCTCCCCTCACCACCTCCCTCAAAATAACGTAAAAATATGACTGGTTAAACGATTTTTTGAAAGAAATTGTTAGAGGCTTTAAATATTCCTTATTACATGTCCGATATATCTTCCATTTCTTCTATAATGTTCCCGATAACAAAAACTTTTTGTCCTTTGATAATGTCCATTTCTTCAGAACAATGATAAAATTTTTAATAATATAAATATTCAGTGCTACTGACTATAGATTTATATCCTTCTTAAAGTTTATCCAAAGGAGTTATAGAAGTATCCAAAACTTTGATATTATTATAATTTTGCACGTGTAAATATAATACATTATTTTGTTATTCTAAAATGTCCCCGATAACAAAAACTTTTTGTCCTTTGATAGTGTCCATTTCTTCAGAACAATGAGATACTATTATGAGAATGGTTATATATGGCTATTGGCGAAAGATGCTACTTCAAATAACAATCCAACGCGTCAATAAACAGTACCTCCAGGGTGACGTGGAAAACTGTTCGTCTCTTCAACCAATCTTTATAGTTAAATCAATTTAAAAAAAAAAATAAATATACAAATCAATAAATATTAATATTATTCCATAGAACTTGCGATACTTGACAATTCTTCTAATTAATTATATCATGATTTATAACTGAAACAATTGAGGGGGGGGGGCTGAGGAGGAGCTGAGGGGGGGGGGGGCGGGCGAACCTCTAACAATTTCTTTCAAAAAACGTATAACCAGTCACATTTTTACGTTATTTTGAGGGGGGCTGAGAGTCGTAAACATTTTCTTACAACTATATAATACAGGAAGATATATATGGGGGCGTCCAGCAGAAACGGGCCACCGAGCGCGCGCGATGCCCTTTTAGCGTAAAAGGCGCTCTGTTTAACTCGTTCATAATCGTATGCTGCGTCTTTGAAAAAAAAACCAAGGACCTATATCGATAGATCTTTTCCTGCTCTTTCTAATGATGCCATTGCTTTTATTGCGAAACGCTTTCTTTCGGACGAAAACTCGAGTTGAATATTGAAAGCCATTTTTCTCAAAGTATATTATGTTGTTTTTTTTCAAAATAAACTACACCATTGGAAAGTACAACTCTTAAGCTTCAAAACCCTATCTTGGAGAAGTTAGAGAAATAAAAGGTTTAAAAGTAACAACATGGAAAAGACAGCGCCGAGGGTCCGCGCGAGCCCCTCGCGCCCGTGCGTACGGCACGTTTACGTGCACGCTCTATTCAATTCGCTAATAATCGTGTACCAAGTCTCTGAAAAAAGAACTAAGGACATATATCGATAGATTTTTTCCTGCTCTTTCCAATGGTGCTATTATTTTTATTCCGAAATGCTTCTGTTCGGGATTGGTACCCGAAGTGCCCGCTAGATGGCAAGCACCAAGCGCGCTACCTTCAATGAAAAACATCACCCCGCGGGCTTAAATAGAGGCCTGCGTCGCCCACTAGCCAGGTGCTTTATGCACATGCCTTATTACTTTGCCCCTTTGTCTTATTGCCTTAATAAAAAAAAAGCTTAATAAAATGTCTAACATTTTAAACCGTTGCTGTAATCCATTTGATGAAATAAAGCATTCATCGAAACTTAGGTTTGTTTCCGATAAAGTTAGAGCTTGTTATCTGCATTTAACTGATAGAGACCAAATATGCGATTCTTGTCGAATAAAATCTAATGCTCAGATTGAAGAAGAGAGTGAGATTTCAATAGAAGATCCTAAAGAAATTATTTTTAATTTGAAAAAGTTGTTGAATGACCAATATTTGACAAAAATGGAAAAGATATTACTTTTGAAATTACTTCCTAAAAACTGGAGCACTCGCAAAGTAGCTAGATTTTCGAACTTGTCCCGTCGACTTTCATCGAAATGTAAATTATTTGATAACCCAGCCCAATTAAATGACAACAGAGGAAATAAAAAAATATCAAGTGATACTTTAGATCAAGCAAAGCTCTTCTATGAAAGTGATGAGAATAGTAGAATTATGCCAGGCTATAAAGATAACAAATGCATAAAAAATGATGATGGCACAAAAATTTACATCCAGAAACGGATTGTTTTATACAATCTTCGAGAACTATATTTAAAATATAAGCAACAGTATCGTGCATCGAAAATAGGGTTCAGTAAATTTGCCGAATGTCGTCCTAAATATTGTGTTTTAGCAGGTAGCAGTGGGGCACATTCAGTGTGTGTTTGCGTTTATCATCAAAATATTAAACTTCTGTTAGTTGGTTTAAGAAACTCAGGAGTTTCTTTTGATAGAATGAACACTTATAAAGATTGCATAGCCGAAATAGTTTGTAAAAGTCCAACAGCGAAATGCTATTTAAATATGTGCGAAAATTGTCCTAGTGTCGAACCTCCAAAAAATGATCTAGAATTATTATTCGAAAGCTCTGAGATTAATGAAATAAAGTTTCAAATGTGGAAAACTACCGATAGATCAACATTGCAAACTGAAAACGTTTCTAAGTCTTCATTTATCGATATTTTTTTTCCTCTTTTGTATAAACTTAAGACTCATTCATTTATTTCTAAACAACAGTCTTCTTATTTTCAATTCTTGAGAGAATCCTTATCTGAAGGAGAGTTTTTAATTTCTCTAGATTTTTCAGAAAGCTATGATTTTATAGCACAAGATGCAGCACAATCATTTCATTATAATAATAATCAATGTAGTTTAGCTACAATAGTCATTTACTATAAAGGATCAGAATCTAAAATTGAACACAAAAGCATGGTAGTTTTCTCAGATAGTTTAATTCATGACGTTGTTGCAGTTTATCTAATACAAGAAATTATAATTAATTTCCTTAAAAAGTCTTTCGACTTAGTTAGAAAAGTTATTTATTTTACTGATAGAGCTGCGCAACATTTAAAAAATAAACGCAATTTCCAAAATCTTTTTCATCATTATGATGATTTTGCTGTTGATGCTGAGTGGCATTTTCATGCAACAGCCCACGGAAAAAATGCATGTGATGGAATAGATGCTTCCGTGAAAAGCAATGCCAGACGAGAAAGTTTACGGAAAGTGTCCGACAATTATATATTGACGCCCCAAGATTTATACAAATGGGCAACTGAGTATTTCAAAAATATTGAGTGCTTTCTTTCATCAAAAGACGATTACTTAAAGGCTACAGAAAAGCTACAAAACAGGCTAGCCTCAGCTAAAACAATACCTGGAACTCAAATGTTGCATTGTATTAAATTATTAAATGATGCCAAAAAGTTAGAACTTAAAAGATTTTCAGCGTCAGAAGATTCTCAATTATATCCACCGATCAAAAAAGAAAAAGTACTTAAAACTCAAACAAAGAAAGAAGCGGATGTCGCAAAAAGAACAATTCTTATAAAATCGAAAAAATGTAAAAAAAATTAGAATTTAAAGGAAAAGGTAATATTGTTGTGCCAGATTAAACAATCCATAAGGTTATTTTAAATTTCTGTTTCACTGCTTTCAGTGCGTTCATTGATATTTTTATGTTTAATATATTATGTTTTTCAAATTTTGTTATATAAATGAACAAAGTACATTGTAATATTATACTAACTGTTATAACTAAATCCACAAAATTATGTCCACGCATTAGCATTGTCAGTGACAAAACATTTTATATTTACAAAAAAGAAAGGGCGAAATAGCACATCGCGTGTATTAATCCGCCCTTGAGCATAGCGTTAAAAGTTCGGGCAGCCGCTGTCTTTTTGATCTTACTATTTTTGAACTTTTCATGTTTCAAATTAAAAATATAATATTTTATAGTTTAAGACTTGTACTTTTGAAGAATATAATTCATTTTGAAGAAAAGACTGATATTTTATTGAAAAAATAGAGATTAAACATTCAAATGGAATTTTCAACTAGAAAGGAGCATTTCGGAATAAAAATAATAGCACCATTGGAAAGAGCAGGAAAAAACCTATCGATATATATGTGCTTAGTTCTTTTTTCAGAGACTTGCTACACGATTATTAACGAATTGAATAGAGCGTGCACTTAAACGTGCCGTACGCACGGGCGCGAGGGGCTCGCGCGGACCCTCGGCGCTGTCTTTTTCATGTTGTTACTTTTAAACCCTTTATTTCTCCAATTTCTCCAAGATAGGGTTTTGAAGCTTAAGAGTGGTACTTTCCAATGGTGTAGTTTATTTTGAAAAAAAAACATGATATACTTTGAGAAAAATGGCTTTCAATATTCAAACCCCTATATATAAAAAAACGGGCTTTATGAACCCCTTTCAAGAAATGTAAATATATATACTAGGGGGGCTCCGACCTCTGCTCGCTCCGCTCGCGAACCCCCGTTATTAGAGATAAATATTAATGATAATGAATGAGGATAATCTTCTATTACATAATATCATGAAACACTTATTTTTTCATTTAAAATTTCTGTAATGTTTTTTAAAAACATTATTCTTAACATTTATTAATTTTTAAAATACTAAGTATATTATATTTAACAAAATAATACAGAATATATATGTAGTTCATTACGTCAGCTCTGATTTTATTTGTAACTTATTGAATATAAAATCCAGTAATATTTCAATTTTTGGCCGCCATTTTATATTTACAAAATCTGAGTTCAGATTCCTAATCAGCGAATCCGGAAACTCACTATATACAATTTTTAACAAACTCGAGTAAAATTTCAATTTTTGTTAGTCATCTTAGGTCCTCCAGTTTGAATTAAAATTTTCAGCAAAATCCAATGGTATTTCAATATGTGTCCGACATCTTAGATCCGCCATTTTGAATTCTGAAAATCTGAGTTGAGATTCGTAATCTAGAAATCCCCTATATAAAATTATTAGGAAAATCCAGTATTATTTAAATATTTTGCAGCCATTTTCAATTTTTAAAATCTGAGTTCAGATTCGTAATAATCGAATCCAGAAATCCCGTATATACAATTTTCAGCAAAATCCAGTAATATTTCAACATGTAACAGCCATTATCGATTGGCAATTTGGAATTCTGAAAATCTGAGTTCAGATTCGTAATCATCCAATCTAGAAATCTCGTACATACAATTTTCAGCAAAATCCATCAATGTTTGAATATTTGTCCTCCATCTTCGATCCGCCATTTTGAATTCTGAAAATCTGAGTTCAGATTTGTAATCAGCGAATACATAAACCTCCCATATACAATTTTTAGCAAAAGCCAGTATAATATAAATATTTTGCCGACATTTTGAATCTTTAAAATCTGAGTTCACATCCGTCATAATCGAATCCAGAAATCCCCTATACGGAGAGAAGAATTCACAGCTGTAGCCCGTGACGCGCGAGAAAAAAATAGCGTGCCATATAGCATCTCCGGATGTCGTGACATATGCGTCTATGACTGTGACTGTGGTCATTTCGATGAACGGTGCTCGCGTGACACGGCTGTAGGCCGTGACTATCACTGAGTTCAAGTTTTAACGCGCACGGCGGCAAGCGTTAGTGGGACGTCTGACGACTGCGGCAGTCACCCCGTATAGCGTTACCTAGAGACTATCGCTGACATGCCTGAATGATGCGCCGTCACACGGTGGCAGAGAAGGTACCCGCTTACTCTGTTATAACTCACGGCCTATAGCTCTGAATGCTTCTTTCCGTGTATATACAATTTTCAGCAAAATTCAGTAATATTTCAATAGGTGGCAGACATTTTCGTTCCGCCATTTTGAATTTTCAATATCTGAGTTCAGATTCGTAATCAGCTAATTTGGAAACCCCATACATACAATTTTTTTGCAAAATCCAATATTATTTCAGTATTTTACTGCCATTTTGAATTTTTAAAATCTGTGTTCATATTCGTAATCAGCGAATCCAGAAATTCAGTATATTCAATTTTTAGCAAAACAGAAAAGTTCAATTTTTGGCTGCCATCTTGGGTATGCCATTTTGAAGTTTCATAATCTGAATTCTGATTCATCATCATGCGAATCCAGAAATTTCCCATATGCAATTGTAAAATTCAGCAATATTGCAATATTTGGTAGCCATTTTGAATTGGAAAAATTTGAGTTCAGATTCGTAATCAGCGAATCCAGATAGGTTCCCTATATACAATTTTCAGCGAAATCCAGTGATATTTGAATATTTGGCCGCCATCTTCGATGCGTCATTTTGAATTCTGATAATCTGAGTTCGAATTCATAATCAGTGAATCAAAATACCCAACATACAATTTCCAGCAAAATCCAGTAATTTTTCAATTTTTGGCAGCCATTTTGTATTTACAAAATCTGATTTCAGATTCCTAATCAGCGAATCCGGAAAACCATAATATACAATTTTTAGGAAATTCCAGTAAAATTTCAATTTTTGGCCGTCATCTTGGATCTTCTATTTTGAATTTTCAAAATCTGAGTTCAGATTCATAATCAGCGGATCCAGATACGCCTATATACAATTTTCAGCAAAATCCAATAATATTTGAATATTTGGCCTCCATCTTCGATGAGCCATTTTGAATTCTGAAAATCAGAGTTCAGATTCATAATCAGCGAATATAGAAACCTCCTATATACAATTTTTAGCAAAAGAAGAGACTATAAATACCTTATCTAATAAGTGGTACACAGTGACCATAGCGTCAAATTGAGTGTATATCGCAATGATAAGTCGCATTTATAGTCGATAATGTTTTTGTGTTAGTGCATGTGTTTACAAACAGTAAATAAAGTGTGTATATTTATGTACATACACACACACACACACACACACACACACACACACACACACACACACACACACACACACACACACACACACACACATATATATATATATATATATATATATATATATATATATATATATATATATATATATATATATCTATATATACTTACACACACACATACACACATGCATCTATACACGGAGAGAAATTTTGTAGTGAAAATTACAAATATTCGAGACAAAATTACCAGTTTCTATGGTAATGGATGGACAGACTGACAATTTCAAACTTTTTACCAAAGTGCCTTGGTAAAATTTTTTTAGTTAATTTAAATTAAAAAAATTAACTTTTTTTATCCATATTGATGGATATATAGCATTTTAATATAGAAATAGAAACAGAAACAAGAATGAAAAAACATTAAACTGAAAAAAATTTTTACGGAAGCGGGATTCGATCCGACGATCTTTGGGTTGAGAGTCCGATGTTCTACCGACTGCGCCATGGAAGCTGTTACCAACAGTCATTTGAATCGCCGTTATTACTTACTGAAAATATGTGTATTGTTTTCATTTTAACGTCGCGCACGCCTCTAGTATCAATCTTCTGAAACACAATAATGCGCAGTGCGCATGCGCGAGTACACAAATACCAGGTTATTTGGTAAAATTTATCAGTTTTCTTAGTAAAAATTCTTAGGTTACCTTGTAAAAATGACTAGACCTCAATTTTTACTAGTGTGTCTGGTAATTTTTATTCAGATAATTTGGTTTTTTTTTTAAGTGGTTATGGTAGTCCCAGACGGCACACCTTTTCAGAAAGTACTCAGAAAGTATTCAGCAACATGTATTCATTTTAAATACATTTTTGAGAACTTAAAAAGAATTCAAAATGTATTCTAGAACTTAAAATGAATGCAATATGAATCCTCAATGAATAGGGAAAAATCTTCGGAATGTCTTCAAAAAGAATTTTCTAATTAATCAGAAAATGTCAGTAAATTTGAAGTTATTTTAGATACATTACTCATATAACAAACCTTAGTAAATGAATTTACAAATAAATATTAAATGCATTCATATAATGTTCACTATCGATTCATTATTAATTCATTTTTATTTCTTTAATATTAATTATTCGTTTTTATTATTGTATACAATTGAAAGCAATACATTTACTGTTAAAAATTAATTTATTTTGTGTTGATTTTTATTGTACATTTTTAGAATATAGTTGTAGTATTCAACATAATGAATTCTTTTAGAATACCTAGCGATGTTCCAAATGAACACATAATGAATTCTATTTATATAAATATTTTCTTACATTGAAATTCTCATTTTATTTTGGAGGTATTTTAAGTATTCAAATAGTGTTCAAAGTATTCGTATCTAATTTCTTATTTTTCAAACTATTAAAAAATAATTTATTTTGTTTATCCATCTTTACAACTTTCTATAAAATACTACAAAAATTATACGCACAGTAGATAACCGTCTCACGCCCTCGCTATGAGAAGCAGAGGGGCTGCTGCGTAAGCTAACGAAACTTATTATTTATAAATATCGTTGCAAGCTAACAGAGCTTATTATTTAATTATTAATTAGTTATAATATGTTATTTAAAACATTGTAATTGAGTTACCATAAGTCATTTTTTAAGTATTAAAAAGTGTTCATAAAGTATTCATATCTAATTTCTTATATAAATATGAATAATAAATATTACAATAATTTATTTATTGTTATATTATATACAAGTTCGTAATTTTTTGCGAGCGAGATCGCGGTTCAAAAAGACTATTTCCACCGTTTCGGCCTTTTTATACAGAACACATGTATATAATTTGTAGCCTACATATTATCCGCCGTCGATAATGTAGAACACAACATCTCAATTTTTATTAGAAGTGCACATTTTTCTAATTTGTTTATTGGATACTGCATCACGAAATTAACATTGATTACTGTTAAATCATTTTTCAATTTATATTCGTTTGTACCAACAAAACTCGAATATTGGGCCGGCATTACGGAATAGCGCGACGCAACAACCACAGGGAGAAAATACAATAGGTTCCGTGCTCTGCGCCATCTGCGCCGTGGTGTCAGCATTCAGCTGATTGATTGATTCTATTAGGCGCGCCCGCGCATATATATATATATATATATATATATATATATATATATATATATATATATATATATATATATAAAATATGAGATTTTTGAGGATCTATGTCAGCACCGTTTCGATACTTTGAGGATTTTTCTGACTTTTGAGGACGTCGACGGGGATTATTTCTTTAGGTCACGCATATACGAACTCTGGAGAGAAAACTCTAGATCCTCAAAAGTTCGGATTTGCGAAATGTGTGTGTGTGTGTGTGTGTGTGTGTGTGTGTGTGTGTGTGTGTGTGTGTGTGTGTGTGGGTGTGTGTGTGTGTGTGTGTGTGTGTGTGTGTGTGTGTGTGTGTGTGTGTGTGTGTGTGTGTGTGTGTGTGTGTGTGTGTGTGTGTAATATCTAAGGTCGGGATGGGTGGAATCATCCAATCAGTTGAATGCTGATACCATAGTACCACGGCGCAGATGGCGCAGAGCACGGAGCAGGGCACGGAGCAGAGCACGGAACCGTATCTTTTCGCAGGTAACTATCAGATACCGTTCGGACATCTGAGTACTAACTGGGCGCCGCGCGGCGTTTATATATACTTTCACTCTTTCATTGGCCAACACGGTTTCCCGGTTCCCGATTGTTGTCCGACATTTTGACTGCTCTCGACGCTTCTGTCTTCTACACCGGTCGTTACACGTCGCACTCGTGTTACGAAGCAATAGTGCTAATTAAGCATTTTAAGCAAAAATATTGCTGAAATCATTCAGGTAAGTGTGATTTATAATATATTTGATAATTATTTTCCGCGTAAACAATTCACTGTAATAGATGCGAAAGGATATAAAAATCCGTTTGAATAGCATCCCCTCCTCCCGTAATAGCTTCTCTTTTTATTTTGTCATAAGTTTGTAGATTTGCTGATCTGATTATTGAGTTTGCCTTTTGCGAGTTGTAATTTCAATCAAGATATGAATATATCTTAATTATTATATTAATTATTATTTATTGAATGCATTCTATATCTTCAATATCTATTCATTTACTATCTACATGTGTCAATATGTAATTGTATTTCAATTTTGCTTCCTCCTTGAAGAATTTGTGTCTTTAATTTGTATTAATTTATTTTTCATTAACCTTTAGTCTTGGAACTTTTAATTTATAATTTTCTTATTATTGTATTTCAGTAGATTTCTTTTTTTCTCTCTTTAGTTTAGATTTTCACCATAATTGAATTTTTTTATAGGTTGAGTATTTCATATAGACTGGTTACGATAAACTGCAGCTGGGTTTTCGCTCAATGGATGTCTGTTCCTTTGTAAATATCCTGTATCATTTGCTTGGAACGCCACTTTTGATTTGTGCAGAGATCCTCTGTTTTGAATATTTTTATTAGGTAAACAAATTAATTTACAATTTATCTATAAAAATAAAGCACTTGCTTTTATTATTTTTGTATATCAGCAATTCTTTGATATATTTGCAACTGATTTTTTTATGGTTTAATATTTTACAAGTTCAATTGCTTGCTCTCAATTGTACAAGTATTTTAATAAATTACTTTTTTGCTCTATTAAGTTGCTGTGATTTTTATACTATTAAATGTTTTATAGGTTGAATATTTGCTGAGAATAGCCATAGACTGGATACGATAAACTGAAGCTGGATTTTCGCCCAATGGATGTCTGATCCTGATCATTTTTAAGCTGCTTGCAACGTCACTCTTGATTTCTGAAGGTCCTTTGGTTTGATCATTTTATAAGGTAACCAGATTAATTCTTTAGATTTTATCTATAAATAAAGTAGATGCTTTTACTATTTCTATTTTAACTTCATTTTTTTTAACTTAAAAGTAATTCTTTTATATATTTGCAATTGATTTTAATATTTTAATAGTTACATTGCTTGCTTTCATTTTAGAAGTATTTGAATAGATCATGTGGTCGCTCTCTTGAGTTATTGTGTTTTTTATAATATTGAATTTTTTATAGGTTGAATATTTGCTGGGAATAGCCATACTAGTTCCGATAAACTGCACCAGGGATTTCGCTGAGTGGATGTCTATTTTTGAGCATTCGCAAGCTGATTGCAACGTCACTATTGGTTTGTGGAGGTCCTCTGCTTTGAATATTTTATTAGGTAAACATATTAATTTATAATTTACGTATAAACATAAAGCACTTTTATTATTTCTATTTCAACTTTTTTTTTAACTATAACAGTAATTCTTTTATATTTTTTCAATTAATTTTTCAACTGATTTTAATACGTTACTTGTTTAATTGTTTGCTTTCGATTTTACAACTATTTAAATAGATTCATTTTAATTGTTTGTTTAATTGTTTGCTTTAAATTTTATAACTATTCAAATAGATTATTTGATTGCTATCTTATTGTTATTTTTATACTATTAAATGTTTTACAGGTTGAATATTTGCTGACTATATATAGCAGTATATGCGGCAGTAACCATAGGGTCTTGGCTCCATTTATAGTTTATTTGGGTTTTCAGTTGGATCTTAACCCAATACCTATTTTATTTACTAAGATTATATGAATAAGAATAAGCTTTCTCCTACTGTACTTTGTCTTCGCTAGATAGCTACAAGGTAATATATTAATTCTAATTATAACCCATGCTTTTAATATTTATAATTTAACTTGACATATTTTTCAAGTGTAATACTTTTATATACTTGCGTATAAGCGTATATAATTTTTATTATTTATTTATTACCAGAAAATATTTACGTTTACATTATTATATATTTATATAAAGTAAATTTAAATAAGTAAGTAAATCCTACCGGGGCAAATAATATTGCCTGTGTGTAGGTCTGGTACATAGAAAAAAAATTTACAAACTAAATATATTCTTACATACTAGATAATGGCAGGTGCGTAGAGTTTAGGCAGCATGGCATAGAAATTTATTATAGCGTAACAGATAAATTAGAGTTAAATAATTTTAATTTTTGTTCAATAATTTTGTTAAATTTAAATTATTAAATTAAATTTGATATCGCTGCTTTTGCTATGAACATTTTTAATTTTTTCTTTATAATTTGTCTACTAAATAACATAACTTCACGATTAGTGAGCCTATTAAAAACCCTTATAGCTTCATCATAGCTATTTTTATAACTAATTCTTTTAGCATTTTTTGGTAGTTGAATTGTTTTGTTCCTGGTCTTGCTCGTACTGTTTATATATTTATTTCTTAGTTGTATAGTGGAAAGATATTGATTCAAACTGGAGCGATTTTCTTATTTCTAGCGGTGGATCAATTTGGAAAAATTTATTTTTATTTCTTATTTTCAGTATTTTGTATTGTTTTGATTATATTAGTTTCATGTTGTTATCGTATGCACCACCCAAGCAATTATCCCACAATTAACTAAACTATGAAAGAAGGCATAATATATTATCATTAATATATAATATAGTAGTAGTAGTAGTAGTAGTAGAAGGCATAATATATTATTCTTTATCTTACAAGGAGAGGCTCAGGGTTTCGGACACCAATTTTCTTGAAAGTCTCAATATTGAAGCGAAATGCCACTTTACTACCAAATCAGTGTTTTTTATTTCTAGGAAATAAAAAACACCGATTTGGTAGTAAAGTGGACTTGATATAAAATCTACCATTAGCTGCATTCAACAAAAAAAAAAAAAATTTCTTGAAACTTGCAGAGGTTGCAGGTAATACCTTACCATGAACCTCTGCAGAGTTATAGATCATAACGCCTTCCCAGAAAAAAGTTGCACAATTGATACATTTTGAAACGTCCAATTGTTACTCCCCTTGTGTGTGGGTGTGTGGGTGGGTGCGTGTGTGTGCGTGCAAAATTGTTTTCGCAACCTACATTACCGACTGTACTTTTTTATGATCATTTTAAATGCAGGATACACACACACACACACACACACACACACACCCATATATATATATATCCCCCTGCATTTAAAATGATCCTTAAAAAAGTACAGTCGGTAATGTAGGTTGCGACAAAATTTTTTTTCATCGTGAATTTTCACTTTACTACCAGGTTGAGCACAAATTACTATAGTAGATATTAATATTTAATGGAGTGCAAGTTTGTCGTCCCATTACACTAGTGTTATAGTACTTTTTTATAGAAATTATAGTAATAATTAATCAGACCTTGCTCTCCGTGTAGCAATTAATGAGTTCGAGAAATTCAATATAGTATTTAATTGAAAGGTCTCATTGCTATTCCGCGCTCGTATTACAAAAATTATGACAAGAAAATATATGTTATTGATAAAATTAATTGAAAATACAAGTGGTTTAATGAGTGCGTTTAATTTACAACAATTGTAACTATACAAAATTATACAAAACTGTAATTTGTAAAATAAACTTTATCTGAAAATGAATTAATAACTTTGCTTAAAATATAATACAATGCAAGACAAAGTTATACAGTTTATATTAACAATTTAACATGTGATTATTAAAGACATTATCAATATTAAGTAATACTGAGAATGTCATTTGAAGGCAAAACGGGATTAAATGTGCTTGTATGCAAGTAATTTAACACGTTTATTGAACTTTCAGAATAT
The DNA here is from genome assembly GCA_036365515.1 of Torymus aiolomorphi. NCBI lineage: Eukaryota > Metazoa > Arthropoda > Insecta > Hymenoptera > Torymidae > Torymus > Torymus aiolomorphi. The sequence continues at coordinate 167,094,084 of CM070875.1, read as the reverse complement.
AATATTGGAAATATGGAAATATACATAATTACTGATATTAATCGAAACCAACTGGATGACCTTGTAAGTAGTTAACTTTTTTCTGCGATAGTTTCAAAATTTATCTAGTCTTTATTTGCTTCTTTGGTTTTTTGATTTCTCATTGTTATTTTTTTGCTGTATCTATATTTGCTTTCGCAGTCCGTGAAATACTGATTTTTCATCCTATTCAATTCGGAAACAAAAGTATCAATGGTTGCTTCCATTCTAATATTTCTTTTCATCGCCTTGTTTTTTGTTTGTTCAAAGAATGGGTTCAATATATTTTTTTAATTTAAACTTTTTTAAACGGATTTAACACTTCGATTTTGCTTGTTCTTGTAATACGGTTCGAAGTTTATAATTCTTAAATATTTTTAAGTTTCATTTTTCTTAAATTTACATTTTACATAACAAAAATATTGAACATGTTCTTTATGGTATCTTGATTAATTTACATTTATTTGGTGTATTGGCTTACTTTGTAAATATTTGCTTTCTGAAATTTTTCATTGTTATCCACTTGCTTTCACAGTTTAAAAATCTCATTTTAAAAAATTTTTTTTGGATGATGCTTATTGGGTAAATATAAAATCGTTTTATTCTGCTATTACAGAGAATAGCTTATTATTTACATTCAATACAGAGCTATATTTACAAAATTTCTTTATAAGAAAACTATTTGAATATGTGCTAAATTATTCTACACTGAGAGAAGAATATGCTCATAGTTGGAATATTGATTTGTTCGTAGTCAGAACTGCAATATCGTAACTATTACAATATCTTATGTTTGAATAGGAAAGATTTCAGACGGAAATATTAACATTAAATAAATCCTTCTCTCAGTGTATATGAAATCGTACAATGGCTTCCTGAGAACATATATTTTCGTTTAAAGAGGTTCTATCGGTAATAGAATTAAAATTAAGATACATGTGAAATTTCATATACAGGTTTGTAAATATTTAAAAAACACTCATATAAATTCTCAAAAGGCTAGGTGAGATAGAAATTAAGATATTAATGTTTTCTTTTTTTGCTGATTAACATGGGCTCTTATGGGAAATCACGATATCTTTGTACTTGTTTGTGTATTATAAAGCATTAAAAATTGAGATTCTATTCATAGTTTTTGTAGTAGATAATGAAATTATGACGAACATTTATTACTCTTTGTGTTTATAAAAAAGCATCCTATTGAAAAATTAGCAATAAAATCGATTACCCGGACCGCCCAAAACACCTGATTTTCTATCGGTGAGTAAACGGAAATAAGTTCACCCATATACGATATAAGGTACACCTCCATTTGACATTTCAGGCAATAATGAGTGACCAAAAATTAGTCTTCTTTTTAAAATAAAGTTATGTTTCATTGAAATAAAAATATTATAATTACTACAATATTATGTGACACACACAAATAATTTAATTTATTTTATTTGTTTATTATATGGTAGACAGAATCGTGCAAGTTTAATATAATAAATACATAAAATAATGAAATTGAATATATGCATTTACACTCAAGCGCGCGCACGCACTCACACGCTTACACACGCACGCTCATACGATTTCATTAATTTTATTTATTAATTGTATTAAATGGGCAAGATACTCATTACAATAAAATATTATACTAGTTTTATTTAAGGGGGTGTCGCACTATACTAACACTGTTTTATCGGCTGGACATGTAAAAGTAATTAATATAAATAAAAGGATAATGATTTACGCGTTGAACAAATTCAGTTGCCCTGCATAATGCTGTAATACATCATTCTACAAAGTTTCGAGGCAAAAAAACGTCGACACCTTTGTTTATTTTTGGAACGAAATTTGATTAATTTTTGTTAATTTTCGTTCCAAAAATAAACAAAGGTGTCGTCGTTTTTTTGTCTCAAAACTTCATAGAACGATGTATTAGAGGATTACGTAGAGCAAGTGAATTTATTTAAGACACAAATCATTATCCTTTTATTTATATTAATTATTTTTACATGTTCCGCCGATAAAACAGGGTTAGTGGTAAAGTAGGACTATTACACCACCTTAAAACAGTTATTGAGGGCATGTCGAATAAGAATAAGAAACTTTACCGGCCACCACGTGTTTTAATTAAAAAATTAATCTGTAAACATTTATTTGATATAATCTCGACTTCAGGCCTTCGATTTGTGCGGAGATAATTTTCAGAAATTTTGTGGATCATTTTTGTTATAGTATCTGTGAGATATTTGGGTTGAAAAATCTGACGACTTTTTTTAGATAATTGTAATTATTTAACATACACTCAATAAAAGGCAAACGAAAAATTTATTAATATATCATGATATGATATTTATGTATATAATAAATATTATAAATTCTATTAACTCTAGAAAAAAAATGAAAACAAGTCGATGTTTTTTACAAATATTCTTCTTATCATGGTTATATTAATAAATTGAACATTATTAGAATCATTATTTTATTTAACGTTTTTATAATAATCCTATTTACATTATATCACTTCTTTTAATCAAACTTACTATTTGACTTTAGATATCATTTTAATATTTAAACTATTTTATTTTTTTCAAGAAAGTTCTTATTTGTTTAAACGTTTCGCCTATATGACTAAAAATAAAATAGCAATACTTACAAGCCCTTCTTAATAATATATTTTTTGTACCACATGCACGATTTTCGTCGTTTTCTGACCTAAAAAGAGGTTCTAAAGTGACTCATTTCTGACCGATTGGACAAAAAATCCATTCACGCCCGCTGCAGGCGCTCAGCAGGTGCAAATGGATTTTTGCGCCAGCCACTCTAAAATTCCTGAAAATCGCATGAATTAAACTTAATCCACTATAAATTTGTATATATCCGATATACTATTATTTAATAATTAATCTATAAAATATACAAATTCAAAAACAACGGTTTACATATAATTTAATAATCATTTCATTTTTCAACTTTATATAAGATTTTATAACAAATTTATTTTGTTAAATATTCACATTGATATTGAATTATAATTAATTGTAATATCTTTACAATGACTGAAATTGAAAAATTTATTCTCATTGGTAAATCAATTTAGTCTTGCTTTTTAGGTTCAAAAACGTCGAAAATCAATACACGAGTCATAAAAAATATGGTGTGCACCTAGGGTTTAGTGGGCCTTTTGACCTCGTGTGTTTGCAGTACTCGTCTTCGGTTCGCAAACGCACTCGCCTTCGGCTCGTGCTAGCTCACCTGCGACTCGTACTGCGAAATCCACACTCGGTCTAAAAAGGCCCACTTTGCACCCTAGGTACACAATATACTATTATGTATCCTCAATGCGTAATTTAAAATTTTTTTTTTAGGAGTATATAATAAAATGTATAATTATATCAATTTAAACAATTGTAGAAACACCAACAATATGTCGACGCTCCTTACGAAAACTAGCACGTTTTTTGGCCTCTTTACGAAGACTAGCACATTTCGGAAAACTACAACGAAAACTAGCATAACTCACGACTTTGCCACGAATACTAGTACAATTCGCGAGCTTGCCGCGAAAACTAGCATCATTCGCGAGCTTGCCGCGAATAATAGTACAATTCAGAAGATTGCCACGAAAAGTAGCACGATTCGCGAGTTTGCGACGGAAAGTAACACGATTCACAAGCTTGCCGCGAAAACTAGCACTTCGCGTCTCCGTGTTAATTTGCATAAGAGGCAGTGGAACGTGCTAGTCTTCGCCGCCAAATCAATGGGGCGTGCTAATCTTCGTGGCCAACGCTGAAATGGACTAGTCTTCGTGGCAATCTGAATCGTGCTGGTTTTTGTAAGGGGCGTCGATGTAATCAGTTTAGTAACTAGCGTGTAGTCAATACAAAGAAATACTACAACCTGATCACAGTCGAATAAAAATATCTCTTGTTTACTCGAGAATTATCTCGTATTCGAAGTTTATTTTTAACTTACCAATATTTTTATAAATGTCGTCGCGAAAAAAATATTCGTAAAAGCGTGATGGCATTGAAAATTGTATTGTAAATTTAATATAATTATAATTATACTGCATATTTCGGTAAGAATGAAACCTTCGTTGATAAAAAAAACTTCAATTTTTATGACATCAACAATACAAGTATCAATATGGGAAATGAAATATTATCGTAATATAATGTACAAAAAGATGAATTTTTAATAGAATTTTACCCAGAAAAATTCTTTGTTTATAAATAATTTCATCATTAATTTCATAAACAAAAAAAAATAATCGATAAAAATTTTCTTGCAAATTTTCATTTAACGTATTAAATTTTAGTAGTCAATTTTAGTATTTTACATAAAATATGATTTGAAATAAGCATCTCAAAATTAAAAATCAAAAAGAATGTTGTGATCAATTTTTGTTAATCACTGAAAGATAAATAACTAAAGTAGGGGTAGCTCACCCCTTCTATGTGTTTTTTTTAAACCTCGAAACAGGTCAACTATAATTTTTAATTTTCTTTACAACATGGCATTTTTTCATCAAATATGGCTCGTGAAAAATTTGTTATTTTAAAAACAGGGTGAAAAAAAATATATTTACCCCCATGAAAATAGGGGGTGCAACCCCTTATCATTAAAATTGTGTCCAAATACTCGTCTTTTTATAAGAAACAAATAGGTGTTGGTTTCATTAAAAAATTCCGATTCCATCTCGAGATATTAAAAAAAAAACTGTTTTTGGGGGTGAACTTTAAGGGTGGTTTTTACCCCCAGATGTCTTTCTCCACAGATAAAAAAAAAAATACGTGTCAAATATTTTTCGATACTCTAACCAGTTGCAAAGTTTCATGAAAATCGGAGGCAGAGACTAACAAAGAGGTGATTAATTAAATTAGGGGTGATTCACCCCGTCAACGTGTTTTTATTTTTAAATCTCGAAACAGGTCAACTGTAATTTTCAATTTTCTTTATAGCATGGGAATTTTCAATCAAATTTAGCTCATTAAAACATTTTTATATAAAAAATACAAGGGAAAATATTATATTTACCCTTATAAAAATAGAGGATGCAACCCCCATAATTAAAACTGTGCCGAAAAACTCGACTTATCATAAGAAATAAATAGGTGTTGGTTTCATTAAATAATTCCGATTCCATCTTGAGATATTAAAAAAAACGGTTTTTGGAGGTGAACTTTAAGCGCGGTTTTCACCCCTTAGATTGTTTTTCCGCAGATAAAAAAAATACGTGTCGAATATTTTTTGACACTCTACTCATATGCGAAGTTTCATGAAAATCGGAGGCGGACACCAAGTATCCTTTCCTTGTGAGTGTGGTGCAAAACATAATACACTATTTAAGAATTCAAACAAAGTCTTTTATAATAGTATCAAGCAAAACAATTTTAAATAACTTATTTTTATTTATTTACATCTGACTTGTAACACTGATAACTAAAAATTTTTCAATACTTTTAATTATTTTTGTCCAATATATCACTGCTTACATTAAAATTAAACTAAAAGTAAAATAATTTTTTTTAGTTGAATATAATATTTGTTATTTTATTCGTTAATTCTTTTTCTTTCATTGTATGTTATATATATATATAATATAATTTATTTATTATGTAAATGATATATTGGATAAAATATAAAATAAACTCGTATAGAAAGAGGTTAAGTATTTGGGAGATCAACCATCTTTCAAAACTGATTTGAAAAATTTGTTACCCGGAATAGATTTAATTTAAATTTCTTCATTTCAGAAAGAAATAAATTATCGGATAATATTTATAGATGTTTATTTGTAAATCACTTTAACAAATAGGGACAAGTTTGTGGGAAACCGTATCCTGAGCCTCGTTCTATTCATTCTAATATTCAGCTTAATTTATTTAAAAAAAATTAGATTAATGGTACAATTTAACGGCTATCTGAGCGTTAAATTATAATTAGACAAATTTTAATTGGAGAAATGATTTGGCTTTTCAATTTTTTACGCTCGGTTTACTATTTAAATTCAGCTCTCATAAAATTAATAAAGTATAATTTCGTTTTTCCAAGAGAATTGTTAGTGTTGCGCGCTCCTGTTTCACCCTCGTGAAGGAAGTTTATCGACATACTATTTTGTTATTGATTTTTTTAGACTAGTTTTACTATTGTAACGGAACCGTCTACGTTGTGAATTTTTTTTTGTGCATATATTTTTATACGAGTAATCATGATCATAACCCTGACCCACTACTACCCTACCGACACTGTTGCACCAAGGGTTGTAGATGTGACCTGCGCTTCTCGGAGTCTCAAGCTGTCATAAAACACCGACGCGGCGCATGCTTTAAAATTTCTGAATTTTTAAATACTTACAATTTCGCTTTTCCTTATATTTCGGCTTTATATTAAACGGACTGTAAACTTTCTTTTCTTCTTGATGAAGAACAAACATTATTTCCAATAAATAAAATATTGTAATCAACTATACCTACGACCACGAGTGTAATAAAATATAGTATTAAATCATTTATCGAAAAATATTACAAAATAAGTAAATCACTCTAGAGAACTGTTCATCACTAATTAATTATTAACACAACATAATTATGAAACAATCCGAATAAGAAAATGATATTTACATAAAAATAGTAATAGTACCCTTAGTTAAAATTACAATAATTCAGCATTATGATTTTTATTAAAACCACCTCAGTTGTATTAATGCGCTAGTTATAAACTATGGTAAATTTCCTACAAAGATATGTTTAAATAATAGCTTAAGTATGAAATTATGAGTTGTTAATTATAATTTTACTTTTATATGTTGACTTAATATTTTGTATTTTTATATATAAGTTAAGTTAAATAAGTACAATACATATTAACTAACAACCGTTCAGGCGTGGGATGAAAAGTGTATAAAATATAACATTAGTAAAATAGATTTAAGATTATAATAATTACTTTAAGCCACACTCTTGAAGGACTATTTTCTATACCTGAGTAATAAAACTCATCCCATAATTTTTCTTTTGTTTCCTTTTCTTACTTCTATAAAGGAAACTCACCAAACAGCAAAATATTTGGTTTATACAAGATATTCTTTAAATAAATAAATAAAATTTTAACTAATTAACAAATAAATAAATTAATGTTTTTCAGTTTGAGATAACTATATTTAAGCGCGAAAATACTCTTTCAAAATGTGAAATTGGCTTTAAGGGACGCTTAGCTCGAGCGGATACATTATCTTGATGCTGCAAAACACTTGACTCATACTAAATATAGATACGACGCTTTCCCACGCGGGGACGCGCTTTTCCAATTCATGAATATATACGACCTATACTGTACATTGGAAACATAATTTTACATTATTAGGCAATATCTCTCTGTTACAGATAAAATTGTTTTAACAATTACAAATAAATAACCACCTGTACTTTTGCAACTACAACTTTTAAGCATGAAATGGATTATAACCAACTAATAATGAATAATAATTATAATAACCACTATATCATGTAAAGTAACAAGCTTATTAACCACTAGCTTAATTTTTACCGACTGTGTTTATTTTTATATATAACTTTATCGAATACAATCTCATTATAATTTAGATTTTTAAGTATTAGTAACTTTTATATCGTAAATAACAGTTTGTTTATCCTTATGTTACCATATAAACACTCATACCAAAAATAAAAAAAACGATAACTATAATTTTTAATTAACAACATGTATATACAGAATTAATTATTAATAAATAACAATTAATTACTGTAATAGCTATTATATTATATAAATCAACAAGTTTTGATAACAAAATATTTAGGTTTAAGTTTATTTTAGATAATTGACTGTTATTATAAATTATCATACATGATTACATTGTAAATTAGATTATTAAGTTAGTAAAGTTTTGTATTGCGAATAACTATCATTAAAATGGTCGTAGCGTTTTCGTTCAAATTTGTAATATCTTGCTACGTAATTATTTAGTAAGATAAATAATTCAATTCATGGTAGAATATCTAGATTGTTAATTATAGAAAAAGCTGAGACAAAGAGGGTGTTTTACCGTTACAAACAGCCCCACGCACATGGCTTATCTAAAAATAGATATCCTCAGCCTTACTGCGCAGAGACGCATTTTCCAGCATTTTTTGGGACTCAATGTACTATAGTCTAAGAATATTATTTCCAATTTTAAAACTTATAAAGCTTATATTTGTTTAACTATTTTACATTTTTAATTTCTAACAACACAGTTCAGCTGCAATAATTTTTCTCTACATTTTCATATAAAATCCATCTCCAAACAACACTTTAAAAATAACTGTTTGTTTGTAATTTCAATAATTTATTATTATTTTTCTTGTGGAAACTTAGTAGTTTTATATTCTTATAATAATTTCATTTTCTAGCAATTACAAATATTCACATCCAAAGCTTGAAAGGACTGATTACTTAATTAATCGATGAATAAATATAAAAATAATAAATTTTATGATTGGAAATAATCTAAAAACACATTCTATGTAAACCCTAAGAGAATCATTTATGTCACTGCGTTAATATTAAGTAAAACATTATAATTAAATAAATAATAGCGATATTTACGACAATTTTATAAACATGTTTATAATATTTAGCTTGACTGTTTAGTTTTACCATTTCTTATGAAGCTTCATATTATTGTAAAATTATATTAATTATTTTTCTGTAAAACTAAAATTATATTTTTCGATTTTTATTATTCACTATAACTCCATTTCTAACCAACGTATAACACCGCTCAAATTTGTAATAGCTTATTATAAAAATACCTATTAAAATAAAATAGTAACTAAATTGTGAAATTGCGATATCCAACAATATTAAATAAAGTGAAGAAAACTGCGAAAAAGTCAGTGACAAGATTGAAGAGTGAGGGAGATAGGTATATCTTCTGTCTCTCTCATCTCTCTGTCTCTGTCACTCATATAGCGTTCTCTCTCGCTCTTTAAAGAAGATACGAGCCGCCGGAAAATACCCTAGAGAAGGGATAAGGGACCGCTCTCTACCGCTCTCTGTGTTAAAACATAGGATCTTCCCCACTATCACAGAAATCGACGTTTGGAAGGGATGACGCCCCCACATCATTGGACACCGCTTTTCCACACCACAACATTACGAGATATGCAAAGCATCCCTCGCCGCCGAACTTATCACGTATGATTCGTTCACCAAAATGACGCAACTACCCGATTTGACACCGCAGCTTTTCCAGCAAAAGAAGAGGAGGAGCAACGCATTTAAATACGCTGAACGCGCACTGCTCGCCGGTCAGTCAGATTTACAAGCCTCACAAGCTTTGCTGACTGGTCCAGGGTGCAGTTCACCACAAGCCTCACAAGCTTTACTGAACTGACCAAGTCAGATCAACATAAGCCTCACAAGCTTTGCTGACTGTACAGCAGATCGACACAAGCCTCACAAGCTTAAAGACTCTGTACACAAATTCAAACTCTCAAATAAAATATTCAAATTTTTTTCCAAAATCAAATTTTCGAAATTCATTTTTCCAAAACTTCTAAAAAATTTTAACATACTAATTCCAAAATTATCAAATTAATTATATTCGAAACTACTTTTCTAAACCATAGTTGTTACGACCTTACGGGTAAGCATACTCCTATTGGTTTAGAAAAGAATTAAGTAAACATAACGGCAGTTGTACGACCTTACGGGTAAGCCTCACTGGTTGTGTTTACAAAGAATATTATTAATTATAATAAATTTCATATTACAAGATTCAAAGGAACTTATATATTGAAAGAAAAAATATAAAGAACACAAAAATAAGAAGGTAAATAAAATCTTCAATTAACTGTATTCAGTATTTCTTCTCTAAACCATAGTTGTTACGACCTTACGGGTAAGCATACTCCTATTGGTTTAGAAAAGGATTAAGTAAACATAACGGCAGTTGTACGACCTTACGGGTAAGCCTCACTGGTTGTGTTTGCAAAGAATATAATTAAATTATATTAAATTTTCTCATTACAATAAAGAAAATAATAAAATCTTCAGTTAAATATATCCTAAATTACTTCTCTAAACCATAGTTGTTACGACCTTACGGGTAAGCATACTCCTATTGGTTTAGAAAAGAATTAAGTAAACATAACGGCAGTTGTACGACCTTACGGGTAAGCCTCACTGGTTGTGTTTACAAGGAATATTTTAATTTATAAGATTTTTCCAGTTTACAATAAGAAAGTAATAAAATCTTCAATTAGATATATCCTAAATTACTTCTCTAAACCATAGTTGTTACGACCTTACGGGTAAGCATACTCCTATTGGTTTAGAAAAGAATTAAGTAAACATAACGGCAGTTGTACGACCTTACGGGTAAGCCTCACTGGTTGTGTTTACAAGGAATATTTCAATTTATAAGATTTTTCCAGTTTACAATAAGAAAGTAATAAAATCTTCAATTAGATATATCCTAAATTACTTCTCTAAACCATAGTTGTTACGACCTTACGGGTAAGCATACTCCTATTGGTTTAGAAAAGAATTAAGTAAACATAACGGCAGTTGTACGACCTTACGGGTAAGCCTCACTGGTTGTGTTTACAAGGAATATTTTAATTTATAAGATTTTTTTTTTCAGTTTACAATAAGAAAGTAATAAAATCTTCAATTAGAGATATCCTAAATTACTTCTCTAAACCATAGTTGTTACGACCTTACGGGTAAGCATACTCCTATTGGTTTAGAAAAGAATTAAGTAAACATAACGGCAGTTGTACGACCTTACGGGTAAGCCTCACTGGTTGTGTTTACAAGGAATATTTTAATTTATAAGAAATTTCAGATTACAACTCTAAAACAATTTATATTAGAAAAAATTAAGAAACAAGAAAATCGTAGGAAAATTCTAAAGAAATTATCCTTTACTAAGATAAAATTTATTTATTAAAAAGAAAAATATATATATCAATCCCAAGAGGGATAAGTTACATAAATAAAAATTAAATTCACACACGAGCTCTGCTCTTGATAGGGAAGGGCGAATCTGAGAATAACCTGAGACCGGGAAAAGTTATTAGAATCTCAAACTCCAGGTATCCAAAGAAAATCGTGCCCTTATTCCTAGTCCATACGGGGGTACGTGCGGCCAAACGATCTTTACGAGACGTTCGTGCTACTCACCGTTGGTCCTTACGATAACCAAATCCTAAACCAAAAATTAGTCAAACTTAAATCTCAGCGATTAACAGTGAATTTGATATTACACTCCTGTCCACAGCTCGTCCATGGTTTATTAGCTAACGCAGCTACGACCAGAAAAGAGCATAACTCTTAATCGAGTGAAACATCCCAGTCATGTCGTGTTTTAGGACGTGACATAAGACTAACAAAAAAATTTTGGAGGCCCCGGAGGGATTGAATTGGAAAGGATGTGTAAATTAGAGTCATGTTAGTCGTTTTTTTTTTTTCTGCTATATTACTTACATTATGTAATAAAAGAACTAATAAAGTGTAAAATTTAATGAAAGTTGGTGCAAAGTGTAAAAGACAACCAAGCTCATTTACTTTTCTAAACTTAAATAATACGTGAATAAATAAATGAATTAATAAATAATATTAAAATTAATGAATAAATCAGGAAATGAACAAATCGAACTAAGAAAATTATAAATTTAAAAGTTTTTGTGAATTTAGAAAATCTGTTACTGTTCAGGTAGGAAAGAAATAAGTGAAAGTTTGTGCGCATTCTATTACTTCGGCCGCTAGGAAAAGTACGTGGCAGCGCTGCAGACCGCTTCACCCCATCATTCAGTGGTAAAATCAGAGTCTCACAAGGAGTGCAAATTTGTACTTTTCCTTTCGTCAATGTACTTTCAATGATATCCGGAAATGTGTTCAACATTCGTGTTCGTAGTGTTTTCCTTGTGAATCTTTGAAACCTCAGTTATGTTGCCATTAGTGGGTTTGATTCAACGTGCTTTAAGTTAGTAAATTATTAGTTGCACTTGATCGTCTACGTGTCCATTAATATGGAACGTTCTGCATTTATGTATCTATCAAAACAGTGAATAAATTTCAACTTCAAACATCTTCCATCTCTGATTTCTGTAATTCCAGTAACAATCTGAAAAATTATAATGTCTCTTTTCCTAAGTTCTTTTAACAACCTCCTACTGAATTCTTTTTCATCTTTAAATTATACAAAATGGGTGAAATATACTTATACTAAATATTATTTGAAGAAAATCTTAGTAAAGAGAAAAATAAGTTGGACTAACTAATAAAAGAGAATTGAAAAAAAATATATACATATCTAAAATTAAAGAAATTGAACGAAATGAAATAAAAAAAAAATGAAATTAAAGAATTCTCAAATAACAAAATTTTCAAAATCTAAAATTAAAACATTTTATACAAAAAAAAAAACATGTTAGAAAATTTTTCACTAAGTTGAAAAATAATTTTATCGTATTAGTTAACGCCTCAAAGCCTCTGTGTCACAAAAAGATGACCACGCGCAACGGCCTCTCGACTAAATCTTTAACTAACGTTATACTAAATCAAAAAAAATAATAATTTTGCAAAATATTGGTGTACGCCCCAAAGCCTCTGAGTCACAAGAAGATGACTATGCGCAACGGCCTCTCAACTAAATTTTTATTAAATTTTTACTAAATCAAAATTTATGAATCCTCTATAAACTAGAGAAGAGAAGTTTTATTAAACTTCTACAAAATTTACTAAATCTGAATCCTCTATAAAAATTAGAGAAGAGAAGTATTATTAAACTTCTATAAAATTTACTAAATCTACAAACTTATGAATCCTCTATAAAATTAGGGAAGAGAAGTTTTATTAAACTTCTACAAAATTTACTAAATCTGAATCCTCTAAAAAATTAGAGAAGAGAAGTATTATTAAACTTCTATTAAATTTACTAAATCTACAAACTTATGAATCCTCTATAAAACTAGAGAAGAGAAGTTTTATTAAACTTCTACAAAATTTACTAAATCTGAATCCTCTATAAAAATTAGAGAAGAGAAGTATTATTAAACTTCTATAAAATTTACTAAATCTACAAACTTATGAATCCTCTATAAAATTAGGGAAGAGAAGTATTATTAAACTTCTACAAAATTTACTAAATCTGAATCCTCTATAAAAATTAGAGAAGAGAAGTATTATTAAACTTCTATAAAATTTACTAAATCTACAAACTTATGAATCCTCTATAAAATTAGGGAAGAGAAGTATTATTAAACTTCTATACAAAAGTATACTAAATCTAAAAATTTAACTTACTAAATCCACAAACTTAAAAACCCTCTATTATTGAGAAGAGAAGTTAAGAAAAATAATTTCTAAAATTTATTACCAAATCCACTGTATTCACTATATCTTAAAGCATTAAAAATTGAAAAGAAACCTCTATTTTACAGAAGATAAGTCTTATAAAACGTTTATATTTACAAAAAAAGGGAAACTGAAACTACTATGTTATCAGAAAAATTCTAAACCCACTGTTTTCTCTGAATCCACCGTATCGTAATTCTATATTTTGAAAAACAAACAAACAAAAACAAAAATTACAAAAAGATTTCAAGTTTTTAATCTACAAAACTGAATTTTATTTTTCTAAGTCTTTATTTGAATTCAAAAAGTGAAAATAATATTCGCTAAGTTTTTTTTTCTAAATCTTTAAATCAATAATAACTGTTCAAAAGAAATTTTACTAAATTAAAGTAAATCTGCATTTACCTTTTCTAACCCTTACTACTTTACAAAGCGAATGATGTTCTAACAATAAGTATATAACTCACAAGACAGTTTTGCATTTGACTTAAGTGAAACTTAATTTGAAAAAAAAACAAGTCTTCTAAATTACAACTTATCTTTAATGAAACGTTTTCCAAACTATTGTAGATTAAAAATTAAAGGCATTAGAATTCAAAACATATTTAAAAACCTTACGAGAATAAAATTAAAATTGTGAAATTAAAATTATAACTAAATATCGTGAAAAAAATTTATGCCAATTTGAAAATTGAAGTTTTATTCTTTATTATATTTACCCTTTTGAACGATTGGTATTTAAAGGATGCGGAAGTGATTCTGCATCTCTGCATTTTGCTATTTCTATGAACCAAATAAAGGAAAATCTTCTAAAACCCTTTGAATTTTGTCAAAGTAAAAGTTGTATAAAGAAAATTAATATTCTTTCGGAATTCTCTAAATCCTACTATGCTCTTTTAAATTGTTAGATCGTTCAAATTTGTTCTATTAAATTTTGAAAAACTATTACTCTTTCCAAATCCTCTGAATTTTATTATGATAGTTTTTTTTATTATTCTACTAAATTGTAAAAGGCTTTTAAACAAAATTATTACACATTCAAGGTAAATTATTTACTTACTATACCAATCTCACTGTATCTTACTATTTCTAAAAATGTTTTCCGTTTGCCAATTGTGCCATAAACGTGGTCACATTGCACCACAATGCTCTACAATAAAGATTTGCCAACTATGTCATAAGCTAGGGCATATAGCTTTAGAATGCTCCAAACTAGTAAGATGCCAACTCTGCTCTGGAGTAGGCCATACCGCGACTAATTGTTTTAATCGTCCGATTCAATCCGAAACCCGGTCATTTAATACCGTAAACGACAACATTAAACATTTAGACAAGTTAGATACTGATGAATTTCAAAAAATTTTAGAAAATGATCTATTGGCTAAATTAAATGAATCTTTGCAAAATATTTGTCAATTTTCTACTGAATGTATAACTCAGTACTCAAACAGATTTATTATTAAAGCTAATAAAGTAATGAAAAAATGTGACATAGAATTTATACTAAACAATAACATAAATTTTAATAAAACAATACAGAATGTACTTATTGAACATTTTCTAATAGGACTACAACCTCATTTATGGTCTCACGTTAATCCATGTGGAACTTTCACCGAAACCGTTAAGCATGCTATTTCGGTAGAACAGGAAATATCTAATTATAAATCTCAATCGTCTTCCATTCAAATAAATAAAAAATCCGAAATTTGGTCACCCAATGCCTTAAATGATAGCAATAAGCTATTAAATAAATCAGATGCTGACAAGTTTCAAGAAGTTCTAGAAAATGACTTACTAATTAAATTAAACGATTCCTTACAGAACGTTTACCAACTGCCCAACGAAGGTATTATTCAGTATGCGAATAGATTAATTATTAAAACTAATGAAGTGGTAAAAAGAATGTGATCAAGAAACTACACTAACTAATAACATAAAATTTGGTAGAACAGCTCAGAATGTACTTATTAAACATTTTATAAAAGGATTAAAATCTGTTTCATATTGTAAACCATGTAAAACTTTGCGTGAAACTGTTCAGAATGCTGTTTCCATTGAAAAAATTAAATCATGTAATAATTCTCAATCATTTTCAAATGAAATTAAGTGCTGTACAACTAAATTACAATTTAAAAATTTATATACGAATAATAATGATGTTTCTTCTAATCTTCAGACAAATAAGAACAATTTTTCTAACAGAAATTCTTTAAATAATGTAATTCATAATTCAAGTAAACGTAGCAATGATTGTAGTAATATTACTAGTTCCAACAAGTCAATTAAAATTTCAAAATCAAATCCTTGTGATACCAGAAAATCACATGAAACCAATACAAGTAGCAATTCACTTACTGAATCTGATTTTGCAGCACTCGAATATGCTAAGACATTAAATAATCAAGATAAAATAATTGTAATTCCAAACTCCACTAGTGACTTGGTTGTTTCAAGTGACTCACATAGTACTAATAAAATCTATAATTTTACATCATTTATAATTTTACCAACATCAATCGCGCCTAAAGGCTGCAAGGAAGCAAACCATTTAAAAGCATTTTCTAATTCTCCAGTTTCAAACTCAGATATTATATTTGACGAAGCTTCTGCGCTTTCAAAATATCAAAATATAGGTTCTGATTTTAGCATTCATAACGCTATTGGAAATAACACCAGTTCTCCTAGACATAACTTCCTTTTAAATATAAGTGATGATAAAACCAAATATCAAACAAATTGCATTTCACCTGATTGCAATACGTTTGAAACGAAGGATACAAAAGCATATCACATTTCAAAGCCAGATAAAAATTTACAAAATAATTGTCTTACCAATAAAGGTAAAGTTTCAAAATGTAATTTTATTTTTCAAGCTTTGAAGTATTTTCATAATTTATTAAAGAGGACACCTGTGATTCAATTAATGTTCAAGCCACTTAAATTACCATTTGGATATTCACGGGATATCAAACTATTACCTTTCAAGTTCAATATCAACTCGAATGAATCGAAGAAAAATTTGATTACTTGTAATTCATTGCTAAATAATCTGCATAAACAAATGTGTTGCCAGTCCAGCTACTGTATATATAACCATTTCGACATTAAAAATATTATACAGAATTTATTAAAGCATGAATTTAATTCAGAAATAAATCTTGAATTAAAATTATTACCAATTTGAAAAAAAATTATCGTTTTTTTTGGTTTTTCTTTTTTCCCCAAATGACATTTAAAATTAGACTAAAGATTGAATTTTTCTCTTTTTTTTTTTTTTTTTCCTTTCCCTAACCAATATTCTACCAGATTTCCAGCTTATTCTTATTTATAATTTTTAAAAATTTAAATCATTCTATATCAAATATTAATAGTTCTCTCTGATTACAGATGAAGTAAAATAAAAAAAAAAAAATAATAATTATAACAATTACCCCAACCATGAATATCAAATGAGTGTATGCAAGATATATCCTAAAAGGCGTGCTGTAAATTTATATTTGTCAAAAGGTATAATTTGGAAATTTAAATTGATATTGAAAAACTCGAAATTCAAATAATATAACAAATAACATTATTATTGTAATATTAATTATTTGATGGATTCAGGATGCACGGTGATGATTATTATGGGAGAAGAATTATATATATACAAATTATTTTTAATATTCTAAAGACATACATCTTCGAGAAATTCAGAAATAACATATTTATTATTAATTAATTATAAATTTGTTTAACAAAATCTTTGCTTCATAGATAATGAAGTCACAAACAATAGAAATAGAATTTTTTTTTTATAAAAACAAAATTTGACCTTCAGCACATTTTCTAATTTATTTATTACACAGGCAGATAACAAAGCTTCTGGAATCACAATTTGTGACCATGCAAAAATGTCTTGTTGCACATATACAAAACTCTCTCTATTACGTTTAGATCATGAGAAGTTTTCTTTTTGAAAACCTTAAAGGCTATTGTATCAATTAAATAACGATCAATACGTCACAATCTCAGACAAACGAAATCTAGCACGTGCGGCAAATCCGTTTTTAAAGCTCAGATTTAACCAAATGCTAGTCAGCCAACATAAAGGCATAAAACCTATATTGCGACTCAGCCTATGAGAGACAAAGTTGTATCTGATGATGACAATAAAAACAAAGAATCTTTATCCTTACTACCTTTATAAATTATTTAGAAATAATGTGCATTTGAATTTCAAGTTAGTTTAAAAATCAATTCAATTTTGTTTGTGATACAAATGATTGATATTTGTTTTTCCTGTTATCTAAAGAAGTATTTTTGTTATAACAAATACAAAATTATGTTGATGAATTGCTCGAAAATCAACGTTTCGATATAAAGTCTTATAAATTAGTTTAATTCTTCTAATCAAGATATAAGAAAGAAATATTTTCATTTTTCGTACTTTTACAATAATCATAAAATCCATTTATCATTCCAAATTATATCTTATCATTATTACTCAGAGTAACGCTTGCTACACTTGTTGTAGTAGCAACCGTTTTAGTAGGGGGGTGTAACGGAACCGTCTACGTTGTGAATTTTTTTTTGTGCATATATTTTTATACGAGTAATCATGATCATAACCCTGACCCACTACTACCCTACCGACACTGTTGCACCAAGGGTTGTAGATGTGACCTGCGCTTCTCGGAGTCTCAAGCTGTCATAAAACACCGACGCGGCGCATGCTTTAAAATTTCTGAATTTTTAAATACTTACAATTTCGCTTTTCCTTATATTTCGGCTTTATATTAAACGGACTGTAAACTTTCTTTTCTTCTTGATGAAGAACAAACATTATTTCCAATAAATAAAATATTGTAATCAACTATACCTACGACCACGAGTGTAATAAAATATAGTATTAAATCATTTATCGAAAAATATTACAAAATAAGTAAATCACTCTAGAGAACTGTTCATCACTAATTAATTATTAACACAACATAATTATGAAACAATCCGAATAAGAAAATGATATTTACATAAAAATAGTAATAGTACCCTTAGTTAAAATTACAATAATTCAGCATTATGATTTTTATTAAAACCACCTCAGTTGTATTAATGCGCTAGTTATAAACTATGGTAAATTTCCTACAAAGATATGTTTAAATAATAGCTTAAGTATGAGTTGTTAATTATAATTTTACTTTTATATGTTGACTTAATATTTTGTATTTTTATATATAAGTTAAGTTAAATAAGTACAATACATATTAACTAACAACCGTTCAGGCGTGGGATGAAAAGTGTATAAAATATAACATTAGTAAAATAGATTTAAGATTATAATAATTACTTTAAGCCACACTCTTGAAGGACTATTTTCTATACCTGAGTAATAAAACTCATCCCATAATTTTTCTTTTGTTTCCTTTTCTTACTTCTATAAAGGAAACTCACCAAACAGCAAAATATTTGGTTTATACAAGATATTCTTTAAATAAATAAATAAAATTTTAACTAATTAACAAATAAATAAATTAATGTTTTTCAGTTTGAGATAACTATATTTAAGCGCGAAAATACTCTTTCAAAATGTGAAATTGGCTTTAAGGGACGCTTAGCTCGAGCGGATACATTATCTTGATGCTGCAAAACACTTGACTCATACTAAATATAGATACGACGCTTTCCCACGCGGGGACGCGCTTTTCCAATTCATGAATATATACGACCTATACTGTACATTGGAAACATAATTTTACATTATTAGGCAATATCTCTCTGTTACAGATAAAATTGTTTTAACAATTACAAATAAATAACCACCTGTACTTTTGCAACTACAACTTTTAAGCATGAAATGGATTATAACCAACTAATAATGAATAATAATTATAATAACCACTATATCATGTAAAGTAACAAGCTTATTAACCACTAGCTTAATTTTTACCGACTGTGTTTATTTTTATATATAACTTTATCGAATACAATCTCATTATAATTTAGATTTTTAAGTATTAGTAACTTTTATATCGTAAATAACAGTTTGTTTATCCTTATGTTACCATATAAACACTCATACCAAAAATAAAAAAAACGATAACTATAATTTTTAATTAACAACATGTATATACAGAATTAATTATTAATAAATAACAATTAATTACTGTAATAGCTATTATATTATATAAATCAACAAGTTTTGATAACAAAATATTTAGGTTTAAGTTTATTTTAGATAATTGACTGTTATTATAAATTATCATACATGATTACATTGTAAATTAGATTATTAAGTTAGTAAAGTTTTGTATTGCGAATAACTATCATTAAAATGGTCGTAGCGTTTTCGTTCAAATTTGTAATATCTTGCTACGTAATTATTTAGTAAGATAAATAATTCAATTCATGGTAGAATATCTAGATTGTTAATTATAGAAAAAGCTGAGACAAAGAGGGTGTTTTACCGTTACAAACAGCCCCACGCACATGGCTTATCTAAAAATAGATATCCTCAGCCTTACTGCGCAGAGACGCATTTTCCAGCATTTTTTGGGACTCAATGTACTATAGTCTAAGAATATTATTTCCAATTTTAAAACTTATAAAGCTTATATTTGTTTAACTATTTTACATTTTTAATTTCTAACAACACAGTTCAGCTGCAATAATTTTTCTCTACATTTTCATATAAAATCCATCTCCAAACAACACTTTAAAAATAACTGTTTGTTTGTAATTTCAATAATTTATTATTATTTTTCTTGTGGAAACTTAGTAGTTTTATATTCTTATAATAATTTCATTTTCTAGCAATTACAAATATTCACATCCAAAGCTTGAAAGGACTGATTACTTAATTAATCGATGAATAAATATAAAAATAATAAATTTTATGATTGGAAATAATCTAAAAACACATTCTATGTAAACCCTAAGAGAATCATTTATGTCACTGCGTTAATATTAAGTAAAACATTATAATTAAATAAATAATAGCGATATTTACGACAATTTTATAAACATGTTTATAATATTTAGCTTGACTGTTTAGTTTTACCATTTCTTATGAAGCTTCATATTATTGTAAAATTATATTAATTATTTTTCTGTAAAACTAAAATTATATTTTTCGATTTTTATTATTCACTATAACTCCATTTCTAACCAACGTATAACCACCGCTCAAATTTGTAATAGCTTATTATAAAAATACCTATTAAAATAAAATAGTAACTAAATTGTGAAATTGCGATATCCAACAATATTAAATAAAGTGAAGAAAACTGCGAAAAAGTCAGTGACAAGATTGAAGAGTGAGGGAGATAGGTATATCTTCTGTCTCTCTCATCTCTCTGTCTCTGTCACTCATATAGCGTTCTCTCTCGCTCTTTAAAGAAGATACGAGCCGCCGGAAAATACCCTAGAGAAGGGATAAGGGACCGCTCTCTACCGCTCTCTGTGTTAAAACATAGGATCTTCCCCACTATCACAGAAATCGACGTTTGGAAGGGATGACGCCCCCACATCATTGGACACCGCTTTTCCACACCACAACATTACGAGATATGCAAAGCATCCCTCGCCGCCGAACTTATCACGTATGATTCGTTCACCAAAATGACGCAACTACCCGATTTGACACCGCAGCTTTTCCAGCAAAAGAAGAGGAGGAGCAACGCATTTAAATACGCTGAACGCGCACTGCTCGCCGGTCAGTCAGATTTACAAGCCTCACAAGCTTTGCTGACTGGTCCAGGGTGCAGTTCACCACAAGCCTCACAAGCTTTACTGAACTGACCAAGTCAGATCAACATAAGCCTCACAAGCTTTGCTGACTGTACAGCAGATCGACACAAGCCTCACAAGCTTAAAGACTCTGTACACAAATTCAAACTCTCAAATAAAATATTCAAATTTTTTTCCAAAATCAAATTTTCGAAATTCATTTTTCCAAAACTTCTAAAAAATTTTAACATACTAATTCCAAAATTATCAAATTAATTATATTCGAAACTACTTTTCTAAACCATAGTTGTTACGACCTTACGGGTAAGCATACTCCTATTGGTTTAGAAAAGAATTAAGTAAACATAACGGCAGTTGTACGACCTTACGGGTAAGCCTCACTGGTTGTGTTTACAAAGAATATTATTAATTATAATAAATTTCATATTACAAGATTCAAAGGAACTTATATATTGAAAGAAAAAAATATAAAGAACACAAAAATAAGAAGGTAAATAAAATCTTCAATTAACTGTATTCAGTATTTCTTCTCTAAACCATAGTTGTTACGACCTTACGGGTAAGCATACTCCTATTGGTTTAGAAAAGGATTAAGTAAACATAACGGCAGTTGTACGACCTTACGGGTAAGCCTCACTGGTTGTGTTTGCAAAGAATATAATTAAATTATATTAAATTTTCTCATTACAATAAAGAAAATAATAAAATCTTCAGTTAAATATATCCTAAATTACTTCTCTAAACCATAGTTGTTACGACCTTACGGGTAAGCATACTCCTATTGGTTTAGAAAAGAATTAAGTAAACATAACGGCAGTTGTACGACCTTACGGGTAAGCCTCACTGGTTGTGTTTACAAGGAATATTTTAATTTATAAGATTTTTCCAGTTTACAATAAGAAAGTAATAAAATCTTCAATTAGATATATCCTAAATTACTTCTCTAAACCATAGTTGTTACGACCTTACGGGTAAGCATACTCCTATTGGTTTAGAAAAGAATTAAGTAAACATAACGGCAGTTGTACGACCTTACGGGTAAGCCTCACTGGTTGTGTTTACAAGGAATATTTTAATTTATAAGATTTTTTTTTTCAGTTTACAATAAGAAAGTAATAAAATCTTCAATTAGAGATATCCTAAATTACTTCTCTAAACCATAGTTGTTACGACCTTACGGGTAAGCATACTCCTATTGGTTTAGAAAAGAATTAAGTAAACATAACGGCAGTTGTACGACCTTACGGGTAAGCCTCACTGGTTGTGTTTACAAGGAATATTTTAATTTATAAGAAATTTCAGATTACAACTCTAAAACAATTTATATTAGAAAAAATTAAGAAACAAGAAAATCGTAGGAAAATTCTAAAGAAATTATCCTTTACTAAGATAAAATTTATTTATTAAAAAGAAAAATATATATATCAATCCCAAGAGGGATAAGTTACATAAATAAAAATTAAATTCACACACGAGCTCTGCTCTTGATAGGGAAGGGCGAATCTGAGAACAACCTGAGACCGGGAAAAGTTATTAGAATCTCAAACTCCAGGTATCCAAAGAAAATCGTGCCCTTATTCCTAGTCCATACGGGGGTACGTGCGGCCAAACGATCTTTACGAGACGTTCGTGCTACTCACCGTTGGTCCTTACGATAACCAAATCCTAAACCAAAAATTAGTCAAACTTAAATCTCAGCGATTAACAGTGAATTTGATATTACACTCCTGTCCACAGCTCGTCCATGGTTTATTAGCTAACGCAGCTACGACCAGAAAAGAGCATAACTCTTAATCGAGTGAAACATCCCAGTCATGTCGTGTTTTAGGACGTGACACTATTAAAATGTAGCATTTTAAACAATGGCGAAGTATACGTTCGATTCAAGGCGATATAACTTTTTTCTGACAAGCCTTCCTCATTTTACTGTCGCAGGGAGGGAGTTATAGCAAATGTTTGTAGCAAATTTTACTATTTAAAATAGTACTTTTTATGACTGCTGCAAACCAATAAAAATTAGTATTTAAAAAGTAAAATTTGCTACGAAAATCATAAAAATTACTATTTAAAACAGTAAAAATCCCACATGTTGAGTATGTCCCAACGCTACTATAAAATAATAAATTTTCTTATAAAAAGAATAAAGTTTACAAATAAATTTTTCTCCGTGTACACTCTGATTCGAAAATGAATCCACCAGATTCTACCAGCATTTTCCAAAATGGTTTTGAAATTATCTATCCGTGTTACCATCAATTGCTAATTTCTAAAAAAATTTTGGGGAAATATTATTGCTAGAATCACTACAAAATTTAATATGATATTCTTCATACCATTACGAAGAATTTAAAGATGCGCTGTTTTCTAAAATTTCGTACAAATACAAAGAAAAATCAAATTTAGGGGGCGATAAGGAAGGGGATACTTCACACGGTTAAACTTTACATCACCTGAGAAGCTGCTCTGCAAAAATTAGAAGAGTATAAGTTCTTTTACGCAACATAAAATTTTCTTTTCTTGTGCCCTTTACGTCCGTTAGAGTAGGTTCCGGGAATACGATATTGTTGTTAAATTTTTTTTCGATAACTTTTTCTTCTTAAAACTTGTTTTTAAAAGATTAGCCGGATATAAGTTCGTTTATGCAATATATGATTTTTTTACGCACATCCCTGTTTTACCACCACTAGGGGTAGGCTATGAACATACGGTTTATTATAAATAAACTTAAATATTATTAACTTATTAATAAACGTAGATTTCTACGTTACCACCACGTCAACTTCATTTTTTGTTATTATAGAATCAAAGATTTTAATGTGCTTCAAAGTTGCAACGTTGCGACTTCAACGAAAGTCGAAACTTCTAATAAATTATGATTTCCGCTGGGGATCAATTCTGAAGCGGTAAAAATAATGTGAACAAGTAAAAGTGCAAGAAAATGAAAAACAACGAAACCTCACCACCTAACACCCCATTTTGTCGTGGCAAACAAAGAAAAAATATTATAATTCCACCGTTTTTGAGATCACCAATAATTTTATTGCCGGAATACGAATTCCAGGTTATAAGGTATCTACAAAACATTTGGCGACGTTCAAAGTACCGTAGAACACCCCCAAACTATCCCTTTCATATCGAAAAATAGCGAAAAAATTCTAATTCCGCCGATTTTGATATCACCAATAACTTTATTGCTGGAATACAATTTCAAGCGTGCACACTAGCTACAATAAAATTGGCAATCCGAAAAGTAACGCGGAACACCCCACCAAAATCGGAGAAAAATTCTAATCCCACCGTTTTTGAGATCGCCAATAATTTTATTACCGGAAAACAAATTCTAAATTACGACGTATCTACAAAGAAATTGGCGACGCTCAAAACACTGCGGAACACCCCCAAAACTACCTCTTCCATACCAAAAATCGCCAAAAAAATTAACGGCGGAGATTTTTTTGTCGATTTTCCAGTATGAAAGGGGTAGTTTTGGGGTATTCCGTGGAGCTTGCAGAGTGGGCAATTGTTTCGTAAAATCACGAAAAAAATTCTAATACCGACGTTTTTGAGATCGTGAATAATTTTATGGCCGGAATACAAATTTTAAGTTACGAGGTATCTACAAAAAAAATTGGCGATACTCAAAGCACCGCGGAACACCCCCAAACTACCCCTTCCAGACAGAAAAATCGCCAAAAAAATTAACGGCGGAGATTTTTCTGGTGATTTTCCAGTATGAAAGGGTTTTTAGGGTGTTCCGTGGTGCTTGCAGAGTGTCCAATTGTTTCGTAGCTAGCCTGCCTGCTTAAAATTATTGGCGAATTAAAAAACGAGGGAATTAGAATTTTTTGACGATTTTTCGGTATGAAAGGGGTGTTCCGATCTCAAAATAGGCGGAGTTTGAATTTTTTTTGCGATTATATGTAATAAATAGGGGTAGTTTGCGGGGTATTCCGCGGTACTTGCAGGGCTGCCAATTTTTTTGTAGCCAGCGTGCATGCTAGACGGCAGATTTAGAATTTTTTTCGCGATTTTACGGAACAAGTAGGGGTGGTTTGGCGATGTTTCGCGGTGCTTTGAGCATCGCCAATTTTTTTGTAGATACCTTGTAACCTACAATTTGTATTCCGGCAAGAAAATTATTCGCATTCGCGATCTCATAAACGGCGTTGTGAATTTTTTTTTGCCATTTTCCAGAACAAATAGGAGTAGTTTGAGTGTGTCCCGCGGTGCTATAGCATTGCCATTTTTTTGTGAATACATTGTTACCTAGAATTTGTATTCCGGCAATACAATTATTGGAGATCTCAAAAACGGCGGAATTAGAATTTTTTTTTCTGATTTGTATGTGGTAGTTCGGGGGTGTTCCGCGGTACTTGTAGGGTTGTTAACTTTTTTGTAGCTAGTCTGCACACTTGAAATTGTATTCCGGCAATAAAGTTATTAGCGTTCTCAAAATCGTCGGAGTTAGAATATTTTTTCCGATTTTAGGGAAGAAATAAGAGTAGTTTAGGTGTACCGCGGTACTTGTAGGGTTGCCAATTTTTTTATTAGATTCCTTGTAACTTAGAATTTGTATTCCGGCAATAAAATTATTGGCGATCTCAAAAACGACGGAATTAGAATTTTATTAGCCCTCGGCAATGATAGAAAGAGTACTATTCCGCGTAAATATTGTAAGTATGGGCAATATATTACATATATGAGCAATTCTCTAGAACTTTTGACTTTTACAGTACTGTCACATATCTTATGGTTCTCAGATATTTAGCTATCTAAGTCAAGCAAATATTTATAAAATCCACTTCCAGTAACATGTTCCACTACATAGAACTCACTTTTAAACAAGGACAAGCTCAATGGGCAATCGGAAGAGCCCTAAATTTAGAGGTTTTGCCTGTGTACCTTAGGGAATTTTTATCCTTATTACATCATTAAAAAAAAAACTCTTTTATAAATGCTTTACCAACTTTTTTAGGCTATTATCCCTTGTTTAGTATTCGAAAATATGTTGTCGGATTGAATGTGCCTATCTTTAAAAAAAAAGTGCATAGCATTATCTCTGCGACGCTGTATTTTGGTAAAAATAAAAAATAAACTTTATTTGTCGATTAAAAAAAACTTTTGTGTTTTTTCAACTTTCTGGGGCTTAAATTACTCGTCTTGGAAAGACGAACAAAATTTGACTTTGGTTATAAATGTACCTCTTATGGAAAGTGAATTATGATCTACTAAAGCACACGGTGTCGATGGGCCCCTCGCCTACAAAATTATCATTTTTTGGTGGCACACATAAACAACGGTAAATAGGCCTGATTTGAGTATAGCCCTTTTTTCTCTCCATACATTTTCTTGAACTAATTCACGGGGTGTCTAATGAAATTCGGATTTATCCTCCCTTAAAAAAGTGATGGATGAATTCTGTCATCACAATAAGACTGTTTTGATTGGTTGTTGTAGACTCATTTGATTGGTCTACATAGAATTGGCGCCAAAAACTAATATGTTTGAATTTTCAAGATTGAAATTCTTGAGTTTAAGTATTCAAAACTGATGAATACGTAAATAGTATAAGAAAAATTTAATTATTTTAGGTATTTTATTTATCAAATTTATGTTATTATCGTTCATTTTAAAATGATGGAAACAAACTTTTAAATTGAAACTAACTTGATCATGTTCATATAACCTGAAATAAATAAAAAAAAATAAATAAGGGATATTTCATACGAGGTCAGTAGCTGCAAATTTTAAAATCGCTTATGCTTTGCGAGTCTACAGTTTTTGGTGGAATTTCGTGCAATTTTTGATGAAAACCCAAATTTTGCAATTTTTTTTACTCAAAATCCTCAAACTTTGGAAAAAAATAGGATACGGCAGAATATTTTTTGTTCGACAAATTTTATCTGATTATTTATTTTATTTTATTTATTTATTTTATTACTTAAAGCGCATAATTGCCCTTATTTCAAAGTATTTAATAAGCAGTGGTATATAAACGTTATTGAAAACTCTTTAAAACGAGCCCTGGATCAAAATCGGAAAATCCCCTTGAAAAGAGTTATATTTTTTTTAAATATCAATAGAAATCAATAAATTCTATTTTTGACAACCTATGATGAATTTGAGAACATAATATTTTTTATACATCTCATATCATAGATCTTGAACTTTGTCGAAGCATGAAAAAAAAATACATTGAACATTTATTTTCAACATTATTTTTAACAGTAGGCTAGCTTATGATAACATTTATATTTACTTTGCTGAATTTTCAATGGGAACCGCTTACACTGCTCATACACTCTATTCGCATTCTTTATATCTACTCAAAATTACTTAAATTTTAAATTACTTAAAGTACTTAAATTTGATAAGTACTCTAATACTATGTGTATAAAAGGTAAATTACTATAAAGGTGTTAAAATCAAAGTAGATGACAGACAATTTAGCAAATGTAGTATTTTACTCAATCATTTTTAAATAGAATATGGTTTTCTTATTAAGACTCCGCTTCATAAAATTTCATAAACTATGGAATCTTATAAATCAATAACATCCAGAATTCAATTATTAGTCTCAGTGTAAGTTTAAAATTAAATAATTGAATTCTGGATGTTATTGATTTATAAGATTACATAGTATATGAAAGCGCAGTCTCAATAAGAAAACCATATTTTCTTTAAAAATGATTGAGTATAATATTATAATTGCTAAATTGTCTGTCATCTACTTTGATTTTAACAGCTTTATAGTAATTTACCTTTTATATACATAGTAATAGAGTATTTATCAAATTCAATTTTGAGTAGATGTGAAGAATGCAAATAGAGTGTATAAGCAGTGTAAGTGGTTCCCATTGAAAATTCAGCATTCATTCTTTGACAAAATTCAAGATGTATGGCATGAGATGTATGAATAAAGGTTGTCAAAAATAGGAATTATTGGTTTCCATTGATATTTGAAAAAATAAAACTCCTTTTAAGAGAGTTTCTGAATCTTGATCCAGGGCTTGTTTTAAACGGTTTTCAATAAAGAATCAGAAAAGTCGAACAAAATATATTCTGCCTTACCCTATTTTTTTTAGATGAAGACTTATAATATAATTGTTACCACATTCTGTAAGTAAAATGCAAACTTTTTTCCAATCAATGTGCTACAAAAAAAGTTTAGGGACTTTGAATAAAAAAATGACAAAAGTTGAGTTTCCACCGAAAATTATAAAAAATAACAATTTTTCACGTAGAAAAACTTTTGTAATGATTAATATATTGATCTAAAATTTAGGGACATGTTTTCTTCACCAATAACTGTAGATTCACAAAGTATAAGCGATGCTAAAATTTTGAGCTGTTAACTTCATGTGAAATATCCCATAAATAAAATAAAAAAAGAAATAATACGCGCCAAGCCCATTGAATATAGCTAGTTTTTAAAAAATCAAAAAACAAAGTGATTGTAATGCAGTTTTACATGCATTCACTCACGCTTATTCGTACGTGCATAAGCATACAATATTAAAAAACTATGTTTAAAAATGAGGAGCACACCTTTTTTATTGTTATTTGGGGTACCTAGAACAAAAAAATGAGTTTTGTGAATATGCTTCAACATTAAATTTTGAAATTTCTATTTAGCTAAAAGTTAAAAGTTCCTGAGAAATAGTCATATATTGGATATACATATAAGTAATATATTAGCAATATATAGGCTATGCAATCGCTGATATATTAGTAATATATTTGCGATTGTACCTCCTTAATATATTACTAATATATGGGCAATATAAAGTATCTAAAAGTAATTGCAAAGCATTACCAAAATAACGGGAATATATTGATCTTATATTACCCTATATTATATAGGCGTAAGCGTCGAAATGGGTACCTATCCCCTCCACCTCCCTCCCCTTCCCCTCCACATTTTACCGTTAAATTCTTTCAAATTCTACGTTATTTTGAAGGTTGTCTGTCCCCTCCACCCCCTCCACGCCCCTCTACCTACCCCTCCACACCTAATCCATCCCTCATAGATATCTTGCATAGTAAGGTTTTCAGTTTTCAGCGTTTTTCTTACTTACTATACATTTAGAGCAGTTTTCCACACCACCACACACTGGGGTACTGTTATGGGCGCGTTGAATTTTTTATTTTATTGTGCTGCCGAATATGGGAATATTCCTGGATTTTGCTAAAAATTGTATATAGGGTATGACTGGATTCGCTGATTACGAATCTGAACTCAGATTTTGAAAATTCAAACTGGCAAAGCCAAGATGGATACCAAAAATTCAAATTTTACTCGATTTTGCTAAAAATTGTCTATAGTGAGTTTCCGAATTCGCTGATTAGGAATCTGAACTCAGATTTTGAGAATTCAAAATGGCGGATCGATGATGGCGGCCAAATATTGAAATATTACTGGATCTAGCTGAAAAATGTATGTACGGGATTTCTGGATTGGATGATTACGAATCTGAACTCAAATTTTAAAAATACAAAATGGCGGGAAAATATTTAAATAATACTGGATTTTCCTAAAAATTGTATATAGGGGTTTCTGGATTCGCTGATTACGAATCTGAACTCAGATTTTCAGAATTTAAAATGGCGGATCGAAGATGGAGGCCAAATATTCAAATATTACTGGATTTTGGTGAAAATTTTATATACGGAATTTCTGGATTAGCTGATTACGTATCTGAACTCAGATTTAGAAAATTCAAAATAGAGAACCCAAGATGGCGGCCAAAAATTGAAATTTTACCGGAATTTGCTAAAAATTGTATATTGTGGGTTTCTGGATTCGCTGATGATGAATCTGAACTCAGATTTTGTAAATACAAAATGGCGGCTAAAAATTGAAATATTATTGAATTTTTCTGAAAATTATATATAGGGAGTACCTGGATTCGCTGATTACGAATCTGAACTCGGATTTTGAAAATTCAAAATGGCGGCCAAATATTGAAATATTACTGAATTTTGCAATTGTATATGGAGGATTTTTGGATTCGCATATTAGAATTTCTAGATCGATGATTACGAATCTTGATTACGAATTTTGAAAATTCAAAATGGCTGACAAGAATTGAAATATTACTGGATTTTGCTGAAAAATTAGTTTATAATTAATAAATAACAAATTAAATCAGAGCTGACGTAATGAACTACATATTAACTAAATTTAAGAATAATTTTTTTAAAAAATATTACAGAAAATTTAAAAGAAAAATAAATGTTACATGCTATTATTTAATAGAAGATTATCCTTATTCATTATTATTAATATTTATCAGGGGCAAAGACTCCCTAGTATATTTAATAATGTATTGTCAATATATCTGATACGTTGACATTAGCGAATAATTTATTTTATTTATTTTTAAATATTTTATTTTTAATGAGAGAGTTGTTCAATAAATAAAATTTATTAATTGTGTACATGACTATCATTATATTTACATATAAGTAGGGTCAATGCACCAGTGAATGACCAATTAAGGATTCGTCCTATCATAAATAGATATTTTTAATATTTATAATAGAGGTCAATTATTTTTCGAAAAATGTATAAGTAAGTGTAAAATTAATTAAAAAACATAGAATATGCAAAAACACCAGTGAATGACTATGCCCCATATTTACAATTGAAGGCATAATATTTTATGTTGAACATTAAATTCTACAAGAACTGCCGAAAATCTTCAAGTTTGCGCACTTTAAAATACGACAAAAATTGGTTTATATGGTTTTCAGCTCAGTGTACACATGTCATTCACTGGCGCATAGACCCTATACAGAGGATTTGCATAATAGAATTGGCTGATGAGTGATGATGGACTTCCGAAGATGCTGAATGTCTCGACACCAATTTAATAGTATTCGAAGAATACGCACCCATGTTGTCTGTAACAATAAAAGAAAATTGGCAATTACTTATGTGTTCAATAAGAATTGTATACAAATTTTACATGTTGTGATAAATATTTAGGTTAGTTAGAAAAGTTCTACCAAATTCGGCTTTCAATCTTATTTAGAAAATATTTGTAAATATAAAAAATCAAATTTTCATTCGTTATTACATTTATTGATAGAATAACATATACTATAAGGAATTTCGTTTTAATATTGCTAAGATTTTATGAAAATTAATTAAATGTAAGCTACTAATCGACAAACCTTTTTATCTCTTAATTGTTGCTGAATTCCGAAAGTCGTTTTCTTATCTGCTGCACTTCCAAGTAACGAAGGCCATCTAATTTTCCACGTCTGTATCAATCCCCATCGTTAAAGTTCATCTGGCCCAAATGAAATTATTTGTTTCAGAAAGTATGCTTCATCTGAAACAACCAAAATCATACAGAAAGAATTTTCATTTTTGAACAACCAATGATATATATATATATATATATATATATATATATATATATATATATGACGCTAGTGAAAATTTGTGAAAACAAAAATGGGAAGGTTAAGAGGTTAACAACTACTTCTGCTTTTACAATAAAATTTAAGTATTTCATTAAGTAATTGTAAGTGTATTCGCTGATTCTGGAAGTTTCTTAGTATATTTTGGCTATTCTCTTATTAGTCTGGACATATCGGCTAATGATGAAAACATATGATGAGATCCTTCCAACATTTTAGGCTAACAACTTGAAATTTCTCTAGTGTTTTGTTTTTTCTTGGAATGACACTATGATAATATATAGACGTTCGAGATGAAAAATTTTACTAGTTTGAGGTTGTAGCGTAAAATTTTTTAGTCTACCCGACTGATTTAACTGTAATTGGAAATGATTTAATTAGTTAGAAAAAGGCCAAAATATACTAAGGAACTTCCAGAATCAGCGAATAATCTTATGTAAATACAATTAGATAAGTACAAAAACTCACTGTATATGAAATCCTTGAATTTTATCATTAGAGCTGAAATAGTTGTTAACGTCTTAACCTTACCATTTTTGCTTTCACAAATTTTACACTAGCATCATTTATATATATTATCATTTAAACATATTTTTGGTTGTTCAAAAATGAAAATTGTTTCTGTATGATTTTTTTGTTTCAGATGAAGCATACTTTCTGAAAGAAATAATTTCATTTCGAGCAGATGGACTTTAACGATGGGAATTCTTACAAACGCGGAAAATTAGGGGGCCTACGTTACTTGGAGATAAAAATGTTTGTCGATTAGTAGCTTACCTTTAATTAATTTTCATAAAATTCTATCAATAGTATAGCCAAATTCTTAATAGTATATGTTATTCTATCAATAAATTTAATAACGAATGACAATTTCATTTTTTATATTTAAAAATGGTTTATAAATAAGATTGAAAGCCGAATTTGATAGAAATTTTCAAAATAACATAAATATTTATCATAACATGTAAAATTTTAATAGAAATATTATTGAACAATTAAGTAATTGCCAATTTTCTTTTATTGTTACAGACAACAAGGGTTCGTATTATTTGCTTACTATTGAATTGGTGTCGAGACATTCAGCATCTTCGGAAGTCCATCATCACTCATTAGCAAATTCTAATAAGCGCGTCCTCTGTATACTTACATGTAAATATAATGATAGTAATGTATACAATTAAATAAATTTCTCTCTCTTTCTCTCTCTAATTACAAATAAAATATTGGAAAATAAATGAAATAAATTATTCGCTAATGACAACGTATCACAGATATATTGACAATACATTTATAAATATATATAAGACCAATACATTCCCGCTATATTAGTAATGCTTGTATAAAAAAAAAAAATTAAGTCGAAGCCGTAATTCGAAATCATTACCCTCTCCAAGTAAATATATTAATTGTTATAACGTTTTTGACATTCACACACCTCTAATAATGTTGATACGACTGATACATGTGCATGTATTTAGATGGGCATTCTTTGGTAAATAAATGGTTTAGTGGTGGTGGCTTTTTTATAAAATTAGACGACTTAGGTGACAATACAAGAATATTTTACAGATGGCCTCACGTAAACAGTTCCATGAATTATCTGAGCGACAGCAACATAGACTACTTGCCGAAGAATTAGAGGATGATATGAAAGAACTAGAAGAAAATTTGTGCGAAATAGAATATTGTAAAGAAAATTCATGTAAACAAGATAATTCATTGGCAAATAATGTAAAAAATGATACTAACGAAAACGTGGAATCAGAATTACCTATTCAACCAGATCAAGAAGAGATATTAAATCCATATATAGTGGAGCAAAATAAAGTTATAATTGAAGTTGAACATAAGTCTGATAGTGAATTTGACACATTTTTATCGACTTTAAGTATTGATGATACAGCATTAAATAATGAAATAGACTATTCAGATTCAGATAGCGATTCTTTAGCTGACTATGATGATGTTGATACGGCTGATGAGAATGATGATATAAGTATGTGTACAGAAGAAGGAAGCGAAGAAGAGGATATTAGCTTAAGGGAGGCACTGCGTCAATGGTACGTAGAGTGTGGATCTGTTGGGCGCGATAGTATGTCTAGCCTTTTAAATATATTACGAAATTTTTGTCATACAGAACTTCCGAGAGATAGTCGAGCTCTCCTGAAAACACCAAGAAAAACATTAGTGACTTCGTGTCCACCTGGAGAATACTTTCATTATGGTCTAAGAAATGCGTTAGAAAACATTTTATCTTGCGAAGAAATTGATAAAGATATCATTATTGACATCAACATTGATGGTTTGCCAATCACTAAATCCACAAATAGAACCTTGTGGCCAATACAGGGAAAATTAGTGAAAAATCCGTCCGTTCCTCCATTTGTAATAGGCGTCTACCATGGTACTGCAAAGCCGTATTCGGTGACTGTGTATTTGACACCATTAATTGAGGACTTCAAGAAAATAAATACTGAAGGATTTAGCTACAGAAATAAAGAGTATACAGTTGACTTACGGTGTATCATATGTGATAGCCCAGCGAGGAGTTTCTGTTTATGTACAAAACAACATAATGGGTATTTTGGATGTGGCAAATGCTTTGAAGAGGGAACATTCATGAGAAGAATGGTATACTTGAATGAAAATGCACGTTTAAGAACAGATGAAAATTTTAGAAGCCGAATTCAAAGTGAACATCATCATGGATACTCTCCGTTTGAAGAGTTATCAGTTGACATGATTCGACAATTTCCCCTTGATTACATGCACTTGGTGTGTTTAGGCGTTACTAAATTATTAATTACAATGTGGTTAAAATCCACACCAAAACTATCAGCACTTGAAACAGAAAATCTGTCAAATGCTTTTACTAATTTAAAAAATTATGTCCCATTAGAGTTCAATCGCAAAACGCAATCCATTTTTGAGTTAAATCGGTGGAATGCTGCCACACTTCGGCTTTTTTTATTATATGCAGGTCCTATTATCATCGATTGTGTTTTAGAAGAAAAATTTGTTCTAAATTTCAACGCATTAAGTTGCGCTATTCGGATTCTGTGTGATGTCGTTGATTATAAAAGAAATAATTCATACGCATCTCAATTGTTACTATATTTTGTTCAAGATTTTAAAAGATTATATGGGAAGCAGTATGTTACATCCAATGTCCACAACCTTGTACATTTAGGAGAAGATTCGAAACATCATGGACCACTTGATAGTTTCAGCGCTTTCGATTTTGAAAATTTCATGAAGTTTTTAAAAAAACTGTTAAGGAAGAATGAAAAACCACTTCAACAAATACATCGGAGATTAGAAGAAGGACTTCGTCCTATGTGTAAACGAAATAAACCAACACTGTGTTGGCCTGTATTATCTTCGCGCATGAATGTAGCTCTACCTTTCGATTGCAAAAACAGCCACGACAAATTAGTGTTTCAAAATTTTACTTTAACGACACGTCAACCAAATAATTGCTGTGTACTAGATGATAGATCAGTCGTTAAAATAGAGTATATTGGAACACAAAATAAGAAAATTGTAATAATTGGACGCAAATTCTTAAGAACTAGAGGAATAAAGAATTATCCCTGCGATTCATCGTTAATGGGAATTTGTCAAGTGGAAAAATTATCGGATTTACAAGTTATTCCTGCAAATAATATTATGAGGAAATGTTGTTTATTTATTAGAAGTGAAATTATTTACGCTATACCTTTATTACACCATTAATCATTGAAAATATATTAAAAGAGAATCTTTGAAAGTACAATGTTCGTTTTAAATTAAAATCCTAATCCTAAAAACATCTACGTAATACAAAATTCAACCACTTATGAAGGTAATAAGAAAAAACAAAATTTTCACTAATTATTTAACTTATTAAGTATTATCTGTAGCACGTGAAAATATCACGAGATTATATCTATTGGGTCTTGATAAAAATGGTATATTACGCACCTTGAGAGGAAGAAAATTGGCCAGTCCACAGCTCGTGTAAATTGCCACCCGAGCCGAAGGCGAAGGCGTGGGCTGGCCAATTTTCTTCCCGTGGAGCGTATTAGTACATTGTGCAACTTTTCGCATTAGTTTCTCATATTATACTTTATCATAAGTGCGAGGATAAAGTGCCGCATAATGTCAAGGTTTTTGGAGATTAAAATGGTTTGAAGGTTATGTAACCTGTTGAGTTATTTTTCATAACTCAACGCTTTTGCATTACGATATTTTTTATTACGCAACGCTTTTGCCCGTAACCATGGCAACGCGTGTGTTACAGAGAATATCGGTATGGGATGATACAATTCACCATTTTGCTCACGCAAAACCACGATGTTATGCGGCACTTTCCGAGCATGAGTGATAAAATAGTACATTTCGACACGGGTGCGGAAGGTGATTATTTAGCTCATGTGACGTTTTTCGCACGAGCGAAGCGAGTGAGAAAAGTCACATGAGCTAAAAATCTTCTTACACACCAGTTTCGAACCGTATTTTATACTACGAAAACCGAATAATCATATTAAAGTTATGATTTTGAGGTTAGAGTGGTATAAACTATTTTTCCTCACCCCGAGGCCAAAAATGCCACATTTCCGTTTTTGCGCCAGGCGTGAATGTGATGTTTTCGGCCCGGTGTGAGGCAAAGTTATTTCAGAAAAAGAATGCGTTGTCGTTGCTGAACGATAGGAAGAGTTAAAATTACCAAATTATCTTAAAATTTTACAATGACCTCTTTTTTATATCTTTCAACCGAGTTCGTTGTTCAAGAGATTGTGATGATTAAGCATATTTAGGATTACAAATATTTTAATATTTTTGAGCAGCATTTTCTATATTTCGTTTATTAACAAAAAATTTTTACTCTATATTAATCTTATTGATAAGTACTTTATTGATATGTTATCAGTTTTTGTTAACTTATTTCGGAAAAACATATTGTTTTTTTTTAATTTAACGAATAAGAAAATTATTCTTTATATGAGTAATGATTCTGCTTTCTATTCTCCATGATTTCGCGTACTTACATCATAACAAATCACAATTTTGTGTAATTTTGATAAATTTACCATTTTTCTCAAAAATTGATGTAAATCATCATGAAAATGTATATTCAGGGGTTTTTGGGCTGATTATGAATCTGTTGTCAGGTTTCCAAAATTCAAAATGGCGAATCCAATATGGCGGAAAAATTTTGATAAATTTACCGTTCTTCTCAAAAGTTGGTGTAAGTCATCATGAAAATGTATACTCAGGGGTTTTCGGGGTTGCTGATTACGAATGTGAGATTGGGTTTGCAAAATTAAAAATGATGATTCCAATATGGCAGTCAAATTTTCGAAAATTTTCGATTTTTCGCAAAAAAAAGCACACTTTGTATAAAAAAGATCACATTTTTGGGGGTGCTGATAAAAAAATCTGTTATCATTATCATACAAAACAAAAAAAAAACCAAAAAAAAAACAAAAAAAGATTCTCGGTGATCATCCATATTGGATTCGCCATTTAGAATTTTGGAAATCTGACAACAGATTCATAATCAGCGACCTCAAAAACCCCTGAGTATACATTTTCATGATGATTTACATAAATTTTTGAGGTAAATTTATCAAAATTTTTCCGACATATTGGATTCGCCATTTTGAATTTTGAAAATCTGACAGCAGATTTGTTATCAGCGACCTCGAAAATCCGCGAGTATACGTTTTCATGAAGATTTAAACATGATAAGATTAAATAAACTAAAAAAACTTTTATAACACCTATCCGATTGATGATTTTTTATTGTTATTGTTTTTTATCGCCCGCTATTGTTATAAAAAAAAATTAAAAAAAGAACCATGGTCATATTTTGAAAGAATAATATCTTATAACACTTTTTACATAGTTTTGAGAGCGAATAAATCATTTTTTCCGACTGAATTCACAAAACATCACAAAAAATCGCATTTTTTAATGTAAATTTGCAAAAAAAACCATATAAATAATTATTTTACAGCTTTCTAAGTGGACGCATCGTGTAGAGCGGACCCGAAAACATATAAAAAGACTAGTCTCGATAAGAGCTAGTTCCAACTTCATTAAAATTTATAGGCTCAAAATCAAAGAAAAATTTTTAGTTATTCAGGCATTAATGGGTTAAACTTACAACGTACTGAAAGCAATTGAAACTTGAAAAGGTTATCTTTATTTGTTTAGAAGAAAGAAATTATTTGAGATCAAAACGCATTTTCAGTAGAAAACAACAGGAATCAATTCATCTTAGTAAAGTTTTGCACATTGATAAGTACCCTTTTTACATCTCCAAACCAAGTTAATTCTTCAGAAAAAACGGTTTTCAAGAGTAAAAGATGTTTGAGGTTTCATGTTTTTCCTTTCCACATCTTTCCTTTTAATTATATTTCCGAGAAAATCTAATTTACTTTTACAAAATTACAACCAGTTATTGAACAAGTTATTAACTTTAAAAGGTATTGTAATATGTATGATTTTCAAGGGGCTATTTGTTGAGATACATATATTTAGAAGTAAAAGAATTAATTGTTTCTTTGCGAATTTTTTTCCAATTAATAAACATAAGAAGTATGAGATTGAATATAAAATAAAACGATTACGACTGTCTGATTCTTATCAACTGCAATACCTGATTGCTTGATATTCCATGAATTACGAAGGAACGTGATTGATTAAAGTCAGCCAAATTTTAAAATATATAAAAATTTGAATTTTGGAATAAGATAGTATTATGAACACAATTGGAGACGTTTTGCTCTCATAAAAAAGTGATGGCCGGAAGTAGTGAAGCATTATAAAACGCAATATAATTGGTTGTTTATCTGAGCGGTAAAATTCGAAAGAGGCAAATTTTTAATCTTAAAATAACAATAAAGAAGGTTTCGAGAGTTGGAATGGAAATTATGAGATTCTTTAGAATATGTTATATCAATATTAAGTTCAGATTTTATTTTGTATGTAATACTTTATAAAAAACCGATGCCAATTCATTGGCAAGATGCTCCTCAAACTAATTTATCGATTCCATTCTTTAAATTGAAAAAACAAAAGTAAATTTTCCCTGTTGTCGTAAACAAAAGAAAACGCACTTGTTATCGAAAATAATTGCTTTCTCGAGAAAAAAATCGGAAAATCTCTTGAAATTTCAACATAATGTTGTACCCGATAAGTGTGATAAGTGGTAAAAATTTTGAGTCAATCAATCGAATATTCTTTTTAAAAATACAAATTTATAAATTAGAATAAGAAATTTATAAAAAAAATTTTAACCTCAAATATCTTTGGTCAAAACAGTCAGATTTGTTTGGGCAAAGAACTCGATCCTTAGATATAAAAAAGCTAATTCTCTACCAAATTTCCAAACGATACATTGACCTTTACTCCTGTTATCGTAAATGAAAGGGATCGCGCTTGTTTTTAAAAATAATTTTTTTCTCAGAAACAAATCAACATAACTCTTCAAATTTTAACACAATCTTGTACTCGATAACTGTAATAATTGGTAAAAATTTTGATTGGATAAATGAAAAAGTTTTGAGATATTAATTAAAGAATTATAAACCATATTTTCATTACTAAGAAATGACAGGGTAAAGATAATTTAAATATTAAAAAAATAAATTGTTGGTAATTTAACGACCTTTTAAGAAAAATTTATTATATTAAGTAATACTGGCTGTAACGAATTAAAAAATCAAAAAAACGAAAAATTCAAAATCGTTTTTTGGTTATAAAAAACGGATTTTAGCGCTGAAAGTCTTAAAACATGTTTTTGAACATTTTTTGTCAAAAATTTTTTCACCGTTACAAACTTTCCTCTTTGAGGAAGCAAAAAAAAATTCGAATAAGCTTATTGCTTCTAACATCAAAATTTGGTATTAACCTTCTGACAGCCGGCATTTTTCCTACTGAAAAAGTGTAACTTTCTCGAAATTTTCCATATAAATGTTTCTTTAGTAATAGTATATGTGGGCCGATCATGGAATGACGCCATATGGCGTCATGCCGGCTGTCAGAAGGTTAATAAAGAGTAAATGTACTACATTATTATATCAATTATTAAAGAGGCATTAAAATTAAAACAAAAAGATTTCTCTCATAACGAATAAATTATTCTTAGCATGTTGAATAAAAAAAGAAAGAGCGCGCGCAGCCCGCATGGGTTTAGCTAGTTAGTAAAAAAGACGCTACTAACTGCTTTAGCAGAATGCTTTCTCAAAAAGAATAGTTACATTACATCAAATAATTTTTTTAAATGTATATTTTAATATAAAATAGCATTCTTTCTACATATTTGATTTTGCATAAACGCATTAAAAAGTATACATAAAATTATATTTAAAAAAATTTACGGTGTAGAAATCATAATTATTAAATTCCAAATTAAAAAATTTTAGGTATCATCAATTGCTATTCATTAATCAAAAAGGAGAAATGAATTGCTGACAAAAACTAGAATAATGATAATTAGAAATAATTCGTTTTTTACAGTATAAATTTTCTTAAAATAAAAAAAAGTTTGAAATATAAATATTATTTTTTCTATAAAATATGATATTAAACGAAATTAAGGCAATTCAACTTTTAATCGATCACACGAGGTAGTCGCAGAACTACCTTTAAAACGTTTTAAAACGTTTTAAGAACGTCTAAAAATGTCTTTAAAACATTTTAAAAGGTTTATTTGATGTAGCTAATTCTATAGTTCTTAGTTTTAGGAAACGTGTCAAAAACGTTTTTATGACGTTGCCCAAACTTATCAAACTGATCCTGGACCTTTGCAGTTACGTTTAAAAAACATTTTAAAAACGTTTTTCAATTAATATAAAGAAAGTAGTCCATACAAAATGATAAACGTTTTTAAAACGTTTTTTAATCGTTTATAAAGACATTGTTAATAAAAAAAAGAAATTTAAAATGAGAGCACCAAACTTCGATTACCGCCTCCCCCACCCATCCACCCTTATTCCCTGACTTTGACTTATAACCTGAACCAAACATTTTTACCCATGTATTGTCGTGCGCCACCTATCGATCATAGTTGTATTACGAAATGCGTTTCGAAAAATTTTAGCACGTTTTTAAAACGTTTTAAAAACAAACAAATTTATTTCAAACACACTTTGTAGATTATAAAAATATTCTACAAACTTTTTTAAAACGTTTGAAAAGTTTTAAAATGTTTTAAAGACATTTTGTAGACATCCTTAAAACGTTCTAAAACGTTTCGAATGCTTTCAAAAGCGGACATTATCCACATTTTTAAAACGTTTAAAACGTTTTTTGAAGAAAAAAACGTTATAAAGTATTTCAAAGAACGTTTTAAAAACGTTTTTTAAACGTTTCGGTTCTAATAGGGATCCAAGTACTTAAGCTCAAAGATCAATCAAGGTGGTGACTGCGCTACCTGCCTAGCTGTTTGTCTACTGTTATTCATATTGTTGGGGGGGTCCAAAGTTTCGACGATTGACTATGAAATCGAGTCAACTAACGATTTTTATAAATTCGACATAAGTCGTTGTCGAATGTATATGAGTCCGAAATTTTAAATGACGAAAAACGTATTTTCGAATGTAACAATTTACCTACTGTTCAAAATATCGAATTTCAAACTACAGAATTTTAATGTAGATCTAACTAGTATCTAATAATTTATTTGTAAATATCTTTATTCTCTCCTTATTAAAATTCTGTAGTTCAAAATTCGATATTTTGGACAGTAAGTAAATTGTACATTCGAAAATACGTTTTTCCTTATTTAAAATTTCGGACTTATGTACATTCGAAAAAGACTTATGTCGAATTTATAAAAATCGTTAGTTGGTTCGATTTTATAGTGAATCGTCGAAACTTTGGACCCCCCCCCATATTGTTTTAGCAAATTCTTGAAGTTGTTTGATAAATATTTAGTAAGAAATTGCTTATTGATTTTAAAAAATCATAATTTTTTATCAATTCTAGGTGTGGGCTACAATGGAACCAATAGAATACTACGTAGTTCTTTTTGATAATTATATTTCAGTTGCTCCGTCGACCTGGATCAATAAAGATAAGAAAATCATTTATTGGCCCAGAGGACCAGTCAGTCATAAAATAATGGCTGGTCTGACTCCTGGTGATACTTGGTTCGTGTATGATATAAAAAAATGCTTAGGACCTTATGGTAAGTCAATTACTTTTCAAAACTTGTATTTTGATAAATTTGTATTTTTAAAATTAATAATATTAAATAATCTTATCTTCTATTACTTTACTAATGAAGGTCGTTCTTTTCTGTTTTCAAAGTGTGTGTGTGTACACACACACACATATTTCCGAAACCGGTACTTTTGAGGATCCATAGTTTTTTTCTCCAGAGTTCGTATATGCTTGACTAAAGAAATAACTCCCTCTTTGCGTTGAAGGTATTAATATAAGTCCTCAAAAGTACCGTTTCATGCCGAAGGAATTTTGAGGATGTCCTCAAAAGTCCGAAAAATCTTCAAAGTATCGAACCGTGCTGACAGATCCTCAAAAGCTGCATTTGACACACATACACACACACACACACACACACACATACGTGTGTGTGTGTATGTGTGTGTGTGTATATATCGTTCATTACGCAATTAATGCGCAAATAGTACACCCTCGTTTTGCTCGGGTGACGAACTCACCCTCGCGGGCATCACACGCTTTACATACTTGTATTGAACTTTATTTTTTGCTTTTTTTTCTACCGAGTGAGCAAAACTAGCTTTTTGTGCTCGGCGAGTGTGAATTTTGAGCGAAGCTCGCGCGATAGTCGCACGAGTCGATCAAAAATGATCGTAGCGTGCACGAAATAAAACGATCTAAGCATGTGCGTACTTAGCGTACACTCCAATAAGTTTGTAAAACAAGTTCTTCGCGTACGCAAACGAAGCACGAAAAAGCGAGTTTCGCGTACTCCGTTAAGAAAAAAAAATTATCTGGACGAGGGTGATGTTTGTCGACCTAGCGAAGCCAGGTTAACAATTATACGAGTCGAGAGAACCTGTGCGCACGTTCTGCGTACGTTATTTTTCTATGCAATGTGCGCAAAGGCTCATTTAATTTTCTTACGCTTGGTTCTCTTAACTCGAGTTTTATGCATGATCGTGTGTAAAAGGTATATTGTTAAGTTAAATTGGAAAATTAAATTTCAAAAATATGTTATCGAAATAAATGAACAATACTTACCTTTTGCTTTTACACTTATGTGACTAGAATTTATTTTGATACAGGGGAGAGTTAGTTGCACAGCGATAGCACTCATAGCATTTTAGGCCATATCTTTTGATGTTATAGTTTAAAATAAAAATATGAAAAAATGAAATTATCTTTGAAAGCTTCATTATAAAGAAGTGGATTACTTCTTTTAAATTACTGCAACAATAAAAAGTTAGTTGAAAAAATAAAAAAGTTGGTTTCTCACAATTCCCAAAGTGTTTTACGGAATTACAAATTGTCCGATGTCGTTATATACTGTGAGAAGCGAGAAACGCGAAATGCGTGGTGGCCATGAGTGGGCAACTCTCCCCTACCTACGCATAATCTAAAAATTTTTTTTTTAAACTTTGAAAATTATTGAAAAATATTTAGAAAGTGATTTATTCTGCAGAATCTCTGGAAATAGCCATTGATGTGGAGGGAAAGGGGCAATATGTTAGCACGGGAGAGGACTCTGAAACTTTTGAACAACAAGTAACTATTGAGCATGCGAAAAGAATACAAAAAAAGAAAAAAATATGTCCCAGTGATGGTTCAATAGCTGACAGCGACGATAGCGCAGGTAACAAATCTTTTGATTTTTCATAATTCATAAAACTAATTTATACTATGCTTAATTTTACATTTTATTACTATTCTGAGACAAAATAATTATTATCTGATCTGGTGGTTTAGCAAGACCCATAATTTTATTATTGTATAATCGGTAAATCATTCAAAATTGCTTCTTGTACCTCACTTTTGGGCGCTTATTTAATGCTGATAAGTACCTTTCAATTAATTATTATTTATTTTACCTTTAACTTACAGATAACACGAATACTGGGAAGAGTCAACTGCCAAATCCAGACAA
Source organism: Torymus aiolomorphi (assembly GCA_036365515.1). Taxonomy (NCBI): domain Eukaryota; kingdom Metazoa; phylum Arthropoda; class Insecta; order Hymenoptera; family Torymidae; genus Torymus; species Torymus aiolomorphi. Next base: position 167,050,445 of record CM070875.1, on the reverse strand, counting down.
TTACAAACCCTGTTCGCAAGTAATATATGCTGAAAATCGATTGCCAAATCCGGAAAAGTATAAGCCGTCTTCGGTACAAGCGACCTTTGAAAATCAAGTGCAATATTTGGATGAGTTCTCACCACCTCCTCCTAAGAAAAATCGATTACTAAATCTGGAAGCGTATTGGCCCTCTTCGCCACAAAGGTCCCCTGAAAATCAACTGCAAAATCCAGCCGTGTCATCACCACCTCCTCCTAAGAAAAATCGTTTATCAAATCCGGAAGCGTATTTGCCGTCTTCGTCACTAAGGAACTTTGAAAATCAACTGCAAAATTCGAATGAGTCGCCATCGCCTCCTTGTAAGAAAAATTATACTCCACAAGAATTAGAGAAGAATGCAGAACTCGGAAAAGTAACTGAGAAAATGTCTTATTCAGCAAGTCCAGCAGAACGCTATGGCCAAAGGGTGCTTCCTATGCACGAAAATAATTTTAGAACAACTCCACAGAACAAACCAAAAATAAAGAGCATGAAAAATGTTTCAAATTATTTACAATCTGGGTCAAAAAATCGTAAGCTTTTTTTTTAATGATTCCTCTAACTATATCTAAATATAAAAAATAGAGGGAACATCAGATACGTAGAGATATACAAACTGTTTATGTCATTCTTTGTATCTGTGCATATTTCTTTTTTCTCTGGTGGTACAACATACTATCTAATCGTATATATTAACATTTTCATCTCAAAATTTGACTTGATTTTATTTATTTATAATAATCTCTTGTTTTTTCTTTCAATGATGTGTTTTGATAAAGAACCGATAAAGTTCACAGAATATTAACAAAAAATAGTACAATACTTGGTTTTTCATTCTCGACCTTCATACCAGCCATGAAAAGATAACCAGCTAGAAATCTATTATTTATAATATAGTACTCCTTCAGAATACCGCCGCTATGTGTCTCTCCCGCGAAAAAATGATAAGTATATATAAGTATATACGAATCATTTTTTCGCGGGAGAGACACATAGCGGCGGTATTCTGAAGGGGTACTGTATTATAGATAATAGATTTCTAGCTGGTTATCTTTTCATGGCTGGTATGAAGGTCGTGAATGAAAAAGCAAGTATTGTACTATTTTTTGTTAATATTCTGTAAACTTTATCGGTTCTTTATCAAAACACATCATTGAAAGAAAAAACAAGAGATTATTATAAATAAATAAAATCAAGTTAAATTTTGAGATGAAAATGTTAAACTCGCCAAGCAGGGCGCTACCGCGCCCTTTGATATTTGTGTATATATCCTCATATAGAACTGTATATAAATATATATGAATTATGTCTCTATGTAATTATGTATAAATATGTAAGGTTGTAGTTATTTATATACAATTACATGCAATTATATATAAGCTCATGCAATTTTGTCCAACATCACACATAACCATGAATGGTCATGTACGACTGAATATCATTTTGCATGGGTCTAAGCAACTGTACATAATCTTAGGTAAAATTCATGATTATGCATGGTGATATATGTTTATGTATAATGGTGTACAATTTTATACATTAATATACAATTATATGAGTAATACAATCACTAAAAATTTATATGACAATACGAAATTATATAAAGTTATACATAATTGTATATAAATATATATGACCATGCATATTTATACGCAGTTATATAGAGACATAAGTCATATATGTTTATATATAGTTCTACATGAAAATATATATAATCATATATAACTCTATAAAAATCATTTTTACGCGGGCTCTTACTCTAACGAGTTTTTTATGAGATAGAAAAGGACACACAGCGGCGGTATTCTGAAGGAGCACTGTATTTTTATTTTAAAATTATAAATATATACAATAATGTAATTAGTTGTAACGTAAAAATTATGAATGCCAGTTACCTCTATTGTAAAATTAAGAAAAAGCTGCTTCGTTAAATGAATAATATAGACCATTAATGTTGAAACAATTCGATTGTTACAGAGCAAACTATTTTAGCACCACTTCAAATTTTGCCGAATAGCTGTAATCAAAGAAATAATGATGAAAATGAAGATATTAGGATAGAACAATCTAATAGTCAAGCTAGTAGCGGCCAGTACAACAGAGAAAATGAAGTACTTTTAACAGAAGCGCGATATAAAAAATATCATGAGCAGATAATAAAAAAACTGAACAGATTAGCTAAAACTAGTCTTGCACGAGCTTCAGAAACTAATGACGATAACGAAAATGAGAAAATTTTGCCAGAATTTCCTTTAAAAACAAAGGAAGAGGTGGATGACTTCGAGGCTTTGCTGACACAATCAAAAGAAGCAAGAGACGCTTATGTAAGAATAAACCTTTTATACAAATCTAACATGAAAATCGCAACTTTGACATGATTTTTAACCTCTCGTGGTATAAAATACTGTATAAAACTCTTTTGTATGGTGATTTTTCCTTTTCGCACCAGTATCATAATGTAATATTTTTAAATGCTAAAACTACATTTTATAAACCCTTATTAATGCCAAGTACCTATTCAGATTATTATCATCAGTACCTAACAGGATATAGTTGAATTTTTAGTGTACATTTTGATTTTATTATTTCTTTTATTTGCAGAGAGAAGAAATTAAAGGTCTCGGTGGAAAAACTGTAACAAAAGCGGTCAACAGAGCCTTCTATTATGTATTAACGGACGAATTAGCCAAACAGTATTCATGGTCAGGATTAAAAAACACTGACAAATTTAAAAATAAATTATTGTGCAGAACTAGGTTTGTAATTAAAAAAATATTATTACTGAAATCTAACGTTTTTTTGTAGAATTTAAAAAAATTTTAATCTTTTCAGAATCTATCAACAAGAAGTATAAATTCGATCTCAAGGACTGTGAAGAGAGAGCCATGGTATGGCTACAACATGCTAGTGATAGGCTAAAACGACAAAAGATTTGAAAAATTTGTTTTCAATATAGTCACACCATTATTTTTTATTTTTTATTTTTAATATTTATGATGTTACATTGAAAGCTGATATTAGTATGAAATTGTTCAAAGAACATTTATGTTATAACGGAACATGTAATTTTTGTTTAAAATTAATAATAAAAGAATAAGATATTCTACCACCCAACTTGTTTCCAACTCTTGCCTCCTTATTTAAAAAAATTTTTTCAAAGAATACATTTTGTATTCATTTTTTAAATGTTCGATGCCCAAAACATATCAAAAGTACGTAAAAAAAGTATTCATAAAGAATTCATTTTTTGTTCATTAAACACTTCTTATTTAATTCATTGTGAACCTCATATATATTCTTAATTATTCTAAATCCTTTTGTCGTAATTTAAAACACGCATTAAAAGAATACATTTTAAATTCATTTTGAATTCATTTTAAATTCAGCCATGCTTTACATAAAGCGTTCATAAAGAACACATTTTATGCTCATTTGTCCAAATTAAACACTTAAATCATGAAAATTAAATTTTTTTATTGAATACATTTGATACTAAATAGGCTCTCATTATGTATTTCATACATATTCTTTTTGTATTCAGAATGAATACATAGTGAAATTGTAAACCGTTTTTTGAATTCATAAAAAGGTCATATTTACTGACATATAATGTTCAATTGAAGAATACGTTATGAATTCAATGTGAGCAGTTTCTTATATTCTTTAGGAATTCTGCAAAATTTGATGGACTCAAAATGAATTCATTTTGAATCGGTTTTGCCGTCTGGGAGTTTTTCCTGGGAAACTTATAAATTGTATTAGAAACCTGGGAATATCACGGCTTTTGACAGTCTATCCATGCGCTGCCAAGGCACCTTGGTAATTTTTACTCTAAAATTTCTCTCCGTGTACATATGTGTGTATCCATATCTATATATGCGTAGGGGAAACCAGCGATACTTCTATTCAATTTAAAATTCGTAATAACGAAACGTATGTAGAATTTAGAAATTTCACGTCATCTTTTCTATTGATGTTATTTTTATCGTTTTTAATGTGAATCATTTCTGATATTAGTCGTTTTTTGTAAATTGATTCCTAATCTATAATTTTAGTGTTGTTCCTGTGTGTAGTGTTTAATTTTAGTGTTGGCGGATCATGCTAACGAAACGTCGTAAAATAATTATAAGGAATTTTGCATTTTGATTTCTTCCCTTGGCCTCCGTGAGATCGATCCCTCACCTCAATTCAACATCAACAACTGGAGTGCAATCTTAATCTTCATCGAACACATACAAGAGTCTTAGATCAGACATGGACTCAAATACACATTATCAACGAAAATCCTTTTTCAATTATATTGAAAATACCTACGGTCCACAAGCTAAACAACAACTCAAGAGGTGGACGAACTTAAACTACCAACTGGCAGAAACAATCCCCCACCGCTGGTTCCTTTTAAAGTGCAGATCTAACGACCTTTTTCCGCAACACATTATAAACTTGAGTAAGTGTTTTCGTACTCTCTCATTTCATAGCCAAAGGTGTAAACTTAAACTTGTTGACATCTATAAAGACGTTACCAACAAACTGTTAAATCTTGAAATTCGAGACCCTAACTTTTACATCAATTTTCTCAATAAATCATTGTCCATACTAAAAAACAGGATTCTTAAACTCAACATTGATACTAGCTCTACAAATACCTTTTTTATCTATACCGATAAAAAGTTTAAAATCATTTTAAACAAACATAATAAAATCTTGAAACAAAAATTTAAAAATCTACTTAATAAAACACTAGAATCTTCAGTGATTTCTACACCAAAACAATTTTTCAAAAATTTAACAAATGTACATATACCAGAAGACATAGTCGACACAGTCTCATTAGGACCTAAATTCAGTGTTAATACAAACATCTGTAAAAAAGACGTCATTGACACTATTAAAAATGTTGAGTTTAGTTTACAAAACTCTGAATTACCTGCGTCTAAACAATCGGAAATCAGAGAAAATGTCTCGTTAAATCTAAAAATGGGTTTCAAACAACAAAAACATATGACTAGTCACGATAGAATTTTAAACATAAAACTTTCTAAGACAAAAGCATTTATCAAAACAAATCCAGATTTAATGTTTACCACCTCAGACAAAGGCAACGTAACGGTTTGTCTGCACAAAACTGAATACACTGAAAAAATGCTAAAGTTATTATCGGACGCTACCACTTATGAAAATATCAAAACAATCCCCTTAAAGAAATTACAAACTGATACTTCGAAGATATTAAAAAACATGAACAACAATAATTACTTACAAACGAAATTTCACAATAACGCTCTCTCTTGTACCAACACAACATTAGCAAAATGATACGGTTTACCGAAAATTCATAAAAAAGACATACCTTTTCGTCCGATAATTTCTTTAATTAATAGTCCGACCCACTTTCTATCTAAAACAATATACAACGAAATTAAGTCTTCTGTTAAAGTACCGATATCACACATTAACAATAGTTTTGAATTAAAACAAAAACTAAACTCTGTCATTAATCCAGATGATTACATGTTTCTTTCGTTAGATGTGACTTTATTATATACAAACATACCGCTACAACTATTATTAGATAGCTTAGATAGAAGATTTCATCACATACATAATAAATGCAAAATACCTTTTAATGACATTATAACATGCACTAAATTTCTATTCGCTAACACCTTTTTCTCTTTCAATAAAAACTATTATCGACAAATCGAGGATACACCCATGGGTTCACCAATTTCACCATTATTTGCAAATATCGTTATGGATGACTTGGAAATGAATTGTTTAAGAATCTTAAAAGATAATCACAACGCTGTTCCTTTATTCTATTACCGTTATGTTGTGATACTATTATGTGCATTAACAAAAATCACATTGATATAGTACTAACAACGTTTAACTCATATAACAATAGACTCTTTCTCTCCCTCAACATATGTCAAACTCTGTACCAAGAACTTTAATGAGAGCCTAAATATTTTTTTTTAAACAATCAGTAAAACAAATAGTGGCTAAGGCAAATGTATGAGTTTTCTCTGTATAATTAATCAACATCTGTCACACTCTGAACCAAGAACTTTAATGAAAACCTAAATATTTTTTTAAAACAACCAGCAAAACAAATAGTATTATTAATGTAACAACACAATTTGTCTAGTCTTTTTATTTTTTCTAGTCTCATCTATTCAATAAGCACTCTCTACAAATGGTAATAATTTTTTTCATGACTGTACTAATAATAATAGTGTTGATATTTAAAACTTTCTACGAAAGTGTAAAATAAGGCAAGTATAGAAGTTTTTTCTGTATAATCTATGTATAATCTAAATATAAAACTTTCTACGAAAGTATAAAATAAGGCAAGTATAGACGTTTTTTCTGTATAATATACTCTTCCTCTCTCTCTTACCCCGCCCTCTCTCACCCTCTCTCCCCCCTCCCCTTTCTTCCTCTCTCTCTTAACATCCGTCAAACTCTGTACCAAAAACTTTAATCACAGCTTAAATATTTTTGTTTAATACAATCAACATGTTTAAAAAAAAAATTAATTCCTTAAGTACGTTACGTACGTTAATTAAACACAAGAAAGTACTGAAATCAATTATATTGTAGTCAAGTACCCATAACTTAACTTGACTGACATAATACAACTTTTCGTACCTACTCAAAAATATTCAGCTAGCGGGCATGAAGTACTACCCTGGCGGAAGTAAAAACTGCACATATCTGCACATCTCTGCACATCTCTGCACATTTTTGCACATTTTTACACATTTTTGCACATTTTTTCACATTTTGTCCACTTATTAGACTTTTGTAAAGAAATGTGCAAAAATGTGCAGAAATGTGCAGAAGTGTGCGGTTATGTGCGGGAATGTACAGAAATGTACAGAAATGTACTCTAATATGTACAAATGAATGTTTATTTATCATACTAAACGAAACAAGAATTTAATTTTCTTCAATTCAAAAAAAATTTTCTTAAAGTAAGAAAATATTTACAGAAAGAAAATTTGAAAAATATAAACTTCTTTTTTGATAGCGCTCTAGAATAAAGCTAATACCAAAGAAGAAAATTTAGAGAATATATTTTCAGTACTGGTCTGATTTCTACTTTACTGGCACTAAATTTTTTAAGTAAATCGAATTTAATTAATTAATGTCTTATCATTAAGTTATTCATTTTCTTAAAATATTGTGTAAATATAAAAAATTATTAAAAATCATTAATATATTAGATGAATAATCAAAATGTAATATCAATTAAATAAATGCGGATAATGCACCTTATGTAGATGAAAATGCCCCAATTCTTTAATGCGAGCGATAGCGTAACGGTTTGCGTGCGTGTGTAGTAACCCAAGGGTCGTGGGTTCGATTCTCGGTCAGGGAGAAAATTTTATGTAAGTTTTTTTCTGCGATAATTAAAATGCAATTTAATTGATAATAAACAATTTCTAATGAACATGCGAAATATTTATACTAATGATTAACAAAGTTTTTATACATTTATGAAGCTCATTAATTTTTCATCTGATAATTATATTGAATTGTACCTACATCTTTGTATATTTTTGCACATTTCTGCACATTTTCGTACATTTCTGTACATTTCTACACGTTTCTACACGTTTCTGCACATTTCTGCACATTTCTGCACATTGTTGCACATTTTTGTACAAAAGTCTAATAAGTGGACAAAATGTGTAAAAATGTGCAGAAATGTGCAGAAATGTGCAGAAATGTACAGAAATTTACAAAAATGTGCAGAAATCTACATAATTGTACATATATGTGCAAATATATTCAGATATGTGCAATTTTTACTTCCGCCAGGGTATTTAACACCCAAGAGTCGTAATAGCTCTCATACTCCTACAAAACTTTATAGAACCTACGCACTTTACGTCCGTGTGGGCAAAAATTATTTAAATTATATATAATTCCCCCGCCCTCTCTCACCATCTCTCCCCCCTCCCCTTTCTTCCTCTCTCTCTCTTAACATCCGTCAAACTCTGTACCAAAAACTTTAATCACAGCTTAAATATTTTTGTTTAATACAATCAACATGAAAACCTAAATATTTTTTTAAAACAATCAGCAAAACAAATAGTATTATTAATGTAACAACACAATTTGTCTAGTCTTTTTATTTTTTCTAGTCTCATCTATTCAATAAGCACTCTCTACAAATGGTAATAATTTTTTCATGACTGTACTAATAATACTAGTGTTGATATTTAAAACTTTCTACGAAAGTGTAAAATAAGGCAAGTATAGAAGTTTTTTCTGTATAATCTATGTATAATCTAAATATAAAACTTTCTACGAAAGTATAAAATAAGGCCAGTATAGACGTTTTTTCTGTATAATATACTCTTCCTCTCTCTCTTCCCCGCCCTCTCTCACCCTCTCCCCCCTCCCCTTTCTTCCTCTCTCTCTTTTAACATCCGTCAAACTCTGTACCAAAAACTTTAATCACAGCTTAAATATTTTTGTTTAATACAATCAACATGTTTAAAAAAAAAATTAATTCCTTAAGTACGTTACGTACGTTAATTAAACACAAGAAAGTACTGAAATCAATTATATTGTAGTCAAGTACCCATAACTTAACTTGACTGACATAATACAACTTTTCGTACCTACTCAAAAATATTCAGCTAGCGGGCATGAAGTACTATTTAACACTCAAGAGTCGTAATAGCACTCATACTCCTACAAAACTTTATAGAACCTACGCACTTTACGTCCGTGTGGGCAAAAATTATTTAAATTATATATAATTCCCCCGCCCTCTCTCACCCTCACCCCCCCTCCCCTTTCTTCCTCTCTCTCTCTCTTAACATCCGTCAAACTCTGTACCAAAAACTTTAATCACAGCTTAAATATTTTTGTTTAATACAATCAACATGTTTAAAAAAAAAATTAATTCCTTAAGTACGTTACGTACGTTAATTAAACACAAGAAAGTACTGAAATCAATTATATTGTAGTCAAGTACCCATAACTTAACTTGACTGACATAATACAACTTTTCGTACCTACTCAAAAATATTCAGCTAGCGGGCATGAAGTACTACCCTGGCGGAAGTAAAAACTGCACATATCTGCACATCTCTGCACATCTCTGCACATTTTTGCACATTTTTACACATTTTTGCACATTTTTTCACATTTTGTCCACTTATTAGACTTTTGTAAAGAAATGTGCAAAAATGTGCAGAAATGTGCAGAAGTATGCGGTTATGTGCGGGAATGTACAGAAATGTACAGAAATGTACTCTAATATGTCCAAATGAATGTTTATTTATCACACTAAACGAAACAAGAATTTAATTTTCTTCAATTCAAAAAAAATTTTCTTAAAGTAAGAAAATATTTACAGAAAGAAAATTTGAAAAATATAAACTTCTTTTTTGATAGCGCTCTAGAATAAAGCTAATACCAAAGAAGAAAATTTAGAGAATATATTTTCAGTACTGGTCTGATTTCTACTTTACTGGCACTAAATTTTTTAAGTAAATCGAATTTAATTAATTAATGTCTTATCATTAAGTTATTCATTTTCTTAAAATATTGTGTAAATATAAAAAATTATTAAAAATCATTAATATATTAGATGAATAATCAAAATGTAATATCAATTAAATAAATGCGGATAATGCACCTTATGTAGATGAAAATGCCCCAATTCTTTAATGCGAGCGATAGCGTTACGGTTTGCGTGCGTGTGTAGTAACCCAAGGGTCGTGGGTTCGATTCTCGGTCAGGGAGAAAATTTTATGTAAGTTTTTTTCTGCGATAATTAAAATGCAATTTAATTGATAATAAACAATTTCTAATGAACATGCGAAATATTTATACTAATGATTAACAAAGCTTTTATACATTTATGAAGCTCATTAATTTTTCATCTGATAATTATATTAAATTGTACCTACATCTTTGTATATTTTTGCACATTTCTGCACATTTTCGTACATTTCTGTACATTTCTACACGTTTCTACACGTTTCTGCACATTTCTGCACATTTCTGCACATTGTTGCACATTTTTGTACAAAAGTCTAATAAGTGGACAAAATGTGTAAAAATGTGCAGAAATGTGCAGAAATGTGCAGAAATGTACAGAAATTTACAAAAATGTGCAGAAATCTACATAATTGTACATATATGTGCAAATATATTCAGATATGTGCAGTTTTTACTTCCGCCAGGGTATTTAACACCCAAGAGTCGTAATAGCTCTCATACTCCTACAAAACTTTATAGAACCTACGCACTTTACGTCCGTGTGGGCAAAAATTATTTAAATTATATATAATTCCCCCGCCCTCTCTCACCATCTCTCCCCCCTCCCCTTTCTTTCTCTCTCTCTCTTAACATCCGTCAAACTCTGTACCAAAAACTTTAATCACAGCTTAAATATTTTTGTTTAATACAATCAACATGAAAACCTAAATATTTTTTTAAAACAATCAGCAAAACAAATAGTATTATTAATGTAACAACACAATTTGTCTAGTCTTTTTATTTTTTCTAGTCTCATCTATTCAATAAGCACTCTCTACAAATGGTAATAATTTTTTTCATGACTGTACTAATAATAATAGTGTTGATATTTAAAACTTTCTACGAAAGTGTAAAATAAGGCAAGTATAGAAGTTTTTTCTGTATAATCTATGTATAATCTAAATATAAAACTTTCTACGAAAGTATAAAATAAGGCAAGTATAGACGTTTTTTCTGTATAATATACTCTTCCTCTCTCTCTTCCCCCGCCCTCTCTCACCCTCTCCCCCCCCTCCCCTTTCTTCCTCTCTCTCTTTTAACATCCGTCAAACTCTGTACCAAAAACTTTAATCACAGCTTAAATATTTTTGTTTAATACAATCAACATGTTTAAAAAAAAAATTAATTCCTTAAGTACGTTACGTACGTTAATTAAACACAAGAAAGTACTGAAATCAATTATATTGTAGTCAAGTACCCATAACTTAACTTGACTGACATAATACAACTTTTCGTACCTACTCAAAAATATTCAGCTAGCGGGCATGAAGTACTATTTAACACTCAAGAGTCGTAATAGCTCTCATACTCCTACAAAACTTTATAGAACCTACGCACTTTACGTCCGTGTGGGCAAAAATTATTTAAATTATATATAATTCCCCCGCCTTCTCTCACCCTCACCCCCCCTCCCCTTTCTTCCTCTCTCTCTCTCTTAACATCCGTCAAACTCTGTACCAAAAACTTTAATCACAGCTTAAATATTTTTGTTTAATACAATCAACATGTTTAAAAAAAAAATTAATTCCTTAAGTACGTTACGTACGTTAATTAAACACAAGAAAGTACTGAAATCAATTATATTGTAGTCAAGTACCCATAACTTAACTTGACTGACATAATACAACTTTTCGTACCTACTCAAAAATATTCAGCTAGCGGGCATGAAGTACTACCCTGGCGGAAGTAAAAACTGCACATATCTGCACATCTCTGCACATCTCTGCACATTTTTGCACATTTTTACACATTTTTGCACATTTTTTCACATTTTGTCCACTTATTAGACTTTTGTAAAGAAATGTGCAAAAATGTGCAGAAATGTGCAGAAGTGTGCGGTTATGTGCGGGAATGTACAGAAATGTACAGAAATGTACTCTAATATGTACAAATGAATGTTTATTTATCATACTAAACGAAACAAGAATTTAATTTTCTTCAATTCAAAAAAAATTTTCTTAAAGTAAGAAAATATTTACAGAAAGAAAATTTGAAAAATATAAACTTCTTTTTTGATAGCGCTCTAGAATAAAGCTAATACCAAAGAAGAAAATTTAGAGAATATATTTTCAGTACTGGTCTGATTTCTACTTTACTGGCACTAAATTTTTTAAGTAAATCGAATTTAATTAATTAATGTCTTATCATTAAGTTATTCATTTTCTTAAAATATTGTGTAAATATAAAAAATTATTAAAAATCATTAATATATTAGATGAATAATCAAAATGTAATATCAATTAAATAAATGCGGATAATGCACCTTATGTAGATGAAAATGCCCCAATTCTTTAATGCGAGCGATAGCGTTACGGTTTGCGTGCGTGTGTAGTAACCCAAGGGTCGTGGGTTCGATTCTCGGTCAGGGAGAAAATTTTATGTAAGTTTTTTTCTGCGATAATTAAAATGCAATTTAATTGATAATAAACAATTTCTAATGAACATGCGAAATATTTATACTAATGATTAACAAAGTTTTTATACATTTATGAAGCTCATTAATTTTTCATCTGATAATTATATTGAATTGTACCTACATCTTTGTATATTTTTGCACATTTCTGCACATTTTCGTACATTTCTGTACATTTCTACACGTTTCTACACGTTTCTGCACATTTCTGCACATTTCTGCACATTGTTGCACATTTTTGTACAAAAGTCTAATAAGTGGACAAAATGTGTAAAAATGTGCAGAAATGTGCAGAAATGTGCAGAAATGTACAGAAATTTACAAAAATGTGCAGAAATCTACATAATTGTACATATATGTGCAAATATATTCAGATATGTGCAGTTTTTACTTCCGCCAGGGTATTTAACACCCAAGAGTCGTAATAGCTCTCATACTCCTACAAAACTTTATAGAACCTACGCACTTTACGTCCGTGTGGGCAAAAATTATTTAAATTATATATAATTCCCCCGCCCTCTCTCACCCTCTCTCCCCCCTCCCCTTTCTTCCTCTCTCTCTCTTAACATCCGTCAAACTCTGTACCAAAAACTTTAATCACAGCTTAAATATTTTTGTTTAATACAATCAACATGTTTAAAAAAAAAATTAATTCCTTAAGTACGTTACGTACGTTAATTAAACACAAAAAAGTACTGAAATCAATTATATTGTAGTCAAGTACCCATAACTTAACTTGACTGACATAATACAACTTTTCGTACCTACTCAAAAATATTCAGCTAGCGGGCATGAAGTACTATTTAACACCCAAGAGGCGTAATAGCTCTCATACTCCTACAAAACTTTATAGAACCTACGCACTTTACGTCCGTGTGGGCAAAAATTATTTAAATTATATATAACTATCTTTTACTTCGTCGAGTAAATGTATACTGAACAAATTATATGTATGTAGATTCAAATTCTTCATTGCAAATCAAACAAACGAAAGTTGTGAAATCAATTACCGATAGTCAAGTAATGCAAACAACTCTCCGAAACAACTGTATGACTGATCTCAGAAATATATTATTCTAATTTGTTCATTCTTCTATACAAATTAAACACAAGAAAGTACTGAAATCAATTTATTGTAGTCAAGTATACCCATAAGTTAACTTGACTGAGATAATAGAACTTTTAGTACCTTGCGTGTAAAATTACATTTCACGCCCACGTTGTAACTTCAAAAATATTCACCCAGCAGGCATAAAGTACTACTTAACGCCTAATAAGCGGAATAGCTCACATATTCCTACAACACTTTATAGAACCTACGCACTTTACTCCCGGGTAGACGAAAATTATTAATTAATTACTATTATGCCTTCTTTTTATTTCTAAAATTAATAAGAATTTTATCAGATATTTACGAAGTCAATGCCTATATAAAAAATTTACATAGTTACCAACACATCCCCATTTTTCATTATTTTTTCTCAATTTTGAAATTTCTATAATATTACGCATCTTCGGAGGACACGAGAAGTCTAGAGCTGCTCTAGCAGGGGTGGTCGTCCAATCTTCCATACATACTTGGCGGGCCCGACGGTTTGCAGTTTAAGGTGTAGACATTGTCATTTTCATATGGATATTCATACGTTTAAAGATCAGATAAAATGTATAAATCAATTGCTTCTAGATATTAAATACTGATCCGTGAATATATTACTCTTTTTAAATAGAAAAGTCCAAACACAGATGAAAATTTCATATGAGATCTCATATGAGAATATCGGACATCAGATCCCATATGAGATCACATATGAGGTCCCATAATATATAAAATTGCAGATGACATAACATATATGAGTCTTATCTGATGTCATGTCCGAAATACTCATAACATGATGTCTTATCTGATCTGATGTCCGAAATACTCATATAAGATCTCATATGATATTTACACGCGGGAAAAGGATAAAAATAGGTGGCTCATAAAATAGTTAGTAAAATTTAAAGCTCTTTTGAATAGACTATGAATTTATATGTATCTTTTTATTTCATTCACATATAAAAAAAGACGAACACAAGGAAAAATATTTTAGGTAATAAAAGTAAATCATGATTATGCACACAGTACATGTAGGGATATTATATTTAAACGGTATTTATGGTGGACTTATAGGTATATGCAAAAATCTAGTATTCTACATTTACAAAGCTCACCGGTAAACTGCAAACCGTCGGGCCCGCCAAGTATGTATGGAAGATTGGACGACCACCCCTGCTAGAGCAGCTCTAGACTTCTCGTGTCCTCCGAAGATGCGTAATATTATAGAAATTTCAAAATTGAGAAAAAATAATGAAAAATGGGGATGTGTTGGTAACTATGTAAATTTTTTATATAGGCATTGACTTCGTAAATATCTGATAAAATTCTTATTAATTTTAGAAATAAAAAGAAGGCATAATAGTAATTAATTAATAATTTTCGTCTACCCGGGAGTAAAGTGCGTAGGTTCTATAAAGTGTTGTAGGAATATGTGAGCTATTCCGCTTATTAGGCGTTAAGTAGTACTTTATGCCTGCTGGGTGAATATTTTTGAAGTTACAACGTGGGCGTGAAATGTAATTTTACACGCAAGGTACTAAAAGTTCTATTATCTCAGTCAAGTTAACTTATGGGTATACTTGACTACAATAAATTGATTTCAGTACTTTCTTGTGTTTAATTTGTATAGAAGAATGAACAAATTAGAATAATATATTTCTGAGATCAGTCATACAGTTGTTTCGGAGAGTTGTTTGCATTACTTGACTATCGGTAATTGATTTCACAACTTTCGTTTGTTTGATTTGCAATGAAGAATTTGAATCTACATACATATAATTTGTTCAGTATACATTTACTCGACGAAGTAAAAGATAGTTATATATAATTTAAATAATTTTTGCCCACACGGACGTAAAGTGCGTAGGTTCTATAAAGTTTTGTAGGAGTATGAGAGCTATTACGCCTCTTGGGTGTTAAATAGTACTTCATGCCCGCTAGCTGAATATTTTTGAGTAGGTACGAAAAGTTGTATTATGTCAGTCAAGTTAAGTTATGGGTACTTGACTACAATATAATTGATTTCAGTACTTTTTTGTGTTTAATTAACGTACGTAACGTACTTAAGGAATTAATTTTTTTTTTAAACATGTTGATTGTATTAAACAAAAATATTTAAGCTGTGATTAAAGTTTTTTGTACAAAGTTTGACGGATGATAAGAGAGAGAGAAGAAGAAAGGGCAGGGTGGAGAGAGGGGGGGATAGGGCGGGGGAATTATATATAATTTAAATAATTTTTGCCCACACGGACGTAAAGTGCGTAGGTTCTATAAAGTTTTGTAGGAGTATGAGAGCTATTACGACTCTTGGGTGTTAAATACCCTGGCGGAAGTAAAAACTGCACATATCTGAATATATTTGCACATATATGTACAATTATGTAGATTTCTGCACATTTTTGTAAATTTCTGTACATTTCTGCACATTTCTGCACATTTCTGCACATTTTTACACATTTTGTCCACTTATTAGACTTTTGTACAAAAATGTGCAACAATGTGCAGAAATGTGCAGAAATGTGCAGAAACGTGTAGAAACGTGTAGAAATGTACAGAAATGTACGAAAATGTGCAGAAATGTGCAAAAATATACAAAGATGTAGGTACAATTCAATATAATTATCAGATGAAAAATTAATGAGCTTCATAAATGTATAAAAACTTTGTTAATCATTAGTATAAATATTTCGCATGTTCATTAGAAATTGTTTATTATCAATTAAATTGCATTTTAATTATCGCAGAAAAAAACTTACATAAAATTTTCTCCCTGACCGAGAATCGAACCCACGACCCTTGGGTTACTACACACGCACGCAAACCGTAACGCTATCGCTCGCATTAAAGAATTGGGGCATTTTCATCTACATAAGGTGCATTATCCGCATTTATTTAATTGATATTACATTTTGATTATTCATCTAATATATTAATGATTTTTAATAATTTTTTATATTTACACAATATTTTAAGAAAATGAATAACTTAATGATAAGACATTAATTAATTAAATTCGATTTACTTAAAAAATTTAGTGCCAGTAAAGTAGAAATCAGACCAGTACTGAAAATATATTCTCTAAATTTTCTTCTTTGGTATTAGCTTTATTCTAGAGCGCTATCAAAAAAGAAGTTTATATTTTTCAAATTTTCTTTCTGTAAATATTTTCTTACTTTAAGAAAATTTTTTTTGAATTGAAGAAAATTAAATTCTTGTTTCGTTTAGTATGATAAATAAACATTCATTTGTACATATTAGAGTACATTTCTGTACATTTCTGTACATTCCCGCACATAACCGCACACTTCTGCACATTTCTGCACATTTTTGCACATTTCTTTACAAAAGTCTAATAAGTGGACAAAATGTGAAAAAATGTGCAAAAATGTGTAAAAATGTGCAAAAATGTGCAGAGATGTGCAGAGATGTGCAGATATGTGCAGTTTTTACTTCCGCCAGGGTAGTACTTCATGCCCGCTAGCTGAATATTTTTGAGTAGGTACGAAAAGTTGTATTATGTCAGTCAAGTTAAGTTATGGGTACTTGACTACAATATAATTGATTTCAGTACTTTCTTGTGTTTAATTAACGTACGTAACGTACTTAAGGAATTAATTTTTTTTTAAACATGTTGATTGTATTAAACAAAAATATTTAAGCTGTGATTAAAGTTTTTGGTACAGAGTTTGACGGATGTTAAGAGAGAGAGGAAGAAAGGGGAAGGGGGAGAGAGGGTGAGAGAGGGCGGGGGAAGAGAGAGAGGAAGAGTATATTATACAGAAAAAACGTCTATACTTGCCTTATTTTATACTTTCGTAGAAAGTTTTATATTTAGATTATACATAGATTATACAGAAAAAACTTCTATACTTGCCTTATTTTACACTTTCGTAGAAAGTTTTAAATATCAACACTATTATTATTAGTACAGTCATGAAAAAAATTATTACCATTTGTAGAGAGTGCTTATTGAATAGATGAGACTAGAAAAAATAAAAAGACTAGACAAATTGTGTTGTTACATTAATAATACTATTTGTTTTGCTGGTTGTTTTAAAAAAATATTTAGGTTTTCATTAAAGTTCTTGGTTCAGAGTGTGACAGATGTTGATTAATTATACAGAGAAAACTCATACATTTGCCTTAGCCACTATTTGTTTTACTGATTGTTTAAAAAAAATATTTAGGCTCTCATTAAAGTTCTTGGTACAGAGTTTGACATATGTTGAGGGAGAGAAAGAGAGGGGAGCGGGAGAGAGTTATAAAATAAATACATTGTAACTAGCCACACTACTGCAACACAATCCGCTAGCAAATTAAAATATTGGTTGCAGATAAAAAAGTAGCCATTACAGTAATTTATATATTATGGTTTCATATACGGTAATTCACAGAACAGATAGCTACTCTGAAACATTTGGCGCCCATCACGATAAGCCAATCACTATATAATAATTACATTATATTTTCAACTCTTAGATTCGTTGAAATTTTAACTAGAAACCAGTTGAATTAATAACCAATCAGACACATCTTGCAAAATTAAACACAAAAGTTTATGAACTAAGAATTATTGAGAGAAAAAAGCTTTCTCCATTCTTTTAAAATATAAAACATCTTGAAACATCTTGAATTTCTGATAATAAAAGCTTCCGTAACATTCTTGTATACTTTTTGAAATAATTATCTGAATCTTGTGTAGAAAAATATTTACTGAGAACTCCTCTGAAACATTTTGACGTCTCCCACTGTGAGAAAATTATAAAATTAGATTAACTGAGCACTTTTATCCGTAGACATTTTCACAATATTTACTGAGAACTCTTCTGAAACATTTTGACGTCTCCCACCATGAGAAAATTATAAAATTAGATTAACTGAGCACTTTTATTCACAACAATAACACATCATTTTTTCTTTTTTCTCTATTTTATTGTTCACTTAACATAATCTTTTAATTGATGTTTAAGTAAATAAATATGCACAGCGCCAATATCAACAAAGTTTCTTGAAGTATAGACAAAAAATGTTTTTTTTTAACCAAGGCTCTGACCAATATTTTAAATTCTGATTTTAAGTAGAGGTTAGAAATTTGTTATCAACACTTCATTTAACACATCATACCGATACTTTATTTTATTTATAGGCACCCATTGCCATAAGCCAATCACTATATAATTACATTATATTCGACACTTAGATTCGTTTAAATTTTAACTAGAAACCACTTGAATTAATAAGCAATCAGATACATCTTGCAAAATTAAAAACAAAAGTTTATGAACTAAGAATCATTGGGAAAAGAAAGCTTTCTCGACATTCTTTTATAGTAGAAACTCATGATTGCCACACATCTTGTATCAGTTTATGAACTAAGAATTTCTGATAATAAAAGCTTCCGTAACATTCTTGTATACTTTTTGAAATAATTATCTGAATCTTGTGTAGAAAAATTACTGAGATCTCCTCTGAAACATTTTGACGTCTCCCACCGTGAGAAAATTATAAAATTAGATTAACTGAGCACTTTTATCTGTAGACATTTTCACAATATTTACTGAGAACTCTTCTGAAACATTTTGATCTTATATATCACTATTTCCGGGTTTTAATAATGCTAGTTTACCTTTAGAAATCGTAGGGCCAGTAAAGCATCCATAATTAAAACACCATAAAGTAGAACGAGGCTCTGCTAGAGAAATATTATCTGCAACAGTATTTCTTTTTTTTCTATTACAGGTGGTTGCATTCTTTGACAGACTTGAAAATAATCTTTTAGTGGCCTTAATGTATAATGCATAATAATAATAATTTTGAACTCTTCTATATATGTTGCAAACTATTTAATCATAATCATAATCTACTTGTCAATTATCCTTGTTCTTTCTGATATAATCTGTAACAAAAAAAAGATTTCACAAAGTAACAATACTTATATTAAGAACATTATTTTTTTATTTTATAATAAAAGTTTGCTACTTATCTGAAAATATATCTGAATATATATCTGAATATATATATATATATATATATATATATATATATATATATATATATATATATATATATATATATATATATATATATATATATATATATATATATATATATATATATATATATATATATATATATATATATATATATATATATATATATATATATATATATATATATATATATATATATATATATATATATATATATATATATATATATATATATATATATATATATATATATATATATATATATATATATATAATATACACCAAGTCAATTTAAATCGAATTTCAACGATGTAAAAAGTCTTTTCAATATAACTTGTATAAATGACTTGTATAAATGATGATGATTGTATACGGAACTAATGCGTAAATATTGAAAGTTATTATGTATAATCTACTTGTCAATTATCCTTGTTCTTTCTGATATAATCTGTAACAAAAAAAGATTTCACAAAGTAACAATACTTATATTAAGAACATTATTTTTTTATTTTATAATAAAAGTTTGCTACTTATCTGAAAATATATCTGAATATATATATATATATATATATATATATATATATATATATATATATATATATATATATATATATATTATAATATACACCAAGTCAATTTAAATCGAATTTCAACGATGTAAAAAGTCTTTTCAATATAACTTGTATAAATGACTTGTATAAATGATGATGATTGTATACGGAACTAATGCGTAAATATTGAAAGTTATTATGTATGTATACATAAAGTAACAAGGTTAGGTTGATTGACCAGATATATATATATATATACCATATACGGATTCTCTCTCTCTCTCTCTCTCCGTCGCTCTTCTCTCTTTCCTCCCTCTCTCTCTTCTAGTCGGTCGGACAAAAATGCTATACTATGTACCGGTCGGACAAAAATGTATAGTTTGTGCAGACTGAAGAATGTGGAGAAAAAATCGGAAAGGAAATCGTACATAAAAATATTCAGATCTCTAAATCTTTTGAATGAGACAATCTTTTTAAATGAAACCTTTCGATTTGAGTAGAGCAATGAAATGGCTTTCGATTAAGAGGGATATGTTATATAGTTGAAACTAACGCAATAGGTATATAATCGCATTGAATTTCTCGTACATCCATTTCAAAGTATATATTCACGCGGTCGTCCTAAGGCTCTTCTATACTTGCCTTCGGAACGCTCCCGCGTTCCTTGATCACGCGGTCGTCCTAAGGCTCTTCTATACTTGCCTTCGGAACGCTCCCGCGTTCCTTGATTACAATTCACTTATGAATTAGAACAAAATCAAAAACTCAGTTTTTTAGATATGACTCTAATTCGACAAAATAATACCATTATTACAGACTGGTTCAACAAACCCACTTCCAAGGGCAAATTAATCAATTTCCTCTCCAAACATCCAATAAAACAAAAAAAAAATATTATTTACAATTTTGTCGACAGAGCAATTTCGTTATCACATAAAAAATTTCATAAGAAAAATCTCGACATAGTCTTAAAAACTCTTCAAAATAAGAACTATCCCTTAAAATTCATTAAACGCGCCATATACACGCGACTAAAGAAAATCAAACAGTATCAACACTACACTGTCACTACTGTACCCAATAGATTTACTCCGCACATTTCTCTACCTCTCAATGATCAATACGACAAAATTGCAGCAATATTAAAATCCTTCAACTTTCGAGTTTCAAGTTTCGAGTTAAGAAAAATCTAAACTCGATAATTACTCTATGTAAAGATATCACAAATAAGTGGGATCGGACGAACGTTGTATATAAGTATACAAAGTTTGTATGTAAATCATGTCCGGCGTCATACGTAGGAGAAATCAAGCCCACTCTCAAGACTAGAATTAACGAACATAAAAAGAACAACAACAGTGAAGCAAGTTGTTTCTCAACACATGAAGCAATTCTCACATGAATTTGATTGGAACAACACTAAAATTATAGATTACGAATCAATTTACAAAAAAACGACAAATATCCCAGCGCGGCGCGCGAGCGCCAAATCGTGCTATATCTAGCTCATGTTTACGATACTAAAACGTACTTAAAAAAATTTTATGATGAGCATTTCCGATGTATTTTTTCCTCAGCTTTCCAATGGTGTAGGCAGTTTTCCCGAAATTTTCCATTTTCGCCTTCAAAAAGTACAAAACGTGTTATATCTTAAAAAGTGTATTTTTAATATTTTTTTTACCCTCTAGATCGAAAGCTGAGCATTTTTTACGTAGGAAAGAATAGTTTCCAAAGAGTGCGCGAAAGGTTTTCTGCGAGAAATAGAATGCGAAAGAGTAGACGCATCGCCTTTCCGGCGCGCTGGACTACGCGGTACAGCACACGGGCTGCGCTTGCCTCGCTGCCTAATAATAATCTTTTATAATCTTTAATTCTTTACCTGTTTTTTTTTTCTTGAATAACGCATGGAGTAATATTTTATTAATTATTTCATAAAAAAATAAAATTTCAAAATTAACAGCAATATGTGCAAACTCTTGTAATAACGTTTGTTTTTCAATGTAGATAATTTTTTTGTTTTTTTTTACGTGCTATATCTCGAAAAGTATATTTTTAGTATTTTGTTTTACCCATAATATTGAAAGCTATCCTTTTTTTAGGTATGCTATGCAAAAAAAACGCGAAAGATTATATGCACGGCAGGGTGAAAGCATATTCTACGCTACGGGCGGTACAGCACGGTTTGGCGTGCGACACGGAATCATTTATTTTTCATTCGGTAGGTGGCGTCCACACTTTTTACTCTGTATGCAAATTGTCACGTCAAAAGTATATAATTACCATAACTTTTTATCTTTTTCCTCCTCGAATTTTTTCGAATTTGTCGTTGATAGCAAAAAAAAAGCTTGCCATTTCTGTTATAAACGATTAAAATAGATTCACATTAGAAATTGAAATGTATAAATCCTTTAAATAAAAATGATCACTCTGCATCTAAGAATTTGATTGATTTTCCAACACTTCTAAGAAGTGCATTCCCTTTAGTACCTGAAAATGCTAAAATATGTTTAACCTGTCGACGTCAAATTTATAATCAGAAATCAAATTTACCTCAAACTGATGCTAAAAAAGCTAAAATAGTGTGCGATGATGAATATCATAAAGCTGGTGTTGCAGTTCTCCAACAAATTAAGAAAAAATTTTCAGAGTTAACAAATAAGCAAGAAAGAATTCAGCTATTAACTCTTGCACCGGAGTTTTGGTCTCGTAAGAACTTGATGCGAGAATTCAATTGCAGTGAACGGGAGGCTCGTGAAGCGAAAGATTTGGTAGCAAATAGCGGACTATTTTCAATACCTGCTAAGAAACGTGGCAAACTACTTCCAGCTGTAAATTCTGTCAAATCTTTTTATGAGAGAGATGATGTAAGTCGAATCATGCCGGGTTCAAAAGATTATCTATCTAATAAACAGAGTAATGGCAACAGAGAACATATTCAAAAAAGATTACTGCTTGGTAATTTAAATGAATTGTATAATTTATATAAAAAAGAAAATGAGTACGTTAACATTGGTTTTACGAAATTTACAGAATTGAGGCCACCATATTGTGTTTTAGCTGGGAGTAGCGGTACACATAATGTATGCGTGTGTGGGCATCACGAAAATGTGAAGCACATGCTAAGTGCTATGGACATAGAAAATTTAACTAAAGACACCCAATTACCCCTGAAAAACTATCACGATTGCACCCAAGCAATTGTGTGTAATGATTCACACGATAGATGTTATTTGGGTGACTGTTTGGATTGCCCCAACACGTCTATATTACCGAAACATTTACTTAAATGTTTTGATGAAAATGATATTTTTCAAATCGAGTATCAATCGTGGTTTCAAACAGATTGGTGTACAATAGCTTCCAAAACTGTAAATGTGCACGAATTTATGGACATACTGGGGGAGAAGTTAATGAAATTAAAAACTCACGATTTTTTTGCTAAGAAACAATCACTTTTTGTAAATAACGTAAAAAGCAATCGTCAAGAAGGAGAATTTCTCGTGTGTTGCGATTTTGCAGAAAATTATGCTTTCGTTATACAAAATTGTACACAATCCTTCCACTGGAATAACAACTAAGCAACAGTTTCTACAATTGTAGTGTACTATAAACAAGACGATGATCTCAAACATGTAAGCATTGCTGTGATTTCCGACAACTTAAATCATGATACCATAGCCGTTTATGAATATCAAAAAATAGTAATATCTTATCTTAAAACTAATTTTGCAGTCAAAAAAGTTTATTATTTGACTGATGGAGCAGGTCAGCATTTTAAAAATAAATTCAATTTTCAAAATCTTCGTTTTCACGAGAAAGATTTTGGAGTTACAGCTGGGTGGCATTTTCATGCCACAGCACATGGTAAAGGTGCGTGCGATGGTATAGGCGCGAACCTAAAAAGAGGTGCAAAACGAGCGAGTTTACAAGTTTCTTCTAGTAATCATATTTTAACGCCAGAAGAGCTGTATAACTGGGCTAAAGATTACTGCAAAGAAACGAAAGTTTTTTATAGCAGTAAAGAATCGTATGAAGAAACGGTTTTGAAAATAAAACCAAGACTGAACAAGGCTAAATCTATCCCAGGCACGTTACTGTATCATGCTCTTATTCCAATAGATGAAAGTACATTGAAGCTCAAAAAAACCTCTCTTAGTTCTGAGTATAAAATCTTCCCTAAGAGAACTGTGAAACCAGAAACAAAAAAATTATCTACACTGAAAAACAAACGTTAATTTAAAAATTTTATTTTTTATGAAATAATTAATAATATATTATTCCATGCGTTATTCAAGAATAAAAAAAAAAAACAGGTAAAGAATTAAAGATTATAAAAGATTATTATTAGGCAACGAGGCAAGCGCAGCCCGCGTGCTGTACCGCGTAGTCCAGTGCGCCGGAAAGGCGATGCGTCTACTCTTTCGCATTCTATATCTCGCAGAAAACCTTTCGGGCACTCTTTGGAAACTATCCTTTCCTACGTAGAAAATGCTCAGCTTTCGATCTAGAGGGTAAAAAAAAATATTAAAAATACACTTTTTTAAGATATAACACGTTTTGTACTTTTTGAAGGCGAAAATGGAAAATTTCGGGAAAACTGCCTACAGCATTGGAAAGCTGAAGAAAAAATACGTCGGAAATGCTTATCATAAAATTTTTTTAAGTACGTTTTAGTATCGTAAACACGAGCTAGATATAGCACGATTTGGCGCTCGCGCGCCGCGCTGGGACAGTTGACGTGAAACGCCTCATATATGGGTCGTTCCTGTACTTTTTTTAAAAAGTGTGCGCGGGGGGGTTGTCGATTTTGTCGACGATTTTTTTTATGAAAGTGCATATAAAAAAAATAGCTTGTGCAAAATTTCAGCCCCTTATCTCATTCCTAATTCCTGCTGGAATTTTTTTAAACCCTGATTTTGACCTGTTTTTAGCCAGTTTTAAAAAAATTCTAAAAGGCCGATATTTTAACAAAATGAGGTCGGTGAGGTCTCATTTTTTTGTCTTTCTTCAAATTTTAAGAAAAAAAATACACTGATATGAAATGATGATTTAGGTTTTATTGACGATCTGTGATATGGCCATTGCATTTCATCATTTTTAGATCATCTTTAAACCTCAATATCTCGTAACTGGTTCCACATTTTTGAGCTCACTAGGTCTCATTTTTTTTTGTCTCAAAGAGACCTTTAATTTCTTTTTTTGAGGGCCTAAATTGATTGAATAGACTGCAAGATACAGCCTTTTGAATTTGACGTTTTTATCAAAAATCGCGATAATCAACCGTGTTCATGGTCACAGTGTCAACCGAATTTTAATTAAAAATCATTAACAAAAGTATTTTTCATTAGAATATGATGTCATCTAACTATACTCTTGTCCTATCATAGGAAAAAGTCAAAAAATAATTTTTTGTCGAGCATTATAATATCTAATTTGTCGATACCTAAAATAATCAAAAATGGCTCTCTACTGACATGAATTCTACCATCTTATAATTATTTCTGACACATATACGTAACATAGATACAAAGGTGGTTCCTAGACCTTTAAAATCCGTAGTCGCTGATTTTTCTAGGACCACTAGAGCCAAAGTTATACTCGTTTTTATAAAAAAATATTTTTCAAGTGGTAATATTAGAGCTTGTGAAATATAGGAAAAGTTTTATTTACAAGATCAACCATAAGTTTGGCATAATTGTCCTAAAAATAGTGCTGAGGCTGCATATTTTGAAGATCTTAGGCTGTGTCTACACTATGCGAGAAGCACGTGCGATCAGCCCAAGCGATGCGAGCAAGCCATGCGCGCATGCGACGCGAGCAAGCGATAGTAATGGCTTTAGGTTGATTAAATTACCTATGCAGACTTTATAGATAATTAAAGTTGAAAATAAGAATTTAAGTAAAATTTTTTTTGTAATATTCATTTTATTTTAACTATTTTATAATCATTATCAAACGAAGTAAGTTTTGCTTTTAATGTTGAATCATCAATGGGTATAAAGCAGTGATATTTTCTTGTATTATGTATAGTTCGGGTCAATTTAAAACGGCATTCTAGTACTTTAAGCCTTTTCTCAATTGTTTCTTGACTCACCCAAATAGATCTAAAAACCAAATATTCTATATTTTTGTAACACATAATGATTTATTATTCAAATACATAATCAAATAATATAGTCAAAAAATCTAAATTATATTATTTTTACCTTATTCCATCAATATTTTCAATAACGTAATCATACATGTCTTTTGGATTTAAAATTGGTTTTTGTGATGTTCTTTGTAAGGATGCCCTGCGTACTGTTCGTTTAACCACTGCTCCACATCCATCACACGGACTTTTCCCATGGCTAGTAGAAAAAAAGTTGTGCGACTTAACTTTTAAGCCAAAATCCTCCTCGTGATGGCAGATGTTAATGAAATTGTTCCTACAGTAAATAAGTACTATCTTGAAGGTAAAAATTATAAAAAATAAAATAAATCTGTTTAATATTGTGTACATAATAATACAAATTATTTGATCTTGCATCGTAGAAGTTGTTGCTTTTTTTAAATTTGATATACAGAAAAAATAAAGAACTGTTTTAGTAATTTTATCTTTAAAGCTGTTTTCTACATAATATAAAATTTTAACTCGGGTGTAACCTGCAGGTCCAGGATCTTTATGGATTTTGATGTTCCGGGTCTCAAAATAGTTTGTCACACAAATTAAATATACTTTCAGAATATTACTTTGACATATTCTTAATAATTAAAACTAAATTTTGTCAGGTCATTTAATGCAACAAAAATCTAAAGGTGTCTATTTTGTTCATATAATACGTATTAATATACTACAATAAAAGTACTCTTACTTGTTTTTGTATTGGGTAGGTGCTCCATCTGACATATAATGTACATTCTCAATAAACGGAAAATCTCGTTTTAGAAGTGCAATGAGTTGCCCTTGAAAAGTGTTAACTGCACAAGCATCATGTTTTAAACAATCACTAATAACACATACAGATAAGGTTTGTAATTTGTCGTTATTGTCTTCTTTATAATACACTACAAACGGGTGTACAGTTGCTTGTGTATTATTAAAATAAAATGCTTGGATCGAGTCTTGACAAACAAATAAGAAATTTTCAGCAAAATCTTGAAGTATAATACATGTATCTGGAGTAATAATTGTTTTGCAATGTTTTAAATAACATTTTTGCATTTCAGTCACATAATGATGCTTTGTTAACTCCCATAAGTCATTAGCTAAATTTATAATAAAATTTCTTGTATGTTCTTTTACCATAATAAGACTGACTCTATTATTAGAATGTGATTCAGCATTATTTATCCAATTATGATATTCAATCTCTGAAACATCTTCGCATGAGCTTGATTCCAATAATTTCAGAATTTCTGCTTTACCAGGACAGTTTTCACAAAGATGTAGCATACAATCGCTCCAATCTGTTGAACAAACACAATCATTTAAAATTACTCGGTAGGCTAAATTTTTGTTGATGGCATACAATTTTAATTTGACATTTTGGTGTATAGGACATACACAAATTGTATGTGTACCAGGTGCTCTAGCACTAATACATTCATTTGGCCTTAAAGAAGCAAATATACTGAAACCTGGATTGCGCTGATCTTTAAAATGCTACTCATATTCTTCTTCCACCCAATTGTTGTATAGATCCTTCAAATCATATATCAACAGTCTTTTTTGTAACTTCTCTGTGATATTAGTAACAGGATTTTTAACACTGATGCAATCTTTAATGCCGCTACATATTCTACTATTGTTTTCATCTCTATAATACTGAGTTACAGATTCTCTAACTTCATTAGAATGAATGCTGTACACTTTACGCTTAATAGGCCCTAAGACACCTGGAAAAATATATTTTGAAATTAATTTCAAATAGTGTATACTTAATCATAAAATAAAATCATAATAACAATATTATTTTTTTTATTTTAACGATTATCAAGACGATAAAATTTAGCTCAATGTTTATTCTATTTTAATTACTATGATAAGTATTGATATTCCTCTCCATATTAACAAGTAGTGAAATGATAACACAGCCAATGTGGGAGGACAACCCAAGGCTTAAATAAAAACTCCTTTAGTTAATTTTTTCCATAAATACCGGCAACGTTTCGTCCCTGGTATGGGACCTCTTCAGGCCTTTATTAAAAAAATAATAAAAATTATAATTGTATAGTAATGTTTTCACAATAAATATGGATATTATAAACTTTGTTATTGTATAAAAGTCAAAAAATTAATGGTCATACCATAATACTTAAATAACTAATATCACATCAGAGACGAATACGTCTCTATCGTCGTACGCGTTTTCAGTCTATGGCAGTCATATAATAGATGTAAGTATGTAACAGAGTCAACGCAGGCGGAGATACCCGAAGGTACCCGAACTTACTTATTCACGTATACATAGAAAGCCATAATAGAACACCTTCACACAAACAAAGAGAAATTTCAAACAGAGAATAGTTATACTTAGGAATCTGATTTATTTAAATATCTATTTAATTTATTATATTGTTTACTAATAGTGTTAAAGTCTTCTTGTTTATTAATGTTATTATTATTGATATTAATAAAAATATTTTCCGCAATTAATCTTTTAAAATTATTTGGTTCTTTATCTAAAATTTTAACATTATCATAATCAAAACTATGTGAAAAATTATTTACATGAGTCGGAATTGGTAATATTTTGTCTAACGGGTTTCTTTTGTGCTCATATATTCTCTTTTTTAAACATCTCTTTGTTTGGCCAACATAAGTGGCATTACAATCCTTACACGCAATCTCGTATACCACATTGGTATCAAAATTGGTATCAAAAACCCACAAACACTAATAGAGTTTTAAATTTTAATTCAAACCACACAATTCAATTAAAACGCAATATCATTTACAATCTAGTAGATAGAGCTCCTCTTCTTTCGCACCAACAATTTCATAATGAAAATTTAATTATGGTTAAAAAAATACTCGCCAAAAATAGCTACCCTGATAATTTTATTGATAGTTGTATTCGTTATCGCGTGAGATATCACACTTATGGCAATTCAAAACTTAATAATAATATGTCTACAATCAAAAATGTTATATCGATTCCGTTTCATGATAAATTATTTTTTACATGTAAGTCTTCCTTCAAAAAGTATGGTTTTACTATAGTTCCTTGTATGTCAAACAAATTAAATAGCATTATTAACTTAGGTAAAGATAAGCTGGGAAAATGGTGTGAGACCGAATACAACTATCAATAAAATTATCAGGGTAGCTATTTTTGGCGAGTATTTTTTTAACCATAATCAAATTTTCATTATGAAATTGTTGGTGCGAAAGAAGAAGAGCTCTATCTACTAGATTGTAAATGATATTGCGTTTTAATTGAATTGTGTGGTTTGAATTAAAATTTAAAACTCTATTAGTGTTTGTGGGTTTTTGATACCAATTTTGATACCAATGTGGTATACGAGATTGCGTGTAAGGATTGTAATGCCACTTATGTTGGCCAAACAAAGAGATGTTTAAAAAAGAGAATATATGAGCACAAAAAAAACCCGTTAGACAAAATATTACCAATTCCGACTCATGTAAATAATTTTTCACATAGTTTTGATTATGATAATGTTAAAATTTTAGATAAAGAACCAAATAATTTTAAAAGATTAATTGCAGAAAATATTTTTATTAATATCAATAATAATAACATTAATAAACAAGAAGACTTTAACACTATTAGTAAACAATATAATAAATTAAATAGATATTTAAATAAATCAGATTCCTAAGTATAACTATTCTCTGTTTGAAATTTCTCTTTGTTTGTGTGAAGGTGTTCTATTATGGCTTTCTATGTATACGTGAATAAGTAAGTTCGGGTACCTTCGGGTATCTCCGAGACTCCGCCTGCGTTGAATCTGTTACATACTTACATCTATTATATGACTGCCATAGACTGAAAACGCGTACGACGATAGAGACGTATTCGTCTCTGATGTGATATTAGTTATTTAAGTAGGGTCCGTATTAGTGTGGGTTTAAGAAACTCATCAGTTTTGTTGCATAATAATATCTATTTAAGCTGTATCAGAGATTCCGGACGGGTTTATATAGATAATAAAAGTAATAATCTACACGAAACAATTTTTTTTATAGGAAAATATTAATATTTACGAAAGTTACAAGCAATATAAAAAAAAAATTTTGTACGCATTTGTGTGCCCTAGCAGACAACAAAGTACATTTTTGTGTGCCCCGTATTAATGTGAGTGTACACGTTTGTGTGCCCCACATTAGTGTGTCTTGATAATATTATCATTGCCAACAAAATTATTTTGTTAACTGTAGTGCATTTATAATGAATTTCTAACCCTTGTTTACATTGAATGTTAATTAATTCCAATACGGTAAAAACTGCTGAAGGTCGTCAATGCGATATGAAACAACGTTTGTGCGCAGACAACCTAACCTAACTTTTCTGTTCAAGCGCCGATACGAGCATGCTCGTATTGTATTTGTGCACACACAAATCTGGACAAGTCGTTTTTCACTGCCCTATTAGTAGACACCATTAATTAAATATTAAAATCAATTGAAAACCTTTATATTAAGGTTTATTATGTAACATAATATTATTTTATGATATAATCAATTGTATCTCACATTAAAATCCTTCCGAAACATTATTTAATGTTACTTTTAAAAATATCATTTCTTAGCAAGTTTTGACAAGGAAACACCTTGACACACCGCAAACCGTGAAACATATTTTTGAAAGTTCTTTTTTAATATTATAGTAAATGAAAACAAATTAAGTAATTAATTCTATTTAAACTTAATTAACTATACTTTATGAAAAAAAATATTTTAGTGTTACGTTTTTACTCGTTCATTTCTAGGATATGTTTTAATAATAGGGCACACAAATATGGACAGGCACACTAATACGAGGAAGGCCCGTACAATCAGGCTTCCCAAACGGCGTAGAGGTGCAGGGGACAGTCCAGAATCACAGCCTGAGACCCAAAAAACCAAGAAGAAGAAGACTGCCAGCAACATCCAACGCCCCCAAATCCAGGTATCAGACGACAGAGGGGACCTGGTTGAAACCCAAGTAGGCACAGGTGAAAATCCCCAAGAAGGCTGGAAAACTATGGAGAACAAAAAGAAGAAAAAGAAGAAAAAAGCAATGGGGGGCCCCAGACCGCCACTACGTCCAAACTGCAAGGCCTCTAAACAACGGGGCGGCGTAGTGCTAATCGTGCCCAAAGACGGCAAGACCTTCGTGGACGTGGTGCAGACTCTGATAACAACCTCCAAATCAGAGGAGTCACAAAGACGAAGGGCGGCGCCGCACTAGTACGCACCAAAGGAGATGGAAGCACTCACGGAAACCTGAGTGGATGTCTCCTGGAGATGCTAGGCGAACAGGGGACAATCAAGGACATGACCCGAAAAGTGACCCTGGAGATACTGGACCTGGATTGCCTTACAGATACTGACGAAGTACGAATCGCACTAGACGGAGTACTGAACCCGGGCGCAGATAGACGGGTCTCGGTCCTCGGGCCAAACAGCCGAGGACAGAAGATGGCTATCTGCGAGCTCGGAGACCGAGACGCGACACGGCTACTCGAGATGGGACGTATAAAGATAGGGTTTGTCAGCTGCCGAGTGAGGACCCGACTGATGGTGCCGAGATGCTACAAGTGTCTCGGCTACGGCCATTACCGTACAAACTGTAAAGGACCGAACAGACGCGACTGCTGTTGGAAGTGTGGAAAAAATGGACACAGGGCTGGGGCCTGCACGGGTGCTCCCCTCTGTTTCTTGTGCCCATCACAGGAAGGCGGAGGGGCAGCGCACGTTCCGGGCACGGCGCTCTGCACCGCATTCAAAACAGCGCTGACGGAGGCAAGAGCGAGACAGAGGACCGTTTGCACTTAACAAGACGACGACAGTGCTCCAAGGCAACTTGAACGGCAGTAGCCTGGCTCATGCCTTACTGCCCCAGCTTGCCGAGGAGATGAACGCGGACGTTATAATGATAAGCGAGCCGTACAGAGACAGAGACAGCCCGACTTGGTTCGTTAATACCTCCCGTTCTGCGGCGCTGTGGTTCCGGGGGCGGGCCAGGTCGCGTATCACAAGCCAAGGGAGGGGCGAGGACTACGTCTGGGCGCGGGTGTCTGATGTGACGTATGTCAGCGTGTATCTTACTCCGAACTGTAGCGCCGCGGAGTTCGAACGAAAGGTGGCGGCCCTCGAGGACGCGCTTAGGGGCATCCCCGGCCCCGTTATCTTCGCGGGGGACGTTAACGCCAGAGCCATTGAGTGGGGCATGACGACGACGAACAAACGTGGACGGCTGCTGTTGGAATTGGCCGCGAGGCTAGACCTAACAGTAGCAAACGTGGGACAGGCGACGACATACAGGAGACCCGGCTATGGCGCATCCATCCCAGACGTGACCTTTGTGACGACTGGACTTCTCCGAAATGTCGAGGGTGGCGGGTGTTCGAGGGCTACACGGCCAGCGACCACCAGTACATCATCTTCGGAGTGACCGACAAAGCACAGAACAGAACAGGGACCGCCCAAACTCCCGCGGGATGGAACATGAAAAAACTAGACGTTGACAAACTGACGGCACAGCTGGACAGTGAACTGGACCCGACAACGGCGATCCCTCGCGGCATCGGTGGTAGGGAAAAGGTTGAAAAGCTAACAGAGGAAACGTCGGGGCTCTTGAGACGGCTCTGTGACGCCTCTATGCCAAGAAAACGGA
This sequence comes from Torymus aiolomorphi, assembly GCA_036365515.1. NCBI lineage: Eukaryota > Metazoa > Arthropoda > Insecta > Hymenoptera > Torymidae > Torymus > Torymus aiolomorphi. The sequence goes on along the minus strand of CM070875.1, from coordinate 167,017,761 downwards.
CGAGACGTGACAAAGAACCGGTGTACTGGTGGACCGAAGATATCGCGCGCCTCCGACGCGAATGCCTATGGCTCCGACGGAGGGCCCAGCGCGCCCGCAACAAAGCGGACGCGATGGCCCACTCGGAGGAGTACCGGGTAGCGCGCAAAGAACTGAGGCGCGCTATCAATGACAGTAAAAAGGAAAGTTGGACCAAACTGATTAACGAGGTGGACTCAGACCCTTGGGGAGCGGGTTACAAGATCGTCACCCGCAACCTGAGAGGCAACAATCCACCGGTAGTCAGGGACGAAGAAACGATGGACAGAATCATTGACGGACTCTTCCCTACACACTTTGAACAAGGGTGGGGGGGCGACGATACTAGCGGCGACGAGGTGCATGAGTTCACCCGGGGTGAGCTCAGCTTGGCTGTTGCGCAGCTCCCGGCGGGGAAGGCACCAGGTCCGGACGGTATCCCAGCGGAAATCCTCGGGATTGTTGCAAAACGACGCCCGGGGATACTCCTGAACCTATATAATACATGCCTGGCGGAGGGCGTGTTCAGCAAAGATTGGAAGACGGCGCGACTGATCCTCATTGACAAAGGAAAGGGTGGGGACCCGGACTCGCCGTCATCCTACAGACCGCTGAGCTTGCTGAATACACTTGGCAAGCTCTTCGAAATGCTCCTGAGACCGCGAATCCAACAGGCGGTTCGGGACGCTGGCGGCCTGAACGACAGACAGTACGGGTTCAGACAAGGACGGTCGACGATAGGAGCGATCCAAAAAGTGATCGACTCCTTTGACAGAGCACAGACTAGACCCCACAAGAACAGGCCAATAGTGCTCATGGCAACACTCGACGTACGAAACGCTTTCAATTCGGTGAGGTGGACGGACATCGTACGGGCATTCTCCGACGCTTTCCCGCTGCCCCCATACCTTCTCCGAATCCTCAAGGACTATCTACGAGACCGTTACATTACGTACGGGACGCAGACTGGGGTTAAGAAAAGAAAAATGACGGCGGGAGTAGCGCAGGGCTCGATCCTTGGCCCCGATATTTGGAACGTAGGTTACGATGAGGTGTTGGATCTTCCGATGCCGCCAGGGGTCTATCTGGTCGGCTACGCAGACGATCTGGTCATCGTCATCACGACCAAGGATACACAACTGGCTCAGATGAGGCTGACCCAAGCCATGAGACGGGTGGACGAATGGATGCAAAGCCGGGGACTACAGCTGGCCATGCAAAAGACGGAGTTACTATACCTAACTAGGAAACGGATAGACACGACGATACCCATGACTGTGGGGACGTCCGTTGTGCATCCTGGACGGTCCGCCAAATACCTGGGGGTGACCCTGGATACGAGGATGACCTTCTGGCCGCACATACGTGGCGTCGCTGAGAGAGCGGCATTAAAGACCGCCGCCCTCGCCCGCCTCATGGCAAATACGAAGGGACCGAGACCGAGCGTACGACGACTGCTTATGACAGTGACCAACTCGATGCTCCTTTATGGGGCCGAGATATGGGCGGACGCGACGCGAATAGAGAAGTATCGCAAAAAGATCGCGGCGGTACAAAGACTGGGAGCGCTGCGAATCGCGTGCGCGTACCGCACCGTCGCAGAGGTGGCGGTACTAGTGATCGCAGGGGTTGTCCCAGTAGACCTTCTCGCTCTCGAGCGGAAGAGGATCTACGAGTACAGCGAAGAAAGGGGAAGAGCGAGGGCCTCCATAGACGCACGGACGACGACGCTGACATCCTGGCAAACGCGATGGACAGACAGCGACAAAGCCAAGTGGACGAGACGCCTCATAACGGACGTGCGACTCTGGCATAAGAGAGGAGCTGGGGAGGTGAATTTTTACCTGACCCAGTTCCTATCCGGACACGGATACTTCCGCCAGTATCTGCATCGGATGGGGAAGGTAACGACCCCGTCCTGCAGGTACTGCGGACATAATAGAGACGACGCGGAGCACACATTTTTCGTGTGCCCCCGCTGGATAGTCGCGAGACACAGACTACAGACGAAGACAGGTGACATCACACCGGAGAACGTCGTGACACTGATGCTGTCAAGCAAACAAAACTGGGACGACATAGCACGCTACGTGACTCACGTACTACAAGGCAAAAAGACTGACGGTTGCCTTGAAAACTGATACAGAAGACGAAAAATAGACAGACGAGACAAGATATATAAGATTGCCGTAGGGCATAGAAACGCCGACCGGTCCGAAGTAATGTGTATAACAGTTCCGGACCGGATTCCGGTGAACGCCGCGGGAAAGGTTTTGGGTGTTTAGGGGGTAGAAATCCCTCACACCGCGGAGCCCGGCGCTTCGTGATGGTCTTAGTGGGCCCCCCTCCATGCTGTAAGCAAGGACGGGGGCCTCGGAAGATTCACCTAGTACCTCGGAAAAACAAAAAAAAAAAAAAAATACGGACCACTACCCTATTATGGTATGACCATTAATTTTTTGACTTTTATACAATAACAAAGTTTATAATATCCATATTTATTGTGAAAACATTACTATACAATTATAATTTTTATTATTTTTTTGATAAAGGCCTGAAGAGGTCCCATACCAGGGACGAAACGTTGCCGGTATTTATGGAAAAAATTAACTAAAGGAGTTTTTATTTAAGCCTTGGGTTGTCCTCCCACATTGGCTGTTATCATTTCACTACTTAATTACTATGACTTGTTATATTGGAAGAAAAGAAATAGTTTAGAATTAATTTATTTTTTTTATTTTTTTTTTATATTAATTTTAATAGTTCTTTTAAAATCCAATAATTACTTTATTATTTTTTATCTAATAATGAATAACGAAGGGTACCGCATGTTAAGATAGGCAAAATGCCACTATTAATGAAAGCGAAAAATGACAGTGGTTTCATAGAAGTATACTAAAAAAAGAATTTTTTACGATTTTTCCGGGGACCTATCTCCCCTCCTTATACCAGTAAGGCCTAAAAATCGCATTTTTTGGAAATTATTTTTTTCTCCCGTTCCTCAATGTTAAAAAATAAAAAAAAAATATGAGATTACAGCTTGTAAACAGAGAGAACATTGAGATTTCTCAAATATAGATTCTTTCTAATTAAATCGGATTTCATTTAAATGTTTAAATTACAATTCATGTATTATTTTACTTAATCCGTAAACAATACTTAAGCAATACGTAAGCAATACGTAAGTAATACATAAATAATAATACTTAAGTAATAATACGTGAGTAATATAAATAAATAATTATGAGGATTTTAAATTAAATATTTTATAGGGGTACCCTTTACCATTATAGTTGCTTGAACAAAAATTACATAGATTTTAATAAATTAAACTAAAATTTTCTATTAATAATTCTCAAGTGTAATATAATATATGTAATCTAATGTATAAAGGATTATCGATTCCATATGTTTACACTATGTCTATAATCAAGATATTAAGAATTTATTACAACCCATTTTTTAACTTACCTACAGTAATTTTAAGTTCTTTTGCTTTATTAAACATATAACGTGAACATTGGAAATAATGTTTTGCTTGTTCAAATTTCCAATGATTTGGAAGTAATGTCAATAACGATATTTTTTTACCAAAATTAGTTTCTTCATTATAACACTTAATTATGTTTCCAATCATTCCGTGAAATGACATACTATCCTCTTGTAGCTGTTTAAGATTGCATTGAGTTGGCAAATTAAGATTCAATTTTTTATTAACTGTTGTACAAAATTTCGTATTCATTGTTCTAAAACACTGTATCTTTTATTTTCCAATCGATAATCACTAAGTTTCTCTCGTTTAAGAGGAGGTTCATCAAATCCATCGAGCATTTTATTTAAACGTTGAAATCCTTGGCTCAATAATATATCTTCTGAACTTTCTGATGTACACACTTGGCTACTTGAAGAAACTTGACTACTTGAAGAAAGCTGCTCATTATTATTTACGTTCAAAACATCATTCCCAGTGTTTTCATCTTTTTCTGCATTTTTTGTTATTATTGATGTAATTTTGAACTCACAGTTTTTACAGTACTTATTACCTGGATCTAAATTTATATTACAAATGTTACGAAATTTATCACATTTATCAGCACTAATCATTACTAAATTATTCTCAATGGATTTTGAATGATTATTAAAACAATTGCAACACTTCCTTTGTCTACTTGTATATCGAGTATCATATTTATGAAGATGATGGTCGCAAATAAATTTATTTTCTACATTAATATCAAAATTTTTTATCCTAAATGATAAATACAGCTTTAATTCATTACTAAGATTACTAATTAGATTAAGAGATTTATTTCTTGTGTAATGCTCTAAATGACATTTATTATCCTCATGCAATTCACCAATATAGCACATCATTTTCTTTCAATTCCTGAGAAGATAACACTTACAAAACACAATTGTACAATTTATAAAACTCAACCGAACTAATACTGATATACTTGGTAATAGTTCTGCTCAACTACCTTCACAATTCTACTTAATATTCATTTCATTTTTTATTGTAACTTGTACTCATTGTTTAAGGACATTCCGTGCCATGTGTCGTGTAACGGATGACGGGTTCACGGGTGTCTCGCACAGAAAACTGGATGTCTGTCATCTATTAACTTACGTCAACACAGGTTAAATGAAACTATCTATGTATGTTTCATTTAACCTGAGCTTATACGTATAACGCACGTAAAACTATAGAAAACCTGCATTTAAGACCATGTTTATACTAGGTATGCGAGAAGCGCAACCGGTGCGCGCACGCGACAAGCCATACGTTTTACACAAAGTACTTGAAATACTTAAAATGATAAATAATATCGTTGTATACGATTGAACGTAAACGTGAGTTTATATTATTAGGGTTTGTCAGCGAGAAGAAATAAACGGGAAAATTAGACTTCAAGAGTCTATGCAACCAACTCTACTCGAAAGTGAAAGTTGATTGCAGAAAAAGGTATGAACGCTTATGCGTATGAATAAACAGGCAATAAGGCATTGTATAGGTAAAACGGAAAGTGGTAAGGTAAAAGGAATGTGCATAAAGCATGTAGCGCCTAGGTGCCGCAGGACTCTATTTAAGCCCGCTGGGTGATGTTTTTCATAGTGGGAGCGCATCGGACGCTTGCCATCTAGCGGGCACTTTGGATACTTCAATCCTGAACACTCGTAGTAGATCAGTTAGTAGATCTATATTTAGTGAAATGATATTATTTATCATTTTAAGTATTTTAAATATTTTGTCCAACACGCATTGCTTGCTCGCATCGCTTGGGCTGATCGCACGTGCTACTCGCATAGTGTAGACATGGCCTAAGATCTTCAAAATATGCAGCCTCAGCACTTTTTTTAGGACAATTATGCCAAACTTATGGTTGATCTTGTAAATAAAAATTTTCCTATATTTCACAAGCTCTAATTTTACCACTTGAAAAATATTTTTTTATAAAAACGACTATAACTTTGGCTCTAGTGGTCCTAGAAAAATCAGCGACTACGGATTTTAAAGGTCTAGGAACCACCTTTGTATCTATGTTACGTATACGTGTCAAAAATAATTATAAGATGGTAGAATTCATGTCAGTAGAGAGCCATTTTTGATTATTTCAGGTATCGAAAAATTAGATATTATAATGCTCGACAAAAAATTATTTTTTGACTTTTTCCTATGATAGGAAAAGAGTATAGTTGGATAAAATCATATTCTAATGAAAAATACGTTTGTTAATAATTTTTAATTAAAATTCGGTTGACACTGTGACCATGAACACGGTTGATTTTCGCGATTTTTGATAAAAACGTCAACTTCAAAAGGCTGTATCTTGAAGTCTATTCAATCAATTTAGGTCCTCAAGAAAATAAATTAAAGGTCTCGTTGAGACAAAAAAAAATGAGACCTAGTGAGCTCAAAAATGTGGAACCAGTTACGAGATATAGAGGTTTAAAGATGATCTAAAAATGATGAAATGCAATGGCCATATCACAGATCGCCAATAAAACCTAAATCGTCATTTCATATCAGTGTATTTTTTTTCTTAAAATTTGAAGAAAGACAAAAAATGAGATCTCACCGACCTCATTTTGTTAAAATATCGGCCTTTTAGAATTTTTTTAAAACTGGCTAAAAACAGGTCAAAATCAGGGTTTAAAAAAATTCCAGCAGGAATTAGGAATGAGATAAGGGGCTGAAATTTTGCACAAGCAATTTTTTTTATATATACTTTCATAAAAAAATCGTCGACAAAATCCACGACTCCCCCGCGTACACTTTTTGAAAGAAGTACAGGTGTGTGTGTGTGTGTGTGTGTGTGTGTGTGTGTGTGTGTGTGTGTGTGTGTGTGTGTTTCCGAAGAGTTGGAGAAATGCTTAATGCACTGATAGGAGCCGTACAGGACTCCCCTCGCGTGGGACTCCCCTGGCACGGGCCAGCGCCAGGTATACCCACTAAAACTCCACCTCTTATCTTCTTAGCTCAGTATCCCCGTGGTACAGCCGCAAAGCAATTCTTCGCGGGGGAGCGTATGGCTTCTGCCTACTCTTGTTGCATGAGGTCGTCATTTTTTGCATCTTGCAGCCCTTCCTGTACTTTTACTTCTTCGGTCTACTTCCTACCGCATCGTCCGGTCGTCAGCTTCGTGCCGCATCTCTCGTCTTCTTCTTCCTTCCTCGTCTTCCCTGACCTTTTTGAGTATGCTCGTAGCATAATTACTGACAGCGCTCCATCCATCCTCTGAAGTCAGCATCGTCGTCATAATAGACTCGGGAGTCACTCTGATCTGGAGATAACTCTCGAGTTCTTCTCGCTCATGTCGGTATCGCGAGCAGTCACAGAAGACGTGCTCTGCATCTTTGTTTGCATCCAAACATACTGGGTAGCTTGGAGAGTCTTCTAGCTTAAATCGGTACAGGTAAGCTCGAAAGCATCCATGTCCGGTGAGAAGTTGTGTGAGGTAGTAATTAACTTCCCCGTGTCTCCTGTCAATCCAGCCCTCTAACTTTGGTATGAGACGGTGTGTCCATCGCCCCTTTTCGGTGGCATCCCATCTTGCTTGCCATACAGTCATCGTCTTCTTTCTTGCGACCTCCCAGATTTCCCTCCGGATGTTGTCGTTTGCACATCTTCTTGCTTCGTACACGTCCTTTCTCTCCATGGCTAAGAGGTCACTGGGCGGTGTACCTGTTATGATGCACACCGCCTCGTTCGATACCGTACGATAAGCCGACGCCACCCTTAACGCCATTCGCCTATACACGGTAGCCATCGCTCGTGCATAGGTTTTTACCAGCATGGCATCAGCCCATACTGGGGCCCCGTACTGCACAATCGATGTGGTTACACTGGCTAAGAGTAACCTTCGATTTTGACTTGCCCCTCCTATATTTGGCATCAATCGTGATAGAGCGGCGCCCACTTTCGCTGCCTTATCGCTCACAATTTCAAGGTGCTGTTTGAATGTCAATCTTGCATCAATGGTGATGCCTAAGTACTTGACGGTCGGTTGAGATACAATCTCATGTCCATCCACGATCAGTGTTACCGTCTCTAGCTTCTTCCTACTCGAAATCAGGATAACTTCTGTCTTGTGGCTGGCTAATTCCAGCCCTCTTTCTGTTAGCCAATCGTGTATTATACAATTGCCTCGTCTGCTATTGTTTTAACATCATCTATGTTTTTCGCTACCACCACTATGTCGTCTGCAAATCCTATTACGGTTGCCCCTTCAGGTAGGCGTAGTCTAAGTACTCCATCGTAAATGATATTCCAAGTCGGTGGACCAAGCACTGAGCCTTGGAGAACGCCTCCTGTGACTTCATAACTCTCGGTGCCATTCTCAGTGTCATATAGTAAGATTCTGTCCTTCAAATAGTCGGACATCATCCTCCTTATGTAGAGAGGCATATTTCGCTTTCGGAGTGCCTCATGTATTTTACTCCATTTGGCTGAGTTAAATGCATTTTTTACATCCAGTGTAACAATAGCGCAGTACTTCTTTGTTCCTCCTTTCCATATGTCTCCATTTATCTCTGTTCGCGCAGTGTCAATTACCAGACCAGCTGCGTCCAGGGTAGAACGCTCCTTGCGAAAACCATACTGGTGTTCCGCCAGTCCTCCTGCGCCTTCAATAGCCTGGTCCATTCTAACGCAGAGTATGCGTTCTAGGATCTTCCCCGGTGTGTCCAGCATGCAGAGTGGTCTGTACGAGGCTGAGTCATCAGGCGGCTTCTTTCCTTTTGGTAGTAGCACCAAGCGCTGTGTCTTCCAAATAGTGGGGAATTTTCCTTCTTCGAGACATGAGTTGTATAAGTCTACAAAAATCTCTGGGTGTGCGCAGATAGCATGTTTCAATGCCATATTGGAAATGCCATCTGGGCCCGGAGCCTTCTTGTTTCCTACCTTTTGCATGCAGCTAGCAGTTCCTCCTTCGTGATTTGGGGAGAGGCGTCCTCTCTTATCCCCGCTTCGATAATACATGGTTCCTCCAGCTGTCTGGGGAACAGAGTAGTCACAATCCGGTGTAATAGTTCCGGGCACTTGGGAGGGGGTACATACATTCCCTTTACTTTCTTCATCACCACCTTGTACGGTCAACCCCAGGGATCCAACTCTACCTCGTCCTGTAATTCTTTAACACACCGTCGTTTGCTGTCCCGGATTTTCTTCTTGAGTTTCCGTTTAGCGTCTTTCATTTCCTGATTTCGGGCTTCCACTATTTCCTGACCTCGACGAGTCTTGTAGTATTTCTTCCTTGCCCGTTGCTCCTGCCTCCTAGTTCGATGACACTCGCTGCACTCTCGACGTCCATGTCCCACCAGTATACTGGTGGTCGCCTATGGCTGGTCACTCTTCTTGGCATAGCAGCGTCATAGGCTCTAGTGATTATTTCCATCGCCAGTTTCGCCTTATTGTTCGCCGTCCCAGACAGCACCATTTCTTCCAGTGCCAACAGAAACATCTCCTTGTCATAGTCCTTCGTTTTCCAACCGACTTTCTTGGTCTGTACACTAACGCCAGATCCTTTTCTTGTTTTTCCTACCTCCATTATTATGGCCTGGTGATCGCTATTTGTGTAGTGTTCACTCACTGTCCATGCGTCAACTGTGCCAATAAGGCAGCTGCTAACATAAGTCTGATCTACCACAGACCCGGTGTCTCCTCTTCTAAAGGTGTAAGTAGATCCCTGGTTAACTAAGACCAAATCTAAGAGTCCGAATGCTTCCAATAGTATTCGACCTCTCTGATTTGTCCTTTGACTGCCCCACTCCACAGCCCAGGCATTGAAGTCACCTGCGATCAGTATTGGTTTCCTTCCTGCAGCATCTTGCACAAGCCGATCTAACAGATGTTCGAACTGATCGATTGACGCATTGGGGGAAGCGTAGCAGCTGTAAATATGTATACCTGCTACCTTAACGCGTACAAATCCTTCTTCACGGTCTATCATTTTTTCCTGAAAAGCAGTATCACCGCATGCCCAGATCGCTGCTTTACCGGTGCTGTCCATATCCCACGATGGTTCGTCTAGATCTTTATACTGTTCACACACGATTGCTATATCCACCTCTGTTTCGCTGACGTACTGGTTCAGTAGGTCCTGTGCAATCGCACAATGATTTAAATTTAACTGCGCTATTTTCATTTTTTTCGTCTATCTAGTACTACAATGTCACTACTGTATTCAATAGATTTACTCCGCACATTTTTCTACCTCTCAACGATCGATACGACAAAATTGCAGAAATATTAAAATCCTTCAACTTTCGAGTTTCAAGTTTCGAGTTAAGAAAAATCTAAACTCGATAATTACTCTAGGTAAAGATATCACAAATAAGTGGAATCGGACGAACGTTGTATATAAGTTTGTATGTAAATCATGTCCGGTGTCATACGTAGGAGAAACCAAGCGCACTCTCAAAACTAGAATTAACGAACATAAAAAGAACAACAACAGTGAAGCAAGTTGTTTCTCAACACATGAAGCAATTCTCACATGAATTTGATTGGAACAACACTAAAATTATAGATTACGAATCAATTTACAAAAAACGACTAATATCAGAAATGATTCACATTAAAAACGATAAAAATAACATCAATAGAAAAGATGACGTGAAATTTCTAAATTCGACATACGTTTCGTTATTATGAATTTTAAATTGAATAGAAGTATCGCTGGTTTCCCCTACGCATATATAGATATGGATACACACACATATATATATATATATATATATATATATATATATATATATATATATATATATATATATATATATATACATGCATGTGTGTATGTGTGAGTATATGTATATATGTGTGTGCGTGAGTGCGTGCGTGTGTGTATTTGAACTCTTCATATCTCCGAAACGAATCGACCGATTTTCGTCGGGTAAAGCTTAATCTCTTTGTCTCGCGGTAAAAGAAAGATACTCTGATGGACTTGCGTTTTTATTGATTTTCTTTTGTTTTATAACCAAAAAACGATTTTGAATATTTAGTTATTTTGATTTTTTCATATCTTACAGTCATTATTACACAATATAATAAACTTTTCTTGAAAGATATTTAAATTACCTATATTTTTCTTTTTTAAAATTTAGAATATCTTCACTCTGTCAATTGTTATTAAGGAAAACTTTTTTATATTTCATAGATTAATTTCTCAAAAAATATTTTATTTATCGACTTGAAATTTTAACCAGTTATTACACTAATTGAAGACTATATGTGGTTAAAATTTGAAGAGATTATCTTCATTTGTTTTTTAGAACAGAATTATTTTAGAAAAAAAATTGCGTTTTCGTTGTCGCACGATAACAAGAGCAAAAATTATCCAATCCTCCTGAAATTTAGCACAGATGTAGCTTTTATATATCTTCAGATCAAATTCGTTACCCAAAAATATCGGTTTTTATTGTAATGCGAGTGGTAGTTTATTTCTTCCCTCTCCCTCTTGGCCTGCGTCAGATCGATCCCTCACCTCACTTCAACATGAACAACTGGAGTGCAATCTTAATCTTCATCGAACGAAATTCCCTAACACCAAAGAAAGCGTGCATACTCAGAAAGCTCTAGTTTTTTAATTCTATGCAACAGATATTTACTGCAAACAAATTATTTTACTCAACTTAAAGTTAATATCTTACGATGTATTTACTAATTTTAAAGAATCGCTTATTAATATGAATGTAATATATACTTCATTGAATACCATAATTTTTAACAACAGAGAAATATTTCATTATTTTTACTATTGGTTTTTATAATTTAAATCCTAACGTCAACAAAAGCATGTATACTGGCAAAGGTCGAAGATTTCGAATCAAAGGTACAGGTATTAACGGCAAAGAAATAATTTTCTTGAACTTGGTGTTAATTTCTTATGACATATTCGCTAATTTCAAAGAAACGCGTCATTATGCGAAAGAATACATTATTGAGTGAATAAAATAATTTTTTTCAAACAAATAAATATTTCCTCGTTTACACACTAAGAAGTTTCCAAATGTCAATCGTAATTTCAAACAAAAGCATGCGTAGTAAGGAAGCCTCATGATTTTGAGTAAATGATACCGGTATTAACGGCAAAGTAATGATTTTCTTGAACGAAACTGAAATTTCTTACGCTGTATTTGCTCTATTCAAAGAAACGTGTCATTATGGGAAAGAATAAATTTTTGATTGAATACAATCATTCTTTTCGAACAAATAAATATTTCATCGTTTTTACTACAAAGTTTTTGGAAGTCTATCGCGATTTCGAAGTAAACATGCATAGTAAGAAAGGCATAGTAAGAAAGGTTAATGTTTTTGACCCAGTGATACCGGTATTAAAGGCAAAGAAATGATTTTCTTGAACAAAATTGATATTTCTTACGCTGTATTTGCTCTTTTCAAAGAAACGAGTTTTTACTGGACAGTGTTATATGTTTGATCGATGCAATCATTTTTCTGAACAAATATTTCATTGCTTTTACTATAAAGTCTTAACGTGTCAATTGTCATTTCAAAGAAAGCATGCATAGTAAGGAAGCATCCTGATCATGACACAATGATACCGGTATTAAAGGCAAGGTAATGATTTTCTTGAACGAAATTGAAATTTCTTACGCTGTATTTGCTCGTTTCCAAGAAACGCGTTTTTATTCGACACTGTTATATTTTTGATCCAATGCAATCATTTTTATCGAACAAATAAATATCGAATTGTTTTTACTATTAAGTTTTTAAATGTCAATTGTAATTTCAAAGAAAGCATGCATAGTAAGGAACACTAACGTTTTCGACTCAATGACACCAGTATTAACGTCAAGGAAATGATATTCATGAACGAAATTGAAATTTCTTACGCTGTATTTGCTCGTTTCCAAGAAACGCGTTTTTATTCGACACTTTTATATTTTTGATCGAATGCAATCATTTTTTTCGAATATTACGTGTGAGCCTATCTTGGTTCACGCACATACGAAGGGTTCTGAGGTGTTCGTGTCGTTCCAAGCCGAGACTCGAAACGATGCAGTGAAATACAACTAGAGTTAAAGTATACTTGAGTTATTTATTAAAATACTTATAGGCACGAGAGAGATAATCCTAACGCGCGTCCGCGATGCAACCGATCGACGTCCTCTCGTGAATTCGTTATCCGCTCGTCCTCATCCCTCGTACCTCGCTTCCGTCCTCTCTCTGACCCCGCTTTCGTTCTCTTTCTTTCTGTCATCTGGATGCGCTTCCCTTGGTTTTTATATCTCTGTCTTGGGGATCGTAAGTGGGGGATCATTGCTCATCGGCTGTTCGTTTCTTCCCCCTAATTCGACGTCCAGATCTCGTGCCGGTGATTCAGTGCCTCGCGGATTCGCTGTTCTGCTGACTGGCATTGGTTGATGTCATGCAACTTCGACATTCGACGTCCTCTATCAACGCTCGGCATATTGCTGACCGGGAGTTTGTGTTGGGATACGTGTCTTCGTTCTTCGAGAGTCTGTATGAGTTCATGACCGCACGCGCTTTCTCTCTGGAAGCTACCACTCGTAACACGAATAAATAAATATTTCTCTGTTTATACTATTAAGTTTTTACATGTCAATGTAATTCAAAGAAAGCCTGCATAGTAAGGAAACCTCCTGATTTTGACTCAATGATACCGGTATTAACGTCAAAGAAAAGATATTAATGAACGAAATTAAAATTACTTACGCTGTATTTGCTCTTTTCAAAGAAACGCGCCATTATGCGAAAGAATAAATTTTTGATTCAATACAATCATTCTTTTTGAACAAATAAATATTTCATCGTTTTTACTACAAAGTTTTTAGATGTCTATCGCGATTTCGAACAAAACATACATAGTAAGAAAGGTCAATGTTTTTGTACCAATGATACCGCTATTAACGGCAAAGAAATGATTTTCTTGAACTAAAATGAAATTTCTTACGCTGTTTTTGACCTTTTCAAAGTAATGCGTTTTTATTCGACAGTGTTATATTTTTGATAGAATGCAATAATTTTTTTCGAACAAATAAATATTTCATCGTTTTTACTACAAAGTTTTTAGATGTCTATCGCGATTTCAAAGAAAGCATGCATAGTATGATAGGTCAATATTTTTGACCCAACGATACTGGAATTAACGGCAAGGTAATGATTTTCTTGAACGAAATTGATTTTTCTTACGCTGTATTTGCTCTTTTCCAAGAAACGCGTATTTATTCAACAGTGTTATATTTTTGATCCAATGCAATCATATTTTCCGAACAAATAAATATTTTATTGTTTTTACTATTAAGTTTTTAAATGTCAATTGTAATTTCAAAGAAAACATGCATCGTAAGGAAGCCCAACGTTTTCGACTCAATGACACCAGTATTAACGTCACAGATATGATATTCATGAACGAAATTGAAATTTCCTTCGCTGTATTTGCTCTTTTCAAAGAAACGCGTTTTTATTCGGGAGCTTTATATTTTTGATAGAATGCAATCATTTTTTTCGAACAAATAAATATTTCATTGTTTTTACTATTAAGTTTTTACATGTCAATTGTAATTTCAAAGAAAGCATGCACAGTAAAGAAGCCGAACGTTTTCAACTCAACGACACCAGTATTAACGTCAAAGAAATTATATTAATGAACGAAATTGAAATTTCTTACGCTCTATTTTCTCTTTTCAAAGAAACGGTTAATTATGAGAAAGAATAAATTTTTTATTGAATGCAATCATTCTCTTCGAACAAATAAATATTTCATCGTTTTTACTACAAAGTTTTTAGATGTCTATCGCGATTTCAAAGAAAGCATGCATAGTAAGAAATGTCATTGTTTTTGTCCTAATAATACCGGTAATAACGGCAAAGAAATGATTTTCTTGAACGAAATTGAAATTTCTTACGCTGTATTTGCTCTTTTCACAGAAACGCGTTTTTATTCGGGAGTTTTATATTTTTGATAGAATGCAATCATTTTTTTCTCACAAATAAATATGTCATTGTTTTTACTAGTAAGTTTTTAGATGTCTATCGCGATTTCAAAGAAAGCATGTATAGTAAGATAGGTCAATGTTTTTGACCCAACAATACTGGTATTAACGGCAAGGTAATGATTTTCTTGAACGCAATTGATTTTTCGTACGCTGTATTTGCTCTTTTCCAAGAAACGCGTATTTATTCAACAGTGTTATATTTTTGATCCAATGGAATCATTTTCTTCTAAGAAATAAATATTTCATTGTTTTTACTATTAAGTTTTTAAGTGTCAATTGTAATTTCAAAGAAAGCATGCATAGTAAGGAAGCCCAACGCTTTCGACTCAACGACACCAGTATTAACGTCAAAGAAATGATATTCATGAACGAAATTGAAATTTATTACGCTGTAGTTGCTCTTTTCAAAGAAGCGCATCATTATGCGAAAGAATACATTTTTGATTGAATGCAATCATTCTTTTCGAACGAATTAATATTTCGTCGTTTTTACTACAAAGTTTTTAGATGTCTATCACTATTTCAAACAAAACATGCATAGTAAGAAAGGTCAATGTTTTTATCTTAATGATACCGGTATTAACGGCAAAGAAATGATTTTCTTGAACGAAAATGAAATTTCTTACGCTTTTTTGCTCTTTTTAAAGAAATGCGATTTTATTCGGCAGTGTTATATTTTTGATAGAATGCAATCATTTTTTTCGAACAAATAAATATTTCATCATTTTTACTACAAAGTTTTTAGATGTCTATCGCGATTTCAAAGAAAGCATGCATAGTAAGATAGGTTAATGTTTTTGACCCAACGATACTGGTATTAACGGCAAGGTAATGATTTTCTTGAACGCAATTGATTTTTCTTACGCTGTATTTGCTCTTTTCCAAGAAACGCGTATTTATTCAACAGTGTTATATTTTTGATCCAATGCAATCATTTTTTTCTAACAAATAAATATTTCATTGTTTTTACTATTAAGTTTTTCAATGTCAATTGTAATTTCAAAGAAAGCATGCATCGAAAGGAAACCCAACGTTTTCGACTCAATGACACCAGTATTAACGTTAAAGAAATGATATTCATGAACGAAATTGGAATTTCTTACGCTGTGTTGGCTCTTTTCAAAGAATCTAGTTTTAATCGACATTTTTATATGTTTAATCGAATGCAATAATTTTATTTCGAACAAATAAATATTTCATTGCTTTTACTAGTAAGTTTTTAGATGTCTATCGCGATTTCAAAGAAAGCATGCATCGTAAGGAAGCCCAACGTTTTCGACTCAATGACACCAGTATTAACGTCACAGAAATGATATTCATGAACGAAATCGAAATTTCTTACGCTGTATTTGCTCTTTTCAAAGAAACGCGTTTTTATTCGGGAGTTTTATATTTTTGATAGAATGCAATCAATTTTTCGATCAAATAAATATTTCATTGTTTTTACTATTAAGTTTTTACATGTCAATTGTAATTTCAAAGAAAGTCTGCATTCTAAGGAAACCTCCTGATTTTGACTCAATGATATCGGTTTAACGGTAAAGTAATGATTTTCTTGAACGAAACTGAAATTTCTTACGCTGTATTTGCTCTATTCAAAGAAACGTGTCATTATGGGAAAGAATAAATTTTTGATTGAATACAATCATTCTTTTCGAACAAATAAATATTTCATCGTTTTTACTAAAAAGGTTTTAGATGTCTATCGCGATTTCAAAGAAAGCATGCATATTAAGAAATGTCAATGTTTTTGTCCCAGTGATACCGGTATTAACGGCAAAGAAATAATTTTCCTGAACGAAATTGAAATTTCTTACGCTGTATTTGCTCTTTTCAAAGAAACGCGTTTTTATTCGGCAGTGTCATATTTTTGATCGAATGCAATCATTTTTTTCGAACTAATACATATTTTATTGTTTTTACTATAAAGTTTTCAAATGTCAATTGTAATTTCAAAGAAAGCATGGATAGTAAGGAAGCACAATGTTTTCAACTCAATGACCCAATGTTTTCGTCTCAATGACACCAGTATTAACGTCAAAGAAATGATTTTCTTGAACGAAAATGAAATTTCTTACGCTTTTTTGCTCTTTTCAAAGAAATGCGTCATTATGCGAAAAAATAAATTTTTGATTGAATGCAATCATTCTTTTCGAACAATTAAATATGTTATCGTTTTTACTACAAAGTTTTTAGATGTCCATCGCGATTTCAAAGAAAGCATGCATAGTAAGAAGGTCAATGTTTTTGATCCAATGATACCGTTATTAACGGCAAAGATATGATTTTCTTAAACAAAATTGAAATGTCTTACGCTGTATTTGCTCTTTTGAAGAAACGCGCTTTTATTCGAAAGATATATATTTTTGATTGAATGCAATAATTTTTTTTTTTTCATACAAATCAATATTTCATTGTTTTTACTATAAAGTTTTTAAATGTCAATCTTACTTTCTAAGAAAGCAAGCATAGTATGGAAGGCCCGTGTTTTTGACTCAATGATACCGGTTTTAACGGCAAAGAAATCATTTTCTTGAACGAATTTGAAATTGTTACGCTGTATTTGCTCTATTCAAAGAAACACGTTTTCATTCGAAAGATCAAGAAAAAATTTCGAGAAAATCATTATATATATATATATATATATATATATATATATATATATATATATATATATATATATATATATATATATCTCTTCCTATATTATATAGTTGTAAGAGCAAAAATGGGTACCTACCCCCTCCAGCCCCACCACATTCACTCCCCTGCGCCCCCTCCGCCGCCCCGTCACTTTTTACCGTTAAGTTCTTTTAAATTTTACGTTATTTTGAAGGGCGTCTGCCCCTCCACCCCCCCCCATCCCCTCCACACCCCTTCACCCCCACCACTCACCTCCTCCCCCACCACTCTCATCCACCTCCCGCCCCCCTCCACGCCCCCTCCACACCCACTCCACCTACCCCTCCACCTAACTCTCCACATACCCATCCACATACCGTTCCACCTACCCCACTACAACTAATCTCTTATAGATATGTGACTGAAAATTGTAAATAGGGGGTATCGAGATTTGCTGATTAGGAAACTGAACTCAGATTTTGAAAATTCAAAATAGCGGAACGAAAATGTCTGCCGCATATTGACATATTACTGAATTTTGCTGAAAATAGTATATACGAGGTTTCTGGATTGATTATTACGAATCTGAACTTAGATTTTAAAAATTGAAAATGGCGGCAAAATATTTAAATTATACTGGATTGTGCTAATAATTGTATTTAGGGAATTTCTAGATTACGAATCTCAACTCAGATTTTCAGAATTCAAAATGGGGAATCGAAAATGTCGGCCACATATTGAAATATTACTGTATTTTGTTGAAAATTGTATATAAGGAATATGTGGATTCGCTGATTACGAATCCCAAATCAGATTTTCAGAAATCAAAATGGCCTATAGAAGATGGAGGCGAAATATTCAAAAACTACTGGAATTTGCTGAAAATTATATATAAGGGGTATGTGGATTCGCTGATTACGAATCTGAACATATATTGTGAAAATGCAGACTGGGGGACTCAAGATCGCTAACAAAAATTTAAATTTTACTTGATTTTCCTAAAAATTGTATAGAGTGGGTTTCCGGTTTGGCCAATTAGGAATCGTAGCTCAGATTTTGAAAATTGAAAATAGAGGACACAAGATGGATGCCAAAAATTGAATCATTACTGGATTTTGCTGAAAATTGTATATAACGGGTATCTGGATTCGCTGATTACGAATTGCAAATCAGATTTTCAGAATTCAAAATGGCTGAACGAAGATGGAGGCGAAATATTCAAAAACTACTGAAATATGCTGAAAATTGTATATACGGGGTATGTGGATTCGCTTATTACGAATCACAACTCAGATTTTCAGAATTCGAAATGGCTGATCGAAGATGGAGGCAAAATATTCAAAAACTGCTGGAAATTTGCTGAAAATTTTATATAAGGGGTATGTGGATTCGCTGATTACAAATCATAACTCAGATTTTCAGAATTCAAAATGGCTGATCGAAGATGGAGGCGAAATATTCAAATACTACTGGATTTGCTGAAAATTGTATAAAAGGGGTATAAAAGGGATTTTTGGATACGCTGATTACGAATTTGAACTCAGATTTTCAGAATCAAAATGGCGGATTCGAAGATGGTGGTCAAATATTGAAATATTATTGGATTTTGCTGAAAATTGTATATACCGGATTTTTGGTTTCGCTGATTATGAATCTGAACATATGTTTTGAAAATTCAGTCTGGTGGACGCAAAATGACTAACAAAAATTGAAATTATCTCGAGTTTGCTAAAAATTGTCTACAGTGGGTTTCCGGATTCGGCAATTAGGAATCGTAACTCATATTTTGAAAATTCAAAATAGAGGACCCAAGATGGCTTCCAAAAATTGAAATATTACTAGATTATGCTGAAAATTGTATATACGGGATTTCTGAATTCGATTATGACGGATCTGAACTAAGATTCCAAAAATTCAAAATGGCGGCAAAATATTTAAATTATACTGGCTTTTGCTAAAAATTGTATATAGGAGGTTTCTATATTCGCTGATTATGAATCTGAACTCAGATTTTCAGAATTCAAAATGGCTGATCGAAGATGGAGGCCAAATATTCAAATATTATTGCATTTTGCTCAAAATTGTATATAGGCGTATCTGGATCCGCTGATTATGAATCTGAACTCAGATTTTGAAAATTCAAAATAGAAGACCCAAGATGACGGCCAAAAATTTAAATTTTACTGGAATTTCCTAAAAATTGTATATTATGGGTTTCCGGATTCGCTGATTAGGAATCTGAAATCAGATTTTGAAAATACAAAATGGCTGCCAAAAATTGAAATATTACTGGATTTTGCTGGAAATTGTATGTTGGGTATTTTGATTCACTGATTATGAATTCGAACTCAGATTTTCAGAATTCAAAATGGCGCATCGAAGATGGAGGCCAAATATTCAAATATCACTGGATTTCGCTGAAAATTGTATATAGGGAACCCATCTGGATTCGCTGATTACGAATCTGAACTCATATTTTGTCAATTCAAAATGGTTGCCAAATATTGAAATATTGCTGAATTTTACAATTGCATACGGGAAATTTCTGGATTCGCATGATGCTGAATCAGAATTCAGATTATGAAACTTCAAAATGGCATACCCAAGATGGCGGCCAAAAATTAACTTTTCTGTTTTGCTAAAAATTGAATATACTGAATTTCTGGATTCGCTGATTACGAATATGAACTCAGATTTTAAAAATTCAAAATGGCAGTAAAATATTGAAATAATATTGGATTTTGCAAAAAATTGTATGTATGGGGTTTCCGAATTAGCTGATTACGAATCTGAACTCAGATATTGAAAATTGAAAATGGCGGAACGAACATGTCTGCCACATATTGAAATATTACTGAATTTTGCTGAAAATTGTATATACACGGAAAGTAGCATTCAGAGCTATAGGCCGTGAGTTATAACAGAGTAAGCGGGTACCTTCTCTGCCACCGTGTGACGGCGCGACATTCAGGCATGTCAACGATGGTCTCTAGGCAACGCTATACGGTGTGACTGCCGCAGTCGTCAGACGTGCCACTCACGCTTGCCGCCGTGCGCGTTAAAACTTGAACTCAGTGATAGTCACGGCCTACAGCCGTGTCACGCGAGCACCGAAAATCGAAATGACCACAGTCACAGTGATAGACGCATATGTCACGACATCCGGCGATGCTATATGGCACGCTATTTTTTTCTCGCGCGTCACGGGCTACAGTTGTGAATTTTTCTTTCCGTATACGGGATTTCTGGATTCGATTATGACGGATCTGAACTCAGATTTTAAAGATTCAAAATGGCAGCAAAATATTTAAATTATACTGGCTTTTGCTAAAAATTGTATATAGGAGGTTTATATATTCGCTGATTACGAATCTGAACTCAGATTTTCAGAATTCAAAATGGCGGATCGAAGATGGAGGACAAATATTCAAACATTGATGGGTTTTCCTGAAAATTGTATGTACGGGATTTCTAGATTGGATGATTACGAATCTGAACTCAGATTTTCAGAATTCCAAATTGCCAATCAATAATGGCTGTTACATATTGAAATATTACTGGATTTTGCTGAAAATTGTATATACGGGATTTCTGGATTCGATTATTACGAATCTGAACTCAGATTTTAAAAATTGAAAATGGCTGCAAAATATTTAAATAATACTGGATTTTGCTAATAATTTTATGTAGGGGATTTCTAGATTACGAATCTCAACTCAGATTTTCAGAATTCAAAATGGTGGATCTAAGATGTCGGACACATATTGAAATACTATTGGATTTTGCTGAAAATTTTAATTCAAACTGGTGGACCGAAGATGACTAACAAAAATTGAAGTTTTACTCGAGTTTGTTAAAAATTGTATATAGTGAGTTTCCGGATTCGCTGATTAGGAATCTGAACTCAGATTTTGTAAATATAAAATGGCGGCCAAAAATTGAAATATTACTGGATTTTATAATCAATAAGTTACAAATAAAATCAGAGCTGACGTAATGAACTACATATATATTCTGTATTATTTTGTTAAATATAATATACTTAGAATTTTAAAAATTAATAAATGTTAAGAATAATGTTTTTAAAAAACATTACAGAAATTTTAGATGAAAAAATAAGTGTTTCATGATATTATGTAATAGAAGATTATCCTCATTCATTATTATTAATACTTATCTCTAATAATGGGGGTTGGCGAGCGGAGCGAGGAGGGGGCGAAGCCCCCCTAGTGTATATATATATATATATATATATATTTATATATATATATATATATATATATATATATATATATATATATATATATATATATACACATTACTCGAAAGGGGTTTATAAAGCGTTTTTAGGTACGACCGCTTCTCGGGAGAGCCTTATATTTTCGTCAGGGCGAAAATTGTAACACTTCAAATTCTGAAAATTTACAACATAAATTTTCCACCCAAAAGAAGTACATTTTAAGCATTTTCAGAGACGTATGTATGTCTGTACGTATGTATGTGATCAAGTAACCCGATTATCTCAGCGAAATTTCGACGGATCCAAACGGGCTTTGGGGAATATACTCATCTAATTATAAGTAACTGACAGTTCTCTACCGAGCCAAATCGATCGACAAATAAAAAAACGCCAGAGCAAATAAAAATTTGAAAAAATCGATTTTTGAGCATACGGCGAACAAAATTAAATTTAAGTCAAAAACAACAAATGCATCTGCTAAAACTAATTAAAAGACGTCTTTTTTACATTGAACATGTTTTTCTATGAACAATATTTAACAATGTAATAGCGAAAAAATCGCTAAAATCATCAAAAATAGTCGTTTTTTTGCTATTACTTTACAGGATTTGAATTTACACAAAAATGTTAAATATAAAAGTTATAGATAATATTGAAACAAAACTTTTTCCTTTTCTACCTTTTTTTGTACGATCAATTCCTGATGAGTGAAATCCAAAAAAACGGTTTTTAACGCCTAAATGTACATAAAATGGCTGATTTTCGTTTATAACTGAGCAGAATTTGACTTTACACAAAAATTTTAAATGTAAAAGTTATAGATAATATTAAAACAAAACTTTTTTATATAAGATTTTTTGCTACGACCAATTCCTGACGAGTTAAATCCAAAGAAACGATTTTTAACGCCTAGATAAACCTAAAATCGCCTATTTTCGTTTATAACGTAGCAGGATTTGATTTGCTACAAATAAAAGTTATAGATAATATTTGTCCCATTTCACATTTTCATGTACAATCAGACCCAGACGAACTAAACTTATAAAAACGATTTTTTAGGCACGACCGCTTCTCGGAAGAGCCTTATATTTTCACTAGAGCGAAAATTGTAACACTTCAAAAACGAACAATTTGTTGCATAAAAACTATTTTTCACCCAGAATTAATTCATTTTAGGGTTTCTTATGGTGTTTGTGTGTATGTCCGTTCGTATGTAGTCAAGGTTATGGAATATCTCAGCGAATTTCCAATAGATCTTAACGAATTTTGGCCCAGATACTCCTCTAATTATAAGTAAGCTCCAGTCTTATACCGAGCTGAATCGTTCAACAAATAAAAAAACGCCAGAACAAATAAAAATTTGAAAAAATCGATTTTTGAACATAATGTGAACAAAATTAATTTTACGTCAAAAAACAACAAATGCATCTGCTAAAACTAATTAAAACACGTCTTTTTTACATGGAAAATTGTTTTTTATGAACAATATTTAACAATTTAATAGCGAAAAAACCGCTAAAATCATCAAAAATAGTCGTTTTTTGGCTATTTCTTTACAGGATTTGATTTTACACAATAATGTTAAATATAAAAGTTATAGATAATATTAAAACAAAACTTTTTTCTTTTAAACATTTTTTTGTACAATCAATTCCTGACGAGTTGAACTCATAAAAGCGATTTTTAACGCCTAAATATACATAAAATGGACGATTTTCGGCTATAACTTGACAGGATTTGATTTTACACAAAAATGTTGAATGTAAAAGTTATTGATAATTAAAACAAAACTTTTTCTTATTAAACATTTTTGTGTACAATCAATTCCCGACGAGTTAAATCCAAACAAACAATTTTTAACGCTAAAACATACATAAAATGGACGATTTTCGCTTATTTCAACGATTTGACTTTACACAAAAATATTAAATGCATAAGATATAAGTATGAATAACATCTAAACAACACTTTTCCCCAATTAATATTTTAATGTACAATCAATCTTGATTATCTAAACCTATAAATACGACACTTTACATATTCAATTTTCGCTTATTTAACATGATTCGATTTGACAAAAAATTATTCAAAGCAATAGCTTTAAATAATATCGCAAAAATCAATATAACATTCGAAAGATGATATAATTATAAAAATATAATCATAAGATATAAAATTACATTTAATTACAATGTTAAAATTGTACATTACGATACTGCCACTGAAGTCACATGTATCGTACGATATTTTATAGCACGTTTACCTAAGTCCGCTGTCCCGCCTATCCGTACCTTAATCAGTCCACTCGCTACGCTCGCGCGCTAACCTCACGGTGCAATAATCGACTACTTAAGTCACGGGTAGGCGTGACTTAAGTGCGGACTTAGGTCACACTGTGCTATAAAATGAGATAAACACATTGAAAACATAATTTAAAAAAAAGAAATATCTATTGTTCACAAACTGCCAAATATTATGTAAACTAAAACACTATTAAAAATATATACTAAGAAATATAAATTGATGTTGAAGTAACAAAAATTAAAAGATTAAATCCCTAAATGTTTTTTTACTTAAAATTATTCTAAGTTGGCCCAAGAAACAAATTATTTTTTTCTAAAACTTGGTCGTAGACAGGCAGCTAATATTGTATATAATCTAATCTTCTATTAACAATGTGATTAATAGAAGTTCTTCAAGTTTAAACCTTAAAAATAAAATTAAAAAACAAAGATTAAATTTTTGATTAAATATAAAATTGAGCCAAAGAATAAGCAAATATAATATTCCATCCTCACGACTCGTAACCATATTCCTGATATCACGCATTAAATGATATTCGATGACGAATGAATCTACGAAATCATTTTGTGACCATGAATGAAAATCCTTGAGGATATAGTTATTATGTTGAAATGCCCCATCTAAATAAAACAAAATAAAAGAAACAATAAATTTTGTTGTTGGTAGGTAATGAGGTATGGCGGGTTTGATGTGGGGCGCAGGGCGGGGTCCAGGGGCAGAGCCCCTGGTAGGGGTGTAGGGGGCGAAGCCCCCACTCAGGGGGGTGTGGGGGGCGAAGTACCCCCACCTGAAATAAAATTACTGATATATTAAAAAAAAAATATATATATATATATATATCAACAGCGATATATATAAACTTCTTTCTGAAATACGACCTTACTAAAGAAGTTAATTATTTTATTTTAATTTATTTACACTTTATTTAATCCAACTAAAAAAAAAGAAATTTTCCTTTAATAAAATTGTAGCTATAAAATAGATAGAAAAAAAAATCGAGGTATCAGTCTTGGTACAGAAATTGACAATTTGTTGGTATGGACTTCCTTAATATATATAATTTTACAACAATTGTTATAATAAGAAAGGTTTGACCCTGCTTGCTACTAAAGTAGACAATTCGAATTCAAAAACGAATCCATAGATTTCATTTATATCTCAATTAAACATTTTGCTTCCTCCTAGAGGAAGCTTTGTAACATTAGATTTTTGAGTTGTTGTAAAAAAATGTTATAATTGTGTTCCGAGATGTTAGGAATCAAAATACATGGTTTTTGAAAAATGTCTGTGTGTGTGTGTGTGTGTGTGTGCGTGTGTGTGTGCGTGTGTGTGTGTGCGTGTACGTGTGCGTGTGCGTGTGCGTGTGTGTGTGTGTGTGTGTGTGTGTGTGTGTGTGTGTGTGCGCCTAGATCTCACTTTCTACTCGGTCAATTTTGACCGGACAGGTCTCATTTTCCGGTCAAAATCCGTTTTTTTTTTTATTGGGGCGATGTGTTTTTGTTTTTTTTTCAAATTTTCGATTTTTCTCAAAACTGCTTTTTGATTTTGTTTTAATGATAGGATCGAGTTATTCGAATCGGATTGGTAGCGTTCGAAAGAGAATTAAAATACCTATATTTTCTAAAAAAATTATTAACAATAACGTGTTTTTTTTTTAGATACTTATAACTCCCAAACTAAACGGTCAATTTTTTTTGAGAAAAATCATAATAATGGATAAAATAAATAAATATAATCTGTAATGTTTTAATTCATTTTGTTGGTTAGTTTTTTAGAAAATAATTGAAAAATGAAAATTGATTTTTGTATATCCAACGATTACAGGAGTAACAATGAATTAATCGCTTGAAAATTCTTTGTAGTCGTAGATTTATAAATTTCGTTATTAAATATTAATTACAAGAATCAACATATTAAGGCTGAGGAGACTACGGGCCAATGAATTGAAAGAGATTTTTTTAATTAATGAATAAATATCGATAAAAAATTTATCGTACTAATACATTACGATACAAGTGCGATAAGTGGTCCATTATTTCATGGCGTAAAGTTAAGGCCCGAGCGTAGCGAGGATCCTTTCACGGCGTGTAATGTGTTACTTAAGGGGACAAGCCATGGTTAAAACTGAAAAAAATAAGAATAAATAATTTGATTAATAATAAATTCCAGGTGTAATCTTTGAACTTAATATTTTTCCCACTAATAAGTAGTGTTATTACCTACAATTTCCGCCTGTAGTTAGCTGATAATATACATCTGGCTCTTGCGTACATTTTATTAATGATTTAACTCTGATTTATTGATTGCCGTAGGTTTACTTTTCAACAACTAAATAAAATGACTTGAAATTCATGGCTTGATCTTTGTTTTTACATCAGTTACCAGTTTTCTGTACTACTTTTCCTAAAAAAATTTTTTTAATATTTATTTTTTATGAAAAATCTCAATTTTTTGTATATTTTATGAAAAGTTCTATAATTTTATTTTTTTTATTTTTTTCTGAAGCTTTTTTCAAAAAAGTAGCGCACAATCCTTGTGGCTAATGTAAAAAGGAATGCTCACCTAAAATTTCAAGTCATTTCGTTCACTTGGTGAAAAATAAACTTACGGCAATGATCCTGTAAACACAAAAAACAAGTTTTTCAGAAATCATGTTTGAAACTTGAGTTTCTTATAACTTATGGTAAGCTTTTCAAAACTACTTACAAAAATCTTTTTCACAATTCTGTATAATATACTTTGATTAAACATGAAAAATGGAATATCCATATGACAGTTATTTTGTCACGGACACTCTAATCATCTCATGTCTAGTCTCATTAAATATCTGTAAAAAAGGTTTAATTAGCTTAATGACAACTTTATATTATTTAGAATAATACATTATTGTAGCTCTTATCTTTTTTTTCGTATTAGACTAAAATATTTTTATTCCTTGATGCTGCAGTCTATAACCTACAAAAAT
Organism: Torymus aiolomorphi; assembly: GCA_036365515.1. Lineage (NCBI taxonomy): Eukaryota > Metazoa > Arthropoda > Insecta > Hymenoptera > Torymidae > Torymus > Torymus aiolomorphi. The sequence goes on along the minus strand of CM070875.1, from coordinate 166,991,128 downwards.
CATCTATTCCGGGTGACAGATCCAATCACAAATTAACTGAAAAGAAAAACAATAAATATTAACTATTTTTATACGTATAAGTAACAAAAAATCTTTTAATTACTTACTCTAGTAAGAACCTGGTTCATATGACTCTTCTGGTAACTGAAGTCGTACTCTCCTTCTTTTTCTTCTACTTTCTAAGGTATTTTCCTTAGCATTCCTTTCAGCATAGAATAATCTTTTAGCATTGCTCTTCTTCACCCACTCAATTGCAGCTACTCCAGGTTTGATGTCGAAGGCATCCATTATTTCCAAGAAACCAATTCTTCCATCATTGAAACAAGTGATAGTAATGTATACACCTGTATTGAGTACATGCACACCACTAAAAGATGTCTTGGTAACGAGCTTTCAAACTATCTGATTGAAGCTTTCATTGCTGTTCTGTGTAAAACCACCAAGACACCTTTCAAGCAGTTCCTGTCGAGAAAGATCTTCATAAATTGGTTTTAACTGCTCCATCACTACTGTTGGAATACTGCCTGTATGATGGAAGCCTTTCAGTTTTTTCTGGGCTTTCGCTTTTTGCCACTTGCACCAACTATTTTCTCCTTTCGGACACAAATGATGTTGAGGTGATTTATCTGTGGAGATTTTGTGGTAATAAGTGGCCCATATCGCATTGCTCATACCTTTCACTGAGTTCGCATTGCCCCTGATGACATTACCATAGTAGGTGGTGAGCTGATCAATAACTTTACCAGTCAAGCGTCCCTGTCCTCCAATGGATTTTCCATCAGCTAACTTCTTCTTGCCAGAATTCTTCTTTAGATTTCTCAGCCTTGTACCCATTCGCTTTTGAACATATCCAACACACTCCTTTTTTTCTACTATCAGTTCATCTCCATATGGTTTAACTTTACACAAATCACAGAAAACTTTTGAATCACCATCTCCAATGTAGCGATGATACTTTACACCATATTTTTCCATGGAACTTTTGAAAATTTCAATAATTCCATCCACTCCCATCTTTCCGGCACTTCCTTCATGGTTTGCTGAGCAATTGGCTTGATGGTCCTGTACGAGTCTTCATATTCTTCTGTGCCCTCTTTATTTTCCCATTTCATGCAAGCTTTGCAGAAACTATTCTTGATAGAGATGTCAAGAACTTGTTGGGAACGCAAACCAATCAAGCTTGTGATTCCTTGTAAAGAAGAGAATCCTCTCTTTCTCCAGGACCCGTCAGAAAATACCACAGAAAATCTCCAATCCTGCATGTCCTTGTCCAAGTGCACGCATAGCAAGTACACTACGTCTATTTACTTCATAAGCATTCCCACTACTTCCAACTTGTTTACTTGTATTGATGAGATTCATGCCATTGCAGTTTTTGCATACAATATTAATTTTTGCACCCAATCCTCTAATGTCTCCTTCCGTCATTCGGATTTTTCCATGACACTTAGCACAAACAATTAACTTTTCAAGTTCATGAAACAAAATATCAATATCTATTATTCTGTTTCTTGTTGTTGCTGGACTTCTAGATATATCTGATTCTGAAATTTTGCTTGCAGATGTGCTTCTTTTTCTCTTTAGTGATGGGGCATTTTCTACTTTCCTTCTAAATCCTTTATGTTTCTTTTTTCTTCCAAATGTTCTCTTCTTTGTAGATGGTCCTGGTGTTCGACCTCTCTTGTCTGTATTCATGATTTTTCACAGATCACTACTTTACGTATCAAAATTAAATTGATACACAAAAGTCACTCCGAAAAAAACACTTAAAAATATAGCAAGTTTTAATTGCACAATGTAGCTAACCTACAGGCCAAATTTTAAAAAATTTTCCACACACTGCTCTAGAGCGTATAATAGCTTATAATCAGGAAAAAATGTTTGTTTACTAAATAAATTGCATTGAAAAATGCAGATTCAATTACATTCAAAATAATACAGTTTAAATTCCAGCGACCGTAGCGCTGAAACAACATAAACATGCAGCTGGGATTTTGAACCACCTATGAGTATTTTACGTATAATACCTTTCTACAAGGAGAGTAAGGGCTCTTGCACGAATGGAGGAATAGCGAGGAATAACGCCCGGCAGCCAAACACAAGCAAGTTTTAAAAAGACGTGTTCCTTCTTATTCCTTCAAAAAGAAACAAGTCTTTTTAAAGCTCACTTGTGATTGTTTGTCAGCCGTTATTACTCGCTATTCCTTTATTCGTGCAAGAGCCCTATGAGTAAAATACACGAGATTTATACCTCAAGTTAAGTTTTTCTACAATGTTAATGTACATTACGTTATACATTTAGTATTGTATCGTGTATGCTGTGAAGTATAAAATAATATAAGATTAACAATAGTATTAATATCTAAAAGTGATATTTTGAGTAAAATCACTAAATATTCAAAAAAGTAACTTCACGGTTTTAGCTGTATTTTCTAAACGAAATCGAATTTCGAAATGCGGTTCGAAGCATCGTATTCAACGGAAAATTTGCTATCAATATATTAAATAAATAAAAAATCGATTTTTCGACCCCCTAACCATGGCTTGTCCCCTTAACGCATTAGTATCGTACAATTTTTTATAACACTGTCTGCCTTAAATCCGCTGTCACGTCTATCCGTGCGCTAAGCAGTTCATTATCGCACCGTGAGGTTAGCGCACGAGCGTAGCAAGTGCGATAAACGCGGTGAAATAATGGACTACATATCGCACGGATATTTTTTTTTATTAAATTATACCTACTTCTAGAAAGATGAAATTTGCTGAAAAAAACATACGATGCCAGAAATACATTATAGAAGCAGAGTTCTATTATTTTTATACTTAAGCACATTTACGCCAACACTGAATGATGAGTACACCTGCTAAATCTGACTGGTGGCTTTTATAATATTACAGGAGCAGGATTAATTTATCTTTTCATGTTGTAAATTTCAGCCTAATTAATTAAATAGGTTTTCTCTTATGAAATCTGAAGGGCCATGTAGTGTGAGCCTGTCCGAAAGATTTATAGAGTATGCTTAAATAAATATTCTAGAAGCCTGTCACAATTATGAAAAGTTCACTATAACCTCTAAAAGTCAATTAATACTGGTAGTTAATGGATAAGCTCATTGTTCATTAACTACTACAATTCGACTGAATTTTACAGATTAAAATAACTTTTTTCACAATTTTTACACGTATTCAGATTTATTGTTATGGCCGGACAAGCTATAGAAGTATAGAAGTTTCAGACACACTCACACTACACTACACTACACTACAGTATACGGAACAAAATTAAAAACTTAATAAGAAAATTCATCTGGCTCCTACAATATAAAAGCCACTTGTCAGATTTAGCAGGTGTATTGAGCATTCAATGTTATCGATATTTACTTTGAGGTGATGTGTCCGTACTTAATCCAAAAGACTAAGAATGATAGAAACCGGCTTCAGTAATGCATCTCAGACATTCCATGTATTTTTGAGTTGACTCTACCTTTTTGAAAGTACATGTCATTTAATAAAAAAAATAAAAATACAGTTCTATAAAAAATACACAAGCAGTGCCTGAATTAAATCTGAGAAATTGCATGATTTATTTTTTTCTTTTTATTAAATTATACCTACAAAAAAAAGATAAAATCAGCTTAAAAATACATAAGATGCCTGAAATGCACTATAAAAGCAGATTTCTATCATTCCTATGTTATTCTAAATGAAGGTTGAAAAGACATCCTCAAAGTAAATATCAACCACATCAATGAATGAGGAATAGATCTGTTAAATTTGGCTGGTCGCCTCTTATAGTTGCTGCTTTTTCTGAAAGGATAATAAAAACCCTGAAACAAAAAATTTAGCTATAGTAATGGTTGAAAGCAGTAGATTACTGAAATAATAATTATTCAAAGAAGAGACCACAAAGTGGTCACAGAGAATTAAAATAAATACAGACTAGATCAACTTCCATTGATAATCTATAGAAAGATGAAGCTGCCAAAATGTGTGCATCAGGAAGCCCTTCACTCAAGATTACCCACTGTAATGCCATTGTTGAGTTTCTCAAAGTTGCCCTAGGCCAAAAACATAATTACAACAAGAATAACTTGGCAACGGAGGGAGTACAGGGAAGCCACACTCCTGTCAAAGGTATAGGAAATTATTGCAGGATAGATACTAGCTTAAATGTATAAACCAATAAATTTTCTTACAGTAAGCTACTCACCAGATAATTTTTTCAATGAGTTCAGAGGTTGTCAATGTCCACATCAAATATGTCAATCAATCCAACATATAGTCCCAATAAAAAACGCTAGCTGCAGGTGTTTAGGACGCCGTGATGTCATCTGCAGGAGCTCTTCGCCCTAGGCCAAAAACATAATTACAACAAGAATAACATGGCAATGGAAGGAGTACAGAGAAGCCACACTCCTGTCAAAGGGATAGAAAATTATTGCAGGATAGATGCTAGCTGTAAAGTAAACGAGAAAACATTCTCACAGCAAACTACTCACAATATAGTGTTGGCGTGTCGATAAGATCATTCATAGCACTATATATTTACCAAGATATGTTGAGAGAATTGAAACGAATCTTTGCACTGAAAAGTCGAGAAAGCGTACGTGTATTCTCAACTAAGACCTCCTCACCCTCACTTAAAGTTTACCAGAATGTTCACACACAATACAATACATACAGAGGGATTGTATATGTAATTTCAGATCGACTCAATCAGCCGGTACGGAGAAAATGACATTTTTCTCAAAAATTTCTTCAAAAAGACACAGAAATTGCAATATCTCCAGACTTGCTGATTATGCATATCTAAATCTTGATACGAGGGTCATTTGACAAGTACCTAGCCTCACCGCCAGATGGTGCCACTATCGCACCAGAAATACACTACAGTGCAGTATCTTCCTGTAAACGGTTACAGACGAAATTTCAGCCGGATCGGAGTTGTAGTTTATTTTGGAGAGCGTGTGAAAGCAAATGTGTCCGTTGATTTTTGAAAAAATGGAGAAAGAACAATATCGGTCGGTGATTCGATTCTTGTTTTTGGAAGGGAAATCGCGCAGTGAAATTAAAGAACGCTTGGATGCAGTGTATGGGGATGCTTCTCCTTCGATGGCGACCGTTAAATTTTGGTATAATGAGTTTCAACGTGGTCGTACGTCGGTTTTTGATGATCCACGCCCAGGTGCTCCGAAAACAGCCACTACGGAGGAGAACGTGACAAAAATACACGATATCGTTTTGTCAGACCGCCGATTAAAGGTGCACGAGATAGCTGCGATAGTAGGCATCTCAGAAGAACGCGTGCGGCATATCCTACATGAGATTTTAGGCAGGAGGAAGCTGTCAGCAAGGTGGGTGCCGCGTTTGCTGACTGCAGACAACAAGCGCATCCGTGTGACCAGTTCAGAGCAGTGTTTGGAGCTGTTTGATCGCAATCCAAAAGAGTTTTTGCGTCGTTACGTGACCGTTGACGAAACATGGATTCACTACTACACTCCAGAGACCAAGGAGCAGTCAAAACAGTGGACCTTACCCGGTGCACCTGCTCCGAAGAAGGCGAAGACGGTCCCGTCGGCCGGAAAGGTGATGGCCACTGTTTTCTGGGATTCTCAAGGTGTGATTTTTATTGACTATCTGGAGAAGGGCAAAACGGTCACAGGACAGTACTACGCCGAACTATTGAGCCGATTTGACGCCGTGTTAGAAGAAAAATGACCCCATTTGTCTAAAAAGAAAGTGCTTTTCCACCACGATAATGCACCGGCTCACACTTCTGCACTCGCCACGGCTAAATTGGTCGAACTACGCTACGAACTGCTGCCCCATCCACCGTATTCTCCAGATTTGGCTCCGTGCGACTTTTTTTTGTTTCCGAACCTAAAAAATTCGCTTGCCGGGAAGAGATTCCACTCCAATAACGAAATAATCGCCGCCACGGAGGCCTATTTTGCAAACCAAGAGAAAACATTTTTTTCAACGGGGTTAAAAAAATTGGAACACCGCTGGACCAAGTGTATTTAACTAAAAGGAGACTACATTGAAAAATAAATTTTATTTTTTGTAAAATTTTGGTGTTTTCATTTGTAGGCTAGGTACTTATCAAATGACCCTCGTATACTGTCCCTCAGCATGTATTCCATCATGTATGGAAAGTTGAAGATACTTGTAGGGAATGGAAAGGGATCTTTGCACTCAAATGTCGAGAAAGCGCATGTGTTTTCTTAACTAAGATTTCGTCACCCTCACTTAAAGTTTACCAGAATGTTCACACACAATACAATATATACAGAGGGATTGTGTATGCAATTTCAGATCGACTCAATCAGCCGGTACGGAGAAAATGACATTTTTCTCAAAAATTTCTTCAACAAGACACAGCGATTGCAATATCTCCAGACTTGCTGATTATGCATATCTAAATCTTGATATACTGTCCCTCAGCATGTATTCCGTCATGTATGAAAAGTTGAAGATACTTGTAGGCAATGGAAAGGGATCTTTGCACTCAAAAGTCAAGGAAGCGCATGTGTATTCTCAACTAAGACCTCCTCCCCTCACTTAAAGTTTACCAGAATGTTCACACACAATACAGTACATACAGAGGGGTTGTGTATGCAATTTCAGATCGACTCAATCAGCCGGTACGGAGAAAATGACATTTTTCTCAAAAATTTCTTGAAAAAGACACAGAAATTGCAATATCTCCAGACTTGCTGATTATGCATATCTAAATCTTGATATACTGTCCCTCAGCATGTATTCCATCATGTATAGAAAGTTGAAGATACTTGTAGGGAATGGAAAGGGATCTTTGCACTCAAAAGTCAAGAAAGCGCATGTGTATTCTCAACTAAGACCTCCTCACTCTCACTTAAAGTTTACCAGAATGTTCACACACAATACAATACATACAGAGGGATTGTGTATACAATTTCAGATCGACTCAATCAGCCGGTACGGAGAAAATGACATTTTTCCAAAAAATTTCTTGAAAAAGGCACAGAAATTGCAATATCTCCAGACTTGCTGATTATGCATATCTAAATCTTGATATACTGTCCCTCAGCATATATTCCATCATGTATAGAAAGTGGAAGTTGCTTGTAGGGAATGGAAAGGGATCTTTGCACTCAAAAGTCGAGAAAGCGCATGTGTATTCTCAACTAAAACCTCCTCACCCTTTCTCAAGGTTTACAAGAATGTTTATACACAATGCAATGCATGCTGAGGCATTGTACATTAAGTTTCAGATATACTCAATCAGCCAAATTGGAGGAAATTACTTTTATTTCTTAATAATTTCCTCAAAAAGTACACAGAAAATGCTGTAACTCCACACTTGCTGATTATTTAGATCTGAAACATGGTATATAATCCCTCAGCATGCATGATATGGTGACGTGTGTAAAGCTGAAGATATTTTCAGAGAAAGGAAAGGTATTTGTATACTTGAAAGTCGAAAAAGCTCATGTGCACTTCCAACTAAGACTAGCTTGACCCTTGCTCAAAGTTTAACAAAATGTCCTTGTGAAAAAAAGATGAAAACCCTGCAAGATTAGAAAGGAGCTAGTATTATTGAAATAATACTTACTCAAGGATAAGACCACAACTCAATTAGCAGAGAACTCGACCAACATCAAAATCGATCCATACAGCAATTTAGGAAACACAGTGACTGCAGATATAAACATTGATGACTGCCGTCTGCCGGACTGCTGTGCGCACATGGTTGACATGGTGCGGGTGAGAGCCAGATAGGAAGCGAAGCACTGTAGCGATAATACGTACGTAGTAGGGAGCTTTCTTGTGTTCACTCGGCACTGAAACTTTTTCACTAGATGTTCGGCCCAGCCTTTTTCTCGCATCATCCGCGGCGCCGTGTCGCTTACGCAAAGAAGCTACGAGCTATCAGCTGACGAGCCAGACGAGACGAGCAGGTGAGCTGCAGCGCATGCGCATGCGCGCACACTCACATGGGTAAAGCCAACAAGCCAGCATTGTCACCGCCATCACGTGATTGGCGATGCTATACACGTTACCCATGTGAATATATCGACGGCTGAGAGGAAGAAGAACGTATCTCGATGCGCGGATGAAGAACGACGAATCTCGGCGCTCAGATGAAGAACGACGTTTCTCGGCGTGCGGATGAAGAACAACGTATCTCGCCGCGAAAATGAAGAACGACGTATCTCGGCGCGCGGATGATCTCTTACGGCCAATGCACAGCCAGTATAGCGGCGAGATACGTCGTTCTTCAACCGAGCGCCGAGATACGTCGTTCTTTACCCGAGCGCCGAGATACGTCGTTCTTCATCCGCATGCCGACATACGTCGTTCTTCATCCGTGCGCCGAGATACATCGTTCTTCATCCGCGCGCCGAGATACGTTCTTCTTCCTCTCATCCGTCGATATAATGTTGTAATTTTTATATCGTTTATTGCGATTATTGCGAATTGCGTAAAATCAAGCTCGCATTGTCATCACTTTGCATAAACATCTATACATTATACGTAATACGTTATAAACGAACAATATGACATGACTTGATAACCATTGCGCGGTAACATGTCTGTAAGAGACGGTCAATAATGTTTTTTAGACCGTAAATTTTTCGCTTATTAGCTTTAGGGTGCGCTCCCATGCGTTACGGAAAAACTTACGGAATGGTAAAATCGTAATGGCGGTGATGCGAAATTTAAAATGTGTTAACTACATGATTAAATAATAGGTATTAAATGTGGGTCTGATTAGTTATATTATCATATTAATAAATAAAAACAATAATAGTCTTAATAACAATAAAATAATTAATTCCATAAAAGTTACTCGCAATTAATTAATAACATTACATATTTATAATTTTTTAATATATACTTTGTGCACAATCTAATTGATATTTATCTTCTTTTTCTTATTAATAAAAACATTGTTCATGAACAATAAACAATGTTGCTTAACAGTATGTACATGGTAATAATTCATAATGAGCAGGCCTATTCCGAATGAAAATTTCAACACTCTAGTCCCATGGAGTACTTTTTTTTTAGCGGAATGGTTTTCTAACCTCACTTTCGGTTAAAACTTATCAAAATTTGTTGATGTAATGCTAAAATTGCATTAGAATAAATTAAAAAACAACAATTTAATAAATACTGAACAAAAGAAAATTATATTTCCTTAAAATTATTATCAAATTAATTTCTTGAAGCACTGCAATCCTCATTCCGGCGTTTTTTCTCACTCTCATGGGAATAGGGCTTTGTAAAAACGTAACGGAAATCCGCGCGCCATTATTCGAATTGCAAGTTCACTCCGATTTTGTTGTTCCGTTTAATTTTACGGAACGCATGGGATCGCACCCTTACTGTTTGCCATATGGTAACAAAAACTATTTTTTTTTTTTTAATATTATGCAAAATCATGAGTGCATTGCCCTTCGTAATGACATTATTAATCAATTTTCGCTTTTATAAAAATACAAGGTTCTCCTGAGTATGGCGGTCGTGCCTATTATTTAAAAACGAAGTTTTTACATAGGGAGGGGGCGGGCGACGAGCGAAGCGAGAAGCAGGTGTGTGTGGGGCCGGGGGGGAGGGGGTGGCGTGCTGAAGGCACGCTAGGGGGCGCAGCCCCCCTAGTTTTATATATAGGGGTTTATCGAGCCCGATTTTGATTATGCAGCACGGGCTTCATAATATTTCTAAATATAGAGGTTTATGCGGCCCGACCTAGAGTCTATAACCCTAGGGTCCATTATTTCTTTAGTCACTTGCCATAGGGTACGCTGGGCTGTAGGTACTAATATACAGTCTTGGGTTACATAAACCCCGATAAGTGTATATATTATATATATATACATATATATTAGGCTAGTAAGTTTGAGGAGCTCAACCCCGGTCGGTCAGAGTGGCTAAAGAAATAATAACCCTCAGGTTACCGACTCTAGACAAATAGACTCTAGAAAACCCCTCAAACTTCCGCTCGGATGCTGAATATATAGATTGGAAGTTTGAGGAGGCTCCTCAAACTTCCCATAACCCCTCAAACTTCCAAGCGGGTGCTGAATATAATCCTCAAACTTCCAGAATTTCATATTTATATATATATATATATATATATATATATATATATATATATATATATATACACACACATTTCGCAAACCGGTACTTTTGAGGATTCATAGTTTTTTTCTCCAGAGTTCGTATATGCTTGAATAAAGAAATAACTCCCTCTCTGCGTTGAAGTTATTAATATAAATTCTCAAATGTACCATTTCATACCAAAGGAATTTTAAGGATGTCCTCAAAAGTCTGAAAAATCCACAAAGTATCGAATCCGTGCTGACATAGATCCTCAAAAGCTGCATTTGATGTATTTATATATTGTAACGGGATGGCTTCTGGGGTAAAATCCCAAAAAGCTACAGGCCAGCGATGCCCTAGAACGCGGTGCCGCGGGTGTCAGACTAAAATGACTTGCCCGGGGATCTGCTCCTGGAATCCCGAAAACAACGCGAAGATCGCACACGAACTTCGCTTTCCAACTAATTGGATCGCTGAGATAAAAGCGCGCGCTCAAAGAGTAAAGCGCGCGGCCGCTACGCTCAGATATGAAAACGACCAGCGGAGTAGTTTTCCCGCGGAGGCGGCGGTATCTGGGAGAAGGTTAGGTTAAGGTCGATAAATGAAGAATAGCCTCAATTATTTCACAGCACAATAACAAGGTCTATTCTAATTAATCATTTACATCAAAAACTCGTCGCGTTGCGCGCCGACAAGAAGACGGGATCCGCCGCTCGGCGCGGGCGGATCAAGGTATCTATTTTCGCTGGGCCGGTGAACGCACCACCTGCCACTCGCCGCTGCGAGTCGAAGATACTCAAATAAATCGCTGCGCGGGAAGTAAAAAGAAGCTTACCGGGGAGGAGTGCACTCCTCTCGTCGCTCGCTCACGAATCCGCTCCTGCGTCAGGCCTTATCCTCCGGTCGACTTCGGAGTGTTCAGGCCGTGTCCTAACGTCCAGCGTTCACCTACAGACGCTTCGGACCCCAGGAGTGGGTCGGATTGCTCACGTGCGCTGCTCTTCGTGGTCGGTACGTGTACGGGCGCTGCTCTGCACCGGTGAGGACGCACGATACCGTTTTCTTCGCGGACGATCAAATTAACTCGCGTACGCGCGGTTCGACAGCCCGAGAGAATCTCTTTCAAAAATGAATCGAGCGCGACTTTGCAACCGCCAAAGTCGCGCAGCCCCCCGCGCAGATCGCGAATACATCGTTCGAGCGATGTCAACAAACGCTCGACATGCGTGAATTCGCGGGAACGAGAGTCAAACGAGTTCGATAGAATACGGAGAACCAAGATTCTTATTTTCTCCGTATTTTATCCTGGAACTCCGTTATACCCCTCTCCTAGACGTTGCGTAGCGGGAGAGAAGCAACTCGATACCGAGGCTCTCGTTCAACGTGACTTTGCGTCAACGGCGGCGTTGACGAGCTGAGCGACAGGCCCGGATACGCGCTGGTTACCGCTTGCATCAAAGCGGCAACCACTTGTTCCACGTCGAGGGATGGTACGCATGCGCACGGTGGGTCGCTCTTCACCGTGAGTCCGCTGAACTCCAACGGTGGTCGGGACTCGTCATACGACGCTTGACGGACCGGAGGCTGTCGGCTCTCATGGCGCTGAGGCTCCGGTCGACGACCGCCTTCGCTCCTCTTCGGAAGGGCGTTTTGGAGGTCGTCTCGTCTTCTTGTCCTCTTCGGGCGCTGTTGCCACTGCGGACAGGCCCAGTGAAGATGCGTCGATGACTGGCACGTCCAACACAATTTTCTGGTTGGACTCGGTGGTGAGGAGTTATATGATCCGAGCGTGTTCCTAGACCTTGATGAGCGGTATTCTCGAGTGGCCAAGTTTGGCTTAGTTGACTGCCGTTTGCGGCGTCGAGAAATTACCGTCCTCCACGGATTCGAACCCACCTCTTGGTTCGAACCGGGTCCGCTCGAGGGTTTCTTGTGTTGGTCTCCTTTGGGTGACCTTGGAGATCGTTGCGTGGCCGATGCGTACGCCTCCTTTTTCCCTGTCGAGCTGGACTTTTGCGGGCTTTGGAACGACTTGAGGTTGTCTCTAGTCCCTTGGCCCGATCGAGGTTGCGACTTGGCAGAGGGCTTGGTTGCGCCTGCAACTCGGATCTTGTTAGACGCAGCTGAATCATGAAGCGATGACATTTGCACTCGCAGCTGGTGCAGCTCGTCGTGCAGCCGTCTCATTTCTTCGCTTAAGCCTCTAAATTTCTCCTCCTCCAATTTGCGCGTCCGATTATACTTACACTCGCAACGACGCTCAATTTCTGTTTGCGTTGATGCGTCAAAGGGTTGCGAGATAATCGGCGTGCTGTCCACCAGTTGTGCCGTCACCAGCTTGTCAATCTTTCTCTCGCTGTTCCTTGGAAGGCTTGGCTGTTCTTCGTCTTCAGGAGTCTGAGAGACGGTAATACAGCCGTCCGCTTCCGATATATTCTCCAAGCGGCTTATATCGGACGTTCCGGACAGGGGGAAGCTTGGAGGATGTTCCCTCCCCCAGGCTGTATTTGCACTGTCGTCGTGAGCTTGTGAGTATTCAGCACAGCCGTTCGGTGCCCTCAGGCAGTCTGTATACGCCAAGCGACGGGGAGTATCAGACTTCACGAACAGTGGGAAGCTTGGAGGATCTCCCCTCCCCCAGGCTGTGCTTACTCCGACGTCGATTTCGTGGATGGACGCTAAAATTGCTGGCGATGGTAAAGTTGCGGCACAGCTGTCCGAAATCCATGAGCGGTCTGCATTCCCCGAGTGACTCGCGTTCTCGGATCCTTCGGACTGGGAGGAGATCGGGGAATCTCCCCTCCCCCAGGCTGTGCTGCACTTTAGTTGCATCTGGACCTCACCCGATCCTTCCGCTGGAGTTAAAAGGCTCCATAGTAACGTGAGAGCCTCGTTTCTTACGTCGGGAGGACTGCCTGCTCTTTGATCCATGATCTGCAATACATGTGTCTTCATGGATCTCGGCAAGTTGTTGTCGATTGCTTTGTTCGACGTCAATTGCTGAAACAGGCTGTGGGTCGAGGGATCTGCGTTGTAGTTCGCTTCTGGAGCTCTGCTTGCGTTGAGGATCGTTCCGTTGACGTACTTATTCCTCAATTCGAGTCTCCTTGTGAACTGCTCAATAAGAACTCTCAACAAATGGTAATAATTTTGCTTCCTCCTAGAGGAAGCTTTGTGATAGTAAAAAAAATCACTGCCAATTCATTGGCACGTAGCTTCCTCAAACTTAATTTACTGATTCCTTTAATTAATTTTTTATTCCAATATTTAAAATTTAATACTTCAGAAAGACAGAAATAACAAAACTCCAACATAATTTATTCAAATTTTTATAGATTATATAGATTCTGACCAATCACCATGATCATTTCTGACCAATCACCAAAGCTCAATGACTGTCATTTTTGTATTCATGGATTATAAATTATATCTATTAGTTATTGTCAAATTGTTGTAAAAATGACCGTCATGTAAGCAATGTCGGTAATTTTTATATTTATGTATTGTAAATTATGACTATCAATGACGATAAAATTATTGTCAAAATTACTTTAAAGTTAGAAAATTTTGTCAAACGATCATTCCACATTAATGCACAACTTTTTACGTAATTTTCATCTCGTAAGAGATAGATGAAATTATACATTTTCATATAAAATTAAAATTCGAAAAATAAATTTTTCACGAAAAAAATTGGAAAAATTTTATGGAAAATATTAACTTGTAATTTTTTCATGGCCAATTCATATTCAGTGGTAGAAATGTACCCATTCTGCACCACTACCACTGAGTATGAAATTGGTAGATGTCGGACAAAAAATTTATTTTCGTGTTACGTTGAACATTGAACGTGTTATATTGAATGCGTTATGTGGAAAGGCTGTTATAATGTGAGGGGATGTATTTTAAAAAATTTGATAAAGACAGATTTTTGTTTTCATTTCTCAATTTTTCAAGTTTTACATTTTTGTTAATAATAAAAAACCGCGATAACTAAAAAATGTTTCTTTTTAGAAAATATAAATATTTTAATTCTCTTTCAAATGTTACCCATCCCATTCAGATACACAGAGCCATCCTCAAGAAATAGATTTTAAAAATGTCTAGAAAAATTTTAACCTCAAATATGTCTGAAATTTATGAACCAATCACTTTGCCAAAAGAACTCATCCAAGAACTATCAATAATATACCTCTACAATGAATTTTGAAGCGAATAAGACAATTTTACTCTTGTAATAGTTGAACATATAAAACTCATTTTTTTTCATTTTTCAATTTTTACGTTTTTGTTAATAACAAAAGAACCGTGATAGCTAGAGAATTAATTTTTGTTAGAAAATATAGGTAATTTAATTCTCTTTCGAATACCACCCACCCCATTTAGATACATAGAGCCGTTCTCGAGAAATTACGATTGAAAAAAAAATTGAAAAAAATTTTAACCTCAAATATCTTCGAAATTTATGGATCAATCCTTTTGCCCAAAGAACTCACTCGATTGGTATACAAAATCTACCCCTACAAAGAATTTCAAAGTGACTAAGCCAATTTTATTATAGTTATTAAAAAAAATCACTTCTTTTCATAAATTATTTTTTTTCTCAAAAAATAATGAATAAAAAAACCTAAAAATTTAGTAAGTTATAGTACTTAATATCCTTTATAACCAAAAAAATATTCATGTTAATATCTTTTTTTAATTTCGAAATATAACCTATTTACAAAAGATTACGTTTTCATCAATAACTTATGACGAAATATAGCTACCGACTTTTTTTTTTAAATTGTAGATAATTTTATCCTACATACAGAGAATTCATGATATATAATCAATATTTGTTCTAAATATTAAAAAAATCGAAAAAAAAAATTTTGAAAATTAAAAAATGGCTATAAAAAAAAAATTAAATTTTACAAAAATAGAATGTTGACCCCAATTGTGGAAGCAAAATCTAAAAAAATGATCACTCTCCCGTTAAAATCGGTCGAGTAGATCATGAGATATCAGCGTATACGGACATACATACACACACACACACACACACACACACACACACACACAGACACACAGACACACACACACACACACATACACACACACATACACACACACACACACATCCATACGGACATTTTCTAAAAATAGTGTATTTCGATTCCAAATTTGCTAAATAACATTTCTAACACATTATCTCATAAACTTTTTTTTTACTATCACAAAGCTTCCTCTATGAGGAAGCAAAAGTTTATGAGATAATGTGTTAGAAATGTTATTTAGCAAATTTGGAATCGAAATACACTATTTTTAGAAAATGTCCGTATGGATGTGTGTGTGTGTGTGTGTGTGTATGTCCGCATACGCTGATATCTCATGATCTACTCGACCGATTTTAATGGGAGAGTGATCATTATTTTAGATTTTGCTTCCACAATTCGGGTGAATATTCTATTTTTCGAATTTTAATTTAATAAAAGAAATCAAAAAATTATTTTGAGGAAGCTACGTGCCAATGAATTGGCCGCGGATTTTTTCATGACTGTACAAATAATAATATTGTTAATAAAACTTTCTACGAAAGTATAAAATAAGGCAAGTATAGACGTTTTTTCTGTTAATCTATAAAATAATATTTATGATTTTTTAAAACAAGTCAAATAAATACTATAGTAAAAAAGTCTTTTACTTCTTTGAGTCAATGTATGCTCAATAAATTATATGTAAGTACATTCAAGTTGTTCACTGCAAATCAAACAAACGAATGTTGTAAAATCAATTATCGATAGTCAAGTAATGCAAACCTTTCTCCGAAAAACTGTATGACTATGTTCTCAGAAATGTATTCAAATTTCTTCATTCTTCTATACAAATTAAACACAAGAAAGTACTGAAATCAATTAATTATACAAGTACCGGCCATAATAACTTTTCGTACCTCGCGTGTAAAATTACATTTTATGCCCACGTTGTTACCTCAAAATTATTCAGCCAGCGGGCATAAAGTACTACATAACGCCCAAGAGGCCCAATAGCTCACACACCTACAAAATGTTATAGTACCTACGTATTTTACGCCCATGTGGGCGAAAATTATTTTAATTATGTAACTATAATGCCTTTTTTTGTTTCTAAAATTCATAAGAATTTTTTCAGGTATTTACGAAAAGTCAAAGCTTATATAAAAAAATTACGAAGTTACTGTTACGTGTGCATAGTATGCACAACGTGACGAGGCGGATCAGGTTGCATATAGCAGCAACATGAGGACGACTCGAGGAAAGACGTGCACCGGCATCGGTAGCTCAGTCGTCAGAGCACTCGTCGCGAAAACGAAAGGTCCGGGGTTCGATTCCCCGCCGAGTCACGCTATGCCGTTTTTTTATCGAGTCCTCCTCCGTTTATTTATTCTATGCGATTATTAAATCGTAACATTACCAACATACATCACTATTTTTCATTATTCCTCCTCAATTTTGAACTTTCTACAATATTACGCATCTTGGAAGGACAAGAGAAGTCTAGAGCTGCTCTAGCAGGCGTGGTCCTCCGATCTCCCGTAAATACTTGGCGGGCCCGACGGTTTGCAGTTACGTGGGCTACTTAAATGTAGAATATTAAATTTTTGCATAAATTCATTAACAATATTTATACCTATAAGTCCACCATAAATAATTACATTGGCTCTAATTTTTAATTGATGCCGTTAAGTACAACATATCCGTACATGTGCAGAATCATGATTTATATTTCATTACTAAACATATTTTTCTTTGTATCCGTCGTTTTTATACGAGAATAAAATAAAAAATTCATATAAATTTATAGCCTGCTCAAAAGTCCTTTACATTTTACTAACCGTTTTATAAGCAACATATGTTATATCATTTTCCCCCGTGTAAATATCATATAAGATCTCATATGAGAATTTCAGACAGCGCATATCTCGTATGAGATCTTATATGTGATGTCATATGCAATTTTACATATTATGAGATCTCATATGAGATCTCATATGATATTTTCACGCGGGTGTGTACTTTCTATTTAAAAACAGAGTGATAGATTCATAGATCAGTAGTTAATATGTAGAAGCAACCCATTTATACATTTTATCTGATCTTTAAACATATGAATATTTATATGAAAATGACCATGCCTTCCACCTTAAACTGCAAACCGTCCGGCCCGCCAAGTATGTACGGGAGATCGGAGGACCACCCCTGCTAGAGCAGCTCTGGACTTCTCTTGTCTTTCCAAGATGCATAATATTATAGAAAGTTTAAAATTTAGGAGGAATAATGAAAAATAGTGATGTGTTGGTAACTGTGTAATTTTGCTTCCTCCTAGATGAACCTTTGTGATAGTAATTTTTTGAGTTGTTATAAGAACATGTTATAATTGATATTCGAGGTGTTAGGAACCAAAATACATGATTTTTGAAAAATGTCTGTATGGATGTGTGTGTGTGTGTATGTGTGTGTCTGTGTGTGTGTGTGTGTGTATGTATGTGTGTGTGTGTGTGTGTGTGTGTGTGCGTGTGTGTGTGTGTGTGTGTGTGTGCGCGCGTGTGTGTCTGTGTGTGTGTACACGCCTGGATCTCAGCTTCTACTCGATCGATTTTAGCCGGACAGGTCTCATTCTTTTTGTTCTTTTTGTGTGATGGCGGGTCAAAAATCCGTTTTTTAATTGAGCCGATTCGTTTTTGTTTTATTTCGAATTTTCGATTTTCTCAAAATTTGGCTTTTTTTCAATGATAGAATCGAGATATTTAAATCTGATGGGTAGCATTCGAAAGAGCGAAAAAAACCTATAATTTCCAAACAAAAAAAAATTTCTCTAGCTATCCCGGTTCTCTTGTTATTGACAAAAACGTGTTTTTTTTTTTAAAAGCTTATAACTCCGAAACTAGACGGTCAATTTTTTTGAGAAAAATCACGATAATGCAGAATATAAATAGCTATAAGCTCTAAAAATTTGAATCCATTCTTTTGGTTAGTTTTTTGAGAAAAAAATTGAAAAATGAAAAAAACGAGTTTTCTATGTCCAACGATTACGGAAGTAAAATTGACTTAATCGTTTCAAAATTCCTTGTAGAGGTAGATTTTGTATAGTTCTCGGTCGAGTTCTTTGAGCAAAATGATTGGTCTAGAAATTTCAGAGATATTTGAGATTAAAGTTTTTTTAACCTTTTTTTCAAATCGTAATTTCTCAAGAACGGTTCTATGTATCTGGATTGGATGGGTAGCATTCGAAAGAAAATTAAAATATCTATATTTGAAAGAAAAAAATTTATGTCTAGCTATCACAGTTCTTTTGTTGTGAACAAAAACAAAAACGTGTATTTTTCAAAAAAGCTTATAACTCCTTAATCCTATCTCCTATCTTCAAAAATGATAGATTAGTTATGATATCAATTTATTAGTGGTTTGATTGGTGGGTGTAACGGGTTGCTAGGTCACAAAAACAAAAGTGGTGTAGTTTCGATAAAATCACAGCGCTCACCGCGCGCTTCGAGAATAATAGTGATGTTATATATGTATAATATATGTATATATTATGCTAAACCTGGAAAATTCATGGCGGTTGATATAAATAAGTAAAAGAATGAATAAATTTGAAAATTAATACCTTTTAATCTTCAAGATATATTTAATTATAATTATGGCATAATTTGTTGCAAAAATTATAAATTTTGTTATTAAAAATTAATTAAAGGAATCACAAAATTAAGTTTGAGGAAGCAACGGGCCAATGAATTGGCAGCGGTTATTATATAGGCTTTCACTTTTCGTAAATACCTGAAAAAATTCTTATGAATTTTAGAAATAAAAAGAAGGCATTATAGTTATATAATTAAAATAAATTTCGCCCACACACCGGCGTAAAGTACATAGGTACTATAAAGTTTTGTGTGAGCTATTGGGCCTCTTGGGTGTTATGTAGTACTTTATGACCGCTGGCTGAATAATTTCGAAGTTACAACGTGGGCGTAAAATGTATTTTTACACACGAGGTAGGAAAAGTTCTTATGGCCGGTACTTGACTATAATTAATTGATTTCAGTACTTTCTCGTGTTTAATTTGTATAGAAGAATGAAGAAATTTGAATACATTTCTGAGAACATAATCATACAGTT
Source organism: Torymus aiolomorphi (assembly GCA_036365515.1). NCBI lineage: Eukaryota > Metazoa > Arthropoda > Insecta > Hymenoptera > Torymidae > Torymus > Torymus aiolomorphi. The sequence goes on along the minus strand of CM070875.1, from coordinate 166,971,899 downwards.
TTTCGGAGAATGGTTTACATTACTTGACTATTGATAATTGATTTTACAACTTTCGTTTGTTTGATTTGCAGTGAACAATTTGAATGTACTTACATATAATTTATTGAGCATACATTGACTCAAAGAAGTAAAAGACTTTTTTACGATAGTATTTATTTGACTTGTTTTAAAAAATCATAAATATTATTTTATAGATTATACAGAAAAAACTTCTATTCTTGCCTTATTTTATACTTTCATAGAAAGTTTTATTAACAATATTATTATTTTACAGTCATGAAAAAAATTATTACCATTTGTTGAGAGTGCTTATTGAATAGATGAGATCAGAATAAATAAAAGGAATATAGACAAATTGTGTTGTTAGAATATATTTAAAAATTTAATTTTTTAAAGAACGTGTTTATTGTTTTGAAAAAATATTTAAGCTCTCATTAAAGTTTTTGGTACAGAGGCTTAGAGAGAGGAGGAAGAAAGAGAGGGTGGGAGAGTTTAGTAAATAATGTTTATTAATTATAAAACTATGTAGAATAGTAACCAAACTTATTCTTGCATGCAAGTTTTTACTTTTGTAAAAAAATTTTTTAGAGAGATTTCACAACTTTTTAAGAGTAAAAGTACATTTTAAATAATGTTTGTTAAGTATAAAATTACACTTTAATTGATTTCACAACTTTTTTGGGTTTGACTTTCAGTATCCGCGTGAAAGAAATTTATTTCGCCTTTAGAAAGCAAAAATTTATTATTTATTCGTAGAATTCCTTTTCATAAAATAAAACGTAAATAATTTTTTAGGATATTATATAGGTTTCGGAAAATAATTGTTATGGTTTTCGAAAAAATTCTTACCGTTTCTAAAAGTTTTTGTAAAGTGACTGTAAAGGTTTTGGAAAAGAATTTCTCGTTACTTGCAAAAGTTTGTAAAGTATTGTATTAGTTTTGTAAAATAATTTATTAATGGATTTTTTAAAAGATGTAGTGATGGACCATTTTTGGAGGTATTTTGTAGAGAAAATATAATAATGAATAATTTACAGAAATGATTCTGTTATTGAAAGTACTCAACTTTAATTTAATGAGTAATACTACAGATAAGGAAAATGATTTTTGTAAGAAAAAGAAAACATTTTCATAGCAAATTCATATAAACAAATATTGTAAAGAGATAAAGAGATAATTTAAAATTGAAAATAATTACTGCTAATAGCAAAAATCAGTTTTGTGAGAAATAGAAAATGTTTTTATAAGAATTATAGAAAATACTTTAAAAAATAGTTTTTAAAGGTGTTTATTATAATTGTTTCAAAAAAACATTTAAGCTTACAGTCAAGTTCTTTGTAGAGAGTTGGACAGTTGTTGAGAGCAAGATTGTTTGGATAAAACATTAAATTTTTATTAGTATTTCAAGAGAGAATTTAAAGTTGTTAAAAAAGATAACAATAACATATTGCTTCCTCATAGAGGAAACTTTGTAATAGTAAAATCTTAATTTTCTTTAAATTGCTCTAGAAACATGAATAAAGGTGTTAGAAGTTTGTGTCACATGATTTTAGAAAATGACTGTATGGATGTGTGTATGTGTGTGTGTCTGTGTGTGAGTGTGTATGTATGTATACCGCTTTATTTTCGGATCTGCGCGGTCGATTTTAACCGGACGGGTCTCATTTTTTTTGTTTTTTGATTTCCAATTCGGGAAAAAAATAATTTTGTACAACTAACTGATTCGTTTTTGTTTTATGTCAAAGTTTTCATTTTCGAAAAATTTATTTTTGATTTTTTTTAATGATTGGATTTAAATTTTATAATCGGGTGGGTAGCGTTCGAAAGAGCATAAAAAACCTATATTAAAAAAAAAAAAAAATTCTCTAGCTGTCACGGTTATTTTGTTATTAACAAAAACGTGTTTTTTTTTAAATGCTTCTAACTCCCAAACTAAATGGTCAATTTTTTTGATAAATATCATGATAATGGAGATTGTGAATAGCTATAATCTGTATAAAATTGAACCTATTCTGTTGGTTAGTTTTTGAGAAAAAAATTAAGAAATGAAAAAAACGTGTTTTAGGTGGCGACAATTTACGGGAGTAAAATTGTGTTAATCGCTTCAAAATTCCTTGTAGAGATAGATTTTTGGTTGCTACCTGCACCTTTCTTTGGGATAGATGATTGGTTCATAAATTTCAGATATTTTTGAGGTTAAAATTTTTGTAACCTCTTTTTCGAATCGTAATTTCTCGAGAACGGCTGTATGTATCAGAATGGGATAGGTAGCATTTAAAAGAGAATTAAAATACCTATATTTAAAAAAAAAAGTTTCTAGCTATCACGGTTCTTTGGTTATTAACAACTAGGGGGGCTGCGCCCCCCAGCGTGCCTTCGGCACGCCATCCCCCTCCCGCCCCCATACACACCTGCTCCTCGCTTCGCTCGCCGCCCGCCCTCTCCCTATGTAAAAACGAAGTTTTTACATAATAGGCGCGACCGCAATACTCAGGAGAACCTTGTATTTTTATAAAAGCGAAAATTGATTAATAATGTCATTACGAAGGGCAATGCACTCATGATTTTGCATACTATTAAAAAAAAAAAAAATAGTTTTTGTTATCATATGGCAAACAGTAAGGGTGCGATCCCATGCGTTCCGTAAAATTAAACGGAACGACAAAATCGGAGTGAACTTGCAATTCGAATAATGGCGCGCGGATTTCCATTACGTTTTTACAAAGCCCTATTCCCATGAGAGTGAGAAAAAACGCCAGAATGAGGATTGTAGTGCTTCAAGAAATTAATTTGATAATAATTTTAAGGAAATATAATTTTCTTTTGTTCAGTATTTATTAAATTGTTGTTTTTTAATTTATTCTAATGCAATTTTAGCATTACATCAACAAATTTTGATAAGTTTTAACCGAAAGTGAGGTTAGAAAACCATTCCGCTAAAAAAAAAGTACTCCATGGGACTAGGGTGTTGAAATTTTCGTTCGGAATAGGCCCGCTCATTATGAATTATTACCATGTACATACTGTTAAACAACATTGTTTATTGTTCATGAACAATGTTTTTAATAATAAGAAAAAGAAGATAAATATCAATTAGATTGTGCACAAAGTGAATATTAAAAAATTATAAATATGTAATGTTATTAATTAATTGCGAGTAACTTTTATGGAATTAATTATTCTATTGTTATTAAGTCTATTATTGTTTTTATTTTTTAATATGATAATATAACTAATCAGACTACGTATTATTTAATCATGTAGTTAACACGTTTTAAATTTCGCATCACCGCCATTACGATTTTACCATTCCGTAAGTTTTTCCGTAACGCATGGGAGCGCACCCTAAAGCTAATAAGCGAAAAATTTACGGTCTAAAAAACATTAGTGACTGTCTCTTACAGACATGTTACCGCGCAATGGTTATCAAGTCATGTCATATTGTTATTGTATAACGTATTACCTATAATATATAGATGTTTATGCAAAGTGATGACAATGCGAGCTTGATTTTACGCAATTCGCAATAATTGCAATAAACGATATAGAAATTACAATATCATATATTCACATGGGTAACGTGTATAGCACCGCCAATCACGTGATGGCGGTGACACTGCTGGCTTGTTGGCTAATTGGCTTTACCCATGTGAGTGTGCGCGCATACGCATGCGCTGCAGATCACCTGCTCGTCACGTCTGGCTCGTCAGCTGATAGCTCATAGCTTCTTTGCGTAAGCGACACGGCGCTGCGGATGATGCGAAAAAGGCCAGGCCGAACCTCTAGTGAAAAAGTTTCAGTGCGAAGTGAACACAAGAAAGCTGCCTACTACGTACCGGTAGGGCTGCCGCAAGAGTCGATATAAATATCGATATCGTATTGATATTGTACCAATATCAATATCGATATCGAGACGATATTTTCTAAATCTTCGCAATACAAGATCAATATTATACATATCAATAATCAATACAAGACAAAACTCTTGCGCCAATATATCGCGATAATCTCGATATTGAATATACTTCTGACCAGGGGCGAATTCAGTCCTGGGTCATGGGGGGGGGGGGGGGGGGAGTATATCCCATGACCTTTTTTTAAGGAAGTGATCCAAAAAAAAACGAACAATTTTTAAACCCAAGTAGCCGGGGGATATGAGGTCCACGCATATACGGGAGTCATGTAGACATGAAAAAATAAGTAAAACGATTATTTAAAATAATTTTTAAGCCTAAGTAGCCGGGGGATATAAGGTCCATGCATACATGCATATAAGGGAGTCATGTAGATATGAAAAAATAAGCAAAACGATTATTTAAATAAGTTTTAAACCCAAGTAGGCGGGAGATATGAGTGCCACGCATATGAGGGAGCCATGTAGATATGAAAAATAAGCAAAAGGATTATTTAAATAATCTTTAAACCCAAGTAGCCGGGGGACGCGAGGTCCACGCATATTAACAAATTACGTATAGATTTGCAACAATAAGCAAGACCAATATTTAAACAATTTTTAAACCCAAGTAGGCGGGGGATATGAGGTTCACGCATATTAGGGAATTACGTAGATCTACAACAGACAATTATTTATAGTATCCCCCGCCTACTTGAGTTTAAAAATTATTTAAATAATCGTTTTGCTTATTGTTGCACGTCTACGTAATTCCCTAACATGCATGGGCCTCATATCCCCCGCCTACTTGAGTTTAAAAATTGTTTAAATAATCGTTTTGCTTATTTTGTTATGTCTACATGACTCCCTAATATCCCCACAATAACTACTTGCGTGGACCTCGCGTCCCCCGGCTACTTGGGTTTAAAAATTATTTAAATAATCGTTTTACTAATTTTTGATGTCTACATGACTACCTTATATGTGTGGACCTCATATCCCCCGCCTACGAACTCGACCGAGAGCTATCCAAAATCTACAAGGAATTTCGAAGCGATTAAGTAAGTTTTACTTCCGTAATCGTTGGAAATAAAAAACTTATTTTTTTCATATTACAATTTTTTTCTCAAAAACTAGTCGACAAAATGGATTCAAATTTTTACAGATTATAGCTATTTATATTCTGCATTATCATTATTTTTTTCAAAAAAATTGACCGTTTAGTTTCGGAGTTACAGGCTTAAAAAAAACACGTTTTTGTTAATAACAAAAGAACTGTGATAGCTAGAGAAATTTTTTTTTTTTTAGAAAATATAGGTATTTTAATGCTCTTTCGAATGCTAGCCATTCGATTCAAATCTCTTGGTGTTATCATTAAAAAAAAGCGAAAATCAATTTTGAGAAAATCGTAAATTCGAAATAAAACAAAAACGCATCGGCCCAATCAAAAAACGAATTTTTGACTCGCCATCACACAAAAAAAATAAAAAAAATGAGACCTGTTGTCCGGTTAAAATCGATCGAATAGAAGCTGAGATCCAGGTGCACACACACACACACACACACACACACACACACACACACACACACACACACACACACACACACACGCGCGCGCGCGCACGCACGCACGCACGCATGCACGCACGCACATACGCACAGACGTACACACACATCCATACAGACACACACACATCTATACAGACATTTTTTAAAAATCATGTATTTTGATTCCTAACACCTCGAAAAACTATTATAACATATTTTTACAACAACTCAAAAAATTACTAGCACAAAGTTTCCTGTAGGAGGAAGCAATTATATACTTAAGGTAGTTCTTACCCAAGAAAATGATCGTTAAAAAAGTATTGCGTATAAGCTATTGCTCAAATATTATATTACAAGTGATAGTAAAATCCAAAAGTAGGTTGCTTTAAGTAACAGAAAAATTTTTCAAATATAAATTATATACATTAAAGCCTAAAAGTTGGTAAATAAGGAAAAATATCACAAAAAGTCATGAATTATTTTTGTTTTTTATTCGATTTTTTTATTCAAAACACTATTTTGTTTCTGAAACGTTCCTCGATAAATTCACCGCATGAAATTGTCAACAAATCATTTTAGACAAAGTTAGAGCTATTAGTTGCTAAGTTTTTGTAATTTTTTTTTAAACAAATTTCTCTCACTTTGTGTAAAATGATTTGTTGATAATTTCATGCGGTGAATTTATCGAGGAACGCTTGAGAAACAAAATAGCGTTTTTAATAAAAAAATCGAATAAAAAACAAAAATAATTCATGACTTTTTGTGATATTTTTCCTTATTTAGCAAATTTTAGGCTTTAATGTATATAATTTATATACGAAAAATTTTTTCTGTTACTTAAAGCAACCTACTTTTGGATTTTACTATCACTTGTAATATAATATTTATGCAATAGATTATATAGAATACTTTTTTAACGATCGTTTTCTTGGGTAAGAACTACCTTAATTATTTCTCGAACCTTTTACACCAGATTCGTAATAAAAAAGTTTGTCATTAATAAGTACAATTCCTTTTACGCATTTGTTCGTTTTATTGTAATAATTGTAATAAATTATAGAATGATATTGTTAAAAATGAAGTTATAACGAGGTTTTGTGGTAGTAAATTGTCGACATCGATATTCTCGGCACAAGACCAATACAATATCGAGACAAGATCGATATTCTCATTAACCAATATCGAACAATATCGAGACAATATTTTAATTTACCATTATAGTGCGATATCGAGACAATATTTTCCAAAATGTCGTTTTGTCTTGTATTGCGGCAGCCCTATACGTACGTATTATCGCTACAGTGCTACGCTTCCTATCTGGCTCTCACCCGCACCATGTCAACCATCTGCGCACGGCAGTCCGGCAGACGGCAGTCATCGATGTTTATATCTGCAGTCACTGTGTCTCCTAAATTGCTGTATGGATCGATATTGATGTTGGTCGAGTTCTCTGCTAATTGAGTTGTGGTCTTATCCTTGAGTAAGTATTATTTCAATAATACTAGCTCCTTTCTAATCTTGCAGAGTTTTCATCTTTTTTTCACAAGGACATTATGTTAAACTTTGTGCAAGGGTCAAGGTAGTCTTAATTGGAAGTGCACATGAGTTTTTTCGACTTTCAAGTATACAAATACCTTCCCTTTCTCTGAAAATATCTTCAGCTTTACACACGTCACCATATCATGTATGCTGAGGGATTATATACCATGTTTCAAATCTAAATAATCAGCAAGTGTGGAGCTACAGCATTTTCTGTGTGCTTCTTGAGGAAATTATTAAGAAAGAAAAGTAATTTACTCCAATTTGGCTGCTTGAGTATATCTGAAACTTAATGTACAATGCCTCAGCATGCATTGCATTGTGTATGAACATTCTTGTAAACCTTGAGAAAGGGTGAGGAGGTCTTAGTTGATAATACACATGCGCTTTCTCGACTTTTGAGTACAAAGATCCCCTTCCATTCCTTACAAGTATCTTCACCTTTCTATAAATGATGGAATACATGCTGAGGGACAGTATATCAAAATTTAGATATGCATAATCAGCAAGTCTGGAGATATTGCAATTTCTGTGTCTTTTTCAAGAAATTTTTGAGAAAAATGTCATTTTCTCCGTACCGGCTGATTGAGTCGATCTGAAATTGCATACACAATCCCTCTGTATGTATTGTATTGTGTGTGAACATTCTGGTAAACTTTAAGTGAGAGTGAGGAGGTCTTAGTTGAGAATACACATGCGCTTTCTCGACTTTTGAGTGCAAAGATACCTTTTCCATTCCCTACAAGTATCTTCAACTTCCCATACATGATGGAATACATGCTGAGGGACAGTATATCAAGATTTAGATATGCATAATCAGCAAGTCTGGAGATATTGCAATTTCTGTGTCTTTTTCAAGAAATTTTTGGGAAAAATGTCATTTTCTCCGTACCGGCTGATTGAGTCGATCTGAAATTGCATACACAATCCCTCTGTATGTATTGAATTGTATGTGAACATTCTGGTAAACATTAAGTGAGGGTGAGGAGGTCTTAGTTGAGAATACACATGCGCTTTCTCTACTTTTGAGTGCAAAGATCCCTTTCCATTCCCTACAAGTATCTTCAACTTTCTATACATGATGGAATACATGCTGAGGGACAGTATATAAGGTTTAAATATGCATAATCAGCAAGTCTGGAGATATTGCAATTTCTGTGTCTTTTTCAAGAAATTTTTGACAAAAATGTCATTTTCTTTGTACCGGCTGATTGAAACGATCTGAAATTGCATCCACAATCCCGCTGTATGTATTGTATTGTGTGTGAACATTCTGGTAAACTTTAAGTGAGGGTGAGGAGATCTTAGTTGAGAATACACATGCGCTTTCTCGACTTTTCAGTGCAAAGATCCCTTTCCATTCCCTACAAGTATCTTCAACTTTCCATACATGATGGAATACATGCTGAGGGACAGTATATCAAGATTTAGATATGCATAATCAGAAAGTCTGTAGATATTGCAATTTCTGTGTTTTTTTGAAGAAATTTTTGAGAAAAATGTCATTTTCTCCGAACCGGCCGATTGAGTCGATCTGAAATTGCATACACAATCCCTCTGTATGTATTGTATAGTGTGTGAACATTCGGGTAAACTTTAAGTGAGGGTGACGAGGTCTTAGTTAAGAATATACATGCGCTTTCTCGACTTTTCAGTCCAAAGATCCCTTTCCATTCCCTACAAGTATCTTCAACTTTCTATAAATGATGGAATACATGCTGAGGGACAGTATATCAAGGTTTAGATATGCATAATCAGCCAGTCTGGAGATATTGCAATTTCTGTGTCTTTTTCAAGAAGTTTTTGAGAAAAATGTCATTTTCTCCGTACCGGCTGATTGAGTCGATCTGAAATTGCATACACAATCCCTCCGTATGTATTGTATTGTGTGTGAACATTCTGGTAAACTTTAAGTGAGGGTGAGGAGGTCTTAGTTGAGAATACATATGCGCTTTCCCGACTTTTGAGTGCAAAGATCCCTTTTGCATTCCCTACAAGTATCTTCAATTTTCTATACATGATGGAATACATGCTGAGGGACAGTATATCAAGATTTATATATGCATAATCAGCATGTCTGGAGATATTGCAGTTTCTGTGTCTTTTTCAAGAAATTTTTGAGAAAAATGTCATTTTCTCCGTACCGGCTGATTGGGTCGATCAGAATGAGCATGCACAATCCCTCTGTATGTATTGTATTGTGTGTGAACATTCTGGTAAACTTTAAGTGAGGGTAAGGAGTTCTTAGTTGGGAATACACATGCGCTTTCTCGACTTTTGCGTGCAAAGATCCCTTTCAATTCTCTCAACATATCTTGGTAAATATATAGTGCTATGAATTATCGTATCGACACGCTAGCACTATAGTGGGAGTAGTTTGCTGTGAGAATGTTTTCTCTTTTACTTTAAAGCTAGCATCTATCCTGCAATAATTTTCTACCCCTTTGACAGGAGTGTGGCTTGTCTGTACTCCTTCCGTTGCCAAGTTATTCTTGTTGTAATTATGTTTTTGGCCTAGGGCGAAGAGCTCGTGCAGACGACATCACGGCGTCCAAATACCTGCAGCTAGCATTTTTTATTGGAACTATATGTTGGATTATTTGACATATTTTATGTGGACATTGACAACCTCTGAACTCGTTGAAAAAATTATCTGGTGAGTAGCTTACTGTAAGAAAGTTTATTGGTTTATACTTTTAAGCTAGTATCTAACCTGCAATAATTTCCTATACCTTTGACAGGAGTGTGGCTTCTCTGTGCTCCATCCGTTGTCAAGTTATCCTTGTTGTAATTATGTTTTTGGCCTAGGGCGAAGAGCTCCTGCAGAAGACAACACGTCTTCATATAATTGTTCTTTCCTCGAGAGTGTCATTATATGACCATCATAAAGTAGGAGACTTTCAAAAAAATAGGACCAAATTGGGAACGGCAACTTTGAGAAACTCAACAATGGCATTACAGTGGGTAACCTTGAGGGAAGGGCTTCCTGATGCACATATCTTGGCAGCTTCATCTTTCTATAGATTATCAATGGAAGTTGATCTAGTCTGTATTTATTTTAATTCACTGTGATCACTTTGTGGTCTCTTCTTTGAATAATTATTATTTCAGTAATCTACTGCTTTCAACCATTACTATAGCTTCATTTTTTGTTTCAGGTTTTTTATTATCCCTTCAGAAAAAGCAGCAACTATAAGAGGCAACCGGTCAAATTTAACAGATCTATTCCTCATTCATTGATGTAGTTGATATTTACTTTGAGGATGTCTTTTCAAACTTCATTTAGAAGAACATAGGAATGATAGAAATCTGCTTTTATAATGCATTTCAGGCATCTTATGTATTTTTAAGCTGATTTTATCTTTTTTTTTTTTTTGTAGGTATAATTTAATAAAAAGAAAAAATAAGTCATGCAATTTCTCAGATTTAATTCAGGCACTGCTTGTGTATTTTTTATAGAACTGTATTTTTATTTTTTTTATTAAATTACATGACTTTCAAAAAGATGGAGTCAACTCAAAAATACATGGAATGTCTGAGATGCATTACTGAAGCCGGTTTCTATCATTCTTAGTCATTTGGATTAAGTACGGACACATCACCTCAAAGTAAATGTCGATAACATTGAATGCTCAATACACCTGCTAAATCTGACAACTGGCTTTTATATTGTAGGAGCCGGATGAATTTTCTTATTAAGTTTTTAATTTTGTTCCGTATACTGTAGTGTAGTGTAGTGTGAGTGTGTCTGAAACTTCTATACATCTATAGCTTGTCCGGCCACAACAATAAATCTGAATACGTGTAAAAATTGTTATTTTATTCTGTAAAATTCAGTCGAATTGTAGTAGTTAATGAACAATGAGCTTATCCATTAACTACCAGTATTAATTGACTTTTAGAGGTTATAGTGAACTTTTCATAATTCTGACAGGTTTCCAGAATATTTATTTAAGCATACTCTATAAATCTTTCGGACAGGCTCACACTACATGGCCCTTCAGATTTCATAAGAGAAAATCTATTCAATTAATTAAGCTGAAATTTACAACATGAAAAGATAAATTTATCCTGCTCCTGTAATATTATAAAAGCCACTAGTCAGATTTAGCAGGTATACTCATCATTCAGTGTTGGCGTAAATGTGCTTAAGTATAAAAATAATAGAACTCTGTTTCTATAATGTATTTCAGGCATCGTATGTTTTTTTAAGCAAATTTCATCTTTCTAGAAGTAGGTACAATTTAATATAAATAAATATCCGTGCGATATGTAGTCCATTATTTCACCGTATTTATCGCACTTGCTACGCTCGTGCGCTAACCTCACGGTGAGATAATGAACTGCTTAGCGCACGGATAGACGTGACAGCGGACTTAAGGCAGACAGTGTTATAAAAAAGTGTACGTTACTAATGCGTTAAGTAACACATTACACGCCGTGAAAGGATCCTCGCTACGCTCGGGCCTTGACTTTACGCCATGAAATAATGGGCCACTTATCGCACTTGTATCGTACTGTATTAGTACGATAAATTTTTTATCAATATTTATTCATTAATTAAAAAAACCTCTTTCAATTCATTGGCCCGTAGTTTCCTCAACCTTAATATGTTGATTCTTTTAATTAATATTTAAGAACGAAATTTATACATCTACGACTACAAAGAATTTTGAATCGATTAAGTCATTGTTACTCCTGTAATCGTTGGATATACATAAATCAATTTTCATTTTTCAATTTTTTTCTAAAAAACTAACCAACAAAATGAATTAAAACAATACAGATTATATTTATTTACATTATCCATTATCATGATTTTTCTCAAAAAAAATTGACCGTTTAGTTTAGGAGTTATAAGCATAAAAAAAAAACACGTTATTGTTAATAATTTTTTTAGAAAATATAGGTATTTTAATACTCTTTCGAACGCTACCCATCCGATTCAAATAACTCGATCCTATCATTAAAAAAAAAATCAAAAAGCAGTTTTGAGAAAAATCGAAAATTTGAAAAAAAAAAAACAAAAACACATCGCCCCAATAAAAAAAAACGGATTTTGACCGGAAAATGAGACCTGCCCGGTCAAAATTGACCGAGTAGAAAGTGAGATCTAGACGTACACACACACACACACACACACACACACACACACACACACACACACACACACACACACACACACATTCACACACACACACACTCACACACACACACACACACACACACACACACACACACACACACACACACACACACACACATACACACACACATCCATACAGACATTTTTCAAAAGCCATGTATTTTAATTCCTAACACCTCGGAACACAATTATAACATTTTTTTACAACAACTCAAAAATCTAATGTTACAAAGCTTCCTCTAGGAGGAAGCAAAATGTTTAATTGAGATATAAATGAAATCTATGGATTCGTTTTTGAATTCGAATTGTCTACTTTAGTAGCAAGCAGGGTCAAACCTTTCTTATTATAACAATTGTTGTAAAATTATATATATTAAGGAAGTCCATACCAACAAATTGTCAATTTCTGTACCAAGACTGATACCTCGATTTTTTTTTCTATCTATTTTATAGCTACAATTTTATTAAAGGAAAATTTCTTTTTTTTTAGTTGGATTAAATAAAGTGTAAATAAATTAAAATAAAATAATTAACTTCTTTAGTAAGGTCGTATTTCAGAAAGAAGTATATATATATTGCTGTTGATATATATATATATATATTTTTTTTTTAACATATCAGTAATTTTATTTCAGGTGGGCGGGCTTCGCCCCCTACACCCCCACCAGGGGCTCTGCCCCTGGACCCCGCCATGCGCCAGACATCAAACCCGCCATACCTCATTACCTACCAACAACAAACTTTATTGTTTCTTTTATTTTGTTTTATTTAGATGGGACATTTCAACATAATAACTATATCCTCAAGGATTTTCATTCATGGTCATAAAATGATTTCGTAGATTCATTCGTCATCGAATTTCATTTAATGTGTGATATCAGGAATATGGTTACGAGTCGTGAGGATGGAATATTATATTTGCTTATTCTTTGGCTCAATTTTATATTTAATCAAAAATTTAATCTTTGTTTTTTAATTTTATTTTTAAGGTTTAAACTTGAAGAACTTCTATTAATCACATTGTTAATAGAAGATTAGATTATATACAATATTAGCTGCCTGTCTACGACCAAGTTTTAGAAAAAAATAATATGTTTCTTGGGCCAACTTAGAATAACTTTAAGTAAAAAAACATTTAGGGATTTAATCTTTTAATTTTTGTTACTTCAACATCAATTTATATTTCTTATTATATATTTTTAATAGTGTTTTAGTTTACATAATATTTGGCAGTTTGTGAACAATAGATATTTCTTTTTTTTTAAATTATGTTTTCAATGTGTTTATCTCATTTTATAGGACAGTGTGACCTAAGTCCGCACTTGAGTCACGCCTACCCATGACTTAAGTAGTCGATTATTGCACCGTGAGGTTAGCGCGCGAGCGTAGCGAGTGGACTGATTAAGGTACGGATAGGCGTGACAGCGGACTTAGGTAAACGTGCTATAAAATATCGTACGATACATGTGACTTCAGTGGCAATATCGTAATGTACTATTTTAACATTGTAATTAAATGTAATTTTATATCTTATGATTATATTTTTATAATTATATGATCTTTCGAATGTTATATTGATTTTTGCGATATTATTTAAAGCTATTGCATTGATTAATTTTTTGTCAAATCGAATCATGTTAAATAAGCGAAAATTGAATATGTATAGTGTCGTATTTTTAGGTTTGATAATCAGGATTGATTGTACATTAAAATATTAATTGGGGAAAAGTTTTGTTTAGATGTTATCCATACTTATATCTTTTGCATTTAATATTTTTGTGTAAAGTCAAATCGTTGAAATAAGCGAAAATCTCCCATTTTATGTATGTTTTGGCGTTAAAAATTGTTTGTTTGGATTTAACTCGTCGGGAATTGATTGTACACAAAAATGTTTAATAGGAAAAAGTTTTGTTTTAATTATCTATAACTTTTACATTCAACATTTTTGTGTAAAATCAAATCCTGTCAAGTTATAGCCGAAAATCGTCCATTTTATGTATATTTAGGCGTTAAAAATCGTTTTTATGATTTCAACTCGTCAGGAATTGATTGAACAAAAAAATGTTTAACAGAAAAAAGTTTTGTTTTAATATTATCTATAACTTTTATATTTAACATTATTGTGTAACATCAAATCCTGTAAAGAAATAGCAAAAAAACGACTATTTTTTATGATTTTAGCGGTTTTTTCGCTATTACATTGTTAAATATTGTTCATAGAAAACAATTTTCCATGTAAAAAAGACGAGTTTTAATTAGTTTTAGCAGATGCATTTGTTGTTTTTTGACGTAAAATTAATTTTGTTCACATTATGTTCAAAAATCGATTTTTTCAAATTTTTATTTGTTCTGGCGTTTTTTTATTTGTTGATCGATTCGGCTCGGTATAAGACTGGAGCTTACTTATAATTTGTCGATCGATTTGGCTCGGTAGAGAACTGTCAGTTACTTATAATTAGATGAGTATATTCCCCAAAGCCCGTTTGGATCCGTCGAAATTTCGCTGAGATAATCGGGTTACTTGATCACATGCATACGTACAGACATACATGCATCTCTGAAAACGCTTAAAATGTACTTCTTTTCGGTGGAAAATAGTTTTTATGTTGTAAATTTTCAGAATTTGAAGTGTTACAATTTTCGCCCTGACGAAAATATAAGGCTCTCCCGAGAAGCGGTCGTGCCTAAAAACGTAAAACATGAAAAATGAAAAAAATGAGTTTTTTATGTCCAACAATTCCGGAGGAAAAATTGTCGTAATTTCTTCAAAATTCCTTGTGGAGGTAGATTTTGGATAGCTCTTGGTCAAGTTCTTTGGGCAAAATAATTGGGCCATAAATTTCAGAGATATTTCAGGTTAAAATTTTTGAAACTTTTTTTTAAATCGTAATTTCTGGAGAACGGTTCTGTGAATCAGCTACAGATTTCTAGACAATTTTGTATGTGATATAGATATTATGTATGTGTTTTCATCAAGATCGTACGATTACTTTTTGATATTCAAAATTTTCCTATTTTACATAGTTATTTTATTTGTCGCCTGATAACTAGAGAAAAATTGTTTTAATTTTTTTTTAATTTGGCGGAGATGTAGAGTGTATATTATTTATTATATGCGTTTTTAGAGTAAAAGAATTCGTTTATGAATTTCAGAGATATTCGAGGTTAAAACTGATTTAGCCTTCTTTTCAAATCGTAATTTTTTGGATATATCTATACTAGGAAATGGAAATAACACGTGCTATGCCTGCGTGTTGTTCACTTGCTGTTGTTTTTTATTGAGGGTAATTTATAGCGCGATCAAGTTTTAGCCACTTATTATACTCATTGAAGAATATATTTTGTTGAAATTTCAAAAGATTATCTTTATTTTTTAGTCAAAATATCGAAATTTTTTGTATAGAACATTGATTGGGAAAAGGTTTGCATTTTACTTGCAGAATATGCCAGTATTTTTGTTGTAACCTTTTTGGAAAGTCTCTTGACTGATTGACTTGATTGGTGACTTTATAATAAACATTCATATGTGTAATAAACGAATATATGTAATACAGAGTTTGGTAATTTGTTCGAATTTATTTTTAAGTTTTAAAAATAAAACTAATTGAACATGTGATAATATTTAAAAAAAAATGATTTATAAAAATATCGGGTTGTCGCACGAGAAAAACAGTAACAAGAATGAATTCTCGAAAAATATATATTAATTTATTATGAATATTCATAAAGAAAATTGGGTATGATACAATTAATTATTGTTATAAAAAATTAAAAAAACTAGGGGGGCTGTGCCCCCCTGCGTGCCTTCGGCACGCCCCCCCCCCTTTCACCTGCTCCTCGCTTCGCTCGGCGCCCGCCCCCTCCCTATGTAAAAACTTCGTTTTTACGTAATAGGCATGACCGCAATACTCAGGATAACTATTGTCGAATAATCTTAAAAAAATAATAATAGTAGATTATATACCTAGGGAGTAAAGTAGGCTATGTACGCCCGTGAGAAACTTGATGCACGAGCGAAGCGAGGGCTGCAATACGCAGGCGGTGCTAGCCGGGAAAAAGGTAGGGAAACGTGCATGTTCGTAGCAGTTTCTAGGAGGGAGTACATGTGGCGTTTTACTCCCTGACAACGGGGAGTAAACACAATACTTTACGCGTGGTATACGAAAAAAATAATGAAAATGGCACCAAGGTATATGGTGGTTTAGAAAATGATACCAAAATATTGTTATGAAAAAAAAAAAATATTGCCAATTCATTGGCACGTAGCTACCTCCAAATTAATTTATCGCTCCTATATATATATATATATATATATATATATATATATATATATATATATATATATATATATCTTCCTATATTATATAGTTGTAAGAAAATGTTTACGACTCAGCTCCCCCCCCCCCCCCCAAATAACGTAAAAATGTGACTGATTATACGTTTTTTTGAAAGAAATTGTTAGAGGCTCGCCCCCTCTCCCCCTCGCGCCCCCTCGCCTCCTCCTCGCGCTCCCTCACCCCCTCCTCGCGCCTCCTCGCCCCTCCCCCTCCTCAGCCCCTCCTCACCCCCTCACCCCCCTCAATTGTTTAAGTTATAAATGATGATATAATTAATTCGAAGAATGGTCGAGTATAGCAAGTTCTATGTAATAATATTGATATTTATTTATTTGTATATTTATTTTTTTAAATTGATTTAACTATAAAGATTGGTTGAAGAGACGAACAGTTTTCCACGTCACCCTGGAGGTACTGTTCATTGACGCGTTGGATTGTTATTTTAAGTGGTATCCTTCGCCAATAGCCATATATAACCACTCTTATAATAATATCTTATTGTTCTAAAGAAATTGACATTATCAAAGGATAAAAAGTTTTTTTAATAAAATCGGGGACATTTTAGAATAACACAATAATGTATTATATTTACACGTGTAGAATTATAATAATATCAAAGTTGTGGATACTTCTATAACTCCTTTGGATAAACTTTAATAAGGATATAAATCTATAGTCAGTAGCACTGAATATTTATATTATTAAAAATTTTATTATTGTTCTGAAGAAATGGACATTATCAAAGGACAAAAAGTTTTTGTTATCGGGGATATTTTAGAAGAAATGAAAGATATATCGAACATGTAATAAGCAATATTTAAAGAGGAAATTAAATAAGTTATAAATCATGATATAATTAATTAGAAGAATTGTCTAACAGTTTTCCACGTCACCCTAGAGGTACTATTCATTGACGCGTTGGATTGTTACTTTAAGTGGTATCATTCGCCAATAGCCATATATAACTACTCTTATAATAATATCTCATTGTTCTGAAGAAATGGACACTATCAAAGGATAAAAATATTTTCTTATCGGGGACATTTTAGAATAACACAATAATGTATTATATCTACACGTGTAAAATTATAATAATACCAAAGTTGTGGACACTTCTATAACTCCTTTGGATAAACTTTAATAAGGATATAAATCTATAGTCAGTAGCACTGAATATTTATATTATTAAAAATTTTTTCATTGTTCTGAAGAAATGGACATTATCAAAGGAGAAAAAGTTTTTGTTATCGGGGATATTTTAGAAGAAATGGAAGATATATCGAACATGTAATAAGGAATATTTAAAGAGGAAATTAAATAAGTTATAAATCATGATATAATTAATTAGAAGAATTTTCGAATATAGTAAGTTCTATTTAATAATATTGATATTTATTTATTTGTATATTTATTTTTTTAAATTGATTTAATTATAAAGATTGGTTGAAGAGACGAACAGTTTTCCACGTCACCCTGGAGGTACTGTTCATTGACGCGTTGGATTGTTATTTTAAGTGGTATCCTTCGCCAATAGCCATATATAACCACTCTTATAATAATATCTAATTATTCTGAAGAAATGGACACTATCAAAGGATAAAATTTTTTCTTATCGGGGACATTTTAGAATAACACAATAATGTATTATATTTACACGTGTAAAATTATAATAATATCAAAGTTGTGGACACTTCTATAACTCCTTTGGTTAAACTTTAATAAGGATATAAATATATAGTCAGTAGCACTGAATATTTATATTATTAAAAATTTTATCATTGCTCTGAAGAAATGAACATTATCAAAGGACAAAAAGTTTTTGTTATCGGGGATATTTTAGAAGAAATAGAAGATATATCGAACATGTAATAAGGAATATTTAAAGAGGAAATTAAATAAGTTATAATTCATTATATAATTAATTAGAAGAATTGTCGAACAGTTTTCCACGTCACCCTAGAGGTACTATTCATTGACGCGTTGGATTGTTACTTTAAGTGGTATCCTTCGCCAATAGCAATATATAACTACTCTTATAATAATATCTTATTGTTCTAAAGAAATTGAGACTATCAAAGGATAAAAAGTGTTTGTTATCGGGAACATTTTAGAATAATGTATTATATTTACACGTGCAAAATTATAATAATGTCAAAATTGTGGAGACTTTTAATACACCTTTGGGTAAACTTTAAGAATGATATAAATCTATAGTCAGTAGTACTGAATATTTATATTATTAAAAATTTGATCATTGTTCTGAAGAAATGGACATTATCAAAGGACAAAAAGTTTTTGTTATCGGGGATATTTAGAAGAAATGGAAGAATCGAATATGTAATAAGGAATATTTAAAGAGGAAATTAAATAAGGAATAAATAATAACATTTAACGAAGATAATGTAATATTTAATTAACAAATTTTTAATGCAGTCAAAATTTGTTTATTAAATTAAACTTAAGAAATTAATCATAAAAAAACAGTTTTCCACATCACCTTAGAGGTACTGTTAATAGATGCTTTGGATTTTTATTTAAAGTGGTATCCTTCGCCAAGAGCCCTACATAACCACTAAACTGGTCGAATATTAAAATCGTATTGGCGTATGTGTCGTTCCTTTACATACGTATATAAAATCTTGTAGATATTACTCTGAAAGAATAAAAATAAATTAAAAATGTTAATATTATAAAAGTTTTTAATTATATTTATATATAACAATATTTATAATTAATAGAAGGAATAAAAACTTGTTGTTTTAAAAACAAATATAAAACCAATTAAATATTTTATTTTTGTTAGTTTATATATATCCTTATGTGACTTTTTACAGATTTTAAGTTTTATTAAAAACTTTTTTTTAATCCTTTCCTGTATAACACATTTTTTAGGACATATAAACACATTTGTATAAATTAATGGTTTTATAAATGTATAAGAAGTATTATTATAAATTAATTATATTATTTTGTTATATGTTGTTATATAAATATACTTATCTATAAAATATACTACATTTATATGTATATAATTTTTA
Organism: Torymus aiolomorphi; assembly: GCA_036365515.1. Taxonomy (NCBI): domain Eukaryota; kingdom Metazoa; phylum Arthropoda; class Insecta; order Hymenoptera; family Torymidae; genus Torymus; species Torymus aiolomorphi. Next base: position 166,952,399 of record CM070875.1, on the reverse strand, counting down.
TTTTTTTAATGAATTATATATTATTCTTCTTCTTTTGTCTGTAAAAAATAATTAAATTTTATAAAATATTTTATTCAAAAAATATTTAAAAATATATCTATGTTATAGCGATATTACCTCATTCAATAATATTTCACATCCTATAATTAAATTATTAATATCCATTTTATCTTCATTTAGAATTTGGATATGATCATAGGTATTAATTTTTAAAATAAAAGAAATTCCTTTAAAATAATAGTAATAAATATAAGTAACAATATCAGATAATAAATATTTAAATGTTAATAGTATATACCACATTCTTGTAAATCACCAATCAACTCTAATTTAGTCCCTCTTTCTACATTTAATAAATTTTGTGTACAATTAACAACAATATCCAATTTATATTTTCCATCAGTTATAGTTGAAAAAAATTCTACATCAGATTGATCTTTTTTATAAAAATTATTACGTAAATATCCTTCAATTTCTACAAAAAAAGGAAAAAATTAAATTAAGTTTTATATAATATTTATAATAATAAATATTATAATAAATATACTTATAAATCCTTTTCTTAAAGAAATTTCTTCGAAATTAATTTTAGTTATATTTATATTTTTTATAATATCAACTTCTCCATAAGATAATATTGACGAATATTGATGTAATGTTAACTCATATGTTACATTTCCCTTAGTATAATGTTTTGCTTGATTCACATTAACATTTTCTAAAAGAATTTTCTGTGAAATAAATATATAATTTAATGAAAATTTTGATATGTAGTTAAATATAATTAACATAAATAAATTACATCATAAATCTTGATTTTATTTTTAAAAATATTAATATTTTCATTGTATATGTTACATTGAACACGAATTCCATTGGCATTATTCAATATAAACTTGAAAAATTTGAATGTACGTTGGGTTTGTTTATTTGTATAATTTTCTTCATTAATTACTTCTTCTATATAACCAACAACAGCACTAATTAAAAAAAAAATTAAATATAATATATATAGTGAATAAAGTAAATATAATAAATAAATTATTAATAAAACTTACGCAGATTTATCACCTATTATAATTTTAGATTTTAAAAAATCACTATCAGAAAAAGATATATTATTTTTTTTTTCTAATGGTTCTCTTAAATTTTTCGATTCTGATTTCTTTCTAGCCATTTTTACTGTAAAAATGTAACACATAATATTATTTAAATAATATTTAATCATTTTTATTAAAAAATTTATAATGATTTAATTAATCTAATACAATTACATTTTCATGTACTTTTAAATGCCTTTTTAAATTATCTTTTCGATTAAAACCTTTCCCACAATAAGAGCAAAGTTTTAAATAAGTTTTATGTGACTCAATGTGTCTTATTAAATGATCAGACCTTATAAAGATTTTATGACATTGTTTACAATTATAAATTTTATTATTTTTATGTCCATTTACATGTCTCATAAAATGTTTCTTATTTTGAAAAATTAACCCACAAATTTTACATAAAATTATAGTTTCTTGATGCTTTTCTTCTCTATGTAATGAAAGAAAATGATGATTTTGAAAATGTAATTTACAATTAGGACACATTACTGTATTGGTTTCTTGGATTAATTCTAAGTTATTATCTAAACTATGAAATTAAATTATAATAAATAATTATAATAAAATATATTAATATTTACTCAAAAAATAAAATTAATATTTACTTTTTTATTTCTTCCATAATAAAATCAATCTAATCAATTAATCATGTAAACTAAAAATAAAATTAAAAATAAAGATTAATAATTAAAATATATAAATAAAATTATTATATTATATAAATATATCTTTGAGAAAGTAAAAAATGGAACAGAAAGAGTGATATAGAGACAAAGATGTAGAGACATAGAAGTAAAGATAAAAATGTAAAAGAAAGAACAATTAAAGGTAAAAATGTAGAAAAATAGATATAGACAAAGATATTTAAAGAAATAATATATATGGAAGATTAAATAGATTTATAGAGAGTATTTTATTTTTTATATAAAATGGGTTCTTATTTCAGTTCATATAATTTTGAAGGATATTTTTTTTAATATATGAAATGTTATGAAAAAATATATATTACATAAGATCTTTGTATTGGCAACTATACGATACTGGCGAGACCTCTGGTGATCAGCTTGCAAAGCCGAGGTAACGTCGTGTTTTCAAAAAATAACATGGGAAATGACGTTAAAACATTAAAATAAAATATTATACATAAGCTTACACGATGTTATCGTTTTGAAATGATAGTTTTACTCTTAAAATTATTTTAGCAAAAAAAAAGTTATTAAAAAGTTGTTCAGTTTTTTAGAAATTTAATAATGAAAAAGTGAAAATACGATAAGAATGTAGAAGTCCATCAACTGTTTGTATCCGCAAACACTTTGGCTTCTGCTAGTGCTCTCCAAGACAGCAATTATAACATTTTTACCTGTTTGTTTTTTGACATACAATGGAGAGCAAAGTTAAGAGAAAATATTATTGTGTATTGAGTGGGTGCAGTAGTGCGAACAGTACTGATAAATTGATTTTTCATAGACCTCCTATAAAAAAGGCGACGTATAATCAATGGTGCATTGCATTAAAGGTTAAGAAATTACCAATTTTTGCTGTAGTGTGTAGTAAACATTTTTTGCCTGAAGATTACTATCCAGGTACATTTTATGATATTGTGATATTATATAAATTTATATATATATATATATATATATATATATATATATTGTGATAAAGATTAGTATTGTATTCATTTCTTTTGTTCATTAAATAATTTTTTTAGCAAGAGAAGGTACAAGAAAACTTCTGAAACGAGACATATTTGTCTATTGACGTAATTCGACTATAGGAAAGATCAATATTTTTTTTAATTTTACTCCATTTTTGTCGAACATCTGTACAACTAATCTCTTCTAAATTTGCAACTCTGTATCTACATTAATCAAATTATGTTAAATAGATAAAAAAATAAATAAATTCTTATTCAATTTAGCAAATAATGATACTTACCGATTAACGTACAAAAAAGTGGCAAAAATGTGTTTGCACTTTTAATTTTATTATTAACTGACAATTGTATGATTACCTCATGAGGTTTATCTTGGATTTTTGATGTCTGCGTTATATATGATTTTATGCAAACATTATTTCTGCTACGAGTTGTAATACCGCACATCAAAATATGACCAGCTAATAAAACTGCCTCTCCTTTCACTAAAGGTCGCTTTGAATTACCTAAAATTGCAATTACATCTTGCATATTTAATTCAGGTTCGGGAAATTCATTCATTTTTACTTATTTGTTTTTTTACTCATGCAAAAAATAACAACATAATATAATAGCAGACGGAAAAAAATGATATCTGCGGCTGGGCGCAATTCGACGCATTTTTAATTAATTAATACCTAGTGATAAAAAAAAGTTTTCAATAACTTTTTTTTTGTTAAAATAACTTTTAGATATAAACTATCATTTAAAAATGATAACGTCGTGTAAGTTCATGTATAACATTTTATTTTAATGTTTTAACATCATTTCCCATGTTATTTTTTAAAAACGCGACGTTACCTCGAGTTCGGGCGTTTCACACCAGAGATCTCGCCAGTATCGTATAGTTGCCAATAGAGCACGAAATTCTATGAAAAAAGTTCCTTTACCATTTTTCGATGGAACACGGTTAAAAATAACAAATTTATATAAATATAACATTGAAGCTGAAATTATTACTGGAGAAAATAAAGGAAATAAAGTATTTATACCACGCATTACATTAAGTACTTGTGAGTCATCATCGTTACCATTCATTTTATATAGAAAACAATTTCCAATTGTATTAGCATTTGCTATAACTATTAATAAATCACAAGGACAAAGTTTTAACAGTGTAGGAATATTTAAAAAAAAATGTAGCACTTTCACGATGTAAAAATCCAAACAATATATATATACAAAATGAATCTCAAAATAAGACAGAAGTAACAAATATTGTTTGGAAAGAAATATTAGATAACTAATTTTCTCTATAAGATAACAATATTGTAATATAATATAAATAAAATAATAACATAAATAAACAATGTTAAAATAATAACAAAATATAATTGATCAAAGTAATTTATGAAAAAAATATCAGAAAATAATTAATCAAATTTAATTTTAAATATAATATAAAATAATTTACTTAATCTAATTAACTATTTAGTAAAATACAAAATGGCTGAACAAGGTGATTCAAGACCCAGTCCATTATGTTGAGATCCTGTACAAAAAATATATATATTGAAGTGAGTAGTATACAACACGCAAGAGAATTAGATGAATTAAATGAACAGTTACAGAATCACATAAATGAACAATACGAATATGAAAGATATTTAAATAATCAAATCAACGAATACAATAATAATGTTACGATACAAGCACCGTTAATTTGGGATCCGACACAAAATAAATACGTAGAAGTATATAATTTAAAAGACGCTACCCTATTGAAAAAACACACGTGATTAATAGCACGATTAATAGCGTGATTAATAGCATGATTAATAGCATGATAATAGCATGATTAATAGCACGATTAATAGCATGATTTATAGCATGATTAATAGCATGATTTATAGCGTGACAAATACCATGACTTTATCGACCGGATTTGGCATGCTATTTATCACGGTATTAATCATGCTATTAATCATGCTATCAATCATGCTATTAATCACGCTATTAATCACACTATTAATCATACTATTAATCACACTGTTTCGTACATTATTTATTTTAATGTAATTATTACAAATAACATTAGTTGTTAAATGATTTAGTAATAATTTGTTCAATTTTTAATAAATCAATCTATTATTTGAACTTGCTTTTTACATACTCTCTTTTAAATTGAACTTTTATGAATATTTCATAATTTTGTATTTCGATTAAATAGAAGAAATAAATATTTTTTTTAGTTTGTTTATTACTATATAATACAAACTGAATTTTACAGAATATGTAAAATTATAATGTACATATATGCATTATAAGAATTCATATAAAGATTTTTATGTATTATTTACAAATTAAATAAATATTGTTTATAAACTTAATAAAATTATGACGCTTTTACTAAGAATTTTCAGTTTTTTTCGTAGAAAGTGTATTTATACCATAGAACAATTTTATTAATTGACTTTTTTAATAAAAAAGTAAGTTTGCTACTGGAATAATGTAATTCTTCGATGGAGTTTCGATAAACGTACAAACTTTGGCAATTTGGCTAGTTTCTACAGCAATGAATTCGCCCGTAACTTCAACAACTTCATTTATATAATTAGCGTGTTGGCTAGGTGTTACTTTAATGACTTGTGAAATAGTTAATTCTTTTTTATTTTCTGTGTCTACTAAAAACTTTATAATTTTAGCAAAGCGCCCATCAACAAATTTAATAAAATAATTACAAGAGAACGAGTATTAACTTTTTCTGAAGTTGTATATAAAGTACCATCCATAACAATTTTGTAAAATACTTTTGTGTATCTAGAACATCTAAATTTTTCTAAAGTAAATTGATCAATAAATTTTCCTCTGCCAAAATATGTAACATCTGATAGCTTGAATATTTTTTTTGTTTGAATATTGCTATGTCTTCACAAAATTGTACTACCGTTTCAGAACAGTTTGAGTATACGATTGGTTGCAATATTTCTACAGTACGATGTAAATTTAAATGTCTAAGAATTTGCTGGATAACGCCCTTAGCGCTATTGATACTGCAAAGTAATTTATGATTAGCTGTTTCAAAGCAAAATGCTGACTGAGCCCACAATGGTCCCCAGTCTCGTATACTTTCAGGTATGTGCAACAGTTGATGTGTATTATATGTCATAGCAGTTAAACTGTATAAATCTTCGGCCTCAGATACAAAAGTTGTTAGCTTTTGATGAATCGGATTTAATTCTGTGTTGGTAATACATTCTTGCAATGACATATATAATGCTTCTGCTAATAAAGACCAATGATTCAATCGCCTCGGATGATTCAATATACTTGTCAATAGAGGTACACTAAATACTAGTGCCCAGTTTTTCCATTCGCGGGCTTTCCAATGGCTCCGATCTGTCAATGATCTCGATAAACGACTTAATTGATGAGGTACTCTAATATTAGTCAACAAGTTATTTATGATATCTATATCACCTTTTGATAAGGAATTTAATAAATACTCCGTAAATTGTTTAACTACACCAGCCAAATAACAGTGCATATATTCTGGAGTGAACCCTTTAATAATATCGAAACCATTTAAATTTATTAAAGCGGAAGCGCTTTTAATACCAAAAATAGGTTTCTCTTTAGTAAGTGCTTCTGACGCATATAAAATAGTATTTTCTGTATCTCTACAAATTGGTGATGGAATACTATACGGATATCTCATACTGCCGTTATAATATTCGCCACGATGTAAACACCAATCGCAACCATAGTGAGCGTTGAATTGGCAGCTTCCATTCATCTGAGCACGTGCTATAGTGTCTACATTAGCGAGAATCGCATACAGTTTTATAGACCTAATTTCATTTTTTATTTTACATTGAATACCGGTGTCCGAAATTTCATTAATCTTTTTTACGAAGATTTCCAAGAACATGCTCATTTCAGGTTTGTGTTTCCCAAACCATAAGCCGGTTACAATCATAGAATTTAGTCTATCTTGAACAGGTATTTCATTTACAAGCAAATAAATGGGCTAAATAGAAAAATTGGAAGATTTAAACACTGGTGCCCCATCAGTATTGAAATTTACGGTGACATACGCTTGTTGTTCAGAAACGGGTAAATTCTTAATAAAATTTCGATACAGCTTTCCATCGTATATATCCTTGATACAACTTTTTTCGTGAAGTCTTTTTTTAACAATATAATCATAATAAACTTCATGCTTTTCTAAGGAATCACGGATATTATCTGAGGGGTCTATTATTGCAAAAAAGTTTGAATCTGATGGGGTCGATACTTCAACAATTGTTGCACAGTTATCACATTTCACAGAATTAGTGAGATCTTCAAATTTACCCATGTATTTCGAGCAAGTTGGACAAACACAGTGGAAAATTGTATTACTGTCGGAATTACATAATTTGTCGATCATATAACGGGTTTGTGGTAAAATATTTAATCCGCATATATTATTTGCAAAGCGCATTAATTTTTCTATGGCCGTAAAACATAATTGATTATTTAAAGAATACTTCAATGACATTAGTAATAGTTCCGCTGGATTTTTATTGACAACCATTAAAATGGGTTGAAAAAATTCTTCCTGATCCTTTAACTCATTAATTCTGTTGATATCTATTCCTTTGATATCTATTTTTTTTAAATTCATATTTTCGGAACCTTCATCGTCGCTAAATAAATCATCGATAGGAATGTTTGAACGTGCGTATAACTCGCCCTAAAAGGAAATGGTGACATTTTTATTTTCAGTATTTAAGTTCTAGTATTTTAATTTTATTTGGATGGTATATTATGCACCTTGGGAGTAAAGTAGGCTATTGACTCCCGCGAGGGATTATAAATCGTCGCTCGCGAATAAAAGGCCAATCCGGTTGGAAATTTACACGCAAATTGCATGTAAGATAAAGTCTTTTTCAACCGGATTGCGAGATAAGGCCTTTTCCAACCGGATTCCGAAATAAGACCTTTTTATTCGGGAGCGACGATATATTGTTTCTACTACATTTTCCTTTTTTCAGCTGATTTTGGCCTATGAAGCCACTAGCTGTAAGACCGCCTTAAGGGGACAAGCCGTGGTTAGGAGGTCGAAAAATCGATTTTATCTACTATTTTCAAAGCAAATTTTCCGCTGAATACAATACTTTTTCCACCGCATTTCGAAATTCGATTTGGTTTAGAAAATACAGCTAAAATAGTGAAGTTATTATTTTGCATATTTAGTGATTTAAGTAAAAATATCACTTAGATATTATATTATAGTTAACATTATATTATTTTATATTTTACAGCATACACACACACACACACACATACGTAAATGTTTAACGTAAATGTACATTGACATTAGAGACGAACTTAACTCAAGGTATAAATCTCATGTATCTTACTCTTACTCTACTTATAGAAAGGTATGTACGTAAAATACTCATAGATGGTTTAAAATCCTAGCTGTTTATAATGTTTCAGCGCCACGGTTGTTGGGATTTAAGGGGGTTAGTGCGATATTGGCTTTTCTTAGGACTTTCTTGAAATTTGCAAGGTAGACTCTTATTACTATTATACGCAGTATCTGTAAATTTCAGAAAGCCTAGCTTCCCTGTTTGTGAGATATAAGCTCTCAAAGTTACGAAATTTAACACGGTGTCTTATGGGACCGTCGTCATGAAACGTAAAAAAATGAACGTTTTAGTCAATAACTTGAAAAGTTTTCTTAAGATTTGAAAGAAAAAGAGATATGTTACTGAGGACAATACTTTGAATGTCCTCTGCAAATTTCAGGAAGCCTAGCTTCACCGTTTTCGAGATACAGTTGTTTAAAGTACGTAGCCTCGGTGTAGACGACGCCGCGCGTGTCCTTGTGTGCGTGTAAACAAACGAAGGCTCGCTGCGTGTGTGTCTACACAGACGTAGCGCTTCTATGTGTATGTACACACAGTGAAGCGGCGCTATGTGTGCGTGGACAGTCTCGCGTGAAATTTTGAGAGTGGGGAGACTCGAGAGAGCGCGAGGCGTACGGCGTTCGACGCGCTGTACTTTTGGCTTATATGTTACCGCACTAACCCCCTTAAACTGAAGTGGTTTCAGTACAATTAAATCAACATTTTTAAACACAATTTAATTAGTATACATATATTTTTTCCTAATATAAACATTTATGTGCTCTTAGAGCAGAGAACGTAGAAAAATATTAGAAAATTAATTTATAGGTTAGCTATACTTTTATATTAAAACTTACAACTTTTTTCTGAAGTATTGTTTTCTGAGTGAGTGAGTTTTATGTATTTATTAATTTTTGACATATATGAATCCCGATTTGTACAAAATCATGAATGTCGATAAGAGAGATCGAACATCAGAATTTGAAAGTTTGAAATTTGAGAGAAAAAAGAAAGTTTAAAGGAAGCATAAAAAAACAATAAAGAAATATAAAGTCTTAAACTGAAAGTATTTATTAGAATTAAAAGTAAATTAATAGAATTTATTTATTGGGTGTTGTATGCGGATGTTACCATTACATAAGAACAACTAAGCGAGTTGGAGAATAGTTCCTGTAACGCTTGTGTAAAGTAGGTAATAAAAAATATTTTTATTACTTGAAATGGAAAGTATAAAAATGACTTTGATTTATTTTATGCAACTAATTTTTATTTGCAATTTTTTCTTTTCTTCAAATATAGTTGGATCTGGCACCAAGAAAATAGTTTTGAAGTTCTGCATTGCAGCAGTATTAAATAAAAATATTAGCTTACTATTCGCTAAGGGCTATAGTAATTATTATTCTAATGTATTATTAGATAATGTAGTAAGTATAATGTATTATTCAAAATAATGTGAAGATATAGTTAAGCCAATGAAATATTTTTTTTACACATAATTATTTTATGGACATAAAATGATTAGAGTGTTCGTACCTTAATAACTCCTATATGGATATTTCTTTTTTATCTTTCATCAAAGTAAATTATACAGAATAATGAAAGTAGTTCTCAAAGGCATACAAAGTTATAAGAAACCCAAACTTCAAATTGGATTTCTGAAAAACTTTTTTTTTGTGTTTACAGGATTATTGCCGCAGGTTTACTTTTCAACAACTGAATGAAATGACTTGTGATTTTAGGTTAGCATTCTTTTTTACATCAGTTACAGGTTTTTTGTTTGCTACTTTTCCAAAAAAAGCCTTAGAAAAAAAGAAGACAAAAAAGAAAATTACAGAACTTTTGATAAAATATATAAAAAAATGAGATTTTTCATGGAAAGTAAATATTAAAAATGAGTTTAAAGAAAAAGTAGCAAACAAAACCTGTAACTGATTTAAAAACAAATGTCAAGCGAATTTAAAGTCATTTCATGCAGTCGTTGAAAAGTAAACTTGTGGTAATCAATAAATCAGGGTTCAACAATTAATAAAATGTACACAAGAGCCAGATGTATATTATCAGCTAACTATAGGCGGAAATTGTAGGTAATAATTACTTATTTTAATTTGAAGATTATACCTGGAATTTATTATCGATCAAAATATTTATTGTTATTTTTTTCAGTTCTAACCATGGCTTGTCCCCTTAATAAAGAAACATTGAATAACATGAACTGAGCTGGGTCTGGTTTTGTTTTTTTAAATAGTTCTGTAACAATAGAGACTTGTAGTACAACGATGAAAGTGTATAGCTTATATGCAAAACTAATTTATATCAAGAAATTCAAAAGACTAATTTTATAAACAATTCAGTATTTCATAGAAATGATGATTGATAAAGGAAATTTTTAAACTAGAAAAAGTAGTACGTAGTACTAATAGTACAGATTATTAATAGTAATAATTAAGTTATGAAGCATCAAACCACACAATTTATCGCATTAGACTCTTATAGTAGTTTTAAAAAACTATTCTATGAATACACATAGTGTGTCTTACAGTTATAATCAGATGTAAATAAAAGTTACTCGCTGTGTCATGAAATATATGCAACTAGTATATATAAAATAAAAAGGGAGTAATGCAAATAAGTATCCAGGATATAATCAGGAATTCGTAATATGTAATACAGAAGAAATTGAGATAAATTAAATCTAAAAATTTATTGACAAAACAGTTTTGATTAGGTTTAACTTGAAAATAAAGTTTTATAAGAACAAACAAAAAGAAATACAATAATAAATCAAGCCTATACATAAATTTCAATATTTATTTTCTACTTTAAGTTTAAGAGAATTTTTCTCTGAAGTTACTTTTTGAAAATAATATATAATAATGATAATGTATTTTTTAATTGAACATAAACATAATCAATCAAGGGAAAAAATTATTCTCTGATTTTATTTGAAAATGCTAAAATTATTTAACAAAATATATTTCATATTTCCAACTCTTCGGGCCATAACTAAATAAAGTTTAAGAAATTTAGGCTCCGTCTCATGAAAATCCTTCGAATACTTTTTTCAAAAAGTTACGCTAATGCCAAAAAATTGAAAATGCTATATCTCTGAGTAAAAAGGGCTACAGATAATATATCTTGGGCCATTTTATTCGAAATAGTGTATATTCATGGTATATAATATGGTATAGAGCTTAAACTACATTTTTCTTTTTCTTCAGCTGATTTTGGCCTCAAAAGCCACTAGGTGTAAAACCCCTTTAAGAAACATCATTCAAGATTTGATATTAAGTATTCGTTGAATGAGTATTTTGAAGAATCTCAATATCATAATGTATTTTTGATCACTGGAATTGCACATATTTCTAAAACCATCTTAAGAAGATTTGGTATTAATAATCAAATCAAGATATATAATAATTGTGATCAGTGTCATGTAGAGATACTCATGATATTAAAAAATACATTATATCATTGAGAATTTTGAAGTTACTTCAACGGGTACTTTATACATTTTGGTCAATATTTTAATATTTTGTGTTTTTCTATAATGTTTAATATTTCTAAATGAATGAAAATCTGGTTATTTTTAACTTTTTACTTTAACATTACTATTTTTAACTTTTTACTTTTTAACATTACTATGCTATATAATCGAAAAGTAAGTTGTTTTTAGTCATTTAATTTGTAAATGTAAATAAAATAAAGTAAAATAAATAATATCATTGATTAAAAACACCACAAAACCAAGAAGATATACAAGAGTTATTATTTGATTTGACAAACGATGAAGAACCATATGTACACCAAATGCAGATAAAGGGAATCATCTACAGATTACTAGCAAAATAAACACTTCTTTTCCGTCGTTCTTAACAAATATTAGAAACAAAGTCGATAGGAGAAATAAAATGTTAATTAATTAAATTAATTTTCTACGTGAAACAGTGTGAGTATATTAAAAGATTAAATTCCTTTTTTAAATAATTCAATATTCACTTATTCGCCGTAAACGTGTTTTAACTAGACGAATAAGTGAATATGAACATGTAATAAGTGAAATATTACTTATTCAAATTTAGATTGTGCTTTTATGGCTAATTTAAATAATATGGCTAAGTTTTTTACGTCATTGACGGTCACAGAACATCTCTGCTTTTGAGATGTTACTTATTGTGTTGGCAACAGCGATGCGCATGCTCTTGGCGCGCGCGCTCGGCGCGCTGGCGCGGGGATTTGAGACAGGCCCTAATCGCATCTCCTGGTGCCTCTTCTGCCCGTTGTGAACCGAACGGATCAAGGCAAGGAGGATTAGCAACGTGCGCCGCGCCGGTCGCCACAAATGCCTCACCGATCTCTCCCCGTTTTAATATAAGTATATACCTATTAAGTATATCTCTCTTATCGGAGTAGCTCTCATTTAATCATCTTTCTCCCGGACGCGGTCCGTCCGCAGTGGAGACTGGAGACGGACACATTTCGCTATTATTTGGTGCAACCTAACTTCCATATTCAGAACTTTCAGAACTTTTTCAGATTATTGGAGTAAGTACCTACTTATAACAATGGCCGAAAATACAAAAAGGAGTAAAGTCACTTTTGCTCGGATTCGATACCTCGACGACAACAAAGTGGAGTGCATTGCCATCGAAAAAATCTTAGAATTCAGATCAACTAAACCAAGGAATTTGTTGGATTTTGATCGAAAAAAAGTTTATAGAGCAGAATATGAAGACGATAGAAACCCCGAAAAACTCTTATTAAGAGTTTAAATTGCAGACTTGGCTTGTAAGTATAAGTGTACATTTCTAATTGATATAAGTGTTTTGTAAATATAGATAATAAATTTTGGTTTTCTTGGTTTTTTTAGTTGATGAATCACACCTGGATGTGCTTTTGAAGACACGACCAAAATTTGCGAAGTTAAATGCCAGTGACATCCCTAACAGAAGCTGAAATGTCAGTGACGAGGAAAATTCTCAGAATGACAATCTACTTCAAACACAAACTTCAACTACTGCAAATAAATTGGTGAGTATGTACAAATTTATGTATATGACTCACTTTTATTAAGAGTAATTTAATTTGCATTTATTTATTTATTAACACTAGAGTAAATAAATACATAGTATTTTGTAACTACGCAATATAATATAAATTTTTCTATTAATTACTTCTTGTATTAATTACTTATATTTAAACTTGTACAGAATAAGAGTATTGAAAAGAAAATGAAAAGAAGTATAACAACAAAAAGAAGTTCACAAGTTATAAAAGAGTTCAATAGACGAAGTGCAGGAATTCCAAAAATAGTTGATTCGGAATCTGAAGGTGAAGAAGATGGAAACGGTGAGGAATCACAAAAGAACCAAGGAGGTATCGAAGATGACACAAATACGCAGAAGAGTCAAGCAGGTAAAAGATATCGTTATTGTGTTTCTTTTGAAATTTTAATCTTTAGTACTAAAAGATTTTATATTTTGTCGGGAATGCATGCTAATGATCTCACTGTTACTAACAGAGGAAGGGTGATGTAAATAAATTTCCCTTTATTCATTAAACTTGCAACATTTCAGACATCTTGTGATAAAAAAATAATATCGTATAAGTGGTAATGTGTCACCACTATGAGTTTTTAGGTTGCTCCCCATTACCACTTATTTGATATAATTTTTTTTATCTTAGAACGGACATAACATAAGGATGTCTGAAATGTTGTAAGTATAATGAATAAAGGGAACTTTATTTATATATCATCTTCCCTTTTTAAACGACAATGAAGCTATGAGCATCCATTCTTTACAGCCCTACAATTAAAAAGTTGTCATTTGTGTAACATATTTTATATGTTTTGCAGATCTTATTGAAAGAGATTCTGGTATAATTGGTGATGGTAACCATACACCTCCATCAGATGAATTTAATGTACATACGCAAAATCTGACATCTTCACCAGCTGGATTTATTTCACCTACGAAAACCATTTCACCGATAGATACCGTTGAGCCTGTTGATGACAATTCTACTGTACCGTCTTCTATGAATGACAGTCGGGATCTGAGTAGTATATTATCTGTTTTATAATTTGTTTTTTAATTATATAATTTAAAACACAAATATTAATGATTTATTTACTTCTTCTAGGTACGAAACGAAGAAAGTATTGGGTGAATGAACTAATTAAACAAGCAATAGATTTTTATGAGGCAAAAGACGGATATGGATTTCAAGAACAACAGAAAAGATATAAACCTACGGAAAGTGGTAAAGTAAGTATATATATATATTTTTTTTTTAATGAAAATCGGTAAAAATGTTTAAACTTGATTATATTTTTAATTTTTTATATTTTTTCAGATATATCTTGGTGAAGGTAAAGAAGTAGATCCTGTTACTTGGAGACTTATACAGGTGGAAAAGCCCACAGTATTTTTAAGAGATTTAATTGGAATATTATGGGAGCCGTATGATCTTTGTAACAGAGCAATATGCCTTGAGCTTGTTTCAATAGAAATCAAGAATAGATCTCCAGTCAAAGAAATCGAGTCGAGATTACTATATCTCTTAATCAGTAATTACTTTCTATTTTTTAATATTGAAATTTCAAATTTCACTTATAATCATTAATACTTTATACTAATTTTTAGGTTTATTTAATGATTTTTTGGAAAAACAAAAAAGACTGTCTGAAGAGTAAAAAATAGGGCTTCTAAAACAAACTACAAATATAGTTTCCCAAAGAATCAGAGATCTAAGGTCGGAACAAAAATAAGAAAAGGGGGTATCTTTACGCGCAAGACGGTTGTTTGAAAATTAAAAGCTATTGACTAATGATTAATTATTCTTTAACTATTTTCTACCAAGTATTTTAAGATATATTTCATTTTTTATACTAAAGATTATGATATAAGATAGAATTCATAGAAAACTATATCTATATCTCATATTTTTCTGCTATTATTTAAATTTCAGATTAAGCTGTAATGATAAGTTTTTGCTTTTAATTGTTGCGAATTAATTTTTTCTGTTGGTTGTCATAAAATGTACGTAAAAAAATTATCATCAAAAACTCTTGTACTATTGTGATTTAAATTTTAGATAATGCTGTGATTACAAAGTGTTTGATGATTATTTTCTACCAGGGTAATACATCACATTATCAATATACAAAAAAGTCTTGTATTATTATTATCATAAGATTTGTTGAATTTTAAGTTAATGCTGTGATCGACAAGCTCTATGTTTTAGCTTCATTAAAGCTTTCTTTGCAGATAACATATAAATATATATACATGAAAATTTACTAAAAAATTTAGTAAATTAATAAAACGTAAAAAAGTACGGAAAAAATTATCATCGATACTCTTGTACTATTGTGATTTAAATTGTAGGTAATGTTGTGATTATAAAGTGTTCGATGATTATTTTTTTATACTTGATACATAACATACAATTAATATACAAAACATTCTTGTATTATTAACCTAAGATTTGAATTTTAAATTAATGTTTTAATCGACAAGAGTTCAACGTTGCAGATAATCAACATACATACCTTTTCGAAAATTTAGTGTTCGATCTAATAATAAATAAACTTAAAATAAAAATTTATTTTTTTAGCATTCATCATTGAAATATCCATTTACCAAATATAATATTGTAGGTTAATATTGTAAAATTAATTACTTAACACATAACGTTACTTATTGTTTATTTTTATTTTAATTATTAATATTAAATGGAATTAAATAATATGTTTATTTTTATTGTTATTATTTAATTAAAATAAATAATATACGAAACAGTGTGATTAATAGTATGATTAATAGTATGATTAATAGCGTGATTAATAGCATGATTAATACCGTGATAAATAGTATGCTAAATCCGGTCGATAAAGTCATGGTATTTGTCACGCTATAAATCATGCTATTAATGATGCTATTAATCATGCTATTAATCGTGCTATTAATCATGCTATTAATCATGATATTAATCACGCTATTAATCACGCTATTAATCGTGCTATTAATCACGTGTGTTTTTTCAGTACGGTATAAAACTAGACAAATTGAATGAAATAATAGAAGCTTATGAAAAAGAAGAAAATAAGTATAATGACTATTACAATAATTTACTTAGAGAATATGATTTAAATTGTTTACAAAATTTAATTGAAAAATATGAAAAATAAAATTAACGAGATTTTCAATATACAATTTCAACTCAATTTTTTAGTATAAGATATTTGAAATTTCACAAAAATGGTATTAAGCTATATTAATTTCTAAATCTATTATTTTACATTTATTTCTTTCACGTATCCAATAAAATGTTTAAAAGTATAAATGTATATAACAGAAACAATAAAAATATATGTTTCCATATTATAAATAGCTTACAAAAATGTTACAGGATATGTTAAAGACAAGAAATTTAAAAATTGATTTTTAATTAAATAGACGTAAAATATAAAGTAAAATATAAGAGTATATACAAAAATATATACATATATAAGCTATAAAAAAATTATTCTTAAGTAAATTATTATTACATATTAATATGAAATATTTGAAATTTTACGAAAATTTAACTATATTAATATTTTAATCTACTCCAGTAGACTATATTGTATTACATTCTTTCATGTATCCAACATAATGTTTAAAAGCACAAATACATATAACAGGAACAATAAATATATATGTTTCCAAATTATAAAAAGCTTACAAAAACAATTAAGGATACATTAAAGATAATATAAATAAAAACAATATATTTTTAATAAATTTCTATTCAACAATTTTCGATAAATATTTTTAGCGCGTGCTCTTCTATTGAGTTAGAAACAGAAACTAAGACTGTAGGATATCGTGGAACAGGATACGCACAATGAACTAGTACTCGTAAGATAAAACTAATCAACTTTATTATCTGCAGACGTCGCGTTAACAATTAAAACTCAAAGGTATAAAAAACTAATTAAGACTTCTTCTTTCTTCTTCGTCGTATCTTCTTCGTTGCGCGAACGATAAAGACCAGCTCGTGGCCGTGAGTACTGGTGAGCGAGCTCGTGATGCTGATGCTATTCGTTCGGCGTTCCGACTAGGACTGACTAGTAATGGCTGCTGAGGGACGCTTGCTCCTGCTGGTGCCGAGCGTCTTGGCGGGAAAACTCATCCTCCTCACACATTTCGGCGGGATACGGAAATTAGTAAATCGGGCGTGTGCGCAGGACCTGCTTCCTCCTGCCGTGCGGTGCTGCCCTCTGCTGAGACGGTGGGCGAACCGCCACATCCACTCCCCCCCTAGAGACATCGTCTCCCGGAGACGATGCAGCGAGGGTCTCGTCCCTCAGAAAGCTCTCCTGAGCTGCTGCTGCTGATAATGGAGGGCTGCTGGTTGCTGGTGCTGTCTGGTTGGCAGGGGCGGGTGGTGGAAGAGTGCCTGACGGCGCTGCTACCGCCGGTAACGGGTCCGGTTGCGCTACCTCCAGGTACGCTGGCTTGAGCGCATCGGTTGAAAACGTCCTCTCCACGCCATTGATCCTAATGACGTATGTCCGGTCGTCGATGCGTTTGACAACCTCGTGAGGGCCCGAGTAGGGCTGGTCGAGTGGTTTCCGGATGGTGTCGACCCTCTTAAAAACGTGTGAACAGCTTCTCAGGCCCTTATGAAAGAACGGCTTTTGCTGGGTGTGCCTGGAAGCTGGCACAGCCTTCATTCCATCCATCAGCTGCCTCAGCTTGCTGACGAACCCCGGCGCCGATGCAGGGTTGCTGGTGGTGACGAAGAACTCGCCTGGGATGCGCAGAGTCGTGCCAAAGAGCATCTCCGCTGGAGAAGCCTGAAGATCATCCTTGAATGCCGTGCGCAAGCCGAGCAGCACGGCCGGGAGCGCCTCGGGCCACGGGACATGCGGGTTTCACATGAGCGCGGCCTTCAAGGTCCTGTGGAAGCGCTCTACCATTCCATTGGCCTGCGGATGATATGGAGTAGTCCTCGTTCTCTGCGCTCCGATGAGGTTGGCGAGAGCGGCAAACAGGGCTGACTCAAACTGAGCCCCTTGATCGGATGAGATGGTGAGTGGCGTGCCGAACAAGCAAATCCAACCCTCGAAGAAGGTTCTAGCCACTGTCTCCGCATGCATATCCGCCATAGGTATGGCAGTTGGCCACCTGCTGAAACGGTCGATTACCGTGAGGCAATACTGCTTCTCTCGAGCCAGCGGCATCTTCACGATGTCCACGTGAACGTGGTCGAAGCGGTTGTCCGGCGTGGCGAAGTCTCCCAACGCCGCTCGGTTGTGCCGATGTACCTTCGACTGCTGGCATGGTTCACACTCGCACGCCCAGCGCGCTGCGTCCTTGCGAATACCAGGCCAGAAGAATTTCTGCGCCAAAAGCCTCGATGTTGACCTCCTGCTGGGGTGTGATAATCCGTGCACCACGCCGAACGCTGTACGACGAAGGACGACAGGAACGTACGGCCTGACGACGTTATTGGTGATGTTGCAGAAGATGGTGTGGCCTTCGATGTCCAGCTGTGGGAGCGCCGGTTGCGCTGCCTGCCGCAGGTGTGGCAGCTCGGGACAAGCTCCTTGTGCCTCGCTGAGTGCGGTGGCTGTCAGCCGCGATGGCATCTCGACAGTATAAATCCTGGACAGTGCGTCCGCGACGACGTTGTCCTTGCCAGGGATGTACTGGAAGGTGACTTGAAACTGCAAAATAAAATCCAACTGTCGTTGCTGTCTCGGCGATGCCTTGTCAGAGCGCTGCTGCGCCGCGTAGATGATGGGGCGATGATCAGTCCTGATCACAAATTCTCGACCCTCGAGAATCCGTTGAAAGTGCTTCACCGCAGCGAAGATGGCCAACAACTCACGGTCGTAGGTGCTGTACCGCGTCTCCGTGTCGCTCAGCTTCCTCGAGAAAAGTCCGATGGGGCGAAGCTTACCGCTCGCCACCTGGTCCAAGCTGGCACCTATCTGTGTGTTGGATGCGTCGGCTGAAAGAATCAGGGGCACGGAGGGCGCGATGAACGCTGGCCGCACCGCGGTTACGATGCTGCGCTTGCAGGCCTCAAAGGCCTTGTCCGTCGCAGGTATCCAGGCGACAGGCTTGTTGGAACGTCTCGGAAGGCCGCGCAGCAAATCATGCAGGGACGCTTGCAGCTCCGCAGCACGAGGGATGCAGGCCCTGTCGAAATTTAAAATCCCTAGGAAGCGGCGCAGCTGTCGCGCCGTCACTGGCCTCTTATAGTTGCTGATAGCCTCGACCTTGTGCGGCGGCGGCTCGTATCCGTCCCCGGAGAGCCTAAAGCCCAAGAAATCCATTGCGTCCTTGCCGAACTCGCATTTGTTGAGGTTCATTGAGAGACGAGCAGTGCGCAGCTTGTCGAACAGCTGCCGCAGATGCTGAAGATGCTCCTCTGGTGATGATGACGCGACCAGCAAGTCGTCCAGGTAGCACCTGACGAAAGGTAAAGGGCGCATCAAAGCGTCCATAAATCTCTGGAACGTCTGGGACGCGTTGCGCAGACCCAGCGGCATGCCCACGAACTCGAATAGTCCGAAGGGTGTTGTCACTGCCGTCTTCCCCACGTTCTCGGGGGCCACTGGTATCTGGTAGTAGGCTCGGTTCAGGTCGATCTTCGAGAAGATCGTGCAGCCGTGGCAGCCTTGAAGAAGATCCTCGATAATCGGCAGGGGATACCGGTCCGGTATCGTGCAAGCGTTGAGACACCTGTAGTCTCCCGTCGTGCGCGATCCGGCTGGGTGCTTCGGCACCAGGTGCAGCGGGCTAGCCCACTCGCTGGAAGAAGGCCGGGCAACACCTCGGCTGAGGTGCGCATCAAACTGTTGCCTTGCCGCCGCCAAACGCTCGCCACACAGCCTGCGCGGGCGCTCGAAAATGGGTGCTCCAGTAGTGCAGATCCGATGTTGCACTGGCGAGCCGTCCAGGAGTGCTGCCGCTGTGGTTGGCGCGCCGAGAACTGCAAATTCCGTCAGCAGACGTGAGATGCGCGCACCCAAATCTCCCAGTGGCACGTTCGCACGAGCCACCGTGGCCACAGTGTGAATGTGAGTTGATAGCGACTCACCCGGGGTGGACTCAGAGGCCTGCGGGTCCACGAACCTGGCTCGCTTAACATCGATGAGAAGTCCAAAGTGTGACAGAAAATTCGCACCCAGAATGGCCGTCTGGATGTCGGCGACGACGAAATTCCATCGGAGGATGCGCCGCAGCGAGAGGTTGAGCGTCATCAGCTGCATTCCATATGTAGCGATGTTGGTTGCGTTGGCAGCATGGAGGTTGAGGCTGCTCCGCGTGAGTCGACGGCTCACTACCCTCCTGGGCAGAAGCGAGACGACCGAGCCAGAATCGACGAAGAACCTCAGCCGGGTGTCCTTATCGAAGACGTGTAGGCGATTCTCCACAGGTGTGGCGCCGGCGGCAGCCGCCTGAACCGGCGCCGGCGCAGCTAGTTTTCCGGCCGTGGCGCTGTATGAAAAGAGCAGGGCCCCTCGCACTTCTGCGCCGCAGCGCCGAATTTGAAATGAAAATAGCAGAGCCCTCTGCGCGCTGCCGTTGAGACAGACCGCGACCTTGTCCTTGAACGCCGTGTTGTTGTTGGCATTGTTGACATCGGAGCTGACCTTGTAGTGTTTCGAAGCCGCGCGGCTATATGCTCCGCCAAATCCCTCAAGGTCACCGTGACCTGCCCGAGGGACGCTCGAATGGCCGCAAGCTCCTGTGCCGTTGACCCTGGGGCTGGCCGATGCGATGGCGGTGCTCCGCCGACTGCGCAGTTCTGGGACGCCTCGAAAACTCCCGCGGAAACGCTCGCGATGTTGGAAGTTGAGTCGCCCAGCTCGTCCGCTGCCGCTGCCAACTCGTCCAGAGTTGTCGTCGTCCTGAAAACGCGCAGGAGACGCTGCATGCTTGCCGGGAGGTAGTCCAGCCACTTGACGCGCAGCACATCCTCCGACACGTTGTCGCCGGCAAGCACCCTCATGTCTCGCAAGAGCCGCGATGGCTTCTTGTCGCCGAGCTCCAATTGCGTCAGCATCGCGTGTAACTGACGATCGGCCGAGAGCGAGAGCCGCGTTAACATAGCGGTCTTCACCGTTTGGTACTTGCCTTGTTGCGGAGGATTCCGCAGGATGTCTGCCACCTCTTGCAATCCTTCTGGGCCCAGCTTACTCAGCACCATGCCGTACTTGGCGCCGTCGCTGGCGATGCGGTGCATGGAAAAAGTGGACTCGACCAAGTCGAACCACAGCGAGGGGTTTTCCTTCCAGAACTGCGGCAGGTGAACGTTGCCGATGGCTGCTATTTCGCGGTCATTCGGCACTTCCGGCGGCTCCTCGCCAAGCCCAACCGCGCTGAGATTCGGGTCGGCCATGTTGCCGCGGACGTTGAGAGCGGGTCGCTGGCGGACCGTGCGGTTGCCCTCGTCGGCTGCCTCACCCTCGAGTGAGTGATCGGCGTCGTCCTCCGATCGCAACTGCCACTCCTGCGACCGTTGCCGTAATAAGTCGTGCGAGCGCGGCGGCCGAATTGGAGTCCCTCTGCGCGGTCCAGGGGGCGTATTTCGCCCGGAGCGCTCTCCTCCGGAGCCTCGCCGGTCGGAAAGACGCTCGCTTAGCACTCGCCGAAGCATTTCCTCCAAGCCCTCCAGCTTGGCGTCCTTCTCGACCACCGCGGCAGCCACTTTGCCTTCCTTGGCATCGCCTTTCGACTTTCGTGGCGCGTCGGTGTTTGCCGGCGGTTTATACGCCATTTCAGGCAGTAGCGCCGCTGTTGGCGGTGGTGTAGGTCGGAACGTCTTGGAATTCTCCAACGTTTGCTCCGCGTCCACTGCCAACTCCAGTAGCTCCTCTACTGTGCTGAAGTCTGACCTACGGACCATCGCTTGCAGCTGGGGCCGTAGGTTTCGGTGCAGCTGATCCAGCTGTTGCTTCGAGCTGGGGGCGGCGATATTTTCCTCACTATCGCGATGAGGCACGTGATATAATCTCTCACGGCCTCGTCCGCCCCTTGGGTGCGGTTGTTCGCCTCTGCTATCAACCGCTGCTGGTACCTCTTCGTCGTCCCGTACCAGCGTTTCGCTGCAGTCATGAAATCTTGCCACGTGGCCCATTTCTCTTTCTCATTACGGTACCACGTGGCCGCCGTGTCAGTGAACAGCTCTGACAGCGACGACAACACCTCTTCTTCGAAGAGGTTTGCCAGGACTCGACAGTCCTCCAGCCTCGCTAGGAATACGTCGATACTCTGGCTTTTCGCCCCAGAGAATCGAATTTGCCATTTCCTCACAATTTGGCCTATGTCTCGCGAGTGGAACATACTCGACCTCGAGCAGTTCCCTGTCGCGCCTGGTGCGCCATATGTCGGCCAGCTCGAGCCTCTCGCCGAACCTCGGCGGTCACCCCCCACCCAGGCTGCGTTTACTCCTTGTAAACCAGCCTGACCATCACGCCGAGCTGGCGGTGGTGTCGATGGCGAACCGATCCACGCATCGTTGCCAGTGACGGTATACGTGTCTTCAAACTGCACGTTGTGACCTTGCCTAGGTTCCGCTATATGCGTGCTGGAAGCGGCGTGTCGCTGTTGGTTTAAAACCAACTCCTCCAGCGACCTTACTTTCGCTATTAATTCCGCTAATAGCGAGCCGACTTCCCGAGGGATGCAAAACTCGGAGCCGTCCTTTGCCAGGAGGCGAAGCATCTCTCCTGGCTGCGCTTGCTGGTCGTCGCCGCGAGTTTCTTCTTCTTCGCTGTCCTGCTGCTGTAGAGGTAGTTGTGTGCGTTACTCCTTTTGTTGTTGCGCAGTGTCCCGATTACTGACTGTGGCGTTTGGGTGTGGTGAGTGCTGGGTATCGGACACGGCCTCCGCCGTCGTCCTACGCAGTATCTCCAATATCTGCTCGCTTTTGAGCACTACGTCCAGGGGGTGTAAATCCCAACTGGACGCTTCGGCGAAGGAGCCGTCGTCTTCTAAAAGGATCCACCGTAAGAGGTTTTCCCTTAGTGCCATCCGCCGGGGGGTTACATCCCCCGGCTCTTCCGGCTCCTCGAAGTCTTGAGGCGCATAGTTACCCAGCACCCACTGGCTTAGCCTGTGCATTCTCAAGAATATGGAGTCGTGTCGCCTCAATTGCAACTCCGACAGGTGGCTATCGATCTCGCTTGGCGAGATCAACCACACCCAATCTTCCACAGCTTCCTGGATGTTGTACGACATCGTTCGCTGGTTGTGCGTGTGCAAGGGGATTCCTCTTCAATCCCGTAATTTACAATGTTTTTGCACGGCCAGTGGTATCCTTCACAAGGTACCTACCAGATTACCACTGGCTCAGGAAGTAACGATCTTCCCAACTGGTGGTTTGGTATTTATGCTATACCGAGGTTAACTCGCTTTTACTTACTTGCCTGGAGGTTATGTCGCTTTTGGCGTATTGCGCAAGCGTAATAGTCGCCCGCGCAACCGATTCCCGGTGAAAACTGAAATTCGCGATTTTGGGCGCTGCGCATGCGCGGCACTAAAATCACTATATGTATCAGTACCGCCGACGCATGCGCAGACGATTCCGCGTGTAAAAACAAAAATTTAATCTTTCGACCTTTTGCGCATGCGCAAAACCGAAATTAGTGAATGCGCCCACCTCCTCGTGGGATGGGCAACCGAATTCGCGATAGTGATTTTTCACTTTTTATTTTCGGATTCTGCGCATGCGCGGGCCCAAAATTACTGCGCGTGCACCTTAGGGTATCCCCCGTGCAGGCGTCTTCGCGAATTAAGCCTTAAATCCGAAAATCCAAACGAAATCCCAATATTTAAATATTGGGTGCGTAATCCGTTAGTTTACTCCCCGGTGTGCACGTGTGATGACGAACAAAGAGATAAAACGCTAGGACCTATATAAAACAATTTTAATAACTCTTATAATATAATAAATAATTAATAGATAATTGCTACCTAATCTCTTTGTCGTCCTCGCTAAATACTTCAACAAATGCTCGGCCTTCACAAGCAATGTTCCTCACTAAATACGTGCAGACCGGGTAAATTCCTCCAAGCGAGGTTAGAAACCACCAGTTGGTTACCCTTGCACACACTGTACACTTTGTAATAATTAATTATCACCGCGATAATTAATTATTCGCAACGCGCGTCTCGACCAACCAATTACTGTAAAATTCGCCGTTCCCTAATCTAATGAGCTGCAACACGTTAATGGGCGCCAGTTGTAACGGGGTGAATTTACAAGAGGGTATGAATCCCTCCCTGGGGTGCGCGAAGGTATTATGCGGGCATCTACTACGCCCGGGGCAGCTAGTGGTTTTCTAGTGTCGAAAGCTTAGGCCGCCTTCTACTAGACCCGGCGCTGCACTCTGCCGCTACCGCTAACTTCGGCGCACAATTCACCGGCGGCTAGCTATGAACTAGCCTTACTTACTCTCGCCGGTGTTCCCGTACAACGCCGCTTAGGTTAACCTGAGCGACTTTCACTTACAATTTCCCCGTTGACGTTGCTCCTCTAGGAGGTGATGCCCCCGACTAGCTGCAGCTGCTGAAAAGGTAGAGGGCGGTATTCAGGGAGATAGGGAACGGTTACTCGCGAAATGACAGACTCGACACGAACGAAGTAAAAGTAAAATAAAGAAGGTTTATTTTCCAAAAAAGGATCGCGCGAAGCCCGAACATCACCTACAAAATCTAACGCGCAGGCCGAGACTTACACGGAGCCGGCCGGTCGCACGGCCGGCGTCACCGCGCCGCGAGACGCCACAAAATGGCCGCTGCGCTCTCGAACACGAGGCCGCTTGCCTCTACGCAGGCGGCGTCGGATAGCCGCGCAACACTACTTACGCGTGGCCGCTCGCACGCAAAACCTATGCGGCAAATACAAAAGGAAGCGCACACTTACTTTGGCGCTGGCCAGCGCGTCGCACGAGGTCTGTCCCTCTCTCTCTCTCTCCCTCCCGCTCTCACACGCTTGCCTCCTCGCTGCGAGGCGTCGAGCCTCGGCTGCCGCCGCTCTCTCTCTCTTCCTCTCACTCTTCCGCTGGTGGAGTGGCCCGGCCGGCGAAGGCAGGCGGCGTTGCGTCGCTGCTGGGCTGGCGGCGGATCGGAGGCGCGGAGGGCACTTCTCGCAGGGCGTGATGCGGCACTCGCGGGGCACTTGGAGGCACGGCACTGGTGAGGCGAAACTGGCACGTGCGCACCTGTTGCGCTACAGGACTAGACTGACTCATCAATGGCCGCGGCGTCCCTTCGGAGCGTCGCGGCGGCGTCTTCTTCTTCTTCTTGCTTCGCCTCCCGCGCGTCCCGCTTGGTGCGCGGCGAGTCGCTGTACGCGCAAGCGCGCGCGATTCAAACTCGCGGCGCGGTACACGCTCTTTCGCCCTTATTGCATGCACCCGTTACTATATATATAGCTCAAATGTAAAATAATGTTTTTATTGTGTATGTTTTTTCAATAATTTAGAACTTATTTTTTCTTATTTTTGAAATCCTTTATTAGTTTCTACTGATATTATGTCAACACAGAAGTTTAATGTTAAGATATTAATAATACAAAACACCTACCAACCCTATATAAGAATCTCTTTCCTACAATCCTATTACTTCCAAATCATTGTCCTTCAATATTCTGTGTAATAGATAATGTTTCTTGGTGAAATTTGATAAATATATTGCCTATACTGCACACAAAATTGTCTATAAATTTCATGTTTTCATTTATAAAAGAGAGAACGCGATTAATATCGAAGTGCAGCCAAAAGTACTGTTACATATTTCTCGGATTCTAATTGGCCAGCGCATCTCGCCAATTTCATGTATCGGTGAAGCGGGCTGTAAATTAACTTCAATAAAAAACAAACGCATGTAACCAATACGTGACGCGTTGACACGTATCGTAATATACTATTGTTTGGGAATTCAGCAATTTGAATTCCCGCGGTTCCACTCAGCTCGGCTCGACTCACGGCGCAGCCACGGCGCGGCAGCACCTCGCGGTGTCTCGGCGGAACAGCTGAGACGCTATACTGATTCATGCAGTATAGTCGCGAGATTGCTATCTTTCTCACACTCTCATGAGCAGCTAGGAGATTGTATATTAGCTCATCGCCTGTCAAAGCTAATTGACAGGTCAACTCGAGAAGCATGGGAGACTTCTCGCGTTTCCAACACTGAGCTGCCAACTTTTGAGGAATTTGAGTCCTTCCTGATCACGCGGGTACGTGCTTTGGAAATAGCAGCTGATTCACCAACATCCACTCAGAAGCCTACTATCACTCAAACCTCAAAACCATCAAGGAGTCTTCACGTCACCAGTCCAACTCAACCACGGCAAGACTCACATAAGGTGACACACTCAACGAGGATTTGACAACATCCATGCACGTATTGTGGTGACTCGCATTTTATTGTGGCTTGTCCAAAGTTCAAACTGCTGAATGAACAACAGCGGAGAAAATTTGTAATGGAAAGGCCGCTGTGCTACAACTGCCTCGGCCTTCACTCAGCGAAGAATTGCAAGTCACAATACAAGTGCAGGACTTGTAACGGAAATCACCACACCATGATTCATGTGCCACGAGATCTAAATGGCAAAACTCAAACCATCTCTTCAAGCGGTTCAACTCAAGTTTAGGACAACGGTGCAATCATCTTACATCACGGTCAAACTCAACATGATTACTCAACTCCTCAACTCACTTTACTTGCAACTGCATTGGCATGGTACGACTCACCGGTGACATCTCATAAATTAAGAATACTCATTGACTCAGGCTCGGAACTCTCATTCATCTCCAAGGATTCTGTGGATTTACTCAACATTAAGCGGCAACACTCAACTATACCAATCCTTGGAGTTGGCGGCACGCACTCAACTCAAACTCTTGGAAAGGCTCAACTCACCTTACGCACCATCTACAAAAATCTCACGTTTCGGATCACAGCTCATATTATATGCCAAGTCTCAACACTATTACCATCAGAAGAATGTGAGCAACGTCAGTGGCAACATACAGAGAAACTCAACTTGGCTGATCCAACATTCTGGAAACCTCAACCAGTAGATGTACTTATCGGAGCGGACTATTACGACCAAATCATCAAACCGAACCTAATAAAGAGGAGTGCGATTGAATCTGTTGCACAATTGTCAATTTTCGGCTGGCTGCTAATAGGTCCATCAAACTCAGCTGTGCAATCCAAGGTAGTCCATCATACAACGGCCTCACTCAACACTGAAGATTTGCAGGAACTACTCACACGCTTTTGGGTTCAAGAAGAACCACCGTCAGCGTCTGCAGTCAAACTCAACAAGGAAGAAGCATTGTGTGAACAACACTTTGTTGAAACTCACACGAGAGATACTCATGGACGTTACCAAGTCAGATTACCTCTCACAAACTCGGCAGACGTACTTGGAAACTCATTTAGAAAAGCTCAAGCGTGCCTCAGGAGAATACTCACAAAATGCAATCAAGAAAGCATCTACAAGGACAGATACTATGCTTTCATGGATGAATACTGCAAATTGGGCCACATGGTGCGGA
This sequence comes from Torymus aiolomorphi, assembly GCA_036365515.1. NCBI lineage: Eukaryota > Metazoa > Arthropoda > Insecta > Hymenoptera > Torymidae > Torymus > Torymus aiolomorphi. Next base: position 166,924,682 of record CM070875.1, on the reverse strand, counting down.
TCCCTCAACAGGAAATCTCCGCCAAACCATCTTACTATCTTCCTCACCATGGAGTATTACGAGAAGATAGTTTAACGACAAAACTCAGAGCAGTATTCAACGGTTCAGCACTCACAACAAATGGAAACTCACTCAACGACATCATGCATACTGGACCTAATCTCTCACCCAACATTGTGGATGTTCTCATCTGGATTCGAACTCACCCATTTGTCTTCTCAACTGACATTACAAAAATGTATCGTCAGATCAAGGTTCACCCTCAAGATTGGAACCTGCAACGCATTTTATGGGTAGATGAAACGGGTCAACTCACTCACTTCCATTTGACTACAGTCACCTACGGAACACGAGCAGCTCCTTACTTAGCAATTCGGACACTTCTTCAGCTGGTAACGGATGAAGGAGCCAATTATCCACTTGCCATTGATTCACTCCTCTTTGGAAGGTATGTGGATGACATCTTCGGTGGAGCTGCATCAAAGGAGAGTCTCATTGAAAAGGCCAAGCAGTTAACCGCATTATGCAAGGCGGGCGGCTTTCCATTAGCAAAATGGAACTCAAACTCGTCTGGCTTCCTCAAGGAATTTCTCAACGAGCCACCAGCTAAAGAAGCTGTGCCTCTAGATGATTGCGCTACCAACATACTCGGGATGAAATGGTTCCCACGCTCGGACAAACTCACCTTCAGAACAACTCTACCACCTCACCAGGAGATGATAACAAAACGGATTATACTCTCTGAAGTATCCCAACTCTACGATCCCATAGGAATAATTTCACCGGTCATAATCACATCGAAAATCCTCCTATAAGAACTGTGGCTTTACAAACTTTCTTGGGACGACTCACTGCCAGAGTCAACTGTGAAGAAATGGCTGCACATCCGGGAAGATGTCAACAACCTGGACACTATCACCATACCAAGGTGGTTAGGAATTCAGGAGGACTCAGTTGTGGAACTTCATGGCTTCTCGGATGCTTCACAACAGGCAATGGCTGCAGTTCTATACATTAAATCCACAACACTTACATCTCGCTCAACTTCATCATTTCTCATCTCCAAAACAAAGGTGGCACCACTCAAACGACTGTCAATCCCACGATTGGAATTGGGAGCAGCAGTACTACTCACGAAGCTGGCAAAACATGTTTTGGACAATTCACGATTGCCAATCTCACACATACATTTATGGACAGACTCTAAGGTAGCACTCACATTGATACGCTCACACCTCTCAAAATGGAAGGACTTCGTTGGAAATAGAGTTACCTTAATACAAGAACTCATTCCAACAGCACAATGGAGACATGTGCCTGGAGCAGACAATCCAGCGGATTGTGCCTCGCGCGGATTACTCACTTCGCAACTCAGAGAGCATCACTCATGGTGGCATGTACCACGTTGGCTCTGCCAGGAGGAATCAGCTTAGCCTTCTCAAGCAACCTCTATCCAAGAAACCAACCTTCCAGAAATGCGGGCTAAAGTCACACTCACCGCAGCCAAGTCAAACTCAAGCAAATTGTGGGACATCATCGATCATTACTCATCACTCACTCAACTCATAAGAATAACTGGATGGGTAATGATCGCCTGTGATCGATTCAAGGCTAAAGAAAAAACTCACCATGAATCGAAACTCACTACTGATTTACTCATCAAGGCAAAACTCTTCTGGGTCAAGAACATTCAGCAGGTTCATTTCCACTCAGAACTTATTATGCTGAAAAATTCTCAAGTCCCAAGAAGTCATGTCCTCAACCGATTGACTGCCTACATAGACTCAACAGGAATTTTTGAGATGTGAATTTATCGCCCTCCATATTATTCATGTTTGAAAGATACTTATGGATCAGGATGGGGCTTTTTTAATACAAAAAAAGAGACTTGATCTTTTTTTCTGTAAATGCTTCAAAGCGACGTTTCGTCGGCTTGGTCTGCCGACCTCTTCAGGCTAGATGTTTATTAAATAAAAATACAGAATTACAAATCACGTATAACATTCGGTAAAAAAAAAACCAATGATATATAAAAAAAGGAAACGAACCCTATTTACCTTAAACGTTGGCACAAGTCAACGAGTCAAAATTTATAACGATGTACAGTCATATTAACACTTACGGCTAGTGGCAAAGAACATTAACGTACATATCAATTTATACACAACGCTATCAAAATAGACGAAAGTATTGAAGTAGTCAATCATAACAAAAACAATCATGACGTTAGCAGTTAAAATTTCGAAAGTAAAGGAAAATAAATGCGGTTAAGTGTATAAATATCCTCTTTCTTGTTTATACTGTGTTTGTTACATTTTATGTGTATCATTTCCGATAAGAGTCTTTTTTTATAATTCCGCTCAATGTCTATAATTTTTGTGTCGTCCCAATTAAATTCATGATTCAAACTATTTTTGTGGGTGTGTACTACGGACTCGATGTTTTTGTTTTTCTTATGTTCATTGATTCTTGTTTTTAAAGAACGTTTGGTTTCACCAATGTACGTAGCTGGGCAATTTTTACAAGTAAATTTGTACACCACACCTGTTTGATCCCATTTGTCAGACTTATCTTTCCCCAATTTAATCACGGAGTTCATACTTTTATTCACTGTGGGAATCGTGGTAATATTGTATTGCCTAAAAATTGAAGAAATTCTTTCGTAATTGTTAGTGAACGGTAATTGAATCTTAGGCATTTTTTGGAACATTGATTTTTTATGTGTGTTTTTGTTGATGAATTTTGATTTATATTTTAGATACTGTAGACGTGTTTTAATATTTTTATCAATGAAAGTAGAAGGATACTCATTAAGAATTAACATATTTTTAATTTTTTTCAAATTCTCGAAATGAAATCGCTTGTCTGAAAGTACAATCGCTCTGTCAGTTAAGTTATAGATGATATTTCTTTTTTGCTGGATTGGATGTTTTGAAAGAAAATTGATTACTCTACTTGAAGAAGTTGGCTTTTGATACCAATTTGTACTAATTCTATTGTTTTCTTTAATTAATGTCATATCTAAAAAGCTAATACTATTATTATTTTCTATTTCATATGTGAATTGTAAACTTTTGTGGTATGAATTAAAAATGGAAACTACCAGATCAATGTGTTCTCTTTTTATGCACATAATAGTGTCATCAACATATCTATAATAAAAAAGTGGTACACAATTATATTTATTCTTCAAGGTTTGTAAACACATTTTTTCCAAATCATCCATAACAATATCAGCAAAGAGTGGAGAGATTGGGGAACCCATCGGTGTACCGTATATTTGTTTGTAAACCTTGTTATTGAAAGAGAAGTAAGTGTTGTCATATAAGAAACGGATACACTTTTTTATTTCATCTATGGGAATTAAACATTTGTTCATGATAGAACGCACGCGTTTATCGATATGAGATTGCTATCTTTCTCACACTCTCATGTGCAAATATGAGAGATATTAATTTGATTAGGGTGTAGTGAGACAAATTCAAGGAAGAAGACGGAAGTGGATCAAGGACTCGCTCTCTCTGAAACCAGCCTTGCCACGAGAAACATCTCTCCGCTGTGCACCTGCTATCGTTCATCGGAAAACTCTCAACGCAAATTCACTGGATCACTCACTTGGGACTCTCATCGCTTCTACATTCTCGCTCAACCATCACACATCAAAAGGCATCTCCGATTAATATAATCGCTGCTCCTGCCAGGTAACATCTCTCAATCCACACGAGGTCAGGTAGCAACCACTTGTTGGCCATTTTGAACGCCATTACTTCGTTGGCAAAACTCAAAGCAACAAATCAATAACATTTGTTTGCTGGTTATACTAGTTCATCGTGCTGAGCCGAGAAAGAAGAACTTCATTGGACAGACTCACTCACAAGGGTAGGACACACTCATCTCATTGAAATCATCGTAGAAAACTCAACTGGTTAGTAATCCCTCATATGGGATTCATACTATAATACAGTAATTGCTTTACTGAATTACACTCACTAAGTGGACATGATTTAGCATTCATGTCAAAGTGTAATGAAACCAGTGAAAAACTCAACAAACAGTGCTACGATAAACTCGCCTCTTTTATTCATGAATAATCTCAACCAACCAGTTAGTCGCTTAGACTTCATTTAATAAAATATAGTGAATTTAGAAATCATTTATCGTTCAATCACCTTTATTTAATATTGTACTCTACTCTAGTCATCAAAATAGTTTATTTTTATATTCTTGTTATAACCAGTGTAATTTAATGTAATTATTAAGGCCAAATATGACTGTGAAAAATATAACATGAAGTTTATATATAAATTGTGTTCGACTCAACTTATTTCATCACCCACAGCATGTTACTCATTTAAACTTATGGAATTCTCAAACAACTATTAATTGGTTGTTGTAGACCCATTTGATTGATCTATATAGTATAGGCGCCAAAGTCTAAGATGTCTGAATTTTCAAGATTGATTTCTTGAGTTAAGTATTCAAAACTGCTGAATAATGAAAATAGTTTAAGAGAAATTTCATTATTATATTTATCAAACTTACGTTATTATCGCAGAATTTAAACTCAAACTTTTAAATTAAACTAACATGATCATGTTCATAACCTCAAAAACAAAAAAAATCAATAGATAAATAATGCGCGCGAAGCGCGTTGAATGTAGCTAGTATATTATATGTTATATATTACACATGGATATATTATGTTAAATCTAGAGCATTCTTGTCCGTTGATCTAAATAAATAAATAAATAAATAAATATTTCATAAATTAATACTTTTAAGTCTTCATAAATGAATTTAATTATAATTATGTCATAAATTTTTGCAAAAAAATTTAGATAATTCGATCCTATCATGAAAAAAAATCAAATAACAATTGTGAGAAAATCGAAAAAAAAAAACAAAAACGCATCTGCCCAATCAAAAAACGGATTTTTGACTCGCCATCACACAAGAAGAAAACAAAAAAAATGATACCTGTCCGGTCAAAATCGACCGAGTAGAAGTTGAGATCCAGGCGTATACACACACACACACACATATATTATACAGACATGTATTTTGATTCCTAACACCTCGGAACAAAAATTTTATCCAAAATCTACCTCTACAAGAAATTTCAAAGCGATTAAGTTAATATTATTAAAGTAAACATGCTTCATACAAAACTCATTTTTTACATTTTTTTATTTTTTTCTTAAAAACTAATTGACAGAATCGATTCACGTTTTTACAGATTATAGCTATTTATATTCTGCATTATCATGATTTTTCTCAAAAAAATTGACCGTTTAGTTTGGGAGTTAAAAAACACGTTTTTGTTGATAACAAAAGAACCGTGATGCTAGAAATTTTTTTTTAGGAAATATAGGTATTTTTTATTTTCTTCCAAATGCTACCCATCCGATTCAGGTAACTCGATCCTATATCACTAAAAAAAATCAAAAAACAATTTTGAGAAAATCGAAAATTTTAAAAGAACAAAAACGCATCTGCCCAATCAAAAAACGGATTTTTGACCCGCCATCACACAAAAAAAAAAACAAAAAAATGATACCTGTCGGATCAAAATCGACCGAGTAGAAGCTGAGATCCAGGCGTATACACACACACACAAACATATTTCAAAAACCATGTATTTTGATTCCTAACACCTCGGAACAAAAATTTTAACCTCAAATATCTCTGAAATTTTTGGACCAATCATTTTGTTCAAAGAACTCGACGGAAAAATATCTAAAATCTATCTTTACAAAAAATATTGAAGCGATTAAGTCAATTTTACTCCCGTAATCGTTGGACATACAAAACTCATTTTTTTTTTATTTTCTAATTAGTTTTCATTATAATAACTTTATTAAATATAATTTATAAATTGGTTGTATTTAGAAATACAAAAAAAATATTGACATGAACATTTTTTTGGTCTGTGCGTGCGTGCGTGCGTGCGTGCGTGCGTGCGTGCGTGTGTGTGTGTGTGCGTGTGTGTTTATAAATAAATTACAATTTTTTCCCAATATATTAGTATTTTATTTTTTTTTTTATTTATTTTTTTTTCAGTATTTTTTTTCTTTGAAAAAAGAAATTTTGGAAAATTGTCCAACAATTTTGTTCAAAGTTTACGCAAAAACGAATTGATATTTTGATTTTAAAGTTTGCAGGGGTGTAGAATGTTATAAAACTTAGGGCAATGTCCTCTTACTTGATGTACTGCAGTGTTGATGGTTAAATGACGTTGCAAGCGCACTCTATATTACTCATCATGGGCCTGATTCTAAATGTGTCTCGGCCTCGAGACAACTGCTTTTCTTTTTAAAGGAGCTCCCTGATTGGTCTACAGCTCCGGATTTGGTGTGTCTCGACGTCGAGACAAATTTAGAATCAGGCCCCTGGTCAGCCAACTTGATCCGTCGGTTTTTATCAAATAATAATGAAATACACCATGTTATACGAAATCAAGAGAACATTGCTCTAAATTTGATAACCCTTTACCCCCCCCCCCCCCCTCCCCCCACACACACAAAGTTTGAAGCCGAAATATTATTTCTCTTTTGCGTAAACTTTGAACGAAATTGGACGACCTGGCCGCGCCGTATGCGTATATATATATAGGTATATGTATAGGTCCGACTTCGCGGTTAGTGTGGGCTGTGTAGGGGAGGACGGGGCACGTGTGACACCCTAACTTTGATTAAAAATAACAACTAAACCGTGTATTATTTCATATTGATAAAATACAGAAAAGAAATTCTAAAAAAAATGCTCTACGTGACCCACCGGCGGGTGGATTGTGGCACCCGACGGGGCACGCATGGCACGATCAAATTTAATATTTTACTATAGGTATTTTTCAATTCTTTTTTCCAATAATTAATTCTTTAATAATTATACCATAATAAAATTTTCAAAAATCAAATAATTAATCAGTCTATTGAAAATTTAAAATTTTATTTTTATTAAGGAACATAACAATTTTTATTTTAAAATACCATTGTTTTTTCTACTCTAAATATAACTTAATACGCAGTCGAAATAATCGTTATTTACTTATTAATGTAATAATTGAAACTAAAAACTAGTTAAAACTAAATTATTGCACTGCGTAGTTGTTAACCCATCTTGCTCCGTTTTTGGTTTGTATGTTACATCACTTCGCTCGGCGGCCGCCGCGGCGCACTGCTACGCCCGAGTGTGCCACGCGTGCCCCGCCAGGGTGTCACATCATGCCCCATTTTAATACAATTTTCATTTTTTAATTATATTATTTATAAAGATTTTCTGAAAATAACAAAAACAGGGCTTGAAAGATAAAAGTTGAAACTATCAAATAGGTTTGGTCTCATTTAGAAAAAAATCATTTTCTCGTTGCTCCAAGCGACTTAAAAATGAAGTCAACCTTGTTTCTAAGCACCGATTTTCAATCTTATTAAATTAAATGTTAAACATTATCTATAATCTCAAAAGTATAGAGGAAAATTCTAAAAGCATATCTAATTAGGTTTACGTAAAAATTACATTTTTTGCATTCATTAATATTAAAAATATGAGGGTGCCAATCTTAACTACCTGACACGTTATGCCCCGCCCTCCCCTATGCATAGCTGCGTCTGCGCGCATGCGCATGTGCTGCAGCTCAGCTGCTCAGCTTGTCTGGCTCGTTGTACTTGTTTGCGTAAGCGACACAGTGCCGCGGATGATGCCAGAAAAAGGCTGGGCCGAACTTCGCGAAAATAAGTGAAAAAGTGTCAGTGCGGAGTGAACACGAGAAAGCTGCCTACTACATATAACGTATAATCGCTAAGCACAGCGCTTCGCTTCCTCTCTGGCTCTCATCCACCATGTCAACCATGTGCGCACGGCAGTCCGGCAGACGGTAGTCATCAATGTTTATCAGCAGTCACTGTGTCTCCTAGATTTCTATGGACCGATATTGATGTTGGTCGAGTTCTCCGCTAATTTAGTTGTGGTCTTTTCCTTGAGTAAGTATTATTTCAATAATACTATCTTCTTTCTAATCTTGTAGGGTTTTCATCTTTTTTTCACAAGGACATTTTGGTAATGGGTCTGAAGTTTGCAACGTTGGAGTCCGACGAAATACAAAAAATTCATTTTGCTTCACGTTTAGGGTAGATGTCCGTATTAGTGTGGGTTTAAGAAACTCTTCAGTTTTGTCGCATAATAATAGACTATTTAAGCTGTATCAGAGATTCCGGGTGGTTTATATAGATAATAAAAGTAATAATCTACACGAAACAATTTTTTTTATAAAAAAATATTAATATTTACGAAAGTTACAAGCAATATAAAAAAAAAAATTTTGTACGCATTTGTGTGCCCTAGCAGACAACAAAGTACATTTTTGTGTGCCCCGTATTAATGTGGATGTACACGTTTGTGTGCCCCACATTAGTGTGTCTTGATAATATTATCATTGCCAACAAAATTATTTTAACTGTAGTGCATTTATAATCAATTTCTAACCCTTGTTTACATTGAATGTTAATTAATTCCAATACGGTAAAAACTGCTGAAGGTCGTCAGTGCGATCTGAAACAACGTTTGTGCGCAGACAACCTAACCTAACTTTCCTGTTCAAGCGCCGATACGAGCATGCTCGTATTGTATTTGTGCATACACAAATCTGGACAAGTCGTTTTTCACTGTCCTATTAGTAGACACCATTAATTAAATATTAAAATCAATTGAAAACCTTTATATTAAGGTTTATTATATAACATAATATTATTTTATGATATAATCAATTGTATCCCCATTAAAATCCTTCCGAAACATTATTTAATGTTACTTTTAAAAATGTCATTTCTTAGGAAGTTTGAACAAGGAAACACCGTGACACACCGCAAACCGTGAAACATATTTTTGTAAGTTCTTTTTTAATGTTATAGTAAATGAAAACAAATTAAGTAATTAATTCTATTTAAACTTAATTAACTATACTTTATGAAAAAAAATATTTTAGTGTTACGTTTTTACTCGTTCACTTCTAGGATATGTTTTAATAATAGGGCACACAAATATGGACAGGCACACTAATACGGACCACTACCCTATATTAAACGACTCTGCTAAACGACCGTCAGATCTGACGGCCAAATAACCATAACACATTTAAAAACACGTAAAAACCATTGTTTTGAGAGTCTGACCTGGAAGGGACTATTATTTCTTTAGTCAAACATCAAACCTTGTCTATTTTTTTCTTTATTTAAGCGTCAATTCTTCAACTACAGAAAATTGAAGGTTAGGTTTTACCAATATAAAGGTATATGCGCTCTCATGAAATCTGACGGTCGTTTAGCAAGAGCCTATATTAAATAATATTAATTTTGCGCGTAGATTTAGTGTTTTATAGTATAAATTAACTTTAAAACAAAGGTTTAGATAAAATTTCCATTGTTGAATAACTTCAATCAATCTTAAAAAATTATTTAGTTGCATTCCAACGATGCAAACTTCAGACCCATTTTTGGTAAACTTTGAACAAGGGTCAGGTAGTCTTAGTTGGAAATGATCATTCCTTTCTCTAAAAATATTTTCAGCTTTACACACATCATATCATGCATGCTGAGGTATTATATACCTTGTTTCAGATCTAAATAATCAGCAAGAATGGAGTTACAGCAGTTTCTGTGTGTTTTTCAGGAAATTTTTAAGAACAAAGTCATTTTCTCCGTGCTGACTGATTCAGTAGATCTGAGACTCAATATACAATGCCTCAGCATGCATTGCATTGTGTATGAACATTCTGGTAAACTTTGAGAACGGGTGAGGAGGTTTTAGTAGAAAATGCCCATGCGCCTTTTCGACTTTTCGTTCCAAAGATCCATTTCCATTACCTACAAGTATCTTAAACTCTCTTTACATAAAGGAATACATGCTGAGGGACAGTTTATCAAGTTTCAGATCTACATAATTAACAAGTCTGAAGATATTGCAATTTTTCTGCTTTTACAGGAAATCTTTAAGAAATAAAAGTAATTTCCTCCAAACTGGCTGATTTATTTGATCTGAAACTCAATATACAATGCCTCAGCGTACATTGCATTGTGTGTGAATATTCTAGTCAACTCTGAGAAAGGGTGAGAAGGTTTTATTCGAAAATGCACATGCGGCTTTTCGACTTTTCGTTCCAAAGATCCCTTTCCATTCCCTACAAGTATCTTAAACTTACCATACATAATGGAATACATGCTGAGGGACAGTTTATCAAGTTTCAGATCTACGTAATTAGCAAGTCTGGAGATATTGCAATTTTTGTGCTTTTTCAGGAAATTTTTAAGAAAGAAAAGTAATTTCCTCCAAACTGGCTGATTTATTTGATCTGAAACTCAATATACAATGCCTCAGCATACGTACATTGCATTGTGTGTGAATATTCTGGTCAACTTTGAGGAAGGGTGAGGAGGTTTTAGTCGAAAATGCACATGCGGCTTTTCGACTTCTCGTTCCAAAGATCACTTTCCATTCCCTACAAGTATCTTAAACTTTCCATACATAATGGAATTTATGCTGAGGGACAGTTTATCAAGTTTCAGATCTACATAATTAGCGAGTCTGAAGATATTGCAATTTTTGTACATTTTCAGGAAATTTTTAAGAAAGAAAAGTAATTTCCTCCAAACTGGCTCATTTATTTGATCTGAAACTCAATATACAATGCTTCAGCATACATTGCAATGTGTGTGAGTATTCTGGTAAACTTTGAGAAAGGGTGAGGAGGTTTTAGTCGAAAATACACATGCGGCTTTTCGACTTTTCGTTCCAAAGATCCCTTTCCGTTCCCTACAAGTATCTTAAACTTTCCATACATAATGGAATACATGCTGAGGGACAGTTTATCAAGTTTCAGATCTACGTAATTAGCAAGTCTGAATATATTGCAATTTTTGTGCTTTTTCAGGAAATTTTTAAGAAAGAAAAGTAATTTCCTCCAAACTGGCTGATTTATTTGATCTGAAATTCAATATACAATGCCTCAGCATACGTACATTGCATTGTGTGTGAATATTCTGGTCAACTTTGAGAAAGGGTGAGGAGGTTTTAGTCGAAAATGCACATGCGGCTTTTCGACTTCTCGTTCCAAAGATCACTTTCCATTCCCTACAAGTATTTTAAACTTTCCATACATAATGGAATTCATGCTGAGGGACAGTTTATTAAGTTTCAGATCTACATAATTAGCGACTCTAAAGAGATTGCATTTTTTGTGCTTTTTCAGGAAATTTTTAAGAATGAAAAGTAATTTCCTTCAAACTGGCTGATTTATTTGATCTGAAACTCAATATACAATACCTCAGCATACATTGCATTGTGTGTGAATATTCTGGTAAACTTTGAGAAAGGGTGAGGAGGTTTTAGTCGAAAATGCACATGCGGCTTTTCGACTTTTCGTTCCAAAGATCCCTTTCCATTCCCTACAAGTATCTTAAACTTTCCATACATAATGGAATACATGCTGAGGGACAGTTTACCAAGTTTCAGATCTACATAATTAGCGAGTCTGAAGATAATGCAATTTTTGTGCTTTTTCAGGAAATTTTTAAGAAAGAAAAGTAATTTCCTTCAAACATTTATTTAATCTGAAACTCAATATACAATGCCTCAGCATACATTGCATTGTGTGTGAATATTTTGGTAAACTTTGAGAAAGGGTGAGGAGGTTTTAGTCGAAAATGGACATGCGGCTTTTCGACTTTTCGTTCCAAAGATCCCTTTCCATTCCCTACAAGTACCTTAAACTTTCCATACATAATCGAATACATGCTGAGGGACAGTTTATCAAGTTTCAGATCTACGTAATTAGCAAGTCTGAAGATATTGCAATTTTTGTGCTTTTTCAGGAAATTTTTAAGAAAGAAAAGTAATTTCCTTCAAACATTTATTTGATCTGAAACTCAATATACAATGCTTCAGCATACATTGCAATGTGTGTGAGTATTCTGGTAAACTTTGAGAAAGGGTGAGGAGGTTTTAGTCGAAAATACACATGCGGCTTTTCGACTTTTCGTTCCAAAGATCCCTTTCCGTTCCCTACAAGTATCTTAAACTTTCCATACATAATGGAATACATGCTGAGGGACAGTTTATCAAGTTTCAGATCTACGTAATTAGCAAGTCTGAATATATTGCAATTTTTGTGCTTTTTCAGGAAATTTTTAAGAAAGAAAAGTAATTTCCTCCAAACTGGCTGATTTATTTGATCTGAAATTCAATATACAATGCCTCAGCATACGTACATTGCATTGTGTGTGAATATTCTGGTCAACTTTGAGAAAGGGTGAGGAGGTTTTAGTCGAAAATGCACATGCGGCTTTTCGACTTCTCGTTCCAAAGATCACTTTCCATTCCCTACAAGTATTTTAAACTTTCCATACATAATGGAATTCATGCTGAGGGACAGTTTATTAAGTTTCAGATCTACATAATTAGCGACTCTAAAGAGATTGCATTTTTTGTGCTTTTTCAGGAAATTTTTAAGAATGAAAAGTAATTTCCTTCAAACTGGCTGATTTATTTGATCTGAAACTCAATATACAATACCTCAGCATACATTGCATTGTGTGTGAATATTCTGGTAAACTTTGAGAAAGGGTGAGGAGGTTTTAGTCGAAAATGCACATGCGGCTTTTCGACTTTTCGTTCCAAAGATCCCTTTCCATTCCCTACAAGTATCTTAAACTTTCCATACATAATGGAATACATGCTGAGGACAGTTTACCAAGTTTCAGATCTACATAATTAGCGAGTCTGAAGATAATGCAATTTTTGTGCTTTTTCAGGAAATTTTTAAGAAAGAAAAGTAATTTCCTTCAAACATTTATTTAATCTGAAACTCAATATACAATGCCTCAGCATACATTGCATTGTGTGTGAATATTTTGGTAAACTTTGAGAAAGGGTGAGGAGGTTTTAGTCGAAAATGGACATGCGGCTTTTCGACTTTTCGTTCCAAAGATCCCTTTCCATTCCCTACAAGTACCTTAAACTTTCCATACATAATCGAATACATGCTGAGGGACAGTTTATCAAGTTTCAGATCTACGTAATTAGCAAGTCTGAAGATATTGCAATTTTTGTGCTTTTTCAGGAAATTTTTAAGAAAGAAAAGTAATTTCCTTCAAACATTTATTTGATCTGAAACTCAATATACAATGCCTCAGCATACATTGCAATGTGTGTGAATATTGTGGTAAACTTTGAGAAAGGGTGAGGAGGTTTTAGTCGAAAATGCACATGCGGCTTTTCGACTTTTCGTCCAAAGATCCCTTTCCATTCCCTACAAGTATCTTAAACTTTCCATACATAATGGAATACATGCTGAGGGACAGTTTATCAAGTTTCAGATCTACGTAATTAGCAAGTCTTAAGATATTACAATTTTTGTGCTTTTTCAGGAAATTTTTAAGAAAGAAAAGTAATTTCCTCCAAACTGGCTGATTTATTTGATCTGAAACTCAATATACAATGCCTCAGATACGTACATTGCATTGTGTGTGAATATTCTGGTCAACTTTGAGAAAGGGTGAGGAGGTTTTAGTCGAAAATGCACATGCGGCTTTTCGACTTTTCGTTCCAAAGATCCCTTTTCATTCCCTACTAGTATCTTAAACTTTCCATACATAATGGAATACATGCTGAGGGACAGTTTATCAAGTTTCAGATCTACATAATTAGCGAGTCCGAAGATATTGCAATTTTTGTGCTTTTTCAGGAAATTTTTAAGAAAGAAAAGTAATTTCCTTCAAACATTTATTTAATCTGAAACTCAATATACAATGCCTCAGCATACATTGCATTGTGTGTGAATATTTTGGTAAACTTTGAGAAAGGGTGAGGAGGTTTTAGTCGAAAATGCACATGCGGCTTTTCGACTATTCGTTCCAAAGATCCCTTTCCATTCCCTACAAGTATCTTAAACTTTCCATACATAATGGAATACATGCTGAGGGACAGTTTATCAAGTTTCAGATCTACGTAATTAGCAAGTCTGAAGATATTGCAATTTTTGTGCTTTTTCAGGAAATTTTTAAGAAAGAAAAGTAATTTCCTTCAAACATTTATTTGATCTGAAACTCAATATACAATGCCTCAGCATACATTGCAATGTGTGTGAATATTCTGGTAAACTTTGAGAAAGGGTGAGGAGGTTTTAGTCGAAAATGCACATGCAGCTTTTCGACTTTTCGTCCAAAGATCCCTTTCCATTCCCTACAAGTATCTTAAACTTTCCATACATAATGGAATACATGCTGAGGGACAGTTTATCAAGTTTTAGATCTACGTAATTAGCAAGTCTGAAGATATTGCAATTTTTGTGCTTTTTCAGGAAATTTTTAAGAAAGAAAAGTAATTTCCTCCAAACTGGCTGATTTATTTGATCTGAAACTCAATATATAATGCCTCAGATACGTACATTGCATTGTGTGTGAATATTCTGGTCAACTTTGAGAAAGGGTGAGGAGGTTTTAGTCGAAAATGCACATTCGGCTTTTCGACTTCTCCTTCCAAAGATCACTTTCCATTCTCTACAAGTATCTTAAACTTTCCATACATAATGGAATACATGCTGAGGGACAGTTTATCAAGTTTCAGATCTACATAATTAGCAAGTCTGAAAATATTGCAATTTTTGTGCTTTTTCAGGAAATTTTTAAGAAAGAAAAGTAATTTCCTCCAAACTCGCTGATGACAGATGTAGTAGATCTGAAACTTAATATACAATGCCTCAGCATGCATTTCATTGTGTGTGAACATTCTGGTAAACTTTGAGCAAGGGCCAGGTTGTCTTAGTAGGAAATGCACATGCGGCTTTTCGACTTTTGAGCCCAAAGATGCGTTTCCATTCGCTAATTATATCTTAAAGTTTACACACACCATTCAATAATTGCTGAGGGATTGTATATCAAGTTTCAAATCTAAATAATCAGCAAGTGTGAAGCTATCGCCTTTTCTGTGTATTTTTCATGAAATTTTCAAGAAAAAATGTCTTTTCCTAGACAATGGCTGATTGAGTAGATCTGAAATTGCATATACAATCCCTCTGTATCTATTGCATTGTTTGTGGAGATTCTGGTAAACTTTGTAGAAGGGTCAGGTGGTCTTAGTTAATAAAAATGCATAGGCGCTTTTCCGATTTTCAAGGCCAAAGACCCCTTTCAATTCTCTCAACATATCTTGGTAAATATATAGTGATATGTATGATCTTATCGACACGCTAACACTATATTGCGAGTAGTTTGCTGTGAGAATGTTTTCTCGTTTACTTTACAGCTAGCACCCATGCTGCAACTATTCCCTTCTTTTTGGCAGGAGCATGGCTTCACTGTGCTTCTACCGTTACTAATTTATTCATGTTTTAATTATTCTTTATGTTACCTTAGGTGAAGAGCTCCTGCAGACGACATCGCGTCGTCATAAACTCCGGCAGCTACCGTTTTTTATTGGGACCATATGTTGGATTGATTGACATATTTTATGTGGACATTGACAACCTTTGAACTCGTTGAAAAACTTATCTGGTGAGTAGCTTACTGTAAGAAAGTTTATTTGCTTATACTTTTCATCTAGCATCTATCCTGCAATAATTTCTTACCCCTTTGACAGGAGTGTGGCTTCTCTGTACTCCCTCCGTTGCCAACTTATTCTTGTTGTAATTATGTTTTTGGCCTAGGGCGAAGAGCTCCTGCAGACGACATCACGGCGTCCTAAACACCTACAGTTACCGTTTTTTATTGGGACCAGATGACGAAAACCTGTATTGTCAAAAGCTCCTGTGGATGAGACCATCTTGAGTTGCTGCTTTCACAGTTTCACTACATCATCAGCCGCGTTCAGTTACTGGTCTTTATGGTAAGAAGCTACGGTATTTTTAATGAACTGTTACAGAAAGGAAACAAGTTTTAATGATCAAATAAGGTGATGTAAAATAACTAAAAATATTTTATCTATAAATAAGTGTATTTTTTATTAAATTTTAGCATATTCAAGTTAATAAAAGTATTTCTAATGCATTGTTATAGGAAGAAAACAAGTCTTAACCGTTATTACTGGCATCTCAGTAATTTATAGGCTTGTAGAATAGACCAAATAACTAACAAGATTAAAGATGACACCGTGTACATGGTGCACAGCTTTTCTGGAGAATATGTCTGTGGTGTAAGTATGTTTTTTCTCTTTTAGCTGACTCTATGTCTATTAATACTTTTATTAATTTTTTAATTATACTTGTAGTTTAATTTTTTAATTAAACTACTAATTTAACTAAATTTTTTAATTTTCATCAATTGTTGTAATTTTAATAGTTTAGCAGAGTAAGACATGTATATATGCTTATAGTGGGCAATTAATTCTCCATGGTATTTTTCCTGTCTATTTTTCTATTTAAACCTTTTTGTGGGCTTATGATAATTTTACACTTATTCAGAGTTAACGGATGCATGGAATGGATTTTTTACTGCAACTGTTCCAATTTTTATATGCATAGTACAAAATTATATTAAATTTTATAAAACCAGTATTGTAAGAATAATATATATATATAAAATATCTAATGATTATTCTGTTTACAGATTTGGAAACTTCTCTGCAACCAATGGGTATTTATGGCATCCAAGTACTCGAGTAAGTACTTCACGTCGGATTTGGACTTTATTCTGTAGTATAGCTGAATTTAGCCTCGAACTTTCCATCTATCTACTCCTCTGTTCCTGCCAGTTCGATACTGCTCTCCTCATGCCTGCTGTTTAACAGATTATTAATATATTTTGTTTTGCCCTAGGTGAAGAGCTCCTGCAGAAGACAACAGATCTTCATATAATTGTTTTTTCCGCGAGGGCGGCCAACACAACTACCACTTTCCAAGGACATCACCTAGGCGAAGATATCTAGAAGGACGGCAAAGGTTCAATTGAATGTAGTCCGGCTTCCGCGACAGATTCGTGTAAGTACTTCACTTCGAATTTGGCCTTTAATTATCTTGTAGTATAGCCGAACCTAGCCTCCAACATTCCATATGTCTATTCCTCTGTTTCTGGCAGTTCGATACTGCTCTCCCCGTTCTCACTCATGCTTAATACATTATTAACTTTTTTTTTTTGCCCTCGGCGAAGAGCTCCTGCAGAAGACAACACGTCTTCATATACAATTCTACTCTCCTCGAGGGCCTCCATCGAAACTCGCTTCCCCAGGATCACCTAGGCGAACACGACGGGGAAGTGAAGTATTTGAATGTATCCATAGGTGATAGTGTGATAATTTATTCTAAGCAGAATTTAGTAAAATATATTATTGATAATCCATTTCTTTAGTGTAATTATTTTTCATATTAAATTTAAAAAATTTTTATTTTTGTTTTTTCTTCCTGGCAAAAGAGACCATGTTGATAGAAAATTTTTTGATGTTCTCTTTTCTTTTCTACACGTGTCAGGGTATTCGAATCTAAAATAACAACCATTATTTACTAAACCAAATTTTTTTCCCAATACAGTTCTTCAGCATCGGTTGGAAGTTATAATAGACTCTCAATATGGTCATTATATGACCATCATAAAGCAGGAGACTTTCAGAAAAATAGGACCAAATTGGGAACGGCAACTTTGAGAAACTCAACAATGGCATTACAGTGGGTAACCTTGAGTGAAGGGCTTCCTGATACACACATCTTGGTAGCTTCATCTTTCTGCAGATTATCCATGGAAGTTGATCTAGTCTGTATTTATTTTAATTCACTGTAACCACTTTGTGGGCTCTTCTTTGAATAATTATTATTTCAGTAATCTACTGCTTTCGACCATTTCTATAGCTTCATTTTTTGTTTCAGTGTTTTCATTATCCTTTCAGAAAAAGCAGCAACTATAAGAGGCGACTGTTCAAATTTAACAGATCTATTCCTCATTTATTAATGTGGTTGATATTTTGATGTGGTTGATACTTTGAATGATTGAAATCTGCTTTTATAATGCATTTCAGGCATCTCATGTATTTTTGAGCTGATTTTATTTTTTTTGTAGGTATAATTTAATAAAAAAAAAAATTAAGTCATGCAATTTCTCAGATTTAATTGAGGCACTGCTTGTATATTTTTTATAGAACTGTATTTTCATTTTTTTTATTAAATTACGTGTACTTTCAAAAAGATAAAGTCAACTCAAAAATACATGGAATGTCTGAGATGCATTACTGAAGCCGGTTTCTATCATTCTTAGTCTTTTGGATTAAGGGGGCTAGACACCTTTTTTCTCTGAAATAAGAAGTCACATTTTAATACATAAATGTAAACTAATTATTTCATACTTTTTACATATAAAAGTGGGTATATTTACCTTACCTTCAAACTTTCTCCGATGGGCCTTTTATATGGTCCAAAACCATAGTCAACGATGAAACAAGTTTTTTCACTATCCGTAAGCTTTGAAATTTTCCTGTGGATGGATTGACTTCAGATTTGAACTAAATTACTCCTGAATAGTATAATTCTCATATAAGTGTAGGGATTTTTAATCTAATGAGAAAAAAAAAATTGTGCTGTTTTTCAAGAGTTTTTTTTTAAATTTTTTTAAATTTTTTATATTTTTTCATAATTTTTCTGATGTAAAAATTTTTTCCGACATTTAATCCTAAATCCCTATACTCATATGAGAATTATACTACTCAGGAGTAATTTAGTTCAAATCTGGAGTCAATCCATCCACAGGAAAATTTCAAAGCTTACGGATAGTGAAAAAACTTGTTTCATCGATGACTATGGTTCTGGACCATATAAAAGGCCCATCGGAGAAAGTTTTAAGGTAAGGTAAATATACCCACTTTTATATGTAAAAAGTATGAAATAATTAGTTTAAATTTATGTATTAAAATGTGACTTCTTATTTCAGAGAAAAAAGGTGTCTAGCCCCCTTAAGTACGGACACATCAGCTCAAAGTAAATATCGATAACATTGAATGCTCAATGCACCTGCTCAATCTGACAAGTGGCTTTTATATTGTAGGAGCCGGATGAATTTTCTTATTAAGTTTTTTAATTTTGGCCTGTATACTGTAGTGTAGTGTAGTGTCAGTGTGACTCAAAATGCTATACATCTGTAGCTTGTCCTACTGTAACAATAAATCTGAGTACGTGTAAAAATTGTGAAAAAAGTTATTTTAATCTGTAAAATTCAGTTTAATTGTAGTAGTTAATGAACAATGAGCTTATCGATTAATTACCAATATAAAAGCCACCAGTCAGATTTAGCAGGTGTACTTATCATTCAGTGTTGTTGATGTTTAGTTTGAGTAAATGTGCTTTACTATTTAATGTAAAAAAGTATAAGAATGTTACTGAAATAATCGAAATTGGTAAACTCAAAGTATTAAACTCACGAATAAGTCTAAATAACAACAGTAATCTTGAAATTTCCGCATTATATCGATGCCATGATTTACCGCGCCTTGAATTTATTTTGAATGTAAAATCATTTATCAATAGCAAAAGAAATATAAAAAACCACCTGATTATTGGTGATTTTAACATCGATATTATGAAAGATGATGAATATAGCTTAGAATTATTAGACAATATGATGGAAAAGGGTTTCTTCCCGGGTTTTATACATACAACTAGACCAAGTGATAGTGGCGGAAGCGGTACATGCATTGACAACATGTATATAAAAGCTACATCTATAGACACTAAAACTTTTAAACTCTCGATTCCTTTTACTGATCATTATCCACTTTTCTTGAAACTGAATAAGCCACCAAAATTAAAACAAGAAAATATCCAGTATCACTATAATTACTATAAACTTTCAAGTATAGCCATTACAAAAAATTGGAATGTTATAGAGGCAATGCATGATCCCGATGAAGCTACCGCATTCTTGATAACTGAAATACAAGACTGTTTAGAAAAGTCTAAAGAAGCGCATAAAACAAAAAATAACAAGAGATATCCAAGGAAGGATTGGATATCTAAAGCAATAATGATCTCGTGTGAAAAGAAAGAACAACTATATATTAAAATGCGCAATGAACCAAATAATAATCTAATAAAATTAGAATATAAGAATTACACAAAGAGGCTAGACAAAGTTATTAAAGAGGCAAAAATAAAACATGAAAGAAATTTAATTAAGAACAATATCAATAATACCAAGCAACTTTGGAAATACATAAACAAAAAAATGGGAACCAACTTGAAAAAGAATAACACAATAAATAAGATCATTTTAAATAACAATTGCACAATAGAGGATCAGACACAAATTGCCAATCATATGAATTCGTACTTTTGTAGAATTGGAAAAGATCTAACTAACACCATTGTAAAACCCCAGGGTAAGCATTTATAATTACCAGCAATGAACATGAATACAATTTACATGAAACCGACTAATAACGAGGAAATTCTTCAAATAATTGATAATATGAAAATAAAAAATGGTGGGGTAGATAACATTACTACCAAAACACTAAAAATACTATCATATCAAATTGTTAATGCACTAACACATATCTTTAATCTTTGTATTGAAAAATCAACATGGCCTCAAGCGCTTAAAACAGCTGAGGTAGTTCCTATTTTTAAATCGGGTAGTAAAATGGATACATCAAACTATAGACCGATATCTCTAATTTCTAACGTAGCAAAGATATTTGAAAAAATTGTACATGTTCGTTTACAATCATTTTTGGACAATAATAATTTGTTAGCGCAGAATCAATTTGGATTTATAAAAAAGAAAGGTACCAAAGATGCTCTTAGTTACTTAATTAACATAATCTATAAGAAATTAGACAAAAGTAAACCAATAGCTATTGCATTTTTAGATCTAGCAAAAGCTTTTGATACTGTCAACCATGCTATTCTTTTAGACAAATTATATAATTATGGAATAAGAGGTAAAGCGCATGCACTTATATCTAACTATCTTAGTAACAGAAAACAAAAAGTAAGAATAGGAACAACTGAAAGCTATTATGAAACGATAACTACAGGTGTGCCGCAAGGTACTATACTAGGGCCACTCTTATTCATAATTTACGTAAAAGATTTACTAACAAACAGAACAGATAGTACCATCTCATATGCGGATGATACAGCTATTATTTCAACAGATCATAACTGGGAGAAAGTTGAAAATAAAGTGAACAAGTACTTAGAAGATATAAATATCTGGCTAGCACTTAACAAACTATCACTAAATATAAAGAAAACTGTGTACATAACTTTTGGTAACTATTGTGATAGTGTTCCCGAAGATATGAACATACGCATACAGGGTACTAAATTGAGCAGGGTTGAATACTGTAAATATCTAGGTATAATTATTGATTATAGGCTAAAGTGAGATAAACATATTGAATATATAATAAAAAAAACTAAATATATAATATATATACTGTACAAGTTATCAACATATATGCAATCTGACACACTTAAGATAATATATTATGCATTTTTTCATAGTGTCATTAGCTATGGAAATATTGCATGGGGTGGTGCATATAAAAACAACTTAAAATTACTACAAAACATCCAAAATAGGATTTTAAAAATTATAAACAAAAATATTTTCAATCGAGACAACCCCTTGAATCTAAAACAAATTTTTGCTTACGAATGTGTAACGTATCATTATAATGAACTTAGAAATTTATACTTAACATCGACTAGCAAAACTAGAAATAAACTTATAATACCACCAAAGTGTTCGAAAACTGTTAGTGATAAAGATAACTATGTCAGAGCGATACAAGTATTTAATTGTCTTCCGAAATCTAATCCAAATCTTAAAGTTCTAGATATCGCAAAAAATTATAATAAGAAAAAGCTAAAAATTTGAATTGGTACTAATATATTCTAGAATTTAAAAAAAAATAAATAAATAAATAAATAAATTAAATAAATAAATAAATAAATAAATTAAATAAATAAATAAATAAATTAAATAAATAAATAAATAAAAATTTAACCTTCCAGTATGGGTGAGATAATCAATGTGGACAAAATATATTATTTATAGTGGAATCTTTGATTCCATGCCTCGTTTATAAGTTACTTAAGTTTTTTTAGTTTTAAGTACACCGGACCTATGTACAGGTAGCTATGTCTACCTCTATAGGATGTTTGCTGCTTCAGACATGTAACTATGTCCTGAAGTAAGCAATAACATGTAATACAACATGTACTACTCTGATAATTTAAATGTTGTGAGGATCCTCGTGAGGGCCAATTCCCAGAAATAAATTTGAAAACAATCTTGAATACTAGATTGCAACGTTTCGTCAGGAAGTTCCCTGACCTCTTCAGGCTTTATTAAAAATATATAGAGTTAAAACACATACAAAAATAAAAATAAAAAACTAGTCAAATAAATTAAACACAATCTATGCAAAAACCTTTACCTATAAATAGCTACGTCGATACTGGTAAGATACCAGTAGAGTCGACATGGTATGCAGAACATAATGCACGCTTCGCTGGGGTTTATATATAATCACGCTTGTTTACCTTTTTAAATGTAACGTTCTTAACAGCTTTTTGTATATATTATTCAAATTTTGTGTATCTTCTATTCTATTGATAGTGTTATGATTTAAATTAATATGTAACATTTCGGAAATAATTCGTTTCGTGTAATTGTTTTCCCTATCTAAAATTGGGATGTTTTTCCAGTCAACGATGTGTTTCATAGTTCTTTGGTGTGTTGCTATCACTGATTTGTTATTCTTATCTCTTTCATGTTCTTTAATCCTATTTTTTAACATTCGCTTAGTTTCGCCAATATAAGTCGATGTACAAGACATACAATTTATCTTATAGACTACGCCACATGTTTCTGATTTTTCTATTTTATCCTTTCCTAATTTAATTATATTGTTCAATTTTTTGTTGATCAAAGGTACTGTGCGGATGTTATATTTGTTTAAAATATACGAACATTTTTTATAAAAGGTATTATTATATGGAATGGAGATTGTAGTTAGTGAACGGTTCTCATTATTAGTCTTTTTATTGTGATATTTGAGTTTTCGAAGTCTATTTCGTATGTGTATGTTTATAAATTCGGAAGGATAATCGTTACATAAGAGAAGTTCTGTAATTTTGTGTATATTCGCGTCATGAAAACAAGTATCGGATAAAAGAGTTGCTCTATCCACCAGGTTCGCAACGATGTTTATTTTTTGTTGTATGGTGTGGTTAGAATTATAATTTAACAGTCTCGATGATGCTGTTGTTTTTTGATACCAGTTAGTCAAAATTTGATTGTTTTTTCTCGTAAGACTGAGATCTAAAAAATTTATACTATTGTCTATTTCAGATTCGAATGTAAATTTAAGATGAGTATTATACTTGTTAAACACTTGTAGAACTGTATCAACTTGATCGCTTTTTATACATAAAATTGTGTCGTCTACATATCTAAAGTAAAAGAGCGGAATACAATCGTGTGTAATTTTTAATTCGCGCAAGCAGTCTGTTTCTAAATCTTCCATAACCATGTCAGCGAATAATGGTGAGATAGGAGAACCCATAGGTGTGCCAAATATTTGTTTATAAGTTCTATTGTTGAAATTGAAATATGTGTTGTCAAATAAAAAACAGACTATATTCCGAATCTCATGAAAAGGAATTTTGCATTTATTGTGAATATGTGTGTAACGTCTGTCTATGCTTTCTAATACTAAATCGCACGGTATATTTGTAAACAGAGAGCAAACGTCCAAAGATAGAAGTACATATGTACTGGGTATTATAATTTTACTGATTTTATCTTTCATCTCGAAACTATTATTAATATGAGAAAGCGGTTTCGGAATACAATTTTTTAATTCGTTGTAAATGATCTTAGATAAATAATGTGTTGGGCTACCAATAGTTGAAATGATAGGTCTTAGTGGAATACCTTCTTTATGGATTTTTGGAAGACCATATGCTCTAGGTAGTAGAGTGTTGGTTTGTGTGAGTTGGTTGTTATGATACTTTATTTGTAACAAATCGTTATTGTTTAAATGCGCTAATCGTTTGTGAACATCTGATTGTAACTTTGGCAATGGATTTTTCTTTATTAGTTTGTATGTATTATTATCTTTCAATAAGTCTATCATTTTACTCTGGTAATCCAACACATTCATACATACGGTTAAATTACCCTTGTCCGCGTGTGTGAAAAATATATTAGAATTATGTTTTAGAAAACTTTTCGTTCTCGCTAAATCTGTAGAGAAAAGTTTTTCTTGGTGTGCTGTATGTATTACTTTTTTTTGATTATGTAACATAACAGTGGTTAAGTTCGCTCGGATTTCATTCTTAATATCGTTATGTAACTCTAAGTTTTTGAGGCTGCTTTCAACATTTTTGATTGTTGTTAGTATATCTGTTTTTGATATTTCTGATTTTACGTTATATTTTGGACCTAGTGATACAATATTAAGAACAGATTCGGGTAATATTGTATTGGTTAGGTTTTTTACCCAGTTCTGTTTTTCAAACGAACTTTTGTTAACTGTTCTATTAATACTAATGAGGGCGTGTAATTTCTTTTGTAATTTATTTCTTAAATTTGAGTAAATGTGGAAACTAGTTTTTTCAGTTAAATAAAAGAAGGTTTCAAGTTTCGAGTGTTCGACAGATTTTGAAATTTTAAATTTAAGCTTGTTAAGTTGTTTATGTAAAAAATAAATTAATAAAATAAAAATAAAATAAAATAAAAATAAAAAATAAACGGGTACGGTATCACCCGTCTCCTCAAAACCTGGTCAAAAATGAGACACGAGCTCGCAAAAGCTAAGGCCCGTAACAATTTCCTTCTCAAATGCAGAAACCAGGATATTTTTCGAAACAACGTTCGTTCATTCCAACGTTTCCAAACAACGTTCCAAATAACGTTTCCAAACAACGAAATAGACTTCGAAAACTCAAATATCACAATAAAAAGACTAATAATGAGAACCGTTCACTAACTACAATCTCCATTCCATATAATAATACCTTTTATAAAAAATGTTCGTATATTTTAAACAAATATAACATCCGCACAGTACCTTTGATCAACAAAAAATTGAACAATATAATTAAATTAGGAAAGGATAAAATAGAAAAATCAGAAACATGTGGCGTAGTCTATAAGATAAATTGTATGTCTTGTACATCGACTTATATTGGCGAAACTAAGCGAATGTTAAAAAATAGGATTAAAGAACATGAAAGAGATAAGAATAACAAATCAGTGATAGCAACACACCAAAGAACTATGAAACACATCGTTGACTGGAAAAACATCCCAATTTTAGATAGGGAAAACAATTACACGAAACGAATTATTTCCGAAATGTTACATATTAATTTAAATCATAACACTATCAATAGAATAGAAGATACACAAAATTTGAATAATATATACAAAAAGCTGTTAAGAACGTTACATTTAAAAAGGTAAACAAGCGTGATTATATATAAACCCCAGCGAAGCGTGCATTATGTTCTGCATACCATGTCGACTCTACTGGTATCTTACCAGTATCGACGTAGCTATTTATAGGTAAAGGTTTTTGCATAGATTGTGTTTAATTTATTTGACTAGTTTTTTATTTTTATTTTTGTATGTGTTTTAACTCTATATATTTTTAATAAAGCCTGAAGAGGTCAGGGAACTTCCTGACGAAACGTTGCAATCTAGTATTCAAGATTGTTTTCAAATTTATTTCTGGGAATTGGCCCTCACGAGGATCCTCACAACATTTAAATTATTAAACATGGAGGGTGCCACTCAACATAATATGTACTACTCTGGTTTAAATAAATAAATAAATAAATAAATAAATAAGAATAATAGAACTCTTCTTCTATAATGTATTTCAGGCACCGTATGTTTTTTTAAGCAAATTTCATCTTTCTAGAAGTAGGTATAATTTAATAAAAAAAAAATGAGATATCCAATTTTTCAGATTTAGCCGAGGCACTGCCTCGGAATGCCCAAAAGAATTTTATATATTTTAACTAAATATATAAAATTGTACGAAATGTGATCATAATGGGCATAGCTCTGAACTTTTTTTATATTGCATTTGACAGTTTAAAATATTTTGAATCATATTTAACACCTACAGTTCCTGTCAAGTTATAGCCAAAACTGTCCATTTTATGTATATTTTAGCGTTTAAAATCGTTTTTATAAGGCTATCTCGTCAGGAGTTGATTTAACACAAAAATATTAAAGGGAAAAAAGTTTTATTTCAATATTATCTATAACTTTTGTATTTAATATTTTTGTGTAAAATCAAATCCTGACAAGTTATAGCCGAAAATCGTCCATTTTATGTATATTTTACCGTTTAAAACCGTTTTTACAACCATAACTCGTCAGGAGTTGATTTTAAACAAAAATGTTAAAAGAAAAAAAGTTTTGCTTTAATATTATCTACAACTTTTGTATTTAACATTTTTTGGTAAAATCAAATCCTGTCAAGTTATAGCCGAAAATCGTCTATTTTTGACCTTTTTTTGCCGTTTTTCGCGTTTATCTTGGCAAATATTGCTCGTAGAGAAAAGTGTCGAACAGAAAATATGTATTTTAATTAGTTTTAGCAGATAGACCTGTAGATATAAACTGAAAATTAATTTTTCTAGACATTAGGCTTAAAAGTCGATTTTTTGAGATATTTCTTTGTGCTCTCATTTGACAAATTTTCCATCGATCTTTCTCAATAGGATTCCAGCACTTAGCTATAATTAGAGGAGTATTTTCCCGCAATCTCGATGAAATCGTTCGAAAATTCGCTGAGATAATCCGTAAACTTGATTACATATGGACGTACATACATACATACATCATAAAAAACGCCTAAAATGAATTATTTCTGGGCGGAAAATAATTTTTATACAGAAAATTGCGAGTTTTCGGGGAGTTACAATTTTCACTCTGGTGAAAATATAAGGCTCTCCCGAGAAGCGGTCGTTTTGAGGAAGCTAAGTGCCAATGTATTGGCAGCGGTTTTTTTTCTTTGTAGCTATCGTAAGGAATAAAAGAAAAAAGTACAAGTTCTTAGAATTACAATTTAAATCTCTGTATCACATGATTCTCTTGCTTTTATAAAACTCGAAGCTCAAAGTTGGCTGAGAAGTTGAGTTCTCCTGTCAACTGACATTTCCATAGCAGCAGGCGGTACAATGTTTTTTAGAAACTACTCTTTTGCATCTATTTCTCTGAAATCACTTAATCCTCTAGCCTTTACAAAATGCGAAGCTCAAAGTTTGCCAAGTTAACTACCCTTACGTAACAGCACCTGATACTAAGTTTTTTCACAGAACACTCTTATGCATCCATTTGCTTTTGTTTTTTTGACAAATTATTATTACATTATTAAATTTGTGCTATAATTTACATTTAGCCTTCTATTGCACATTCTAAAGCTGGAGTCCGTTTCATTATTTTGATATCCACATATTTCTTTTTCATAATATTTTATCAAAGACTTGCAAGGGTACTAGATCTAATAGTCATCATACTGCATAACAATCAGCTAGCAAATTAAAATGTTGGTTGCAGATTCAAATTGGTATATTATTTATATATATAAAAAAATAGTTGTATTTAAGAAAGATTAAATGTCTATGCATTTCTGAAATAAAGAATTATTATTCAAATATATAAAACAGTTTGTATTTCAGAAAGATTAACATAATAAAAACAAATAATAAATAATATTTCTTACACCTCGTTTCATGCTTACAAGGTTCTGATTTGGATATGTTCCCTGTCGACCCAGCTTTCAATGCTGCTTTTATATTACAGCTTAATTTTCAGAATTAGAATTTAAATCTCTAATATTAGCTTGTCTAGCTTTTACGAAACTTAAAACTCAAAGTTGTCAAGTACTATATTTGTAACAGTAATCGACACAAAGCTTTTACAATATAGTCTTTTGCATCAATTTGCTCTGAAATCACATACTCGTCCAGCCTTTACAAAATATGAATATTGAAGTTGGCCAAGAGATGAGCTCTCATATCAACTATCGTTTCATTGACAGCAGCTCAAACAAATCTCACCTAATTTAATAAAATTTGAAGGTTAAATAGGCCAATATAGTTGAGTTCTGATATCAACTATCACTTCTTTAACAGTAGCTTTTACAAAAGCTTGTGACCAAATACTCTTTTTGCATTCATTTATTATTGTAGTTATACACCAAAACGAGTATTCATAAGCAGACGATGTTCCTTTTGGCTATGCTGATTACATTGGTCATTTAATTTTCACTCACTTGCATTCTAAACTTATTACAGCAACTCCTTTCACATTGATTATGAAACCATAGATCACCTAGAAGAATAATTTATTATGTCACAATATTTATACTGCATTAATATGATTTACTTATGCTTAATAATAAAACCACAGTTTTAGCAAATAAGATAATAAACTACACATTCCACTCACAAGTCCACAGACATTTTAGTAGAAAGAATCATAGTACAAAAATATGATAATGATGCACTTTTAATAATCTGAGAAAATCTTATATCTCACTATTTACGGGTTTTAATAATGCTACCTTTACAAATCATAGGGCCAGTAAAGCATCCATAATTAAAACACCATAAAGTAGAACGAGCCTCTGCTAGAGGAATATTATCTGCGACTGTATTTCTTTTTTTCTACTACGATATCCATCTGTTGGATATAACCGCCTTCATAACTAAAGTCACAGATACTGGACCAACTTTGAACGAATTGGCTTTGGAAGACTTGCTAGTTTATCTTTCGATCTCATAGGGCCAGTGAAGCATTGAAACACCGTAAACTAGAACGAGGCTCTGCCAACGGGATATCTGCCTCAGTATTTCTGCCTCTACTACATGAGGTTACGTGCTT
The DNA here is from genome assembly GCA_036365515.1 of Torymus aiolomorphi. Taxonomy (NCBI): domain Eukaryota; kingdom Metazoa; phylum Arthropoda; class Insecta; order Hymenoptera; family Torymidae; genus Torymus; species Torymus aiolomorphi. The sequence goes on along the minus strand of CM070875.1, from coordinate 166,895,802 downwards.
TGACAGACTTGATATAATAACACTGCATGTATATTGGGAGAGAGATGTATTAATATGCATGTATATGTATATAAATACATGAATTGAACTTGTATCATCTTCTTTCATCATTGTATATAAACTGACACTTAATGTTTCTTGATTATAATCAGATTCTGGCTTAGTATTACATTGTTTACATACATAGTTCTAAGATTCTTGCACTTCTATATCCAACAGATGGATATAACCGCCTTCATAACTAGAGTCACATATACTGGGCCAACCTTGGATGAGTTGCCCTTGCTTGCCTTGCTTGCTGTTGCCTTGCTAGTTTACCTTTTGATATCATAGGGCCAGTAAAACATTGAAACACCGTAAAGTAGAACGAGGCTCTGCTATCAGGATATCTGCCACAGTATTTCTGCCTCTACTACAGGAGGTTGCGTGCTTTAACAGACTTGAACATACTCTTTTGATGGCTGTGATGCATAATGATTTGATAACGCCATCCAACAAGAAAAATTTAAAAGAACGCACATGTATACATTGCCATGAACTGAAAACGAAGTGAAGCCTAGGTCTGAAAGATTTATTGTAATTAGAAAAATATTATTACGCTTTTAGTATATATATATCAAAATAATTGAGCATGATGCACTACTAACATCTGAGAAAATCTTACATCTCACTATTTCCAGGTGTTAATAAGTGGACATCCTCCTTATTTTAAATGTCGTCAGCTGACACAAAGGCTTCACAATTTTTTTTCATGATGATTTTTACTTCCAGAAACATTTTTAAACGAAGAACTTGTAAAATTATGTCTTTGTTGAATAACTCTTCTATTCTATTCTACGATATAAAAATTCCATTCTATGATGTAAAATACTTGACAAAATAATCCTTACGTGCTAATACTCTGTAATATTAAAAAGAAAAGATTTCACAAAGTAACAAGAACTTTCATATTTTATATTAATTTCTAATTAAAGTTTGCTATACTTATCTGAATATTTATATTATGTTGATATGTGTATATGGGAGCGTCCAGCAGAAAGGGCCACCGAGCGCGCGCGGTGCCTTTTTTCGCGTAAAAGACGCTCTGTTTAACTCGTTCATAATCGTATGCTGCGTCTTTGAAAAAAAACCAAGCACCTATATCGATAGATTTTTTCCTGCTCTTTCCAATGGTGTCACTGTTTTTATTGCGAAACGCTTTCTTCCGGACGAAAACTCGAGTTGAATATTGAAAGCCATTTTTCTCAAAGTATATCATGTTTTTTTTCAAAATATTTCAAAATATTATCACCATTGGAAAGTACAACTCTTAAGCTTCAAAACCCTATCTTGGAGAAGTTGGAGAAATAAAGGGTTTAAAAGTACCAACCTGAAAAAGACAGCGCCGAGGGTCCGCGCGAGCCCCTCGCGCCCATGCGTACGGCACGTTTAAGTGCACGCTCTATTCAATTCGCTAATAATCGTGTACCATATCTCCGAAAAAGAACTAAGGACATATATCGATAGATTTTCTCCTGCTCTTTCCAATGGTGCTATTATTTTTATTCCGAATTTCACTGCTTTCAGTGCGTTCATGGATATTTTTATGTTTAATATATTATATTTTTAAAATTTTGTTATATAAATGAACAAAGTTCATTGTAATATTATACTAGCTGTTACAACTAGATCCACAAAATTATCTCCATGCATTGGCATTGTAAGTTACAAAACATTTTATATTTACAAAAAACAAAGGGCGAAAGAGCACATCGCGTGTATTAATCCGCCCTTGAGCATAGCGTAAAAAGTTTGGGCAGCCGCTGTCTTTTTGATCTTACTATTTTTTAACTTTTCATGTTTCAACTTAAAAATCTAATATTTTATAGTTTAAGACTTGTACTTTTGAAGAATATAATTCATTTTGAAGAAAAGACTGATATTTTATTGAAAAAATAGAGTTTAAACATTCAAATGGAATTTTTAACTAGAAGGAAGCATTTCGGAATAAAAATAATAGCACCATTGGAAAGAGCAGGAAAAAATCTATCGATATGTGTCCTTAGTTCTTTTTTCAGAGACTTGGTACACGATTATTAGCGAATTGAATAGAGCGTGCACTTAAACGTGCCGTACGCACGGGCGCGAGGGGCTCGCGCGGACCCTCGGCGCTGTCTTTTTCATGTTGTTCCTTTTAAACCCTTTATTTCTCCAACTTCTCCAAGATAGGGTTTTGAAGCTTAAGAGTTGTACTTTCCAATGGTGTAGTTTATTTTGAAAAAAAAACATGGTATACTTTGAGAAAAATGGCTTTCAATATTCAACTCGAGTTTTCGTCCGGAAGAACGCGTTTCGCAATAAAAGCAATGGCACAGTTGCAAAGAGCAGAAAAAAATCTATCGATATAGGTGCTTGGTTTTTTTTTCAAATACGCAGCATACGATTATGAGCGAGTTAAACAGACCGCCTTTTACGCGAAAAAAGGCACCGCGCGCGCTCGGTGGCCCGTTTCTGCTGGACGCTCCCATATACAAGGTGTCCCATTTTAATCGCCCCAGGCAAATATCTTGAAAAGTATGAGAGATGGAAAAAAACTTTAAAAACAAAAGTTGTAGGGTGCAAAGGGGGTCAGCTAATGGTAACAACGACTTTGACCTTGAACTCTATTTTCAAGGTTATTTCAAGGTCAAAGTGATTTTTTTAAATGAGAATCCCTACTTTCGACCCCGGAAATGGAAAGATCAGAAAATTTTACGTTCAGAAAGGTCTGATATGTTGGGGTTTCAAGGTCAACCAGCTAATTTAATGAGGTCGACCTGGGAATACCTCTAGGAAGGACAAAATTGACCTTGACGTTCAAGGTCATTTTAAGGTAAGTTGATTTTATAAAATGGAACCCCTTATTTTTGACCCTGGAAATGGAAAGAGCGGAAGAATTTACGTCCGAATATGACCTTGACCTCGACCTTGACTTTAACCGTGATCTGGAAGGTTAATTTAAGGTCAAGTCGATTTTTTAAAATCCCCTTATTTTTGACCTCGGAAATGGAAAGAGAAGAAAATTTTACGTTCAGATATGTACCGTCATATGGTGTCAAAGTTGGCCCTCTGGGGTCAATTAAGGGTCAAATCGTGCTTGAGGTCAATTGGGGTCAAATTAATTTTTCTAATCTGATGTGTTCTTACTTTTGTCAGCGTAACTCTGAAGGATTTTTGGGATTAATTTTCGGTATGAAAAGGTACTTTTCTTCTTGTTCTTTCTTGGTTAGGTTGGCACCATTGAAATGTACGGCTACGTCAAATGATATTTTTAAGTACGAGTGACCGATTACTTTAAGGTAGTTATGAGGCGATGATTTAATGGTTTTGTTATCAGTCAATTATAAATATTCGAATTCTTTAGTTTGGTCAATTTGGGAATATTTTCATTTTTTTTAAAGAGTAATAACAATACTGCACTCGAAAATAGGTAGAGTTAGTTATTTTTAGTGGTGTCACTGTGCACAGTACAAATAAAGAAAACCTTTTGATTTCTTATTATTGAATAGCATACGGTAATGATTTCATGTGTTTATTAGAATAAATAACTTTTTCGCTCATTTCCGAAAATTGCCTTCTTAATTTCTTTTTATACATACAATTGAAGTGGAAAACCAAATTTCTTTTGTGGTACCATATTCCTTTTTGAGATGGCTGATTACACGCCCCAGGAGATTGTGAATATGATAAAAGTTGTTGGTGAATGTCATGATAATTATAGGGCTACAGAAAGAAGCTATGCCGAGAAATATCCCAATGCCCGTCACCCAGATAGGAAAGCCATCAAAAGATTATTAACGCGAGCTGCACAAGGCTCCATCGTTCGTAAGAGGCGTAAAACTGGAACGAAACAGCACATTGCGCTGGATGTGCGAGCTATTATTGCTGAAAATCCCCACATTTCAACACGAGATTTGCAACGAATGCATGGTGTTCCTAAATCAACAGTAAATCGCCTGTTGAAAACATCTAAATTTCACCCCTACCACGTTCGCCTTACACAAACACTAGAGGATGAAGATTATGCACGGCGTTTAAATTTTTGTCAATGGGCAAATAATCAGATACGTAGGGACCCTTTCTTTTTTGATCGAGTGCTATTCTCAGATGAAGCAAAATTTGATGATATGGGTGGTGTCAATCTTCATAATGCCCACTATTACGCTGAACAAAATCCTCATTGGCAACGAGATCATCGAATCCAGAGACGTTGGTCAATAAACGTGTGGGCAGGTATAATTGGAGATCATGTGCTGGGACCTATCTTTTACAATCAAAATTTGAATGGACAATTGTATTTGGATATTTTGCAAAACCAGCTACCTCCTCTATTAGAAGATATCCCACTTATCTTACGGCGGGATATGTGGTTTCATCAAGATGGAGCTCCTGCACATCGCGTTCGATCAGTCAAGAATTTTCTCAATGATATGTATCGTAATCGTTGGATTGGCATCGACAGCCAAGTACACGAGTGGCCGCCTAGATCTCCAGACCTCACACCTCTTGACTTTTTTTTGTGGGGAGTAGTTAAAGGCAAAGTTTTTGCACATGCTCCAACAACCTTAGAGAACATGAGAGGAAGAATTATGGAAGCTTTCCAATCCATTTCAGTGGAAACATTGAGGAATGTTCAAGCAAGCTTCCGAAGAAGGATGCAAATGTGTTTCAGAGAGAACGGACACTTGATCGAGCATTTGCTGCCTTAGATCTTCAAATGACAGTCCGTTAATCAATCGGCCCTTTTCAGGGCCAATGATGTGCGAAATCCTTTCGGCAACCTCCACGCGGTACACATTGGGTAACGCTAATGTCGAGGGTAGTCTTTCTAATTTTCGATTCATTTGAGGGAGAAAAAATACTTTTAGATTCCTAAGTAACTCATAAAAACAGTGAAATCCACTTCAAAAAAATTAATTTATTTATTATTACCCTTAATTGATCCCAGAGGGCCAACTTTGGCACCATATGACGGTACATATCTGAACGTAAAATTTTCTTTTTTTTCCATCTCCGAGGTCAAAAATAAGGGGATTTTAAAAAAATCGACTTGACGTTAAAATAACCTTCCAGATCACGGTTAAAGTCAAGGTCGAGGTCAAGGTCATATTCGGACGTAAATTCTTCCGCTCTTTCCGTTTCCGGGGTCAAAAATAAGGGGTTCCATTTTATAAAATCAACTTACCTTAAAATGACCTTGAACGTCAAGGTCAATTTTGTCCTTCCTAGAGGTATTCCCAGGTCGACCTCATTAAATTAGCTGGTTGACCTTGAAACCCCAACATATCAGACCTTTTTGAACGTAAAATTTTCTGCTCTTTCCATTTCTGGGGTCGAAAGTAGGGGTCCTGATTAAAAAATCACTTTGACCTTGAAATAACCTTGAAAATAGAGTTCAAGGTCAAAGTCGTTCTTACCATTAGCTGACCCCCTTTGCACCCTACAACTTTTGTATTTTAAGTTTTTTTCCATCTCCCATACTTTTCAAGATATTTGCCTGGGGCGATTAAAATGGGACACCTTGTATATTTTCACATACATATAGAGAGGTTATTTTATAATAAAAAATATATACTGTGTATATAAAAATACATATGTATATATTACTTTCTTTCTCTTTCTCTCTCTCTCTGTCTCTCTCTCTCTCTCTCTCTCTCTTCGTCTTTTCTACTATATCATCATCACTATATACTTCAGTCTTTTGATGATGGTTCTGTGTGTGTAGTATATAAATAATAAACTCTCTCTCGTGTTATACAGGGTGTCCCATTTTAATTTACCACCCCCTAAAACAGGTTAATAATTTGCTCTGAGAAAAAAATGTTTCAAATAAAATTTGTTGGGTTCGAAGGGAGGCATCTTTTGGCTATTTCAGCTGTGACCTTGAACATGACCTTCAAGGTCATTTGAAGGTCACGACCAAATTTTCATATGAAATGTGCATATTTTTATGGCGGATTCGGATTCTACTAAAAAAGAGAAACACTTTTTGTCTGAATCATTTTTTGAAAAAATCCCAAATTTTTGTTGTAAACGGCTTTAAAAAAGTTGAAAAAATCACTAGATATCTCTACCTTAAACTGAGGTTAGAATTTTTCCCACAGTTAAGAATGATTTTGATGAATGTTACTAGATTCAATGAGGGACATACTGGTGACCTTCACCACGAACTTGCTTAAGAGCCATCAATGTCATTTGAAGGTCATCAAGATTTATTGAAGGTCAAATGTTTATTTACAGGTAACCATTACATTTTATCCGAGGAATTGGAAACGTACACAATTTTACAAATTTAAGTCCAAGTATGACCTTAGCCATGAACTTGTCCTTAACCAACAAGGTCATTCGAAGGTCAGTCAATTTATTTAACGATAATCCTCGATTTTTATTCCGGGAATTGAAGCTTGGCTATGACCTTGACCTCGAACCTAAAATTCATTTTAAGAAAGAACCATCACTTTAATGGAAAATACTCTCTTTTTTAAAGAAATGAAATTACCAAAAAATTTATTAACAGAAGCAAAGTTCATTAGAACGCTAATCTGATTCAAATGGGAAACCACAGTTTCAATCTTTGCAATGGAAAATGCGAAACATTTTTTATCACATGGCGGAAGTTTGCAATCTTCGTGGTATGTTTGACATTCTCTGGGGCAAGTTTTACGTCATCTGGGGCAAATTTGACATCATCTGGGGCAAGTTTGCGGTCACAACTGGGACAAGTTTGACATCATCTGGGGCAAGTTTGAGCAGTAAGGGGCATGTTTTCAACTGAGAATCAAAATCAAGCTTAGCTTTTTAATGAAAATTATATGTACATATTTTAAATCATATTCGGATTCTCTGATAAAGTACGCATCTTTTTAAGAAATATTTTTTCGTAAATGCTTTATTTCTCGCTAAAAGACACTTTTTTGCTTCGTTATTGTACTATTGGTAAGGCTTGTAAATTCTTACAGCTCCTCAAAGCTTCTCATCATTAGGTTTTCATTGACTTTCTGAATTTCAGAGTAGAAAAATACTTATAATAAATTATTTCTGGTAAGATTAAATATTCCCTAAAAAATCTACCTACAACAGATAATGGCTGACTACACGCCAGTAGAGATAGTCAACATGATCAAGATTCTGGGAGAATGTCACGACAATTACAAGGCTGCAGCGAGGCTGTACGCTGAAAGGTATCCGGATGCTCGTCATCCTACTAGGAGGAATATTAGACTTCTAACGATAAGAGCTCAAGAAGGTAACTTAAGAAGGAAGAGGCGACGGACGGGCCCAAGAGAGCATATTGCGCTTGGGGTTCGTGCTGTAATTGCTGAGGATCCTCATATTTCGACGCGACAAATTCAGCGAATGCATGGAGTACCTAGATCAACAGTTTCCGTGTATTGCGTCATTTTAGATGTCATCCATATCACTTGCACCTTACACATGCCATTGAGCCTGGTGATCCTGCCAGGCGACTTAGATTCTGTCAATGGGCGGAAACACGAATGCGCATAGATCCATTTTTCTTTGATCGGACTCTCTTTACAGATGAGGCAAAGTTCGACAATATGGGAGGAGTTAATCTTCATAACGCGCATTATTATGCAGAAGAAAATCCACATTGGCAGCGAGATCACCGTACACAAAGACGGTGGTCAATTAATGTTTGGGCGGGCATAGTTGGGGAATACGTCATAGGTCCAATTTTTTATGACCGTAATTTAAACAGCGAGCTTTATTTAGATATTCTCGAGAACCAAATTCCACCTCTTCTAGAAAACATTCTGCTAGAAATAAGGCGAGACATGTGGTTCCAGCAAGATGGTGCTCCCGCTCATCGTGGACTACTTGTCAGGAGATTTCTGAACGCGACATACCCAAATAGTTGGATTGGAATTGGTAGTCCAATCTGTGAATTCCCTGCGCGATCGCCAGATTTGACCCCATTGGACTTCTTTCTGTGGGGGCCGTGAAGCAGAGAGTTTACGCGGAAGCCCCGACGACGGCACAAAATATGATGGAGAGAATTGTTGCAGCATTCCAGGCGTTCACCCCACAAACATTAATAGATGTCCAAAGAAGTTTTCGGCAGAGAATACAAATGTGCATTCAACAAAATGGGCAATTGATAGAGCACTTGAGGCGTTGAAATTCCCGTGACTAGCTGAACGAAGGGGTCTTGCCTCAAGTGGCTTGACGGAGGAGTCTTGCCTTAAGTGGTTGGACGGGGTCTTGCCTTAAGTGGTTGGACGGGGTCTTGCCTTAAGTGGTTGGACGGGGTCTTGCCTTAAGTGGTTGGACGGGGTCTTGCCTTAAGTGGTTGGACGGGGTCTTGCATTAAGTGGTTGGACGTGAAGGTCTTGCCTTAAGTGGTTGGACGTGAAGGTCTTGCCTTAAGTGGTTGGACGTGAAGGTCTTGCCTTTAGTGGTTGGACGGGGTCTTGCCTTAAGTGGTTGGACGGGGTCTTGCCTTAAGTGGTTGGACGGGGTCTTGCCTTAAGTGGTTGGACGGGGTCTTGCCTTAAGTGGTTGGACGGGGTCTTGCCTTAAGTGGTTGGACGGGGTCTTGCCTTAAGTGGTTGGACGTGAAGGTCTTGCCTTAAGTGGTTGGACGGGGTCTTGCCTTAAGTGGTTGGACGTGAAGGTCTTGCCTTAAGTGGTTGGACGTGAAGGTCTTGCCTTAAGTGGTTGGACGTGAAGGTCTTGCCTTTAGTGGTTGGACGGGGTCTTGCCTTAAGTGGTTGGACGGGGTCTTGCCTTAAGTGGTTGGACGGGGTCTTGCCTTAAGTGGTTGGACGGGGTCTTGCCTTAAGTGGTTGGACGGGGTCTTGCCTTAAGTGGTTGGACGTGAAGGTCTTGCCTTAAGTGGTTGGACGGGGTCTTGCCTTAAGTGGTTGGACGTGAAGGTCTTGCCTTAAGTGGTTGGACGTGAAGGTCTTGCCTTAAGTGGTTGGACGTGAAGGTCTTGCCTTTAGTGGTTGGACGGGGTCTTGCCTTAAGTGGTTGGACGGGGTCTTGCCTTAAGTGGTTGGACGGGGTCTTGCCTTAAGTGGTTGGACGGGGTCTTGCCTTAAGTGGTTGGACGGGGTCTTGCCTTAAGTGGTTGGACGGGGTCTTGCCTTAAGTGGTTGGACGTGAAGGTCTTGCCTTAAGTGGTTGGACGTGAAGGTCTTGCCTTAAGTGGTTGGACGTGAAGGTCTTGCCTTTAGTGGTTGGACGGGGTCTTGCCTTAAGTGGTTGGACGGGGTCTTGCCTTAAGTGGTTGGACGGGGTCTTGCCTTAAGTGGTTGGACGGGGTCTTGCCTTAAGTGGTTGGACGGGGTCTTGCCTTAAGTGGTTGGACGTGAAGGTCTTGCCTTAAGTGATCCAAAGGATACCACTGTCTTTGTTTGAAGCTAGTAACATTCATCTAAAACATCTTATTGCTGGGAAAAATTCGGTCTTGACTTTCAAATGACCTTGAAGGTCATGTTCAAGGTCACAGCTGAAATAGCTAAAAGATGCCCCCCTTCGAACCCAACAAATTTTATTTCAAACATTTTTTTCTCAGAGCAAATTATTAACCTGTTTTAGGGGGTGGTAAATTAAAATGGGACTTAATTATTACTTATGGGTTCTTTCTTAAAATGAATTTTAGGTTCGAGGTCAAGGTCATAGCCAAGCTTCAATTCCCGGAATAGAAATTGAGGATTATCGTTAAATAAATTGACTGACCTTCGAATGACCTTGTTGGTTAAGGACAAGTTCATGGCTAAGGTCATACTTGGACTTAAATTTGTAAAATTTGTACGTTTCCAATTCCTCGGATAAAATGTAATGGTTACCTGTAAATAAACATTTGACCTTCAATAAATCTTGATGACCTTCAAATGACATTGATGGCTCTTAAGCAAGTTCGTGGTGAAGGTCACTCCAGTATGTCCCTCATTGAATCTAGTAACATTCATCAAAATCAATCTTAACTGTGGGAAAAATTCTAACCTCAGTTTAAGGTAGAGATATCTAGTGATTTTTTCAACTTTTTTAAAGCCGTTTACAACAAAAATTTGGGATTTTTTCAAAAAATGATTCAGACAAAAAGTGTTTCTCTTTTTTAGTAGAATCCGAATCCGCCATAAAAATATGCACATTTCATATGAAAATTTGGTCGTGACCTTCAAATGACCTTGAAGGTCATGTTCAAGGTCACAGCTGAAATAGCCAAAAGATGCCCCCCTTCGAACCCAACAAATTTTATTTGAAACATTTTTTTCTCAGAGCAAATTATTAACCTGTTTTAGGGGGTGGTAAATTAAAATGGGACACCCTGTATATATAATATTTAACACATCCAAAGGCGGAAGTCGGAAGAAACCGGAAGTCTGATGAAACATGGAGAAAATGTGAAATCGGAAACGGGAAAAAAAATTTTTATTGCTTGATATCTCTAATATGAGAGCATCTATTTGCATGAAACTTTTTTTATACATAGTATATACCAAAATAGATCTTGTTTATACTTAATTGGAATAATATAAATGCGATTAAAAGAGGCAATGAATATTTCAAAATCTCGAGCACCCATTTCAATGTAAGAATAGGGCGGTCGACCTTCAGGCTTATTCTATATTTGCCTTCGCAGCGCTCCGCGCTCCTTGATTACGGGGTAAGGTAAATAACTAGTCGCGAGAAATAGGTAAAAGCGGTGTGGCTTTGTCAGGAAATGAGTAGTGGATCGGACACAGGGCTTCTTCAAATAAGCCACTCTCTTGTGAACAGTAACAACGGTGAACTTTATTAACTTGAGTACAGCTCTCTCTCTTTACAACTGCTCCTGGCAGAGGACGGCGGACGAGTGAGCTCCCGCTTCGGCCGCTCGCTCTCGCTAGCTTGCGCCTCGCTATATGCGAGATGGCGCTACGTATTCATTCTCTCTCATACGTCGACATAAATGTACCTTATATTCTAACACGCCTCCTTACATTTACTGGTTTCTCAATTTCTACATTAAAGCTATTTAACAAATCTCTTATTAATAAAATTTCACTTACTGCTTCCGACAGTGCAACATACTCTGCAGCTGTTGAAGACTTCGTTACACTTCCTTGTTTCCTTCATTTCCAATGAATCACATTACCAAATAACTTTATAACATATCCAGTCGTTGACTTTCCATCATTACAATCTCTTGCCCAATCGGCATCAACATAACATTCAAGAACATCTGCTTTATCATTTTTCTTGTAACTTAATTTTAAATCTTTAGTCAAATACAAATATTTTAAAATTCTTAATGCATATTTATAGTGAGTTTCATCGTAACAGTTTTGGAATCTACTTAAATAATTAACACTGTAACTCACATCTAATCTAGTTCCTGAACTAATATACAAAAGTGCTCCTATTAAATTTCTATATTTTAAATTCTCATTTATTTCTTGAGCAGGTTCTAGTTTCAAATTTTGTTCCATAGGAGTCTCATATAATTTAGCTTCTTCAATCTGATATTTTCTAGCTAGTGATTCAATATACTTTTCTTGATCTAAAGACATCACATTTTTCTTTTCATCATATTCAATATTAATTCCTAAATACATACTCACTTTTCCTAAATCTTTCATCTGAAATCTTTCTTTGAGTAAACCTTTTATCAAATCTAAATTGTGTCTATTTTTATAGCAAATCAAAAGATCGTCTACAAATATAATCAAATATATAATCTCATCCTTTTGTTTCAAAGTATACAAACAATAATCATTTTTGCTTCTCGCGAATCCTAATGATTTTAAATAATCATCCAAACACTCGTACCACGCTCTCGGACTCTCACGCAGACCATACAATGCCTTATTTAACATACACACTCTTTCAGTTCCATCCTCATAACCTTCAGGTTGTTTAACAAATACTCTCGACTTAACTTTACCATTTAAAAACGCTGTCTCTACATCCATATGTTCAATTAAAAGTCTATTTTGACAACAATATGATAATAATACTTTCAACGTTTGCGTTTTCGCTACTGGAGAATAAATATCATCCAGCACATCTTTCTGTTGATAACCTCTTACAACAATTCTAGCTTTATATACGTTTTCGCTTTTCTTAGTATAAATCCATTTTAAGTCTATCACTTTTTCATTCTTTGGTTTTTCGACTAATTCCCAAGTTTTATTTTTCTTTAAACTATTCATTTCTTTGTTCATAGCATCTACCCAAAAATTAGACTCATCACTTTCAGTAGCCTCTTTAAAGCTTACAGGACTATCTGCACTACAATAATTTACATAAATACATCCACTATATACATAATTATCATCAAATCTACTAGGTCTTGTAATCGTTCTTTGTGACCTTCTTATTTCAGGTACTTCTTCTACTTCATTATCAGCATTTTCATTGTTATTTATATTTTCATTTAAATTTTCTAAATCAGTTTTACTTCCCCTACACTCCCGGAGAGTCGAAGTATGTGAAGTGATTAAGTCATTATCGTTTTCATTTCTTTCATCAATATCATTAAACCCAATGCATTTTATATCTTCTTCTATAACATCAACGTGTCTAGCTACAATAACTCTATTTCCTATCAACACTCTGTACCCTGTTACATCATAACCTATCAAAATTCCTAAATCTGCTTTTCTATCCCATTTCGAATTTCTTTTGCTTTCAGGTACTCTCACAAATACTTTACTTCCGTACAATTTCAAATATTTAGTATCTGGCTTTTCAACAAAAAATATCTCATAAGGAGATTTATTCCTTTCTAACGTGTTTGCTATTGTCCTGTTCTTTAAATATGCTGCGGCGCAGATTACTTCTGGCCAAAATCTTCTTTCCACCTTAGACTCAGCTAATAAACACCTAGCACTATCCATAATCGTCCTATTGTACCTTTCAGCGGTACCGTTCAGCTCATGTACATACGGTGGACATGTTTCTAATTCAATTCCCTTTTCTCTAAATAATCTATACATATCTTTATTTAAATATTCAGTACCATTGTCACATCTTAATTTTTTAATATTCTTTCCAGTTTTATTCTCAACTAAATTAATATACAATAAATTTGTCATATACTTCACTTTTTGACTTAATCGGATAAACTTTGGCTAATTTGCTAAAATCATCAATAAACGTTAGAAAATATTTTTCCCCTTTATAACCTTCAGAATGTGGCCCATTTAAGTCTGTATGCACTATTTAGGTCTGTAGGCTCCGCGCCCGCTCGCGCCTCCTCGCTGTTGCGAGTAGGCTCTGCCGTTGCCCCCTCCTCTCTGTGGCGCGCGACTCTGTCCGCTTCGTCGCTGGGGCGTCCCTCGATTCCACGAATTGTTTTTGGTTGGGCACTCATACTGTATGTGTCCGACACCACCACATACATAACATGTCTTTTTGTTTTCTTGGTATTTATCCTTTTCAAGCATAAACGCGTTTGATCTTGAATTTTCACTTGTACTTTTTTGTTTTTGTTCAGCCATCTTAATTTTGTTTTTCACATAATCTACGTTTTGATCTTCTTCTTTTATTACATCTATTAAATCTCCTATATGACTCATCGAATCCGGCAATGTCCTCAACATGTAATTCATCTTTTCTTTCTCTGTCACATTTGCACCAGCTTCTTTCATTCGTTCACTGATTTTTCAAATTCATTAAAGAAATCTGTTGAGTTTTTAAAATCTTTTAACTTCAAATTTTCCAATTTATTTCTACACATTATCTGGAGAGCTGTCGATTCTTTCAAATATGTGCTATCCAATTTTCTCATAATATCAAACGCCGTTTCTTTGTCACTTATCAATTCCATTTGATTATTTGAAATCGCACTATAAATATAATTAATAGCTTGCACATCTTTTTCGTCCCAATCAACTTTGTCTGCTTCCACTTTTGCACGTGTAACTACAATCTCACACTTTTTCATTTTTAGAAACATTAATATGCGTTTCTTCCAATTTTTGTATTCTTGTCCATCAAAAATCGGTATTTTTACTTCCTGCATGTTTTCTTTCTTTTCAGTCTCTTTAGTCTCAATTTCGAAAAACTCTTCTTCACTTTTAGTTTCACTTACTTGTTCACACTTTACCTTAGATTCTTCTTTTACGCTCATGCGTCTTCCTTTGTTCTTGCGGCAAGCTGCCACAATACTCACCGAGGTTTGTATTGAGTCTGAATCAAACAACCACGAACACTGCTACCATGTTAGGAAATGAGTAGTGGATGGGACACAGGGCTTCTTCAAATAAGCCACTCTCTTGTGAACAGTAACAACGGTGAACTTTATTAACTTGAGTACAGCTCTCTCTCTCTTTACAACTGCTCCTGGCAGAGGACGGCGGACGAGTGAGCTCCCGCTTCGGCCGCTCGCTCTCGCTAGCTTGCGCCTCGCTATACGCGAGATGGCGCTACGTATTCATTCTCTCTCATACGTCGACATAAATGTACCTTATATTCTAACAGGCTTTTATTGCACTGATAGGTAAAGGGGGGGACACATAGCGATACGCGGCCAACGAGCGCGCGAAGGAAGCCCGAGTCGCCGAAAGTTGGAGAGAGAGAGAGAGAGTAATCGATCCGGCACTTACAATAGTTGCGTGGAATCGCTGTCGCCGGTCACACTCTCGCACCAGCACCTGATGCATAGGTCGCTCTCGGTTGCCTATCGAAGGTTGGAGACAGTCACGAAGTCGTGGCAGGGTGCGCGCCAACACACACACACTCGCACTCTCACACGGGGAACACACGTCCCGGTACTCTCGCGGTACTGTCCTTGAGCAAGGAGCGCGGGTGCTATCCAAAACGAGACTAATTTAGACTCTTTCTCGAGTCTACCGGATTTCGCGCCCCCCCCCCTCCCTCCCTCCCTCCCCCGGGGTCGTGCCACTCGCCAAAGCTGCCAGACTACTCTTGCCTCGCAGCGATTGCGTTTTCACGGACTTTGACCCCTTGTAAGCTACGTGTGGTAACAGACTATCCTCTGGTTTCGGGGGAGGTCTGTAGTTCCTCTTCGCCTCTCGTAGCGCTTCCGCTTCTCATGCAAGCTCTATGAGCTTGTCTATGTCTGCAACATTCTCCTGCGGCACTAAGCGCTGGGGACTGGGCAGCATATTTCTATATATGTGCTAGAGTTGCCTTTCATCATCCCAAGGCTCCTCGAACTTGCTTAAAATCATAAGGAGGCATACAATATCGACGGCTGAGAAGAAGAACGTATCTCGACGCGCGGATGAAGAACGACGTATCTTGGTGCTCGGGTGAAGAACGACGTATCTCGGCGCGCGGATGAAGAACGACGTATCTCGCCGCGAAAATGAAGAACGACGTATCCGGCGCTCGGTTGAAGAACGACGTATCTCGGCGCGCGGATGATCTCTTACGGCCAATGCACAGCCAGTATAGTGGCGAGATACGTCGTTCTTCAACCGAGCGCCGAGATACGTCGTTCTTCATCCTCGTGCCGAGATACGTCGTTCTTCATCCGCGCGCCGAGATACGTCGTTATTCATCCGTGCGCCGAGATACGTTGTTCTTCATCCGCGCGCCGAGATACGTTCTTCTTCCTCTCAGCCGTCGATATAGTCTCTTACAGGCTCATCTCTGCCTTGGGTGCGTGTGCCTTGTGCTTCACTGACCAGCCGTTGCTGAAATCGCTTGTCGACCCCGTAGCAGCGGCGCGCGGCGACGCAGAAATCTTCCCAAATTCGACAAATTTTGCGAGCTTGGGGGCACCAATGCCTTGCCATGCCAGACGTCAGCTCGGACATAGCGTTCAACAGATCTTCGTCTGTGATCCGCGCGAGTGAGCGGCATTCGTTAACTCTGCTACTGCCTTTCTCGCCGGTGAATTACAGTTTCCACTGCCGCACCATTCTGCCAACGTCCATGTTAATGGATTGGTGGAGTGTGTTACTTTCGCCCGAGTATCTGCTTTGCGAGTTAGTTGGGAGGCTCCCCCTCCCCCAAGACTCTTGCCAGTCGCGGGCATGAGGCTGAGGATATCGTCGGAGATCACGCTCGTTCGTATCGTCCCTTTTCTGTATGAAGTTTTGCGCTGCTGGGTTTAGCGCTGGTGGCTGTCGCGCATTTGTGTTCGTCGTCGTATTGCGCGAGCCCATTTGTGTACTTCCTTCGTCGAGGTACTCTAGTCTGTACGTGTCCTGGAAGTTCACTGTTTTATGTTTTTGCGAGCTCGCTTCGTTGCGTGTCGTTCTATTTGACATTGCGTACAGGCGTGTGCTCGCTATCAGGTCTGAGATCTGCACCTGCAGCTGCTTTATTTCTTAGTCGTAGTCTTTTGCTATTCCTTGTATTATTATTATTTCACATGCTACTGCTCTTGGCACTGTGTATGTTTTGCCGTTTGTGAGCGTGCATTGTACAGGATCCTCGGCTGTGTCTGCCGTTCATGTCGTGAAGACCGATTGCGGAGCTGAATGTATTGTGTACGTGTCCGCAGTGCTGGCTACGGCTGTACTCGCCGTTGTCGTCGTGGTTGTTAGCGTGTTTACCCACGTTGACTGTATTGTGATAGGCGTTGGAAATCTACCTTCGGCTATCGCTTTTCCCAGGTTTATCGCTTCATGGATATCTTGCTGCGACGTTCACATCGGTCCTTGTTGATTTTGCGTCGTCGCGGTCCATATTTGCTCCGCGGTTGTTGTTAGCGCTGTCGCGCCGGCATTGTTTTCTTGTACCTCGGTAAGTGACATGTCCATTTGGTCCAGTAGTGTGTGACGATGGTCTAGTGGCGTTGACGCGAGATGTCTTTGCGTGTGGTGTGTGCGTCTCGTAACTTCACGCCTTTCTGTCAGCTCGTCATGTGTGCGTGCGTCGAACGGCAGAGTTTGTACCAGAGTTTCCAGTTTCTTGTTTCTTTGTCGAATCCTTCTGCTTCGTCCTCTGCTTCTTCCGTTCGCATGAAATCTTTCGCCGTATAGTCGCCTCGCGGTCACCTATATAACCTATCCGCTTTTGCTACCTGTGTGCCCCTTGTCAGAAGTTCTAATTTTTCGAGCGCATCGTCGAGCGGATCACCTGACAGGTTCATTATCCAGCCTTGGATTTCTACTCCCATGGTATTTTCGAAGGCGTCGTCGTCTAAGAGTGACACGTTGTTGACCTGAAAATCCCTAATGCGCTTCGCGGAGGAATTTGGGTTTTAAGGTTTTAATTTTCAAACTTATTGCCTTTGGTGTTTTTAAGATTAATTTGCGCTAATCGCTGGTCAATTCTCTTTTATCTTTAAGGAGAATGAAAGTTTTAATGTTTCCTTATTTACTTCGGAAAGGAGAAAAAATTAAAAATCCAGAATGAAAAAGAAATTTGCTTCTTCCAGTTCTATTTGTTTTCCTGTTTATTAATTTAACAACAAGAAAAATTGAATTGACAAAAGGCAATTTGTTGCAAAACCAAAAATAAATAAATTCAAATAATTTATAATGCTTATGTATGGGGTCGTTTGCGTGTTGCCTAAATGCGTCGCATTCAGATATGCGCTTGCAACGTACGCATTCAATAATTTATTACAATAGGTAAATTTCGATCGTTAAATTCGGTTAATTTATTTAGTGTGAATCGCGGTAAGTAAATTCCAAGAATATTTTATTAATGATCTCAATTAAATTGTTCTATATCTTTATTATAAGAATAAAAAATATGTATTACTAAATTAGGTATAATACTGATAATTTCTAAAAATAAATTTTTGCTTGTCGATGTGAAACAGTCATAATCGCCAAAAGGTAAAATAAATTATCAAGCTGCGTATTTTGTTGGGGTTCTTAATTTTAACTGGAAGAGTACTTGGTTTGACTTAAAATTCCAAAGGTTATTTTATTAGAATTTATTGAAGGCTTAATACTTCAATATAATAGAGAAAAAAAGAAAAGTTTGTTTTATTCAAATAAATTTTTGTGACCCAAATTTCTCTGAAATAGTTTAGGACGAATATGCGTTTCTAAATTATTTCGCTAGTCGTAAATCTAATATTTTGACTTCATATTTATTTTAATATAGTACGTTCTTTGATCTTCTACGCTAGTAGGTAATAAAGTAAATGTTTTTAATTTTTCAACCTGATTTAAATGCAGGGCGTTGCGAAAGTTCGCCTTCGAATTCTATAGTCTACGAGCAGCCTACTAGGTGACTATACGGCACTTGCGTTATTCGCTGTCGGGGTACGATATTTCCCGAGCGATCAGCTGTTGCTGTTTCCACGCTGCTGGGTATCGCGATTCGCAAGCTACGTTGCGTGTGCCTAGATACTGAGTTTTTATCTGCGAGTTCACATATACTTTATTTCGCGTTCGAAAATTTTCATTTTCCCGCTTATTGCAATTTTTATTTTTCAAATAATAATTCAAATTTTGAAAATATTAAGAAACGATGGTGAGGGTCAACCCAGGATGTAAAAAATCACAACTCAAAGTTTCATTCTAAAATCACAACTTTTCGCTAGTCTGCTTTTCTAGCCTCTTCAGGTGAACATTTATTACACTACATAACAAAAAGTAAAAACAATATAATCGCAACATGGTCATTTTTCGTTGTACACATATGAAAAATCAAATAAAATTACATACATTACATAAATCGTTAGCAGATATTTTAAGAGCCGAAGCTCTATGTCAGAACCTCTATACAGACTACATCGCCGCCGACGACTATTACACTGAGTATTAGATATATAACTCTCGATTTCTAAGAAAACATAAACAAACCAATGCTTGACTACGAATCAAAACGCATTATAAATGTATAAACGATGAAAACTGGCGTGCTTATCATAGCTATAGTGTAGCAAGATGATATTTCTTCCATTTAATATCAAATTTATTCAAAATTCTCTTCAATCTTTTATACTGACTGTTTAAAAATTGCGTGTCTTCCTGTCTGTTAATTGTGTTATCAATTCAATTTATATGTAGCATTTCAGATATAAGTTGTTTTTCCCTATTACATTCTCTATCTAATATTAATGTGTTGGCCCAATCAAAATTGTGTGTAGGATTTTTTTTGATATGTTGTGGAACAGGAAGTAATTTATGGGGGTCTAATTTTAATCCATCTATTACAGATTTTTTGTGCTCATTGATTCTCGTTTTCAAGCATCTTTTTGTTTCGCCTACATATACGCTATTACATTTCTCACAGTTAAATTTATAGATCACACTAGTCTCATTCCATTTGTCCGTTCTATCTTTGCCTAACTTAACAATATTATTCATTTTGTGGTTCATCAACGGGACACATCGAATGTTGAATTATTTAAGGACTTTTTTACAAGAATAAAAGAATTGTTCATGAAAAGGTAGTGCTACAGTTGATATTGGGTTAATTATATTTTGATTGTGTGAGTTATTATTCCCATATTTATGTTTACGTATGCGACTTGTAATACATGTATTAATAAAGTTTTCAGGATTATCATTTTTTATAAGCATTTCTTTTACTAACTTAATATTCTTATTGTGAAAAGATTGGTCAGATAGTAATAATGCTCTATCCACAAGGTTTGAAATAATATTACGTTTTTGTTGTTTAGTGTGGTGGGAGTTAAAATTCAATAATCGGCCAGAACAAGTAGGTTTTTGGAACCAGTTAGTTATTATGTTATTATCCCTTCTAACAATCGTTAAGTCTAAAAAATTAATACTATTATCTATTTCTATTTCGTGAGTAATTGTAAATATTTGTTGTAACTATTGAAAGTGTCAAGAACTAATTGTACTTGATTTTTTGTTATGCACAGTATGGTATCATCGACATATCTATAATAAAATAATGGTGTACAATTAGATTTTTCATTAAGTAATTTTAAGCAAGTAGTTTCTAAATCATCCATCACTATATCCGCAAAGAGGGGGGAGATGGGAGATCCCATTGGAGTATCAAATAATTGCTGGTAAATTGTGTCATCAAAGATGAAAAAGGTATTATCGAACAAAAAGATTGATAACACAATTAACAGACAGGAAGACACGCAATTTTTAAACAGTCAGTATAAAAGATTGAAGAGAATTTTGAATAAATTTGATATTAAATGGAAGAAAAATCATCTTACTACAATATAGCTATGATAAGCACGCCAGTTTTCATCGTTTATACATTTATAATGTGTTTTGATTCGTAATCAAGCATTGGTTTCTTTATGTTTTCTTAGAAATCGAGAGTTATATATCTAATACTCAGTGTAATAGTCGTCGGCGGCGATGTAGTCTGTATAGAGATTCTGACACAGAGCTTCGGCTCTTAAAATATCTGCTAACGATTTATGTAATGTATGTAATTTTATTTGATTTTTCATATGTGTACAACGAAAAATGACCATGTTGCGATTATATTGTTTTTACTTTTTGTTATGTAGTGTAATAAATGTTCACCTGAAGAGGCTAAAAAAGCAGACTAGCGAAACGTTGTGATTTTAGAATGAAACTTTGAGTTGTGATTTTTTACATCCTGGGTTGATCCTCACCATCGTTTCTTAATATTTTCAATGTACTATGGAGGGTGGATACTACAAAAAATAATTCAAATTTTGATTTAACTTGAATATTGAATTTAATGATTTTGAAAGTGGTTCCAGATTTTAATTTCTTCCAATTTTAAATTGATGTCGGTGGATAATTACCGAAAGAGGAGACAAAAAATTTTCTATCAATATCTAAGTACAATAAAGTTAACTTGTTTAAACAAATTTCAATTATTTTTATTAATTTTGGAATAACGCGTGTCCAAATTTATGCAATTAATCAACACTTATTAATGCGAGGTCGCTTTCAAAACTCGTGATCGAACAATAAAAGAGTAAGTGTATATAAGACGCACTGTTGTCATATGCGCGTCGCGTATTGAGTCTCTCGTGAATAGCGCCTAAGCCGAAATAATATTGGACCGCTCACGAATTAATTTTTGCTCCGAATGCAATATTCGGAGTCGTCTGTCTCTCTCCAGCACAAAGTACGAAAATTCATGTGCTGGAAAGGCGCGCTTTGTTTACGTTCTGCGCGGCCCGAGTCCTGTGTCGGCGCGCGACATAAATAATGTTCGCGGTTACCATCGCTGCGCGTGTGCGCGACGGCTGTCGAATATAATCTTCGACAATGGCCTTGACTTAAAATGCGCGTTCGCTGACTTTCCCGGAGTGCGGTGATGCTTAATGCATCCACCTCACCGGTGTTAGATTGCTCGTGTTTAATATACTAATGCGCTGCGTGAACTAATATCACCGCACGCTGCAATCTTTCGCACTCCGGATGCGTGCGAATTTAAATTCTTGTACCCACGTTCTCGAAAACTGTGGGTTGTTTCGAGAGGTGCCAATTTGTAAGGGATAATTAATTCTCCGGCTGCTCGGCAATTATCCTGTTACAAATAATGCAAGCGGCGGCGAGGCTAACGCGCCTCGTGCAATGCGCACCGCATGCGAATCTTAATGATGGAATAATTGCCGGAGAACGGGGTAAGGTAAATAACTAGTCGTGAGAAATAGGAGAAACCGTGTGGCCTTTGTTGCACTGATAGGTAAAGGAGGGATACATATAGCGTTACGCTGTCAACCAGCGCGCGAAGAAAGCCCGAGTCGCCGTAAGTTGGAGAGACAGAGAGAGTAATGGAGCCGGCACTTACAATAGTTGCGTGGAATCGCTGTCACCGGTTACACTCTAGCACCAGCACCTGATGCGTAGGTCGCTCTCGGTCACCTATCGGAGGTTGGAGACGGCCTCGAAGTCGTGGCAGGGTACGCGCCAACACACACACACACACACACTCGCACTCTCACACGGGGAACACGCGTCGCGGTACTCTCGCGGTACTGCCCTGGAGCAAGGAGTGCGGGCACTATCCAAAACGAGACTAATTTAGACTCTCCCTATCTCTCTCTCTCTCTCTCTCTCTCTCTCTCTCTCTCTCTCTCTCTCTCTCTCTCTCTCTCTCTCTCTCTCCTCGTCGTCTCGTCGTCGGGTAAGTCGCACGTCTGCTTTCTGCTCTCACAGTTTTTTTGAACGTTTTTTGAACTCCTTTTCACTCTGAGGAGTGATTTGGTTACAGGAAAGTAGCTCCACTGGCTCTCAAGCTCTCCGCCTAAGTTTCCATGATATTACATGGTATACTATGAGCCAGGAGCCACTTTTCCTTTGAGGAAGATCCACATAACCTCTAAAGCTAGCAGACTGGGTTGCTACACGGCAGGTGAACAACAACAGCCAGCATTTATACTGCAACCTAAGAGAGATCAGCACCCTCGGTTAACTCCTTGCACCAAACAACAGCAACAACATCAACAACAACCACTGCTTCAAATAACTGGCGCCGGCATTACATCCAGACACGATTCAAATCCAACGGCTTCTATACAAGTGTCAACGGCCAGCTGGTGCCTCCTTTGTTTTGATTGGCGTCCTTCGTGTTTGGTTTTGAAAACATGGAGAACAGGTGTGTGGTGTGCAAAGTGACGACTACACGTACTCTTGGACGGTGCTCAAAGTGCAAACAGCTATGCCACGCTAAATGTTCGGGTAAAAAGAAGGATGGACTGTGCGATATTTGCCGCAACGGAGAACAGTCCCCGGCAGAGCCGAAATCATCAAAAGCAGCCAAGCAGACGAGCGCACAGGCAAAACATCTGAAGCAGCCGACAGTAGCCGTCTCTACATCGCGCAATTTCACACAGGTGAGCATGCGCGCCTCGCTTACTCCATCCCAGCGAGGCACGCCGTCTGCTGCTCGAGAGTCGCCCCACCACCGCGCACTATTCAGCGCCTCGACGCCGGCTGTGCCCCCTCCGCCCCGCGCTCACCGCTCCCAGCAAGCGGCTCTCTCTCCACCGCGCGCAAGCACAGAAAAACCGGTTGTCGAGCGGGAAGCAGACCGGCAGGCGCGCCCTGATGTGCCTCGTTGCAGTACCGAGGTAGCAACGCGGGCCAACTGCTTGCAGGGGCCCCTACTCGCTACCGCGCTCGCAACACCTGGCGCTCACTCATCGCCTTTCTCTCTACCTTCTACTGCCGAAGATGAAGACGAGGAAGATGATGCTGCTGCCACAGGTCCTCTCACCTCGTCACTAACAAAATCGCCACCGCTGGGAGATCCTAACCTGTGTGGTTTTACCCACACTTTGATTCCGGTGAGCACCTTGGAAATATTCTTTCAAAGGTTCGACATGCTTCAGCAGCAGTTAGACGATGTCAGGTCCCTCGGCGGCTCCGACCATGTGTCTCGTAGTGCCTCCCTGCTGCTGTCTGAGGAAGACAGTAGCAGGAGGCTGGCGACGCGGGTTACTGCTCTCGAGGAATTGATATCTGACCAAAATAAAATGATCGTCGATTTAACTGGAAAAGTTAACTTGCTGCTGGAGGAAAATAAAAATATTAAGAGTGTTGTCACTGACACCCGCGATGTCGTACAACATTTCTAGGGTGCTCGCCGAAATCCTGATCTTAATTTTAATTTGAATTCTCAAAGTAACTTGAACTTGGACAGCGGTCCCACTGTACAGTCAAATATATTTGCTGATGCCTCCAACGCCAATGCCCGCATGCCACCTAACTCCGCTCCTTGGGCGGGCTCCGGGGTGGGGGCGGCGAAACCTAGCAGTGATGGTGCTGAGAACTGCGAAGTGATTATTCATGGCTTTAAATATGACGATGAAATCTCGCAAGATGATTTAAATAAAATATCCTTCGCAGTGATCAGCACCGTCCTCCCATCATTCGACAGGAGCGATATTGCTGGTGTTCGTCTCATTCCGCGCCGCAGCCCGGGCAGGAGACTGGGGAGATCGCGGGGAGGGCTTGGAGTCCGCTCGGGGGGTGAAAGCGCAACCGGCTTGTGTAGTCCGTTTGGTAAGGGCGTCGCTGGTCAGGGACGTGATACGGGCAAAGCGTGCGCTTGCTAATAATTATTTAACCACATCTGACATCAACCACGAAATGCTTGGTCAGACTTCTGTCGATCGTGTGCCATCTCACAAAATTTTTATAAATGAGATGTTGCCCCACAATAAATTTCAGTTATTCCAAAGCTTGAAGTCCATTGCACAGGGGCTGGGCTTCAAGTATATATGGCACTCGGGAGGCAGATTTTTGGCCAGGCGTAAGGGGGGAGAGCGGGCGCATGTTTTCTCGACGGCTGCCGATTTGCAGGCTATTCAAACGGCGTGCCGAGCAACACCTAGCAAAAAACGGCCAACTACAGACAAGGACTCTGACCGTAATGACAGAGACCGCAACGAACGGGACGGGCTGGAGAAAGCTCAGGCGGGCAAGTCGGTCAGCTCATCCTGACCAGTTGGGAGAGGGGAGAGGTTCCTTAGGGCTGGGTTCCTCAATGTGAACTCTATCAGGGCTCGTATTGAGGGACTTCGCCTATTCCTAGCTGATAATCCATCTTACAGCATATTTGGGCTCGCAGAAACTTGGCTAGGCTCGGTCGTGGATGACAGCCTCATTCGGATCGGGGGATATACAGTCATCAGACAAGACCGGAACATCAATGGGGTAGGGATCTGTCTGTATGTACGCAGTGATTTTACTGTGAAGAAATTAGCTTTTTCTAATACCCAGGGACCGGGGAAACCCGGTATCCCTGAGTACCTTTTTTGTAGCGTAGAGCAGGGCAACTCTCCTCCAATACTCGTTGGCTTATTCTACAGACCCCCAAAGATACCCATGCAAAAAGATAGTGATCTCTTTGATGTTTTACGTGACCTTAGTGGCGATTATAGCCATAAATTACTCATGGGCGATCTGAATGCAGACTTGTTATCCGGGTCCGATGACGCTAACACCATAAAGCGTCTATCTGAGGAGTTATCTCTCCAGATAGTTCAGCATGGGCCAACTCACCACACTCCAACATCTCACACATGGATTGATGTAATACTGACAGACAGTTGCGATGTTATACTAAATCACAATAACGAGTGGCTGCCCAGTTTTGGCAAGCACTGTGTCATTGATGCAACCATTAATATATTTTCTCCTGCACCTGTAACAGGCTCCTTCTCTTACAGGAACTTTAAAAGCATCGACAGTACTTCTTTTGTTGACATCTTGTCTTGCCACGACTGGACAGACACAAACTTAATTGAAGCCGATTTGGAGAGTGCTTTAAATATACTCAATGAAAATCTAAATACAGCAATTAACGAATTAGCGCCTTTAAAAACAGTATGTCAAAAGAAAAAATATGCTCCCTGGTTTGGTCCTGAGTTGAGGCAGCTCGTCGACAAGCGTAATGCTACGCACAGTCGCTATAAGCGTACTGGGCGTGCGGAGCTGCTCGGCGAGTTTCTTCGGCTCACCAGTGAGGTCGGCTTCTCATTCAGACCAGTAAATTTATGCGAAGTTGTCCTTGCTATATCACACTTTTCCTCGCAAGCAAGAGGAGTTGATGGGGTTCCCCAAGAGGTGATCGTGAAAGCACTCCCGGCTATCGGAGAGTTCATTGTAAGTGTCTTCAACACCTCTTTTGCAAGAGGAATTTTCCCGAGCATCTGGAAGCAGGCACGAGTAATTGCTCTAAAGAAAAATGCTTCTCCATCCAATCCGGCTGATTTTCGCCCCATAGCGTTGCTCTGCTTCCTGCCCAAGGTGCTTGAGAAGATTGCTCATGGACAAATCATGGAGTATTTAAACAAAAATAACTTACTTGATCCCCTCCAAACCGGTTTCAGAAAACATCACAGCACCCAAACGGCACTTATTAAACTTACTGATGACGTACGCATGGCCATCGACAGAAGAGAGGTAACACTCTTACTACTCTTTGACTTCAGCAAGGCGTTTGACACCATATCGCCTACTAAACTACTTCGCAAGCTGAAAGAGCTGGGGTTCGCACGGTCAGCGCTCCTGTGGGTAAAATCTTATTTACAGGGTCGCTCCCAAATGGTAACCTCGAGCAAAAATGGAAACTCCGATTGGTTGGAAACAAACTTGGGAGTACCTCAGGGGTCTGTCCTGGGTCCCTTGCTCTTTAGCCTCTACGTCAACGACTTACACAAGATACTAAATGGACAGACGACGAAGCACATCTTCTATGCAGACGATCTCCAGATATATCTTCACATAGCCAAAGATAAAATTCTGGAAGGTATTGATCAACTTCCTGTTGCGGCGCGACGGGTTGCTGACTGGGCGGGGGGCTTCGGCCTGCATCTTAACGCTAGCAAAACGAAGGCTATTGTATTTGGATCCAGAAAAAATGTCAATGACATTGAGTTAAGAAACTTGGCTGGCGTTGAGGTTCAGGACGGCATCTTCGTCCCTTTTAGTGGCACAGTCGTGAGTCTTGGTGTTACATTGGATAGCAAACTCTCTTGGAAGCCGCACATTAATGTATTAACTAAAAAAGTTAATAAAGCCCTGTATAGTTTGCGGTTTATCAGGGCGTGTACCACTGAGACGCTTCGCAGGCGGTTGGTTGAATCACTTATACAGCCGCACATTGACTACTGCACGGTGGTATACTTAGACGCTACGGACGAACAACGTATACGAATACAGCGACTTAGCAATTCGTGTGTGAGATATATTTTTGGGATGAGGAGAGATGAACACATCACCCCCTACCGGAAACGTCTGGACTGGCTTCGTACTGACTCGCGCAGGCAGTACTTCCAAGCCATTTTATTATATAAGATAACCAGGTTACATGAACCTTCATACCTCGCGTCCTTTTTCACCGAGAAGAAGTCCAGACTGCCCGGTAGGAAGGACACGCCTGAACTACAAATTCCCAAGGTGAGCACCTCAACAGGTTTCAATGCCTTCCAAGTTCAAGGTGCCCAGTTTTGGAACAGGCTCCCTCCTTCTCTACGTCACCTTCCATCCTTATCATGCTTTAAGAGAGCGGTGCGCAGACATCTTCTCGAGGTCGATGCCTAGCCCTCCTATCTGGCGGTGGAGGCGTCAGCACATTTGAGAACAACTCCATCATTATACACCAACGATGTTTTCTAATTTATTCTATGTTATTTTGTACTTCGTTATTTTGTAATTCGTTTTAATGGAGTTTGACACTGGCTCTTTGCAATCAAAATGTGATATTTTAACCGACTGTGTACGCAATTTATTCGTACTGCAATTACTAGTTTAAAAACCTGGACCAAATCAAGAATGTATTTATTAGAATATTCTATTTTATTTATTTACCGAAATTTTATCTACATGATAAAAATTTTAATAGTATTAAGTTTTGTAAGTTCTATGTATATTTTACATTGTATATTTTATATTTTTGCCATTATTTGGTAAATAAAGGTTTATCTTATCTCTCTCTCTCTCTCTCTCTCTCTCTCTCTCTCTTCTCTCTCTCTCTCTCTCTCTCTCTCTCTCTCTCTCTCTCTCTCTCTCTCTCTCTCTCTCTCTCTCTCTCTCTCTCTCTCTCTCTCTCTCTCTCTCTCTCTCTCTCTCTCTCTCTCTCTCTCTCTCTCTCTCTCTCTCTCTCTCTCTCTCTCTCTCTCTCTCTCTCTCTCTCTCTCTCTCTCTCTCTCTCTCTCTCTCTCTCTCTCTCTCTCTCTCCAACCGGTGAGTTTATCTACTCGTAAGCGCTTGTACTTTTGGAGTTTTGCCGCTTTCTGTGTCGCTGTGTTTTAGAGGGCAGGTCGTCCGTCGAGCCAGCTACGGGTGAGCCAGCTCTGAACATGGAGAAGTCGCTGTCTTCGGCCGCTTCGTGATTTCCTGGTGGTTTTTCCTCGTCGCTGGGACGGTGATTTCGAGGTTAGACACGACCTTGGGACCAATTCACAATCAGCGATTCTTGGAAGTAGATCCGGACAAACATCGAACGTCTTCGTTGCCGCCTGCCGGATGATTGTACAATTATGGTCGCTCCGAAGAGATTTCGGCCCGACGATTCAGACGGGTCATTGACCGGGACCGGGACCGGCGACCCCCCTCCAAGCGACGAATTGTCAACAGACGAGCCCGCCGATCCCTCGCTGTGGCACCAGCTGTCGCCAGTGGATGTAAACACGCTGGCGAGAACCATAAACGCGGACTGCGGCAGTCTGCTAGGTTGGCTCTCCGGTGAAAGGTCAACAGAGAGAAAAGATAAGTTGCGAAACGCGATTAGCTCGATATTTGCTACGTTTAATACGTTATCTAATGCGTACTGTGCCCTGCTTGTGTCGTCCAACTCGACCAACATCATTAAAAACGCGATCGAAAATACTTGTCAGGATATTGTGCGTGCAAAGATTGGAACCGAATGCTCGTATGCCGATGCCGTCGTGCAAAACAGGCATCAAGCGCTATCCACGTCTGTGCCTTCGTCTAAGAAAATCTCTCTAAACAAAGGCAACCTTTCGTCTACGAGAGTGTCGAACGCGTAGTTATCGGTCCCTACGAGCAAGCGAAAGAGAAATACCGCGACTCTAAAGAAACGAAGGCCGCCCTTCAAGCTGCGATTAACCCTACTGCGCTAAAAATGCGAGTCCAGCGCGTAATTCTTGGCTCTCAGCGTTGCATCATTATAGAAGGCCACTCGCTGGATGCAGATGCTATCGCTAACAGCGCAAACTTATCGGAGGCCGGTCTCGAAGTTAAACCCGATTTAAAAATGAACCCTAGACTAGCTATTCACGATGTCCCTGTCGAATGAACCGCCGAACAGATTGTTGATTCCATTGTAGCACAGAATTTGCCGGATACGTCGGCAAGCGATTATAAAGTAGTCTATTTGTACCCGCCTCTTAATAACGTCTCGCGCAGCTGCATCATCGAAAATACTTGTCAGGATTTGTCAGGATCGAGGTTAGGCCTGAACATCGCTCGCGATTACTTAGTAATAATCGGGTAACTATCAACTGGCTTCGCTGTCGCATATCCGATCATATATCGGTGTTGCCATGCTTTAAGTGCCACAAATTCGGTCATGTTGCGAAATCATGCACGAACCCCGCGTGCTGCGGAAAGTGCGCTGGCGCACACGAAACTAAGCATTGTACAGTAAATAACAGTTATGGCGCCGTGCCTCTTAAATGTTCGAACTGCTGTACGTCTAGCCCCGATAATTCGATAATGCTGCTTACGATAAGGCCTCTTGCCCCATTCTGCGTCGCCTAATTGATCGCAAAATTTCATCTATCAATTATGGCCACTAATCCATCAAGTCACTTCCGCACCTGCCATTCTAATGCCCATTCTATTGGGGGCCATCTCATCGATCTACGCAAAGTCGTACTTGATAGTGAAGCGTATGTGGTAGGCATCTCTGAGACGTGGCTAAAGCCTGAAAAGCACTCTTGCACAGTATCCATCCCCGGCTATAACTTGGTTCGAGTAGATCGCTTAAGTGCCGAGAAAGGAGGTGTCGCTATGCACATCCATGAATCCCTTCAGTACACCGTCGTCGCCCAATCGTCGCAGCCTGCAGTTTACGTAGTACGGCCGGAATTTTTATTCGTTCTAATAAAATCTGCTTCAGCCAAGATACTGGTCGGGGTGTTCTATAGTACACCCAAATGTGTATACTGGTCCGAGGTCGAGGAAACCTTACTAAATTGTAAGGTAGCGCAGGATTTCACGTGTTTAATGGGTGATTTTAATATCAATTGACGCAAGCCCTCCCCCCCACTCAACATTCTCGAAAATTCACTTTCTACGTGTGGACTCGAACGGATTCCATTTGGATCAACTCACCATGATGGTGCGGAGCCGTCAACCATCGACTACATCTGCGTGAGTGATCCTAAACGTGTAATCGCTTACGACCAGAGACACGTCCCGCATATTTCAAAACATTAAGTCCTCTACGCAACTATTGCATTTGATGTTCCGAAACGTGTTCCTCCAGCTATAACTTGTCGTTCTTTTCGACATTTTATTGCAGAAAACTTCCAGCATGACTTGCCAGCATCAATTGGGAAGAAATCTGTAATATTCAAAATATAGACGATAAAGTAGAATTCTTAACATCTAAAATCTCGCGCCTATTCGATACACATGTTCCTTATCGCACATTCATGCCGAAGAAAAAACCGTTGCCTTGGATGAACTTTGCTTTAAAATCACTCATTAATGCCCGCAACAAGGCGTGGGCTAAGTTTAAACGCACCAGACGCATAATCGATCATGAAGTGTATAAATATCTGCGCAATCAAGTTAAAGTATCCATTCGTAATGCTATTTCAACACACTATAACAATCGACTCCTTGCGTGTAAAAGTTCTACTGAGATATGGAATTGCGTTGCAGAGCTAGGGGTAGGTTCCGGTGCCAGGACCACCTTCTCGCTACCTGTAGATGTTAACGATTTAAATCGTTTTTTTTGTAGGCGATTCGAACCCGACTCCAATTAGAGATAATAGAATCATCGACGCAGTACCTCGAGAGCAATGTTGCTGCAATCCGTGATTTCCGTTCCACCATTACTTTTTTAAAATGATGAGTCAGGCTCTCTGTCACAGCAATATTGCAGCAATATTGAGCCAATATTTCTCAACACGAAAGGAATATTATTTTTAAAATTATATTTTTATGCTGGGTTTTCTAATGACTTTGCAATATTGCAAGAATATTTGTAGAATACATATGAACACTGGAATGGAAGAATGTTCCCGTTTGGCCACTGATTGTTGGAGCAATATTGCCTCAATGTTGCTTTGACATATTCGCGACATTCCCCTTAAGGGGAAATTCACTAATGTAGTTTGGAAATTGAGGCAATATTGCTCCAACAATCAGTGGCCAAACGGGAACATTCTTCCAGTGTTCATATATATTGTACAAATATTCTTGCAATATTGCAAAGTCATTAGAAATACCAGCATAAAAATATAATTTTAAAAATAATATTCCTTTCGTATTGAGAAATATTGGCTCAATTTTGCTGCAATATTGCTATAACAGAGAGCCTGACTCATTTTAAAAAAGCAATGGTGAAACGGAAATCACGGATTGCAGCAACATTGCTCCAATATAGCATACATATATAAAAGTGTTGAGGGAATATTGGCGAATATGGGGAATATGACAAAGCAATATTGGAGCAATGTTGCTCCAATATTGAGTGCTATAGGGGTCTGGACGAGCAGTTTTACTTTTCATGTCCCAGCCGAGGATGTGGTCGAAGCTATTCTGTCTGCTCGCTCAAACGCTAAAAGGCCCGATGACATCCGAGTTCAACATCTGAAAGACTGCCTTCACATTATTTTGCCGGTGCTTCTTAACATTTTCGATTGTTCGCTACAATCAGGCGTCTTTCTATCGGCTTGGAAAAATGCCATCGTCCGTCCTTTACCCAAGCGCTGGCGGCCGACTGAGGTTGGGGACTTTAGGCCTATTACCATTTTATGCGCGGCGTCGAAAGTCCTGGAGTCAGTTGCATATAAGCAGATATCCAGTTATATTACAGCTAAAGGCTTGCTTGATCCACTGCAATCAGGATTTCGTAAGGGACACAGCACGCACACAGCGCTCATTAAGATAGTCGATGACATACGAGAGGCCATGGAAACCGGAGAGATTGTCTTGCTTGTTGCGATTGACTTTTTTCGCGCATTCGATCTCGTTAATATTCATCTACTGATCGATAAACTCCAGGCCCTTGGCTTCTCTATATCAGCCTGCCGCTGGATTTTCTTTTTTCATTCGGATAGATCGCAGGTTCTTCTTGACCCATCGGGTGAGCGTTCGGAACCGATCGTCAGAAACTGCGGCGTTCCTCAAGGCATGATAAATGGCCCTCCGTTCTTCTCTCTATTTGCCAACGACGCCCCTAGCGTGCTTAAACACTGCCACCACTACCTATATGCAGACGATCTCACGATCTACTGCCGGGGATCTATGAAGGACCTGGGGGGGCATAATTGAAAGGATCAACACTGATCTATCAAATCTTTTATTACTACCAAGTTATTACTAGTCAAATCGTTAGTCTTCTTGTATTTCGACTATGCAGCAGGGCTTCTATTAAATCTCGCGGTAGATTTACGCCAAAAATTGCAACGATGCATAAATGCAGCGGTGCGCTTTGTAACTGGCCTTAAAAAGTGGGAACATATTACAGCAACTAATAAGTCGCTAGAGCTGCTTCCTTTCACCGCCCGTCGCGATTATCTCTATCTGGGCTTATTATGTAGAACTCTCCGAGACTCCAAGCCACATTATCTGTATGATAAATTCAAATTCCGTGACGCAGACAGAATCGGTTCAAAGCGCTGTTCCTCGATCTCGACATTAGGTTCGCGAGTCTGGACGTCTACAAATATTCATTTGGCATAGAAACGGCACGACTTTGGAATAAATTACCACATGATTTGCGCCAATTATATATGCGTCCGTCTTTTAAGCCATGTCTTCGTGAGTACTGCTTTAGATCAGCCTACGGCATTAAATAAGTACGCAATATAAACATTGTATAATTTTATATCGTTCGAAACTATGAAATGTTGTTATTTATTTTCTGTTTATGTACCGGCGCTATCTAATGTTAATTAGTTTTATGATTTTTTATATATTTTTAAGATTTTATGATTCAGACTTATTGTTTTATATAGAAATTACTTTGTAAGTCTAATTGTAAGACATTGTCGTTACTGTAAAATGTCTTGACTATGGTGGACTGTGTCCTTAGTCAAATAAACTCTCTCTCTATCTCTATCTCTCTCTCTCTCTCTCTCTCTCTCTCTCTCTCTCTCTCTCTCTCTCTCTCTCTCTCTCTCTAAAATAATTTAGTTATTTTTAATCCTGTTCTATTACATAAACCATCGGTAATACTTAAATTCCTAATTAACATTACGATAGCATTAATTTTTAAATTTAGTTGATGGGGAGGGAGACCTTCTCTAATATTATTTAATGTTTCAATCGGATAATTTAAATGAATATTATCATCTGTTTGATCTACACCTTTATGAGTTGCATAATCTATACTGTGGTAAGTTTTTATTTCACCATCTAATAAGTATAAAATGTCATTGTTTAAACGTTGAATATCTTCGTTATGAGGAGCTAAGATGACACGGTTAGAAATATCAGTTTCATTAATATTTTTAAACATTTGTAAGCAAATGTTATGCGTTTTCCAACTATCTGGTATTATAAAAGGATTGATTTCTCCTTCTCCTAATTTTAGTAAAAATTTTGAAAATTCATTATTTATTGAACGAATATTTTTTGTCAGTTTCATTATATTAAAAAGAGGCCACAGATAAGAATTTTTTATTATATCTTCTACGATTGCACTTATAAAACCGTTTTTTAATACTGGTAATATTTGACGAAAATCACCACCTAAAACTATTAACTTTCCACCAAAAGGCGTATCATTTGTACATACGTCTCTTAATGTCCTGTCTACAATTTCTAAATCCTTTTTAGGAATCATAGATGCTTCATCCCAAATAATTAGATCTACTTCACGTAACTTTTTTTTATCAGATTCTAATTTTAAAAATGCTGTTTCTATTGAATTTAAATCTAAAGGTAATCTAAATGTTCTATGACTTGTCATACCTTTAGGTAATAAGTAATATATTAATTTATAAAAAGTAATATATTAAAGTTTTATACAAAAACGTTTTTGCTGAACCTCCAGGTCCATCTATAAAGTGAATTTTGTGTGAATTATTTATTAATTTTCCAAAAATTAATTTTTGATCGACATTTAATTGATTATACATATGGTTGAACATTGTCTGACAATATAAAAGAGTTGCTTGATTATTTTGATTTTCTGTGTGTACTAAATCTAAGTTTGGTTCAGGTAGACCAAAATCTTTGCAGGACATATCTTCCATTGATAATATATTATTTATTACGATTAATGCACTATTTTCTTTGTTTTCTTTAAAATCTTCTGCAAAATATATTTTATATTTATTCCAGATAATATCGCCTTGAATATTTTCTGATAAGAGAAACCAAGCAAAAAATTTTCGTAATTGAAATGGTAACATTATGGCACAAGCTTCGTCAAACATATTAAATATTGTAGAGTCATCTTCTACCAAACCCATAGCAATAGCTGTTTCTTTTTATGTACCGTACAATATATTTTTAAACGTCCTCACATTTTCGAAAGAAGTTGATCCTTTTGTATGATTTAATATTAATTTTAGAAAAAATCTTTCACTATCTTTTGGAGAAACAATGTTCATTCGTCCAATAGCAGAATTCTTTCGCATTTTTTTTCGTTTAACCCAAGTTTTAGTATTATCAAATATATAATAATTAGGAATGTTAACGTATTTTATACGTCGAGCATATTCATCTACTTTATTTAAATCAAACCACGAAGTTAAAGTTGTTTTCCAGTAGGTTAATGCCTGAGATTCTTTGTTTTCCTCAAAAATAAGTTTTTGTTGATTTTCAGTGTGAACTGCTAAACGTACTACGTTATGGCTTCTACCACATAAAGGAAATTTTTGAATTCTCCAAGCTGCTTCCATTGGACTCAAATACCTACCGTCTAAAAACTGGGTTATTTCATCATATACTTCGTCTTGATTATTATTTGGTATTTGTTTTATTTTACAAAATGCTTTGTCACCACCTTTATGTAAATAGTTAAAAATATATTTTATACTTTGTACTGAAGCGCAATATTCCACATTTATGTGACATCTAAATTTTTTCAACAAAAAATCATTATAAGGAACTATCATTGAATTGTCTACAAGAATTTTATCTATTTTATTTTTTATTCGGTAAGTATGATTATCAGTCTTATTGTCTCGTCTTCTGTATAAAGGATATCCATTTTTTTTAAATGTTTTTACATTTTGAAACGTTTTAGGGAATTTTTTTTTACATGTAACTTTATTCTCTATATAATACGGGGATTTTATAGTGTGTGGTCCATGTAACATATGTTTAATTACCAACTTTTGTAGTTCTTTGTCATGAGATGGTATTTCAGCAGATATATATTTGTTAATACTTTCTGGCGTCATCAATTTTTGACTTGGCTCTAATGTTAGTAAAATATGTGCATGAGGTAATCCTCTTTTTTGAAATTCAATGGTAAATATATGTGCTATAACATTACCAAAAACTTTATATTTTGTTACATCTTCCAAAAGACTTTTAAATTTAGTATAAAATAATCTGACTGTAATATTAGGTATATCATTGAGAGTAGTACCCGGAGGAAATTTTTTTAAAACTTCTTTAATTTCTTTCCATTTAGGATAGCAGGTCATTGTAATAAATAAATCAGGTCTACCTACACTTCTCATTATTGCCATAGCATCTTAATAATTTTGTTGCATATAACGTGGGCTGCCAATATAAGTCGCTGGTAATATAAAAAGATTACCTAGTCTTTCTTTTTTCTGAAAGTTTTTAGAATTATTTTAAGCGCTAGCAATAACGTGATCTAATATACCTTGGTAACATTCAACGCGTAAATTATCCTGTTTATTTCGAAAATAATTCATTCTGTTACTTTCTATCATAATGTATGCATGCAAAAATAGTTGTTGAGTTAATCTTCCACCGAATAATAATGGACTGAAATTATGTACATTTGGTCTATAAGCCAACCTATGTAAATAATATTGCAATATCGTAAGCTTCTCTTTACATTCAACTTTTGGGTTTTTAGTGTAACCAATGCTCCATCCCAAATCTCCTGAAGGATACATTAATGGAAAAACCATAGGGTCAACGTGGTGAGACAATTTATTCAAATAAGTGTGTGTTGGAATAATGTCATTATCAGTGGACTTTGGATAAATACAAATATCGTAATTTTCAGTAATTCCAGACTTTGATACAATTATGGCTCTACACTCAGAAGTCAATGGCTTGTTATAGCAATGCTTTTGATCATTATTTTTTTGTATAAAATATAATTTATAGTTTGGAAGATTTTGTACATGAGACAAGTGATATAAACATTTATAATTTTTAGCATAAGGATTATTATTTAATATTGGAGTTAAAATCTTTAAATGATCTTTTATTAAGTTTTGTTGCGTTTTTAATCTTTTCTCAACTGCAATATTATCAAAGTATATATAAAATTGTCCACAAGAAGGTTCATCATTAGTTGGTATCAAGTTATTAGGTGTTTTATGGCATACTTGTCCTTGAATTTTTAAATTATAAATAGCTTTTTGTTTCTCACATTTAACATTAGCACTAAATGTTGCGAATGAAAAAAGATTATTATAATACCGAATTAAAATTCTAAAATTCATGTCATGTAATAACAAGTGTTTTAATTGTTCATTATATTTACTTAATGGAGATAAGAAAATGTTACCGTTATCGCAACAACTTGATTTATTAATTTCTTCTTCCCAATAAAAAGCTGAACAATAATTACATTTATAAGTCATTTCACCAAAATAAGATTTGTTAGATAATTGTGAAATTTTTAATTTATCAGATTTAGACAATTTTTGTTTTTTAACTGAATTATTTTGAACGCAAGTATTGTGTGAAATTGCTCGTTTTTCATATAATTTTTGTTTTTTAACTGGAGTATTTTGAACGCAATCATTTTGTAACATTTTTCGTTTCTGTGTTATAGTATTATTAATTTTTACAATATTCGATTGATTCTCGTTAATACATTCGATTATGCCGTAATGCCCATTATCTTTTTCTCCAGAAAAGTATAAGACTAATTTCAAGTTACTTAAACAATTTCCAAAAGAATAGCTTGTTCTACAATCATTAGTTTGTACGATCATAAAAACGTTATGGAGGTCTGAAAAGCTTTGTATTTCAATTTCGTTTCCATAAACAAACTGTTGAGACATATAGTTATTATAATTATCAGAAGTGGTTATATTTCTATAATAACTATTTCCAATTATAAAATTTCTAAAAGTATTCCAGTTATTAATAACATTATTTACAATACTCAAGCGTATTTTCATGTGAAAGTTTTCAGTTTTATATAAGAAAACCGAAAAACACCTGAATAAACAATTTCCATCACCGATAATTTTTATTTGTATTAAATTATCCATGATGAAGTCTGAAATTAATCTGCATCGAAACTAAATCATAATTATGTACCTGTGTATAGGTTATTTCACATTAACATTATTGAAAATGTACAAAATGTACGTGATGTCTGAAAACAATCTATATATCAAATCTCAATCATAATAATCATCATTAAGAAATTTCATATAGGTTTTCATATTAGCATTGTTGAGAATGTACATTACATATATTAAGAATTTAATGTAACAAAATAATAGGTACTGTTTACTTGACAATTGTGTTTTTCAATTTTTTTTTATATATTTGGTAATAGGTATGTTAAACATAACTAACTTGTAATAACTTATGAATCAAGATACGATGATGACTGTCAACCGTGCGCTGAAATGTGGAAGTAGATTGAGAGAGAGCTCTCAGAAGAGACAACCGTTCACGCTAAACCTTGACCTTATAATCCGACGCCGCCACTGTTAGTGCTGGCGATCTAATAGCGTTAATAGGTGTAGTCGTGTAGAAGTTCATGAAGCGTCGTGTAAAGTCCGACTCTATATGTGACCTTTAATTGGGGATAAGGTAATAAGGACACGGTAATTAGAAAATCTATTTAAAATTAACTATGAGAGTTTCTTATAACAAGTAACCGCTTACGACCGTCTTAAGTTTTAATGTCATTTACATTCATGAGCTATCTACGCGCGATGAACTTACACGGCATCTGATGTAAACACTATCAAAGCAACCCAAAAATTTGTCAACGTGATTTTAATGGAAATATACATAAATATAACGATATCATATGTATTAAAAATTTGATGTAACAGAATAGTATATAATTCGTACTAAAAAAATAATATAAATAAAATTATTTGAATAAAAAAATGTTAATTAGTAAATAATAACTTACTGCAAAACGCGTGAATTTTCTGTAATACGCTCTTTACATCAAGGCACAGAAGATATGGGAATGATATGTTCGCTATACTAAAACTATACAGTAATACAAATATACATTATACTGAAATTACACCAATATAAACCATATGCCAAAACTTTAATTAGTGTTTTTTACCTTTTCCACAATAATTTAACTACCCAAATTCAACAACACAAATTTTGTAAGCTAAGAAGTAATGTAACCAACAAAAGTCAAATCATTTGAATAATGTTTTTGTTTTATATTTTACAATTCTTTTAGAATATGCAATCTATATATAGACCTTAAATTCATTATTATGTAAAATTTTTTCTAATTTTAATATATTATACATTTTTAAACATTGTAACGGGATGGCTAGTGCCAACAAGCTACAGGCCAGCGATGCCCTAGAACACGGTGCCACGGCTGTCAGACTAAAATGACTTGCCCGGGGATCTGCTCCTGGAATCCCGAAAACAACGCGAAGATCGCACACGAACTTCGCTTTCCAACTAATTGGATCGCTGAGTGAAAAGCGCGCGCTCGAAGAGTAAAGCGCGCGGCCGCTATGCTCAGATATGAAAACGACTGGCGGAGTCGTTTTTCCGCGGAGGCGGCGGTATCCGGGAGAAGGACAGGTTGTAATGAACAACGCGACGAGTAACTAGATATCACAGTATATTAAAATCAATAACAATTACATGCACAACGCACGTGCTTATTAAAACAAACTGTTAGTTCGCGCGCCACAGTTAATATTCAAACGCGCGAACAATACGGCGCGCGGCGAAGCTGCTATTCTCGCGCGCGGTGTTAAAGTACGGCGGGCTGATACACACCCGCACGTATACGGCACAGAAAGCTTGCACGGGGCGATTTCCGTGCGAGCTTTTACAATAAACCCGCGAGAGGAGAGTAGAAAACTTACGTTAGAGAGGAGCAACCGGTGCACTCGGCTCTCTCTCGCTCTCTGTCGCTCGCACAGTAGATGCGCGCTATTTCTCGCTCTCTCTCTCTCTCTCTCTCTCTCTCTTACTCGCTGTGTCGGATCGGCAGGCGGGCTGGCTCCGACAAGGGAAGTATAAGAAGCGGAGTCACCCATTATCTTTTTTTTTTCTTTTTTATTAAAAAAAAATAAAAAAACAAAAAAAAACAAAGGGGCCTATTTGGGGCTTCACCCCTCTTCAATTGGCCCGGGAGATAGTCCGGCGCCCCTTGTGGCGAGCTTGGTTGGGGCAGTGCTTCGACTTCTTTACCCCAAGCTAGCCACACATGAAGTACCGGGGAAGCACCTCTGTGCATTTAACGCCTCCCGGGCCGCCTGTTCTTCTTCGAGCGCCCTTTGGAGGCGCTCCCCTTCGCGTAGGAGACGACGCTGGGCTTCTTCTTTGGCCCGACGCGCCGTCTCCTCCGCCTTTTCCCTGGCTCGCCTGGCTCGCCTGGCGTCTTCCATGCGCTCCTGCGCACGTGCCAGACGAGCCTCCTCCTCCTTCTGCAAGGCGGCGCGGCGCAGCCTAGCGGCCCTGGCCTCTGCGGCGGCCGCGAGCTCTTCTCGCCGGCCTTGGACCATTCCGACCCGCCGGCCTCACCGTGGCACTGGAGAAAATCCTCCAGTGCGGCCAGGGCAGCGTCCTCCGCAGCGCGCGAGGACTTGCTGAGGCGTCGCGCCTCCTCAAGGGCCTGCTCTACCGGGACCCAGACCACACCGACTCCATCGATCGGTGCTCCTTTTGGGGCCTGGGTCGGAACATCTCTTTCTTTTCCTTGTGCGGCCCGAGCCGCGCCGGCGTCAACTTCCGGCGCACAATGATGGGCTCGAGCCGCCTCCTCTTCGGGAACTCGGCCAGCACCAATAGGCTCCACTGGTGCTTCTTCTGCTGGCCGAGCCCCGCTCTTCTCTCGCTGCTCCTTCGGAGGATGAGGTCGCCGGAGCGGGGACGGACCAACGCCTGCGTCGGCTGGTCCCGATGGTCCCATTCTTGGTTCCGGCGCCTCTAACTCCTCTATTACAAGCGTGGAGGGCTCTTCCACTGGCGGTGGTGCTAGTGTCACCGCGTCTATGCCCTCCACTACCTGCTCCAGAAAGTCAATGACGGCGGGGTCAGGGTTGCACTGGATTAATCCAGCAATCACCTTCTTCGCCGTCTCTGCAATTTCTGGAGTCAGGCTCTGCATATCCTGCAACAGGCAAATTGACCCCGGAGATTGGTGAGACTGAGGATCGGAAAACAAGGACGAACACGGGTACGGACGGCACAATTCTTGGACGGCACAGTTAGCGCTTTTTGGACGCTCGGGTTCGATGGGGACTAATTGGCCCGACAGCAGTAGGTGCAGGCTTCTTCTTCGAGCCCTTTGGCCGCCCTGGACCTCGCGTGGACTCTGTTGGGCCGACCACACACGTAGGTCGGCCGTCGATCGCACGCTTTCCTGGCCTAACTAATAGTGCGGTCTTACGAGGTGGACGGCGCCTCTTAGCCGTCGCCCGAGGCTGTACATTCCCCTGGCCAACTCTGTTGCCCGCTGGCACATTACGTTCGGCTGAAGAGTCCCTCGGTAGTAGCGATTGTGCTACTTCTTGATTACTTTTATCCAAGTAGTTCTTGGGCTCTTCTGCGGAGACGTATCGCTTGAGTTGCTGTGCATGGACGGGACGTATCGTTCGACCATCCTCACCTTGGATCTCATAGGTGATCTTGGATCGCCTAGAATATTCACAATCGTGTAGGGCCCCGCGTACTTCGGGGCTAATTTGGCACATATCCCCTCAGCTGCTGAGGATAGACCTTATTGTCTCGCCATACACGATCGCCTAGACAGAATTCTGGAGGTCGACGATGAGCGTCATAATATTTGGCTTGTCTCGCCTGCTCCGCTTGCGCGTCGACCGCCGCCCGAACGTGCAATTCGCGGAGGTTGTCCATGCGCGCCACCCAATTATTTATCGCCTCATGCTGCCCTTGCTCTTCGGCTAACCTGTCTTCCTCCCGCCTTAGTATCTTCGGTGGGTCAGGCTGTCGGCCGTAAATGAGCATGGCAGGACTTATCTTGGTAGAGCTGTGTTCTGCCGTATTATATGCGAATGCCAGCTCGTTCAGATGCTCATCCCAGGACCGGTAATTCTCCTCAGCGTAAGACATGATCATGGTCTTCACCGTTCGGTTCACACACTCGACGGGATTGGCTTGAGGGTAATATGGTGGTGTAAACGTGTGATGCACATTTCTCTCCTTTAAGAATGCCTCTAAGGGTGCATTCTTAAATTCAGTCTCATTATCGGAGAGAAACACCTCGGGGACTCCGAACCGCAGACGTACTCGTTCGTTGAGCCATTTTATCACCGAATTGCCATCTGCCCTTTTTATCGGAATTACTTCAATCCAGCGTGTGAACAGGTCCTGGAAGATGAGAATGTATTCGTGGCCGTGCTTGGTTTTAGGGCGGGATCCCATAATGTCGCTGGCCACGATTTGCCATGGACGTTCTGTAATGCGACCTCCCATGAATCCTGCCGGAGCGCGCTGTTCGACTTTGCACTGCTGGCAAATTTGGCACTGGTTCAGATATCTGGCCACATCTCGAGACATGTGTGGCCAATAATACTTCCGCCTTACTCTCTCTAGAGTTTTCTTGCGGCCCAAGTGCCCAGCAGTTGGAAAGTCATGGCATTCTCTC
Organism: Torymus aiolomorphi; assembly: GCA_036365515.1. NCBI lineage: Eukaryota > Metazoa > Arthropoda > Insecta > Hymenoptera > Torymidae > Torymus > Torymus aiolomorphi. Next base: position 166,854,306 of record CM070875.1, on the reverse strand, counting down.
AGTACTTCGCGTCGCTTTTCGTGAGGGACTGCTAACTTCCATGCATCGTCGTCGCCGAGAGATTCGTCTATGACTTCATTAGGGTTGTACTTGTACAGTCTCCCCCCCCGCCAGCTTGCACGTGGGGAAGTCTCGCTGCTGCTGTTGAACCTCTTTCACGATCTTGAGGTACCAGTGGTCGTTTGTATCGCGCTTGAGCTCTAACGCGGCGACCGCTGGCTCTTCGTCCTCGAACATCCGTGAAAGGGCATCTGGGGCATTGTTCAACGAGCCCTTTCGATGTTCGACCGTGAAACTGTGGTTCTACAGCTCCAAAGTCCACCTAGCTAACCTGCCGGTCGGGTTTTGGAGGTCACGGAGCCACTTCAAGCTGCTATGGTCCGTGATAACCTTGAAGTCGTAGGTATCTATATACGGACGGAACTTTTTAATTGCCCAGAGAATTGCTAGGCATTCTCGTTCCGTCACGCTATAATTCCTCTCGGCTGCGCTTAGAGTTCGACTCGCGAACTCTAGGGCTCTTTCATCGCCGTCAATTATTTGGTATAGCACCGCTCCGAGACCTATATCGCTCGCGTCAGTTTGCACCACGAACTGCGCGTTAGATACCGGCCTGTGTGGAATCGGTGCAGAAACTACTACCGCTTTTAGCTTTTGGAAGGCCTCTGCTTGTGCCGTTGACCACTCATATTTCCGATCCTTTTTCGTTAATTCGGTCAGTGGTTCAGCAATTGTGGCGAAGTTCGATAAAAACTTTCTATACCACGAGGCGATTCCTAAGAAGCGTCTCAGCTGACGGATACTCCATAAAGGGCTTTATTTTCTCGGGGTCTAGCTTAAAACCATCTCTATTTACTATGACCCCGAGATATTGGACCTCATCGCGACAGAAGACGCTCTTTTCGCGATTTATTGTAAGGCCCGCGTTCTGTATCCTATCGAGAACTGTTTTTAGAACCTCTTTATGCTCCTCGAATGTCTCTGTGACTATTATTATATCGTCGAGATACGAGTAAGCAAAAGGTTCGAGTTCGGGGCCGATGACTTTGTCAATCAGCCTCTGGAAGGACGCTCCGACATACGAAAGACCGTAGGGCATTCTCGTAAATTCGAAAAGCCCTTTGTCTGGTACGGTGAAGGCCGTAGTCTCTTTGGACTCCGGACTAAGTGGTATCTGGTGGTACGCACTGCTTAAATCCAACGTGGAGATGTATCGCGCTTTCTGCAGTTTGCGCAAGATACTTTCCATGTATGGTAACGGGTACGCGTCTGGCCTTGACGCTGCGTTCACTTTTCTGAAGTTCACGCAGAAACGGAACTTGCCGTTGGACTTGCGTACCATTACCACTGGACTTGACCAGCCACTTGTCGAGGGTTCTATTATTCCCGCGACTAACATTTCCTCCACCTGTTTGTGCATCTCTTCCTCGAGTTTCTGAGATACAGGGTAGTACTTCTGTTTAATGGGTCTTGTAGATCTGACGTCTATTGCATGCTCGATCCACGAAGTACACCCTAGTGGTGCCAGGCTGTTACCGATCAGCTGAACTGCTAAAGCTTCTACCTCTTTGCGCTGTTCTTCTGTTGGGTCCGCCAACCCTATAGCTGATACGGACACAGTATTATTTGCGGTTATGGCGGCTACTTCTAACTTTACGCTTGCATCGTCATCCTTGAGATGCAGCGTGTTATTTGTGGGGTTTAAGACAGCGCTAAACTTCTTAATGAAGTTTACCCCCAAGTAGCACTCCGTGTCTAGATCTGGCATTATTGCGACGCGCACTTCTTTGCACACGCCAGCCATGACCATGGGCAGATACACATAGCCAACCACTGCTATGCTTTGCCCGTTTGCCACCCGTGCCGTTAGGCCTATGAAATTCATCCCAGTCCAGGAAGCTCCTGTATTGAAGAGTGCTCGTAGCCTGTAACCGGCAACACCTACTTGAAGCCACCATCGCGAGCAAGTTTCTTGGTTGACTTCATTCGGTTGAATCACGAGCACTTCTTCGCTCCAGACGATTGGACCGAGTTACCCTCGGTCTCTGGTGAGAGAGCTGGGGGCGCATATGTGGTCGTGTTTACCTGCCCCTCTGGCCACTTCCCTGTTGGTTTCCGGCAGCATTGGGCTTGTTGCCTCCTTTTTGCTCATATCCGGGTTCCCTCCGGTACTCTTGCCTTTGTGGAGGTCCGTTTATTCTTGGACTTTGCGGCCTAGCCTGGTGGGTCGTGCTACTACCCCCACTAGGCTGGTTTGTAATTTGCCCGCCCTCCCGCCGCCTATTTTCCCAGTTACCCTTCTTCGTAGGTTTTCGGGTTGGCGGCTGGCTAGACTTTTGCCCCTTGTTCTCGTCGGTGCCTTTCTTTATCAAGGCCGATAAGCATTCGGCCATGACCCGACGGAACATAGCCTCGAGGCTCTCTCGAGGCTCGTGCTGTTGGTGCCCCATCGCCGCCACGCTTGGATTCTGCTTTTTCCGCTGATCCCTGGGCGGCTCAATCGGTACGTAGGCAAATTCTTGCATGTACGTGCGCTCGGGCGGTGGTGGCGAGTGATACACCTTATCTGCCGCGAGCGCTAATTCGGCTTCACGGGCCAGGTCCAGGAGCCCTCGGTAATCCGCAATTTGATTTCGCATTACCATCTTTTGCAGTTCTGGCCGCATGTTCCAGTGCAATATGTCTAACTGTTGAGCGATGCTAGGCACCGGAACCAACTTTAGGATCATGGCTTGTAGATTTACCACGTAATCATGCGTAAGTTCATTTCTGCCTTGAGTCCTCGCATTTATTTCCGCCATGACGCACTGCTAATGTCCCCTGTCCCGGCCATGCATGTGCGTTATGGCCTCTATTTCAAAAGCTTCACGTAATCTTCATATCTAATTTAACTTTTATTCTTCCTAGAAGCTTTATTCTAGCTTCCAGGAGCCTTCCGCGTAGCTTCCAGTGCTCATTTCAGTAAACGTTTATGTAAGATACGTGGAAGCTTGCTCGTGAGTATTGAGTATCATTTCACCGTAGCACTTTTGGAACATTTCTGTTAGACTTTCCTAACACTTTCTGGAAGCTCGATAAAAAGGTTACTCCGGAATCTAGCTGGAAGCTCCCGTTATAACTTTAGGCCAGTGGCTTTATTTATATGTCAGGAACCTTGCTTGAATACTTCCTAGAATCTTCCATGAAAGCTTTCCTCAAGTTTGAATTGGAACTTCCAGAGGAAGCTTTCTGGAATATATTTCAAAAGCTTCACGTAATCTTTATATGTAATTTAACTTTTATTTTTCCTAGAAGCTATATGTTAGCTTCCAAGGGCCTTCCGCGAAGCTTCCAGTGCTCATTTCAGTAATCGTTTATGTAAGATTCATTGAAACTTTTTCATAAATTTTGAGTAACATTTCACCGCAGCACTTTTGGAACCTTTCTGTTAGACTTTCCTAACGCGTTCTCGAAGCTCCCTAAAAAGGTTACTCCAGAATCTAGCCGGAAGCTTCCGTTATAACTTTAAGCCAGTGGCTTTATTTATATGTCAGGAACCTTGCTTGAATACTTCCTAGAATCTTCCATGAAAGCTTTCCTCAAGTTTTAATTGAAACTTCCAGAGGAAACTTCCTGGAATATATTTCAAAAGCTTCACGTAATCTTTATATGTAATTTAACTATTATTCTTCCTAAAAGCTTTATGTTAGATTCCAAGAGCCTTCCGCGAAGCTTCCAGTGCTCATTTTAGTAATCATTTATGTATGCTTCGTGGAAGCTTACTCGTAAGTATTGAGTAACATTTCACCGCAGCACTTTTGGAACCTTTCTGTTAGACTTTCCTAGCGCATTCTCGAAGCTCCCTAAAAAGGTTACTCCAGAATCTAGCCGGAAGCTTCCGTTATAACTTTAAGCCAGTGGCTTTATTTATATGTCAGGAACCTTGCTTGAATACTTTCTAGAATCTTCCAGGAAAGCTTTCCTCAAGTTTTAATTGGAACTTCCAGAGGAAGCTTCCTGGAATATATTTCAAAAGCTTCACGTAATCTTTATATGTAAATTAACTGTTATTCTTCCTAGAAGCTTTATGTTAGCTTCCAAGAGCCTTCCGCGAAGCTTCCAGTGCTCATTTCAGTAATCGATTATGTAAGCTTCGTGGAAGCTTACTCGTAAGTATTGAGTAACATTTCACCGTAGCACTTTTGGAATTTTTCTGTTAGACTTTCCTAACGCATTCTGGAAGTTCCCTAAAAAGGTTACTCCGGAATCTAGCCGGAAGCTTCCGTTATAACTTTATGCCAGTGGCTTTATTTATATGTCAGGAGCCTTGCTTGAATACTTCCTAGAATCTTCCATGAAAGCTTTCCTCAAGATTTAATTGAAACATCCAGAGGAAGCTTCCTGGAATGTATTTAAAAAGCTTCCCGTAATCTTTATATGTAATTTAACTTTTGTTCTTCCTAGAAGCTTTATGTTAGCTTCCAAGAGCCTTCCGCGAAAGCTTCCTGTACTCATTTTCGATAATCTTCTATGTAAGCTTTTTGGAAGTTTCCGTAGAGGTTCCATGTAATATTTCATAGTTAGGTATTTGAAACTTTTTCTATTTCCTTCCTGGAATCGTTCTCGAAGCTTACTTAGAAATCTTCCAATGTAACCTTCCTGAAAGTTTCAGTTAGCTTCCTGGAAGGTTCCATTAACCTTCCACTGTAAGCTTCCTTGGAACTTTATTCCGGAACCTTTCATGCTATGTGGGGTTTGTATCTATGCATGAAACCAAATTTTGGCCCCGTCATAACTTTTGAACAGATAGAGGGAATCAGCTGATCTTTCGCATGCACCTTGGGTATGTCTCAATTTAGAAATGATTAAATTTTGGAGTCAAATGGATGAAATTTCTTATTTTTTTTTTAAATAACAATTTTGCAAAAATTTTTTTTTTTTAAATATATTTTTTTTTTCAATTAATTCGAAAGATATGCAAAATGGAGACCGATATTCTTAAAGTACATTTATTTTCTTCTAAATTATGTATTTTGAAACTACTCACGAGTTATTTTTGATTTAAAATCGCGGATTTGAAAAAATAGCTACTTTTTAGAAAAATTAACTAATTTTATAAATTATCAATTACTTTTTTGGCATTACATCTCGTAGATGAATATAATATAAACACAGTTTCTTAAAAAACTTAGAACTGATTAAATTTTGGAGTCAAATGGATGTCTTAAATATCTTATTTTTAAAAAAATAACAACTTTGCAAATTTTTTTTTTTTAAATAAATTTTTTTTTTAATTTTTTTGAATATATGCCAAATGGAGACTGATATTCTCAAAGTACATTTGATTTTCTTCTAAATTATGTATTTTAAAACTACTCACACGTTTTTTCTGACTTAAAAATGCGAATTTGAAAAAGTAGCGATTTTTCAGAAAAAAATTTAAATACTTTTATGAATTATAAATTACTTTTTTAACATAACTTTTTAAATGAAGACCGATATTCTTGAATATATTCGATTTCCTATTAAATTATGTGTTTTAAAATTAGTCACGTGTTATCTTTGACTTAAAAGTGCTGATTTGATAAAGTAGCAAATTTTTACAAAAATTAAATAATTTTATGGATTATAAATAATTTTTTATTATTACATAACTATTTTAAATATAATTCTCTAAATTATTTTGAATAATGTATTTATGGAAAATAAGATATGCAGAAAAAAATGAAATTTTATATTAAAATATTCATTTAAAAAAATTATTTGAGATAATTTATTAATTCTCTTTGACAAAGCATTCTGCTAAAGCAGTTTGCAGCGGTTTTTCTTTGGTAGTACACGATTTCATAATTGCCTTAGTTATCCAATTATTCATAGGTCTCATGTTTTTACTTTTGTTAGTTTTTATTTTATAATCAGCTTTCCATAGACACATTTTTATTTTATCGATAAGGTTATTTAAAGCTACATTTGGATCATTTATTAGTGACAATTCACTCCAGTTTATTGAATCCGCGGCTGTCCTGACTTTATTATAATTTATATGTTTTATGGTATCTATATTTTCAGTTGTTCTTATCTTATTTATTGACATAAAAAGTGAAAAATGGTCACTAAGTGGTATATAAAGTGTAAAAGTTCTATAGGCTATTTTATCTAATTTAATAAAAATATTGTTTATGACAATATTCAACGCCAAAACCTCTCTATTTAGATTCTAAACTTAAAAACCGCTGCCAATTCATTGGCCCGTGGCTTTCTCAAATGTAATTTTCTTATTCCTTTAATGAATTTTTAATAACATAATTTATAATTTTTGCATCTATTTATGACATAATTATAATTAAATTCATTTATGAAGATTAATAATTATTAATTTTTAAATTATGTATAAAATATGAATAAAATAATAGGTATGAATTATTTTTTAAATTATGTGCGAAAAATAAATAAAATAATTGATTGTAATATTATCATCAAAACCTTTTAAAATTCCTAAATATCCTTTACTTCAAATTATATTTTCTTTGTGAAATATCACATAGAGGGTACTTGTCTCTAGTAGTATGCCTGTCCGTATTGGTGTGCTTTTTCTGGAATTTCCGATGTAAGAAGAAGTTTCTAACCTTAAAAATAATAAATGGCCATTACAAAACAAAAGCAGGTATACAACACGCGCGCATCGGCGCATAGCGCATATGTCATTTCTAGTTTCTAGTATACATAAATGCATTCCCGATTAATTACGATTTTAAAAGAGGGCTAAATAGTTTTAACCTGAAATATCTCTAAAATTCATAAACGAATTCTTTTACCTTAAGAACTTTTCTAATAAATAATATACAAATTCTACATCTCCACCAGATTTCAAAGAAAATAAAACAATTTTAATGTAGTTATATTGTGCGACAACAAAGAAAGTCATTTTCAAAAATACTAATATTTTGAATATCAAACATCTCAAAAAATAACCATATAATCTGGACGAAATTTTACACAGGAATTGCCTATATCGCACACAAAGTAGTCTATAAATTTCAGACTGATACATTAAGTCGTCGTTAAGAAATTACGATATTGAAAAATACGTAAAAAAATGTTAACCTTAAGTATCTCTAAAAATCATGAGACAATACTTTTACCTAAAGGACTTATACGATAATCTATAAATTTTTTATTAAGGTAGCGGACATCAAACGAACCAATATTTGTAAAAAATTATTATTGCTTTATTGCCAACGTTTCGGGAGCGTTTGTATACTCCCCTCTTCAGGACTACAACCAAGTTACGAAGAAACATTTATAAAATACGTACAAAAAAAACCGCTGCCAATTCATTGGCCCGTAGCTTCCTCAACCGTAATTTGTTGATTCCTTTAATTAATTTTTAATAACAAAATTTATAATTTTTTAAAAAATTTATTGCATAATTATAATTAAATTCATTTATGAATATTAAAAATTGTTAATTTTTAATTTTATTTATTTATTTATTATTTGTTTATATCAAATTTATATAAATTTTGAGCTGATAAATAAAGTTATCATTTAAAATAGAAGTAAAATATCTATATTTTATAATAAAACAAATAGCTATCACGGTTGTTTTGTTATTACAAAAACGTGTTTTTTTTATATTTCATAATTCATATTTTTTAAGAAAAAAAAAATTTATAGCTATAATTGTTCTTTTGTTATTAACAAAAACGTGTTTTTAAAAAACTTCATAACTCACAAATAAATTATAATAATGCAGAATATAATGCATTCATAATGCATTGTATGCAGTACTGCGGGATTCGTGACTAACCCACAGCTTGTTGGACCCGGCCGGAATACATACTGCACTACACGCTACCACGATCGGAGCACCACCTACTCTTATACTATTTTAATTATTCATCAGTTTTGAATACTTAAACTCAAGAATGCAATCTTGAAAATTCAACCATATTACATTTTGACGCCAATACTATATACTTTTATAATAAACTGATGATAACATCATTGGAGTTGAGTTATTAAAAAAAAAACACGTTTTTGTTTTTGATGATAACCAAAGAACCGTGCTAGATAGAAAATTAATTTTTTTTGACAAATATAGGTATTTTAATTCTCTTTCAAATGCCACCCACCCCATTCAGATACATAGAGCCGTTCTCGAGAAATTACGATTTTTAAAAAATGTCAAAAAATTTTTAACCTCAAATATCTCTGAAATTTATGGACCAATCATTTTGCCCAAAGAACTCGACCGAGAACTATAAAAAATCTACCTCTAAAAGGAATTTTGAAGCCATTAAGTGAATTTTACTCTTGTAATCGTTGGACATACAAAACTGATTTTTTTCATTTTTCAATTTTTTACTCAAAATGTAGCCTACAGAATGTATTTAAATTTTAACAGATTATAGCTATTTATATTCTGTATTATCATGATTTTTCTCAAAAAATTTACCGTTAAGTTTAGGAGTTATAAGCTTCTAAAAAAAAATACGTTTTTATTAATAACAAAAGAACCGTGATAGCTAGAAATTTTTTTTTTTTAGAAAATATAGGTATTTTAATTCTCTTTCGAACGCTACCCATCAGATTCAAAATTTTTTTTTTTTTTTTTTTTTTTACAAAAGTTGTAGTCAAGCCATAAATTTATATACCATTAACCATAGTCAACAATATCAATTAACCATGTTGATCGATCCTATTGCAAATGACAATACATTGGCTACACCAAACACTAGAGAAATGTTAAGAAATATAAAATGAGCGAAAATATAAAATGAACAAAAAACGGAAATAGTGAATAAATTAAATTAAAAGCAAACACAACTCACAACGAACTTTTGTGTCGATTAATCATGTTGATATTGGATCGGTTGAACGTCGTCTCCGATAAATGAACTACAACTGAGAGAGCAAGTGAAAATTATTTAATTAGAAAGGATAGGGAAATTACGAAAAATAGTCATGGGAGGAGGGGCGGGGGAGGCGGGCAGGAGTTAGAAGGTGGGAGAACCGGTCTGCGTGCTCAAGTGTGCCACCTCTACATCCACGTGCGCCCCTGATCCTTCGACTGGCTTGGAGTCGTATAGAATGGGAAGAAGGAGAGTAAATAAGCGTGCGTATCAACAAACAGAACCGACTTAAGGTTTGCAATACAGTTTGATCAATTTTACAGTGTCTTTATATGATTTGTTAAGATATTGGGTGTCTTCGATGCGGTTGAGGGTATTGTTATGGTAGTAAATGTTTAACATTTCAGAAAAAGATCGTCTAAAGAATTTGGATTCTTTGTCAAGAATTTTGGCTGCGCCAAAGTTAATGCTATGTCCTGTTTCTGATACGTGTGAAGCTAAGGCAGAGTTAGATATGCAATTCTTCACGGCTCTATTGTGCTCATTAATCCGAAGGTTCATTTTTCTTTTACTCATTCCGGTATAAGTTGCCGAGCAATCATGGCAGTCTATTTTGTACACAATGCCATTCGTATCAAGCTTACGAAGGCGATCTTTCCCTAAGGTTATTAAACTATTGAATTTTTTATTGGTACTGTTGATGGGAGTAAAGTTGTTTTGGAGAAGGATATGATGAATTTTCGAAGTTAAATTTTTTATGAAAGTTAAAAATATTTTGGGCTTAATCAAAAAGGCGCGTGAATTCTTACTAGTGATAATGTTATTGTGGTTGTTACGGATAGATTCGAGTCTAATTCCGATATATTTGTTGATTATTTCGCGTGGGTAATTATTGCATAGAAGGCAGTGGAAAGATAGGTTCAAATTACGTTGGTGAAATTGCAGGTCAGAGAGTTTTATGGATTTGTCGACCAGGTTGTAGATTATGGCTATTTTTTGGGAATGAGGATGGTGGGAAAGGTAATTTATATAACGCCCGGATGCTGTGCTTTTTCTGTACCAGTTGGTGATGATTCTATTATCGCATGATCTTATTAGTTCCATATCCAGAAAGCAAATACTATTTTCTGTTCACGTTCGACGGTGAATTGGAGATGACTATTGTATTCGTTGAAGGAGGAGAGAATATTTTCAGTTTTGTCTTTTTTGGGGATGAGGATGCAATCGTCCACGTACCTTCGGTACAATAATAAGTCATTCTTGTAGCTATTGAGACAGGAAGTTTCGAGTGATTCGAGACTGATGTCAGCAAACCAAGGGCTTGTGCAAAATCCCATAGGAGTACCCATGATTTGTTTGTAAAATTTATTGTTAAATTGTAAATAAGTAGAGTCCAATAGAAGTTTGATACCGTTGAGAAATTCAGATTTTGAGTGGTTGATCTTATTGTTCAGGTATTTCCATTTTTTGGAAACAGCCTGCATAACGAGATCAGTCGGGATGTTTGTAAAGAAAGACACGACATCAAACGAAACCAACTCGAACTCATCCGTAATCTATAAATTGTCAGTTCTTTCTTTCAATTCTGTACTGTTTTTTATTGATAATTTTGGACAAGGAAAATATTTGTTAAAGAGGAGGAAAAGGCTTTTGTCTAAGGCATAGGTAGGACTACCGACGGCTGACACGATGATTCTTATTGGATTGCCTACTTTATGAATCTTGACTAGGGCGTACGCCCTAGCAAGGTTAGTGTTGTTAATATCGGCCCGTAGTACGTGTGAAATAATATATAAACTCTATATCTCCACAAAATTACAACATGATTAAACTAATTTTTGTTTTCTCTAGTTATCATGCGACAAAGAAAATGACTTTGTAAATTACGAAAATTTTCAAAATCAAATATTTCAATAAATAATCGTACGATCTAGATGAAAACTCGCACACATGTTATTTATATCACATACAAAATTGTCGATAAATTTGGAGCTGATACTTGGAGCCGTTCTCGAGAAATTATGATTTGAAGAAAAGGTTAAAAAAAATTTAACCTCAAAAATTTCTGAAATTTCTGGACTAGTCATTTTGCCCAAGGAACTCGACTGAGAGCTATTCAAAATCTATCTCTATTAGGAATTTCGAAGCGATTAAGTCAATTTTATTCCCGTAATCGTTGGACATACAAAACTCATTTTTTAATATTTCAATTTTTTTCTTAAAAACTAGTCGACAAAATGGATTCAAATTTTTACAGGTTATAGCTATTTATATTATGCATTATCATGATGTTTTTCCAAAAAATTGACCGTTTAGTTTAGGAGTTATAAGTTTTTAAAAATAAACACGTTTTTGTTAATGACAAAAGATTCTTGAGAGCTAGAGAAATTTTTTTTTAGAAAATGTAGGTATTTTAATGCTCTTCCAAATGCTGTCCACTGGATTGAAATATCTCGATCTTATCTTTAAAAAAACCGCTGCCAATTCATTGGCACGTAGTTTCCTCAAACATAATTTATTGATCCCTTTAATTAATTTTACTTCTAATATTTAAAATTTAATACTTTATCTTGTATGGTTAGACTAACTAGGAGAGGGTCATAGGTCCGGATTCAGCTTAAACTGTGCGTTATATCTTTTTTCGTAGTGAACCGATTTTTTTGGGCAACGAACTTGATCTGATGATATATAAAAGCTACATCTGTGCCAAATTTCAGGGCGATTGGGTAATTTTTATCTTGTTATCGTGCGACAACGAAACGCAAATTTTTTCTAAGATAATTTTTTTCTAAAAAACAAATGAAGATAATCTCCTGAAATTTTAACCAAATATAGTCTTCTATAAATTTAATAAGTGGTTAAAATTTTAAGTCGATAAATCAAGTATTTTTTGAGAAAACGCGATTCGAAAATTAAAAAAAAAAATTTTTTACCTCAAATATCTTTGTCCGTAATGGACCGATTTTTTTGGGCAACGAACTCGATCTGAAGATATATAAAAGCTACATCTGTCCCAAATTTCAGGACGATTGGATAATTTTTGCTCTAGTTATCGTGCGACAACGAAAACGCAAATTTTTTCTAAAATAATTCTTTTCTAAAAAAACAAATGAAGATCATCTCTTGAAATTTTAACCACATATAGTCTTCAATTAGTGTAATAACTGGTTAAAATTTCAAGTTTATAAATAAAATATTTTTTGAGAAATTAATTTATGAAATATAAAAAAGTTTTCCTTAATAACAATTGACAGAGTGAAGATATTTTAAATTTTAAAAAAGGAAAATATAGGTAATTTAAATACCTTTCAATAAAAGTTTATTATTTTATGTAATAATGACTGTAAGATATGAAAAAATCAAAAAAACTAAAAATTCAAAATCGTTTTTTGGTTATAAAACAAAAGAAAATCAATAAAAACTCAAATCCATCAGCGTACCTTTCTTTTCCCGCGAGACAAAGAGAATAAGCTTTACCCGACGAAAATCGGTCTATTCGTTTCGGAGATATGAAGAGTTCAAATACACACACACACACACACACACACACACACACACACACACACACACACACACACACACACACGCACACACACACACACCCGCGAAAACAAAAATGATCAAAATCAACTCATATACACATATATCGCCTTAAAACATCTTTTTGAACATTTTATTTCGAAAATTTTTTTCACCGTTACAAATCTTCCTCTATCAGGAAGCAAAAAGCAAAAATCAATTTTGAGAAAATCAAAAATTCGAAATAAAACAAAAACGCATCTGCGAATCAAAAAACGTAATTTTGACCCGCCATCAAACAAAGGAAAGCAAAGAAATGAGACCTCGACTAAAATTGATCGAGTAGAAGCTAAGAACCAAGCGCGCGCGCGCGCACATACACACATCCATACAGACATTTTTCAAAAATCATGTATTTTCATTACTTACACGTCGAAAAACAATTATTAAATGCTTTTACAATAACTCAAAAAATTACTATCACAAAGCTTCCTCTAGGAGGAAGCAAAACAGTGTGTGTGTGTGTGTGTGTGTATATATCTCCCTATATTATATAGACGTTTCAAAAAAGTGTCAGTCTCAGCCCCCCTCACCCCTCCTCACCCTCACACGTGCTCCCTAGCCCCCTCCTCAGCTTCCTCCTCAGCCCCTCCAGCCACCCCTCAAAATAATTTCATTGTTTATACAGTTACGTTTAACAGAGACGTAGGGAGATAGAGTCGAAGACACAGACACATACAGACATAGTCGGAGAGAGTCAGAGAGTCAGAGGTACAGAGGCGTAGAGACATAGTCGGAGCGACAGGGATGTTGAAACAGGGATGTAGATACAGAGACGTAGAGACAGAGTCGGAGAGACAGAGACATAGAGCCAGAGACGTGGAGACAGAGTCGGAGACATAGAGATATAATCGAAGAGACAAGGTATTACGTGACAGATAAAAATTTTGCTCTTTTATTTTATATCGATAGATTATTTTCCTTTCCGTTTTTTTACTTGCCATAACGAATCGAGGAATGCGTTCCTTGTTAGCGTTTCCGACTACGTAAGTAGCGCATTCTTTCGAGCATATCATTTAAGAAATGTAACACCCTCGTCCGGTCGTGCTCGTGGGGGAGGTAGCGGAGCTGCTCGTGCGATGCTGACCACGCAGCAACAGCTAGTGCTGCACGTGTTAGAAAAACCGCTAGATGCGGCCGTAACTTCACCGGGGGCAGTACCTACCAGGCGCAGGCCGGTTACCGACACTCCTGAGCACACGAGTGCGAGAGAGAAGGACGCGCAGGGGAAGCCATGCATTGGTGCTTAACTTCAGCCGCGCGGCAGTGCGAGTCGATTCGAAAAGCGAAGAGTACATACGGTATCCGATGCTCGCATAAGTGCGAAGCCAAATACTTTGTCTAAGTATAAATAATAATATAATACAAAAAAAAAAAATAATAAATACAGCCTAAAGGACTAAAAGTGTTGAATTAATAATATAGAAATAACAATTTTGTGAAAGGGTGAAGTTATACAGAAGTAGACAGAAATATAAGCGAGAGAAATATACGAAATCCAAATCAGCAAATCTCGGGAATATCGAGAATCAATATCAGGCACTAAGCAATTGCATTTTTGGAAATTCAGGGGAATCTCCCTTCCATTGAGTCTTTCCCTTATATTCACATCTTCTTCTTTCTTCCCAGTCCGGGTAAAGCGACTGGCTGAACAGCAAGCACGAGTTATCGGTCTCTCCGTTTTGTGCGGGTCTTCTGCGGAGCCGTTCTCTCTCTCCTATAGGAGTTGCGCCACTATAGCAGCGCGCAAGCAGTTATCGGCCTCTCCGCTTTGTGCGGATCTTCGCACGGCCCGCTCGCCACTACCATAGCGCGCTGCAGCCATCGCCGCCTCCAATTGGAAAAGTGTATCGGGACGGGAGCGCGCTAACAGTTATCGGCTGCTCCGCTTTGTGCGGATCTTCGCATGGCTCACTCACCACTTAACTTCAGCACGCGGCGAAGCCAGGCCCCTCCACGGAACACTGTCTTATAAGGCTCTCCCGCCTCAAGATTGTCTTAAAGCTCGCTTGCGCTTTCTTACGTCGGGATTGGAGACGAGCACGGGGGCTCGCGGCAAAATACCCAAGACATAGTAGACCCGCTCGTAGCCAGGTACGGAGGGCCCTTCCCTCACTGGTCCTCATCATTACAATCCGAGCAACGCCGTCCATTTCCCATCGCAGTCGACCCTTAATGGTGCTAGGTCGCAATCTTCTGCAATCACGAGCCAAGGTTGTGCCACAGCACCCGGTGATATCTTTTTTGGTTTTTCTTTGCCTTACTGACGCTCGTGAAGGGCTTAATTAACTATCTAGTGACTCTCAAGGGCACGAATCGTACCCTGGCGCTGATTGAAAGATCGTGATCACCCAACTTACCTAGTTTATCAGAATATGCGTAGAACTAAATACGTTTAGATTTGTATTGAATAAGACTATAGAAATAAATCATGCTTTGAATTTGAAGGTAGTATACTTGCTTTCTCCCCACCTCCCGTATATAAAAAGATACCGAAATTAATAATCATAAGAGAGTAAATCTGCCGCACTCTTACTCGTATCGGAGTGTAAGAGTGACCAGGATAGCGGCCAGGTTCCTGCCAGGTGAGGGTGAATTGATACACTTAGGGGATCAACCGAAATAATTAAAACATTAAACAAGTCGCGTGACAACCTTTATCAGTTGTCGCATAACAAAAACTGGTAGTAGAGCGTGGTTGAAAACTAACCTCAAAGCTATCTTTTCGGCAATTCTCTTTTTCGCGGGTCTGAAAATTTTCCGAATAATCAAAGGATCTCCACGGTTGAATTCTCAACTCTCTGCAACGTTCGGGGTCGTCTGAAGGCGCACACGCTGCCGAAAGGCTGGCATTATATATTTTTATTACTATTTATATTTTAGGTATATATTTTACACGTTTATTTTACCCGTTTCCTATATACTTTATATTTTGTGTGTGCTTCACCTCCTTTTATAATAACCATAATTGCTCCTATGTGCCTTTAGGTTTAAGGTCTTGTCTTTACCTGACGCTGACAATAATTTCTGTGCATGGTTGACCTTGTGCGTTCTGCATGCGAATTATTTTTATGTTCCCACCTTATTTCCTTTATTGACGATCACTCCTCCCCGCCCTTTTGCGATAACGCTGCTTGTCGTTGGGAGGTAGGTTGCCAATTCGGTCGTCGAATTATCGTGTACGCGTTCAAATCTTTTTCGTTTTTGTGCCCATACCATTCTGCCAATCCCCGCCAAAATGGGCTGCCGATGTGGCGCCTGAATTCGGAGTGGTGTTTAGTGAAGCCAGACTTATTAGTAAACTCGAAACGCTCCGAGAGAAGAACGATCAATTGTCGGCGGAAGTATTAGGATTAAAACAGGAGTTAAAAATCCAGCGGGCCCATAACTTTTTACTCGTGAAAGCGAACTTTGAGGTTCGTGAATCCATCAGATCAATAGAACGAACCATCGAATCGTGGACTAGCCAGTCCAGAGGGGAGATCGACGGAATCCTCAGACGCCTAGAAGGAGTCGAGACGGATATCGATTCCCTCTGCGGAGCCCTCAAGGATCTTAATTTGCGTTACGAGGCGTAGATTTTTAACTAATTATTGGTATAGCTGGAAGGATAAGACAAAATAAAAAATGCCTGCAAACAATCAAGCGGCCGACGCGGCCGCGGGGTCAATGGCCGAATACTCACAGCTGATGATAACCATGGCTCACACTATGGCCATGCAGTCTGCCATTGGAAGCGTCCCACCCTTTGACGGGACGAACCTTCCCCTTAAAGATTTCATCCAAGATGTCCGCAACGCTGCAGCCGACATTACCCCGAAACAACTCCCCTGTTTCCTCAAGAAGGTTTTAGGGAAGTTGAGTGGCTCAGCTCGAAACTCGACTTTCGGTGTGGCGTTCGCCACTGTCGACGATTTGGTGCGACATCTTAAACGGCGGTTTGCCCCCGGGAAAACATTCACCTACTATTGCTCGCATTTAAACGATCATAGAATGAAACAAGGGGACACGGTCGGTGATTTCCGAGATCGATTAAATATTTTGCTCATGGGGGCGGAAAATGCCCTGAAGGAAGACGAGGGAGACGCATGCGTGGCGGCCATGATGACCCCCATGAAGGAGGCTGCCATCGACATCTTTATTAGAGGACTCCCAGGTAATATTAGCGCCGCTGTAGACGCATCTTATCCCGCAGATCTGGAGACTGCCTAAAAGAAAGCTGTAGGGATCGAAGCCCGCATTCGGTCGCGTATCTTACCGGATTCCCGCCAGTCCGCCCAAATGGGGCATTATGCTGAACAAAGTGAGTTATCACAAAATATGCGACCACGCGCTCGTTTTTACACTGCCTTTACCCCCGGGGCGCCAGCAAGATCACCATCTCAAGAAGCAGTGCTGTCTCAGGGTCCCGCATTCGTCGGTTATTTAGAACCAGAGGCTCCTGTTGACAATCATTTCGACGAAACCGCACTAACTTACTCGGAAGCAGATCCGTCGTTTATTGGATATGTATCTGCAGGAGCGAATTATCAACCTCAGGGACAAAACCCGTCTCAAGATCCCCGTCCATATGCTAATTCGGGATATCCGCCGCGAAGAGGAAGAGGAGGCCGAGGCGGTTATCACGGACAGAATCGGTCTAACGCATACTCAGATCCCCGCCTATATGACCCCCATACCAACACTCATTCCCCTGGTCATCAAGGACGTGGCGTTGATGACTACGGATCCCTCATTCATGGAGTCGGTAATTTAAACTTGCAGGGGGCTCGCCCAAATCAACCATCGGCGAGCCCCTCCAGGAGCACGAACCTCCCGTTGAACTCGCAGGCAACACCGAAACCGCCAAATCACCCTCCGGGACCCTCCAACCGGGTACTCATAGCTCGGCCCCAGGAGGGTTTAGGATTGCTTCCTGTGGAGCTGCTGGAGATGAAAATACAGGAACCAACGACCCCACAGTGGTAAGAGTAAGGATGCCGGAGGGACGACGACCTTGGCTTACGTTCATGATCGACAACAGGGCCACGGTCAATCTAATAAAAATCGGTTCTCTTTACCTACACATCCTTGTCGATACCAACCAAGCGACACCGCTTATTGGGATCAATGACCAAACGGTCGATACCTTGGGAAGTGTGACCATCAACATTCGTGATCGGCCGACTCTTTTCCTTGTAACGTTGAATGATTTTCTGATAGAACAAGACGGTGTCCTAGGGCGAGATTACTTGAAAAAGGAACAAGCCGTCATATCTTATCACTATAATGCCCTTATGATCGGAGGGGACGTTATGCATCCCCTCTCGTTTATCAATCCTCGTACTGGAAATCCTGTCGAAGTCAATTTGATGAAGGGCGTAGAATTCGGTAAACGGAATGAACAACACATCGTCAAGATAGATAAGCCCGAAGAACCCGCCGACAAGGAGGAAGACGTCCCGTTAGACGCGAACACTTCAGACTCCGGTAACCCGCCGAACACTTCTCCTGCCCGAGTTCATTATGTCATCCCCAAGAGGATTCGGAGAGTCATCAAAATCAACATTATTAGCACAGAAATCAGAGATGGATACTTACCTCGGGTCGACGTTGGATATGATGACGTGTACGTAGGAGAAGGAACCGTGCGAAATTACAACAAGACTTGCCAGGTCATGGTGATAAATACTCGCGACGATGATGTCTCTATCGAGGTCGACCCGCGGGAAGTCCAGCCCTTCGAATATGCCAATCTTGACTTCGAACCTGGCTCGGATGAGGATATCCTGGTTTCGGGCGATAACCCCATCGAAGACACGGAGGACAAGGTTCGGAAGCTCAAGGAAATAATACCTACCGAACATCTCAATTACGAAGAGAAAGAGAGCGTGCTGAAATTGGTTCGGGATTTTCCGCAGATTTTTCTGTTACCGGGAGATCCACTCCCATGTACAAATGCGGTTGAACATCATATCCCGACTGAAAATGACCTGCCCGTCAACGCGAAACAATATAGGCACCCACTTATACACAAGTATTTTATCGCTAAGGACATCCAGAAGAAGCTCGATTATGGAATTATCGAGCCATCCAACAGCCCAAGTAACTCGCCTATCCGGATAGTGCCCAAGCGAGAGGATTCGCAAGGAAACCCCAGGTGGAGAATGGTTGTCGACTTTCGCGACCTGAACCAAAAAACCGTAGGGCATGCGTACCCGCTACCTAACATAGCTGATATCTTGGACCAGTTGGGAGGAGCAATGTATTTCTCAGTATTTGACCTCGCCTGTGGGTTCCACCACATAAGGATGGCACCGGAAGACCTTTGGAAAACTGCTTTCTCCACCCCAATGGCCACTATGAGTACACTCGCATGCCCATGGGCCTCAAAAACGCCCCCGCCACTTTTCAGCGGCTTATGGACCAGATAAAGAGGAGATTAAACTGCAAAGAAATGCTTGTCTATATGGATGACGTCATTATCCATGCCAATTCTCTAAGGGAACATGACAAACGGGTACGAAACTTCTTTGACCGGCTTGCTGCAACCCGATTAGTGCTTCAACCCGAAAAGGTACACTTCTTGCGGAAGGAAGTCGCCTTCCTAGGCCACATAATCAGCGAAAAGGGTGTTGAACCAGACCCCGAAAAGATTAAAGCCGTGTCCGAGTTTCCACTACCTAAAGGTGTTAGGAACGTCCGAGAATTCCTAGGTTTGACTGGGTATTATCGCCGTTTCATCCAAGACTACGCGAAAATTGCCAAACCATTACATGATCTGTTGAAAAAGGACAAGGAGTTTAACTGGGAAGAGGACCAGCACGTCACCTTTGAAACTCTAAAGGAACGTCTGTGCAAGCACCCCATTTTACTATTTCCCGATTTTGAGAAAACGTTTACTCTAACCACGGACGCCTCCGACACGGCCATCGGAGCTGTCCTCAGCCAGGAACAGGAGAAATTTGACCACCCTGTCGCTTACCTCTCTCGGTCCCTTAATAAGACCGAGAGAAACTATAGTACCACTGAAAAGGAGTGCCTCGCCGTGCTATACGCGCTCAACCAATTTAGACCATATCTACTGTGACGAACATTCGTCTTGGTGGCTGACCATGAGCCACTAAATTGGATGCACAGCCGAAAGGACCCCGGACAACGGTTGATGAGATGGATGTTCTGTTTCACCGGGTACGAATACTCATTCAAATATAAACTGGGTAAATTAAATTGCAACGCCGACGCCCTGTCACGCAACCCCGTCGATGAACCATCAGAAGACCACATTAATAAAGGGTTTGAGGAAATTAAGGCCCATGTGCTGATGATGAAAAGGAAAGACGGGCCTAAACCTGCCAAAAAGTCAGAGGACGTCTCAAAACCATCAGGGGCGAAGCCGACGCCTTCCCCGGGTATTGTTCAACCCCGTACTCGGCTGGCTTCGGCACCAGAACCCGTAAGTACGACCGAACCTAAAGCAAAGGGTCGCCCAATCGGTTCCAAAACCCGTAAGATTCCTCCAAGATTAGATACCAGTGTTATCGCTCACTGGACCCGGATGCAGACAGCGACCAACAAGAAAGAAATAGGAGCCTCACCAACAACTATCGACCACAGCAAAGGTCCCGCGACCTTAGGAGGACCAACCAAAGTTCAAAGCCAAGCCGCAGCCCAGGGCCCCGCTGTAAAATCAATTTCGGAAGAAGGCAGCTCAACAAGTCAGGAGGGAAGAACTTCCATAACTCCCACACGCAGTGGCATAGACGTGTCACAAGAACCGCATTTTATGCAACCTTCGAACTCCTTTCTCTCGTCCACAGAGGTTGAAGAAGGCACCGAACCCACCGAGTCGACTCCACCTGCATATGACCCTCGCCGAAGCTGCCTAAGGGAGAATGACTCCGGGGAAGACCCCGCAGAGTCTGTCACCGAAGACCCCGAATCTTGTGACGATCTGCCCGCAGAGCAAGCTGAGGTAAACGTCACACCTGTCTCGTCCTCAGAATCAAGCGACGATCCAGAAACCCAAAATAATACCACTTTAGATCGTACCACCCTTTCTAAGGCTGAAGTCCTCGAATCGGCAAGAAGGTTCGAAGAGAGCCTCCGACTCCACGAGAGTAAAATGCGGATGGAGGAAGACTTAGATGAAGAATCAAGAATCGAACTCCCTAGCCACTTCT
The DNA here is from genome assembly GCA_036365515.1 of Torymus aiolomorphi. Classification (NCBI taxonomy): domain Eukaryota; kingdom Metazoa; phylum Arthropoda; class Insecta; order Hymenoptera; family Torymidae; genus Torymus; species Torymus aiolomorphi. The sequence goes on along the minus strand of CM070875.1, from coordinate 166,833,731 downwards.
CCAACGGGGACGAGGCCCAAGAGGAAGTGCAAGAGTACCTGAGTGCAATGGACCCCTATGACCCCGAAACGCAAAACGACGACGTTATGGCCCAGCGAGTCCAAGAACCAATAGGAAAAACGGCAGAACTATCTCATTTACAGATAGACCCGGACGGGCCAAACGACCCCGTTCCTGCCACTCCTGGAGTTGGCCTTGGTACGCCCCTCGCGAAAAGCACCCCCGTTGATCCCGTCGGAAGGAAGGAAAGTCTACGATTCCCCAACCTAGGCAGGATCCAAGAAGAACAAGAAGTGGACCAGTCTGTCCGGATTAATTATGATCACCCACCCTTGATACACTAGCTCTTTTCATGTTCATGATGGGACAACAACGCCCTCTAAATCAATATGCGATTTCCTCCTCCACCACGGAAACCGACACCTCGGATGAAGGCGAACCAGCGACGACCGGGCCAAAGGGTCCATTACATCATCCTCCTCCATCCTTTTCTTTACCCCTCAAAAAGAATGTTGTCATGTCCAGGGATGGGTTAACCTACAAAAGGGACAACTTTGTGCATCTTATAGCAAGGGATTGTGAACTCAACACGCCCGTGTCACGGTTGCTCTCGAAAATCGGAGCCATTAATAAAGGTTTACTCAAGGATAAGAAACCCAAGGTTGGCCAAATACTTATAACTCCCTATAAAAATCACAATGTATTTTTCCTGGTGGTTATAGATCATTATCACTCACCAATCGACATTGCGATATTAAAGAAGACCTTGAGCAGACTTCGAGACATAATGATTCGGGAAAACTTATACAGTTTTCGGATATCTCGCCGAGGGGATTTTGCCGATAATTTGGATCCCGGACTTCTGGCCGAACTTGTGGTCGACACCTTCCGAAAGAGTACCATTAAGGTCAACATTTACTACGGACAAGCATATTTACCGCCCGAGAGAGAGAAACATGAAATTATTGGAACCCTCCATAATAGCTTGATTGGTGGTCACAAGGGAATGAATAAAACATATAGAAAAATACGACAACAATATTACTGGCCCGGCATGCGGAACGACATCCTCGATTATGTCAGGAGATGCCCGGAGTGCCAAATGAAAAAGATCGAGAGAATTAGAAATCGGGAGCCTATGATTCTTACGGATACCCCCATAGAAGCCATCGACAAGGTGTCCATTGACACAGTAGGTAAACTCCGCACCACCCCTCGAGGTAACTGTCATTTACTGACCATGCAGTGCAAGCTCACCAAATACCTCATCGCAATACCCATACCCAATTTAAAGGCTACCACTATTGCGGACTGTCTAGCATAATATTTAATTTGCCAATTTGGGGCGCCGAGAGCCATATTATCCGATCGCGGAACTAGTTTTTTATCGGAAGTAGTAGCAGGGTTAATGAGGATGTTTAAAATTCACCAGCTGACTACATCCAGATATCGTCCCCAAACTAACGGGTCACTCGAGCGAAGCCGAGCCCCACTTATGGATTTTATCCGTACGTATTCCGAAAAATTCGATGATTGGGATAGCCTAACACCATTCGCTACATTCGCGTATAAAACTAGCGTACACAGTAGCACTAACTTCTCCCCTTTCGAACTTGTATATGGACGCGTAGCCCGGTTCCCTATGAAAATCCCTAAAGCTGGGCAGTTACGCACATATAACCTCTATCTTCAAGATTTGGCCACCCGCTTAAATGAAATGAAAATCTTCGCGGGAGAAAATCAAATTTTGGCAAAAACACGTGCCAAGGAACGCTATGATAAAAACGCGAAGCCACTGAAGGCAACAATCGGCGACTATGTATGGGTTCTAAATGAACCTAGACGGTCTAAATTCGATAGTTTTTATAATAAACCCTTATGCGTTAAGGAAATCGTAGGTCGAAATAACGTAATCATAGAACTTCCCAATGGTAAGCGTATCCGCAAGCATATGGATAAACTTAAACTCGTTCCCCCCGGACCGACTCAGTAATACAATTGCATGCCTTTCAGATTCTCTAGCATGTGCTGCTCGGCTATGCTATCTCTAGCTTGCGCTTCCTTCCTCTGCTTCTTTTGGGGTTGCCCCGCCCTTGGCACCCACTATGAGATAACAACCATCACGGCGAATCAGGGTATATATTATGAAGGGATGCAACCCGTAAAAATCCGGAAGGGTGGATGGAAAATCATCATTTACATGGACCTCCCCGCCTTCATGAAAACACATGGACCGACTCAGCAGTATGACGAGCACTTGCACCGGTGCACCTCTCAATTTGATGGCCAACAATGCTATTTGTACCGAAATACGGACGCTATGGAGCTTAAACTATGCACCTTAAACGGCATTTACGAGGAAATAAGGCTGATCGCCGACAACATGGATGTAAGAGAACCCGAACCAAATACCCTTCTTCGAAGGCATGCGCGGTCGGAGGATGGCCCCGTTGGGTATAATCGGAAGCCTCACCAAAAGCCTTTTTGGCCTAATTACCGAAGACGATGCGGAGTTGATCAACAAAAACATCGACAAACTGTTCCACGACCAATCAGAATTGGTAAAACTTTCCGATGAGAAGACACACCTCATGACGGCTGGTCTGGAAGAACTCTACAATATAACCGCCTCACATCGTCTCATTGTAAAGAATATGGAAACCCAACTACGGTAGAAAACCAACACCATGACCCTCGAGGCCAATCAAAATCACCTGCTATAGGAATTCAGTATATTCTCTCGCCAAGCGGAGGCCAAGTTAGATCATCTCATCTACAGCAATCGGGAATTACTTTGCATTCTCGACTCGCCGATGGATCGTAAACTCCACCCCCGACTGCTACAAAAGAGGACTCTCCACCAGATTGCCGCGGACATACGCCAACACGAGACTAACTCAGAACTCCCGATACCTCTCCATCATCTCCGAGCGAAAGAGTTAGTGAAGATTGCAGATATAGACGCCACTTACCATAACGGAAGGATCCTCGTTAGCCTGACGTCATGTCTGACTGACAGGATGTCATATGAGTTATACAAACTCCATCCGCTGGCCATCCCTCAGACCTTACGAAACAACACGTACGGGGCCGCCTATATCATTCCTAGTTGCACGCATATAGCACTCAGCAAGGACCAGCAGAGTTATCTCCCTCTCAATCAAGATCAGGTAGATAAGTGCCTGAGCACTCACTACGGTCGCATCTGCTCCACTGGAGGAGTCACGTTGATAGCCCAAAAGGGATGCGAGATCGAGATGTTGCTCCACCCCAGCCGAACCGCACTCGACTCCTGCAGCGTAGCCATCAAGAAAAACCTAACGACACAATGGGCTCACTTGGAAGTTGATTGGACATGGCTGTTCACCGCTATTGCTGAGGAGAGGCTCCGTATCTCCTGTCCGTGAGAGATATATGAGAACGCCAAGTTACAAGGGGTCGGCATTTTGCGGTTAGCCTCCGGATGCTTGGCGAGGACTGCGTCCGCGACACTAATCGCAAAAGACGTCAGAGACTCCACGGTTCAGTATCTCTACCAACCAGAGACCAGCTTAAACGTCAAAGACCTATATTCTATATCGGTGGACAATGTAACGCTCGAAGATCTCCCAGAGATCGGCGACACTGGGCCATTGTCGTCCTGGACCTCTCATAAGCAATCGCTGAAAAATATCATAACACAGATGGACGAAATTGGACGGCATAACCGAATCTCCACTTACACCCACAACTTGACGTACGGAGGCCTTACCCTCCAAGCCGTTATCATCATAGCGTTTCTCATCTTTGTGGGAACTAAGTTGTGTCACCAACCTCGAGGACCGGATGCGAAGGTCCTCACTATCACCTCTGTGGATCCTAGCCCTGGAACGATTAACCTTCCGCACCAGCCCACCTTGTCCATGCATGCCAGCCGAAGTACTCTCTGTCCTGCCCAAACTGCGGAAACGGACTGATCTTACCTCAACTTACAGAGCCTCGCACGACCTTCAGACCCGGTGCCCCCATCCCATCATGTCTCGCTAGGTTATGGTCACTTGCGGAAAGGACCTTACACCAGAAGCCATCGTATCATGTTTCCAACCTGCCGGCACCATTGTCGCCACGAACATACTTTCAGAGACTATCGGCACTCATACGGTCAGAGTTACCTTTGAGACCACCCAACAGGCCGAAAAGGCTGAACGAGAGAAGGAATTGAGGTTGTTACAAGCGACTTTAAAGATAGGATCCTTCGGCCGATCTCATCCGCCATCGACCCGCGCAACAAATCCGAGGTTCATGTCATCCGACCAACTAGAGAAGTCAACCCGATCGACCCCAGAAGAATTTTCTGCTTGTTACCTTGGAAGAAAACCCACCATGGCGCTCAAGTTGTTGGCTGAACAGAAGGTTGAGGAAAAGTACTTCAGACATTTCGCCCGGTTCGGGCGAATGGAATATTGTTACACCGCTCGAGATAACCGCGGGCGGCTGTCTCATGGGTTCGTTAGATACCATCATCGCCGCCATGCCTCTCTCTCCTTACGAGAATGTGCCTCCATCTACCAAGCCCGACCCACCCAGGGGCAATATAAAACCACCAGGAGCCTCACCAGGGAAAGACATTTGCCCTGCGGTTACTCTATTGATGTGAGGAATCGAGAGTTACACCTCACCACCTGCCAGAGACAGCGAGAGATCGAAAACAAGAAATGTTAGAGGACCTTGTAAATTACAACAAACTTTAGCGCTTTAATGTGAATCTCGTTCACCTTCTCCCTTTTGGCCTATCCTTTCATTTTCTCGGTTCACACCTTTTAATCATATGACAAGCTAATATTATTTTTTTTTGTGTTTTTTTTCAGAAATGTATCTCCAACTGGAAATAGTGACTGTTAGGATTACCGCCCCCGCTACCTTGCCGATTACCTGCAATGAACATATGCGTCCAGGCGCCTTGAAACAAACACTATCGGGAGTAGGGGATCTGAAAGGACTCACCGTACTCCGACGCGCCGCAGGGCTGATAGACGTCACTGCGATATACCAAGACGAAGGTGCAGCTGAGGGCGCCCATGTCCTGCTATTACCTTTCGTCCCCGAACATAAAGAGAATCCAATGACCCCCCTTTCGGACGAAATAATGATCGACGAAGACTTCGAACTCCTAGCGGTAATTCGAGATGCGAGAAGCAGAAATACCCTCCGCTTGGAATGTCGCTGCACCGATCTCCCTGGACTGCTCCGGTCAATGGGCGAGTTCGGTGAAACGAAACCTAACTGGAAATTGGAAGGGCAGGAGAATTCCCTGCGGCTGGAAGTCGAATATCTGGCCCCGGCTGCTTGCCGCCAGGCCTACGACTATTGGAGAGCCAAGTTGGGCGCCGCTTGTCAGCCCACCAATCTCCTGAAGATAGAGGTACCCGAATCAGTCACGAGCCGGACCCGCCCCCGGTGGTATGCCTGCACTCCCCAGCGCCCAAGGAGGAAGAGAATGTCTACCTCTGTCGGCTAAACATCCTAGTTCCCTACGGACAAAGACTCGAAGACATCAAAGAGGAGTATAGAAGGATTGGAGGAAACCCACATGTGGAAGCGGTCCGCATGAAGACCGGGGGCTATCAAGGATTCGTTCAGTATCAAAACCCAGAGGATGTAAAAAGGGGCCTGCATGCATCCAACCCTACGCATTTCGGCTGCTACGCTAAGATCGTGCACCACCCTACACCGGACCAGGATGACAACCTCGACCCTCGCATCGTTCACATTCTCGTCCCCCGAGGATCCACGGCGAAGGACATCAAGGCTGAATACGGAAGGTTTGGGACCATTAAGTATGGGGCCATAAGGATAATGCCAGTACGTTGCTCGCCTCAAACCCAAGCTTTCATCGAATACAACACCCCGGAGGAAGCGAGGTAAGCTTTGGAGGAAGGAGATCGTAAATATCGTGCGAGGTACGGTACGGGAACCGGGGTCGTCAAGGCACCCCTCGAAGCCTATCCGCCGCGCCAATTCTCCCAACCCGAAGGGAAGTTACACTGGTTCTGTGGACAGGCGATCCACTGAGACGACTACGAGGAACATCAACGCAATTGCCACCCATCTAATTGGGATTATAGGGGTGCCCTCTCCTGTGGAGTACGAACCATTGAATCAGAAGGCACGGAAAGGGACCCCATCTCCTTACTCGAGGAATTCCTCAAGACTGACCCTAAAGACGACAACCAGCCGAACCTGGTAATAGACCCTGTCAGCTCCTTACTCGACCTCCACGGATTACAACTATAGGGGATGTCAACTCCACCCAAGAACCTTACGCGCTTTGGCGCTCTCTGTAATGGACCTTAGCCCTGGGAGTCTACAACACGCCGCGACTCAACAAGAGACACCATTCGCTCAGCATGACTTCCTTCGCTTCATCAACCAAACCGCTTGTGATTTGTCGAGACGACAACAATTCTAATCGGGGGAGGGTCTTACGTGACAGATAAAAAGTTTGCTCTTTTATTTTATTTCGATAGATTATTTTCCTTTCCGTTTTTTTACTTGCCATAACGAATCGAGGAATGAGTTCCTTGTGAGCGTTTCCGACTACGTAAGTAGCGCATTCTTTCGAGCATATCATTTAAGAAATGTAACACCCTCGTCCGGTCGTGCTCGTGGGGGAGGTAGCCGAGCTGCTCGTGCGATGCTGACCACGCAGCAACAGCTAACGCTGCACGTGTTTGAAAAACCGCTTGATGTGGCCGTAACTTCACCGGGGGCAGCACCTACCAGGCGCAGGCCGGTTACCGACACTCCTGAGCACACGAGTGCGAGAGAGAAGGACGCGCAGCGGAAGCCATGCATTGGCGCTTAACTTCAGCCACGCGGCAGTGCGAGTCGATTAGAAAAGCGAAGAGTACATACGGTATCCGATGCTCGCATAAGTGCGAAGCCAAATACTTTGTCTAAGTATAAATAATAATATAATACAAAAAAAAATAATGAATACAGCCTATAGGACTAGAAGTGTTGAATTAATAATATAGATATAACAATTTTGTGAAAGTGTGAAGTTATACAGAAGTAGACAGAAATATAAGCGAGAGAAATATACGAAATCCAAATCAGCAAATCTCGAGAATATCGAGAATCAATATCAGGCACTAAGCAATTGCATTTTTGGAAATTCAGGGGAAGGACCTATAATCACACTAAAAAACGAAGGGATAACAAAAGGAGAAATTCAAAGGTATCATTTACTATATTATAGCACTATAAGAATCATAATTGTCTTAATATTATATATATATAGCCATCATTATTAGGCGCATATTGTTACGGGTCGATAGGAGTAGACATATACGTGTAGGTATATCTTAACATATGAATATATATAGTTTCTATAAGTCCGAGCCAAAATAAATAATTCGTTACTGTTAAAATAATAGATGAAAAAAAAAAAAATATATATATATATATATATATATATATATATATATATATATATATATATATATATATATATATGAAACAGGACTTATGTTGACATCGCGTGTTAATATTTATGTAAAATTAACATGTAAAAATTATGCGGACGTCCGCATAAGTACCGCAAAGTCAGCATAAGTCTCGCACCAGTTCAGAAAGTGTCTGCATAAGTCACGTTCCATATATATATATATATATATATATATATATATATATATATATATATTATACGTATGTGTGCGTACATATTCATACCTTAAGATATACGTACATATACTCCTAATTTTTGGATTTTTCGTTAGTATTAATGTAAAAATACATGCATGCTATTGTATAATTCAGCGGGATTAATCATTCTATAATCCGAAAATTGCATAAAATTCTAACAGTAGGTTTAGGGGGGGAAATTTTGGTTTTCCATTTTTCCTTAGCATTTGAGTATTAAGTTGGATTCGCAAGTCAAATTAATATTAACCCTTTTGGAAGTATCCGAAATTGACGCTTTGCAAATTTAGGTTTGACAAGATTCACTAAGAGGAAATAAAAATAGTTTTTTTTCTTTTCTTCGACACTATTTTAGATTAAGCAATAATCTAAAAAGAAATAAATTATTTGGGTTTACACTTTTCTGGTTTTTGTCATCTTTGTCAATTTTTATATGTTGTACGGCGAAATATTGTTAATAAAAATCGTGTAGTTGGGGAATCAATATCATGTAAAAGGGGCGAACACCTTTTCCTCTCAAAACAACGAAGAATTCTCTATCTCCCGATTACATATTTTAACTGTTTTGTGAATAGCGATACGTGATTCCTAGAACGATCGTCTGCGGTAGTTTTAGTTACTATTAAGTATTAGCGATTAAGTATAACCCATCGTGCCATACCCCAGGGAAGTGTGTGCGCCGTAATCGAAAATATCATTTTCCCGTTATTTTTGTGCGACGCGTCTTAAGAGGATAATACAATATATATACATGCATATTTCAATCAGCGCCACGTGACGAATACGCGACCGCTGAATAGTCCTTGTAGTTTGGGAGGTCAATCTCTCCAGAGATTGAACCGGGGTTCGGGCCCCATTATAACTATTGTAAAACCAAGAGCACCGACCGAATCACTGCGCATCTTTGAGGGCCATCTCCCTTCCATTGACTCTTTCCCTTATATTCACATCTTCTTCTTTCTTCCCCGTCCGGGTAAAGCGAGTGGCTGAACAGCAAGTACGAGTTATCGGTCTCTCCGTTTTGTGCGTGTCTTCTGCGGAGCCGCTCTCTCTCTCCTATAGGAGTTGCGCCACTATAGCAGCGCGCAAGCAGTTATCGGCCTCTCCGTTTTGTGCGGATCTTCGCACGGCCCGCTCGCCACTACAGCAGCGCGCTGCAGCCGTCGCCGCCTCCAATTGGAAAAGTGTATCGGGACGGGAGTGCGCTAACAGTTCTCGGCTGCTCCGCTTTGTGCGGGTCTTCGCATGGCTCGCTCACCACTTAACTTCAGCGCGCGGCGAAGCCAGGCCCCTCCACGGAACACTGTCTTATAAGGCTCTCCCGCCTCAAGATTGTCTTAAAGCTCGCTTGCGCTTTCTTACGTCGGGATTGGAGACGAGCACGGGGGCTCGCGGCAAAATACCCAAGACATAGTAGACCCGCTCGTAGCCAGGTACGGACGGCCCTTCCCTCACTAGTCCTCATCATTACAATCCGAGCAACTCCGTCCATTTCCCATCGAACGCAGTCAACCCTTAATGGTGCTAGGTCGCAATCTTCTGCAATCACGAGCCAAGGTTGTGCCACAGCACCCGGTGATATCTTTTTTGGTTTTTCTTTGCCTTACTGACGCTCGTGAAGGGCTTAATTAACTATCTAGTGACTCTCAAGGGCACGAATCGTACCCTGGCGCTGATTGAAAGATCGTGATCACCCAACTTACCTAGTTTATCAGAATATGCGTAGAACTAGATACGCTTAGATTTGTATTGAATAAGACTATAGAAATAAATTATGCTTTGAATTTGAAGGTAGTATACTTGCTTTCTCCCCACCTCCCGTATATAAAAAGATACCGAAATTAATAATCATAAGAGAGTAGATCTGCCGCACTCTTACTCGTATGGGAGTGTAAGAGTGACCAGTATAGCGGCCAGGTTCCTGCCAGGTAAGGGTGAATTGATACCCTTAGGGTATCAACCGAAATAATTAAAACATTAAACAAGTCGCGTGACAACCTTTATCAGTTGTCACGTAACACAAGGACGTGGAGATAGATGTGGACTCAGAGACGTAGAAACAGGGACGTAGAGACAGAGTCGTACATGTAGACACAGATGTGTAGTGACAGAGTCGGAGAGACAAAGACATAGAGGCAAAGTCGGAAAGACAGAGATGTGGAGACAAATACGTAGAGACAGAGATATGGTGACAGAGATGTGGAAGGAGAGACGTGGAGACAGAGATTAGAAACAGAGATATAGAGACAGAGACGTAAAGACAGAGATGTAAAGACCCTAATTGGGGGTTAACGAGCGGAGCGAGTAGGGGTGTACATATCGACAAGGAGATTGAAAAAGAGAGAAAATTTTGGTGAATAGATAGAAGCAGATAGAGTTCGTAAGCGAGAGAGAGAGAGATAAGGACATAAGCAGATCGATTGAGGAAGGGACATACTGGTAGAGACTAAAACAGAGATAGAAATACAGAGTAAAGGAGTTAGAGCGACAGAGAAAGGTAGTAACAAAGATGGTAGGAGAAAGTCACAGATAGAGAGGAAGTAAAAAGAATAGACTAATTGACAAGGATAAAGGGACAGTCAGAGAGAGAGAGAGAGAGAGAGAGAGAGAGAGAGAGAGAGAGAGAGAGAGAGAGAGAGAGAGAGAGAGAGAGAGAGGGAGGGAGGGAGGGAGGGAGGGAGGGAGGAGAGAGAGAGAGAGAGAGAGAGAGAGAGAGAGAGAGAGAGAGAGAGAGAGAGAGAGAGAGAGAGAGAGAGAGAGAGAGAGAGAGAGAGAGAGAGAGAGAGAGAGAGAGAGAGAGAGAGAGAGAGAGAGAGAGAGAGAGAGAGAGAGAGAGAGAGAGAGAGAGAGAGAGAGAGAGAGAGAGAGAGAGAGAGAGAGAGAGAGAGAGAGAGAGAGAGAGAGAGAGAGAGAGAGAGAGAGAGAGAGAGAGAGAGAGAGAGAGAGAGAGAGAGAGAGAGAGAGAGAGAGAGAGAGAGAGAGAGAGAGAGAGAGAGAGAGAGAGAGAGAGAGAGAGAGAGAGAGAGAGAGAGAGAGAGAGAGAGAGAGAGAGAGAGAGAGAGAGAGAGAGAGAGAGAGAGAGAGAGAGAGAGAGAGAGAGAGATATCGTAACGGTGGTTGGCGAGCGGAGCGGGCCGGGGGGCGGAGCCCCGCTAATATATATATATACTAGGGGGCTGCGCCCCCTACTCGCTCCGCTCGTCAACCCCCCCACTTTCAAAAATAAGACCTTGAAGACTTTGAACCTATTTATTTTCAAGGTAGTGATTTTTTTTAATATATAAGAGTACATTTACGCTACCAATTTTGATTTAAAAATCTTTTGTTGTATTTTATTTTTATTATTTTATGTATAAACTGAAACTTAAATAAATTTCGTATACCGATTTCATTTAGCTATTGATTTAGATCTCTTATAATATCGTTTAAACAATTCCTCGTTTATTTTATACTATTATTGCGTATATTTTATATTGTGAAATTTGTTTTTTGAAAATATAAGAGCATAATCACTTTAACAATTTTGATTTAAAAATCTTTTCTTTGATTTTATTTGTATTTTTATATGGATCATATCGAAACTTAATTAAATTTTATATACAATTTTCATTTGGCTCATTATTAAAATCTCTTATCATTCAAATAATTTCTCCTTTATTTTATACTTTTATTTCGTATATTTTATATTGAGAAATTTGGTTTTTGAATATATATGAACATATTTTTTAATAAATATATGCAATAAATATATATAAATATTTACTTATATAACTAATTGTTTTTTTTAATTATCAAGAATTTCTTCCCAAACAATATTTTCAATTTCTAATGAATTTTCTAAATTATTTTGTATATATGGGAGCGTCCAGCAGAAATGGGCCACCGAGCACGCGCGGTGCCTTTTTTCGCGTAAAAGGCGCTCTGTTTAACTCGTTCATAATCGTATGCTGCGTCTTTGAAAAAAAAATCAAGGACCTATATCAATAAATTTTTTCCTGGTCTTTCCAATGGTGCCATTGTTTTTATTCCGAAACGCTTTCATCCGGACGAAAACTCGAGTTGAATATTGAAAGCCATTTTTCTCGAAGTATATCATGTTTTTTTTCAAAATAAACTACACCATTGGAAAGTACAACTCTTAAGCTTCAGAACCCTATCTTGGAGAAGTTGGAGAAATAAAGGGTTTAAAAGTAACAACATGAAAAAGACAGTGCCGAGGGTCCGCGCGAGCCCCTCGCGCCCGTGCGTACGGCACGTTTAAGTGCACGCTCTATTCAATTCGCTAATAATCGTGTACCAAGTCTCTGAAAAAAGAACTAAGGACATATATCGATAGATTTTTTCCTTCTCTTTCCAATGGTGCTATTATTTTTATTCCGAAATGCTTCTGTTCGGGATTAGTACCCGAAGGAAAAGGTAATATTGTTATACCAGATTAAACAATCTATAAGGTTATTTTAAATTTCTGTTTCGCTGCTTTCAGTGCGTTCATGGATATTTCTATGTTTAATATATTATGTTTTTCAAATTTTGTTATATAAATGAACAAAGTTCATTGTAATATTATACTAACTGTTACAACTAGATCCACAAAATTATGTCCACGCATTGGCATTGTCAGTTACAAAACATTTTATATTTACAAAAAATAAAGGGCGAAATAGCACATCGCGTGTATTAATCCGCCCTTGAGCATAGCGTAAAAAGTTCGGGCAGCCGCTGTCTTTTTGATCTTACTATTTTTGAACTTTTCATGTTTCAACTTAAAAATATAATATTTTATAGTTTAAGACTTGTACTTTTGAAGAATATAATTCATTTTGAAGAAAAGACTGACATTTTATTGAAAAAATAGAGTTTAAACATTCAAATGGAATTTTCAACTAGAAGGAAGTATTTCGGAATAAAAATAATAGCACCATTGGAAAGAGCAGGAAAAAATCTATCGATATATGTCCTTAGTTCTTTTTTCAGAGACTTGGTACACGATTATTAGCGAATTGAATAGAGCGTGCACTTAAACGTGCCGTACGCACGGGCGCGAGGTGCTCGTGCGGACCCTCGGCGCTGTCTTTTTCATGTTGTTACTTTCAAACCCTTTATTTCTCTAACTTCTCCAAGATAGGGTTTTCAAGCTCAAGAGTTGTACTTTCCAATGGTGTAGTTTATTTTGAAAAAAAACATGATATACTTTGAGAAAAATGGCTTTCAATATTCAACTCGAGTTTTCGTCCGGAAGAACGCGTTTCGCAATAAAAACAATGGCGCAATTGGAAAGAGCAGAGAAGAATCTATCGATATAGGTCCTTGGTTTTTTTTTTCAAAGACGCAGCATACGATTATGAGCGAGTTAAGCAGAGCGCCTTTTACGCGAAAAAAGGCGCCGCGCGCGCTCGGTGGCCCGTTTCTGCTGGACGCTCCCATATATGTTATCTGGATTTCTACATCGTGGTAAAGCAACATATAATTGACCGTGTGAGAATAATTGCCTTTTGATGTATAACCCTACATAATCAAAACTTTGTCCCTGCGATTTATTAATGTTCATGCAAAATGCTAATGTTAATCGAAACTGTTTTTTTATAAAGAATAAACGGTAATGAAGAAGATTCTCCTGTATTTAATGTAATTCTTTGAATAAAAAATCTATTACCTACTTTTTCTCCTGTTAATATTTCTACTTCAATATTATATCTAAATAATTTGGTTATTTTAAGTCTAGTACCGTTACACAAACCTTCGTGTATACTCAAATTTCTAATGAACATAACAATAGCATTAACTTTTAAATCTAATTTATGAGGTGGCAAACCTTCATAAATATTGTTTAATGTTTCTATTGGAAAAAGTAGATGAATGTTGTCATTACTTTGATCAACACCTTTATGAGTCGCATAATCTGTACTACAATAAGTCTTATCACCATTTAATAACATTAAAATTTTTTTAATCAAAAATTTAATGTCTTCATTATGAGGTGCTAAAATAACACGATCTTAATCATAATTTATTTTATTAATATTTTTATAAATTTGTAAGCAAACATCGTTAGTTCTCCAATTATTAGGTATTATAAAAGGATTTATATTACCGTCTCCAGTTTGTAATAATAATTTTGAGAATTCATTATTCTGAGAGCGAATATTGTGTTTTAATTTAAAAATTTTAAATAAATGCCAACGTTCAAAACATTTAATAGTGTCTTCAATTATAGCACTTCTAAATCCGTTTTTCATTACTGGGAGTATTTGTCGAAAATCACCTCCTAATATTATTAATTTTCCCCAAAAAGGTAAATAGTTTGTACATAAATCTCTTAAAGTTCTGTCAATAATTTCTAAAGCTTTTTTGGGTATCATAGATGCTTCATCCCAGATTATGACTTCTGTTTGTCTTAATTTCTTTTTATCTGATTCTAATTTTAAAAAAGAATTTTCAATACTACTTAAATCTAATGGCAATCTAAAGGTTCTATGAGTAGTCATTTCTTTGGGTAATAGAATAGACGCTATACCAGTCCAAGCCATTGGTAGAATATTTTTTCCTTTTGATAGTAAATAATAAATTAAAGTTTTATATAAAAATGTCGTACCCGAACCTCCAGGACCGTCTATAAAATTTATTTTATTTATATTTTTTATAAGTTGTTTGAAAATAAATTTTTGATCTTCGTTTAATTTTGTAAACATATCTTCGAATATTTCCTTACTAATTGAAATTATTTTACTATCGTATTTTATATCATTTATGATGGGATCAGGTTCATGTTATCCAAAATCTGTACAAGATAAATCTTCCAATAATAATAATTTATTTATATGATCTAAAGCTAAGTTATCCTTATTTTCATGAAAATCTTCACTAAAGTATTTTTTAAAATTTTCCCAAATAATATTGGCTTGAATATTTTCTGTTAGTAGAAACGAAGTAAAAAATTTACGTAATTGAAAAGGTAACATAATATGACATGCTTCTTCAAAAATTTTTTAAATTTGTAAATCGTTTTCTATTAAATCCATTGCAGTCGCAGATTCTTTATGAGTATTATACGTTACATTTTTATATGTACGTAAATCTTTAAAGGAAGTAGCGCCTTTTATACGACTTAATATTAATTTTAAAGCGAATCTTTCAGAATCTTTTGGAGATACTATATTTAAACGTCCAATAGCATAATGTTATTGTTCACGTTCACGTTTTACCCAAACTTTTTTTGCGTTAAATATATAATAATGCGGTATATTAACGTATTTTATATTATTTGCAAATTTATCATTTTTAAAGTTGAAGATATGACGCCATCCATTTTTTCAATTAGTAATATTATGACGATCGTTGGAGGCAAAATAAAAACAAGATGTTGAATGTTGATAGTGGCAACGTTTCGTTGGCATTGGTGCGCCAACCTCATCAGGCCTTTTTTATTTTCAAACACAAAAACGTTCACAATATAAACCATCAAGATTTATCATTTTTGTTCAAGTCAAACCGCGCTGTTAAAGTTGTTTTCCAATTATCAAGAGCATCTATTTCATAATTTTCTTCAAAAACAATTTTTTGTTGATTTTCTGTATGAACTGTTAAACGGATAACAATATGAGTCCTTCCACATAAGGGAAATTTTTGTAACCGCCATGCTGCTTCGATTGGGCTCAAGTACCGGCCGTCAATATATTCAGTAATTTCATCATATATTCCATTTCTTTTGTCATCATTTTTTTTAATGTACAATAGCTTTATGTATATAATCAAAAATATATTTGATGCTTTGAATTGAAGCACAATATTCGACATTAATATGACATTTATATTTTTCTAATAAAAATTTATTGTAAGGAACTACCATTGAATTATCTACTGGAATAATTTTTTTACTTCTTTTAAGTCGATATGTGTAATTATCAGAAGAATTATTTGTTCGTTTATATTGGGGATAACAATTTTTTTTAAATGTTGTTGACGATTGAAAAGGTTTAGGAAAATTTTTTTTACAAACGTCTTTACATTTATCGTAACACGGAGAATTTTCACTATGTGGTCCATGTAACATATGTTTTATAACTAATTTTTGTAATTTTTTATCATTATTATAAGGTATCTCAGCAGAAATGTGTTTATTAATAGCTTCTGGTGTCATTAATTTATTTTTATGATCTAATGTTACTACAAGATGTGCATACGGTAATCCTCTTTTCTGAAATTCAATAGTATACAGATAAGCTTAAGCATTTCCAAAAATTTTATGGTTTTCTATATCATTAAGTAAACACTTAAATTTTGTATAAAATAATCTAACTGTAATATTTGGTATATCATTGGGCGTAGTTCCGATAGGAAATGTCGTTAATACATTTTTTAATTCTTTCCACTTAGGATTACACGTCCTAGTTATAAATAAATAAGGTCGACCAATATTTCTTACTATTGCCATTGCATCTTGATAATGTTGCTGCATATATCTAGGACTACCTATATAAGTTGCTGGTAGTACAAAAATATTTCCTAGTCTTTCTTTTTTTCAAAATTTTCTGATATATTTAATGCACTCTTTATAACATGATCCCTCAAACCTTGATAACATTCAGTACGTAATTTTTTTTGTTACTGCCTAAAATAATTCATTCTATTGTTTTCTATCATAATATAGGCATGTAAAAAGAATTGTTGCGTTAGTCTCCCTCCAAATAAAAGTGGATTGAAATTTTCTGAATTTGGTCTGTAAGCTAATCTATAAGAATAGTGCTGTAATATTGTTAGAAGGTTTTCTTTTGAATAATATGGTTTTTTAGTATAACCAATACTCCAGCCTGAATCTCCTGAAGGAAAAAATAACGGAAATACCATTGGGTCAACATGATGTGATAATTGTCACGTGGTGGTTTCCACGCGCTCGGGAATGTAGGCGAAAGCGATGCACACGCAACCTTCGGCCCGTTCCTATCTACCTTTCCCCTCTGCCGCGGCTTATTCCGCGGGTAAAACGGGACGGCGAGCCCGGTTGCCGCTGCTGCGCTGGACGCACCGCGAGCAGCGATAGTTCGGCCTGCCGCAAGCGAGAGCAGCCGAGAGCCGACGAAGTTGCCCGATCTTGCCGACGCGTCTTGCCGGTCGACTGCCGGCCGGCACTTCTTGTTCCGCCGCGCGCGAACCAGCAGCACCGTTGTAATACACACGTGCGTGATAAGTGTGCCTGATCGAGAGAATTGTGCGAGCGTTTTTTTGTGCCTGCCAGTGAAGGAGCAGTGCCGTCCGAGCGCCTATTACCCCCTTCAGCTGATGCTGGAAGCCGGTGCTGCGTGGAGAGAGAGAGTGTGTGGATGAGAGGCCGACGCAGAGCGAGAGAGAGAGACCGCCGAGATCCAGCTCTCCTGGCCGCCGCGTTGAAAGTAAGTCTCCTTCAGTGATATTTCCTTCCCCGCCGAAGTTCTTGCGTGTGTGTGCGCTCGCGTCCGCGAAGACGTAGTGAACTCCCCCCCCGTTCCTATGCGTGTAGCTGAAGCTACAATTGTCCGAGTCCCTTTGCAAATTGCTAGCGTATCTGGTGTAGTTAGATCGCGTGTAGCTGTAGCTACAAGTTCAGTATTGCGAGTTTGCGGAGCGGATCGTGCTCTACCTTCTGCGCTAGCTAAAGTAACGTGGTACGGATGTGCGCGTACTTGGCGCTCTATGAATTTGTAGTTAAGTCATTTTGATGATTCAACGTTTCTCCAATAAACGATATAATTTTGTTATTCTATTCTTTCGAGTACTCTTTTCGAGTGAGTGTGAGAGTGTAAACGTAGAGTAACTAGGAATAGTCACTTGGTGGAAAACTGCCGTCGAGTAGGTTTTTCCACATCGCTATTGCCCTGATCCCCAGCATTCGTGATCTAATTTACTTAAATATGTGTATTCTTTTTCATTAGAACTATTCTTCGGATAAACGTATAGACCATAATTATGAGGGATTCCTGATTTGAAAATAATTATAGCTGCACATTCCGACGTTAATGGTTTAGTATAATTATGTTTTTGATTATTATTCTTACGAACAAAATATAATTTATAATTTGTAAGTTTGTATTAGTTATTTCGTGTAAATATTTATACTGTTTAGGATAAGGATTACTATTTAAACCTTCAGTCAATAATTTTAAATGTTCTTGAGTTAAATTTTTATGACTTTATTTTCATTTCAATTGCAGTATTGTCATCATATATATATAATTGACCACACGAAGGTTCTGCACTTTTTTTGGTAATAAAGTATTTGGCGTTATATGACAAATTTGTCTTTGAATTTTTAAATTATAAATAGCTTTTTTCTTTTCGTATTTTACGTTTGCACTAAATGTAGCAAAGCAAAATAAGTTATTATAATATCTAATTAAAGTTCGAAAATTGTTATCATATAATAATAGATTCTTTAGTGTTTTATTATATATACTTAGCGGAGACAAAATTATTTTACCCTTACTACAAAAAATTGATTTATTATTTTCTTCTTTCCAATATACTGCCGAACAAAATTTACAAACATAACTCATATTACCAAAATATGATTCATACTCTAAATTTTTATTTTTACTACATTTCTGTTTATTTACTTTTAACGTAGAAAAGGATGATGACGCGAGATGTTCGAGGACAAGTTCGACAACGCCTCTCCTACACTACATATATATATATATATATATTCACATCTGGGACGCATTTTGAGGATTATATAGGTCATATATACCGAATTTTGAGGATTTTGTAGGCATTTTGAGGAGTCTCCTCAAAAGTCCAAAGCACTCGAGAGGCATTTTGAGGATTTTTCAGCGGTTTCCACAATAGTGTGTTAATACATCGATTTCGGAAATTCCGTGATATTTTTCCGTGAAAGCGGGCGCCGCAGGCGTCGTGGTGTTAGTCAATAACCTTAGGGTCATTATTTCTTTAGTCACACGCTTGTTTATTGGTTGTTTATAACAATGTTTATATTTGTGTCACCACTATTGTACAAATTCTTTATGAAATCCTCAAATTACCGTACAATGATATTTATATATATATATATATAGATATATATATACAGCGTGTCCAAAAAGTCTGAAAACACCCAAATAATTTCTCAGCTGAATTACTATTGGAAAATGTTAAGGTCGCCTTTGTAGTAATTTTTTACGAGGAATCCAATGGTGACCTTGGATTCGACCTTGGACCTCATTTTTGAGGTTATTTCAAGGTCAACCTCATTTTTTTAAATGGTAACCCCTATTTTTTATAGCGGAATCTGAAAGAGCGGAAAATTTTACGTCCGGATATGTATTAAGGTATGAGGTTGAGGTTACCCCCAGAGGTCAAATTGAGGTCAAAGTATGATTTCTTAAAAATTTCGCGAGTTCAGTGGTAAAACAAAACAAACAAAGGTAAGGTTTGGTAAGTTCGAACGAAGACTTGAAGGTGACCTCTGATTCGACCTTGAACCTCATTTTGAGCCTCATTTTTGAGGTTATTTCGAGGTCAACCTCATTTTTTTAAATGGTAACCCCTATTTTTTAGCGGAATCGGAAAGAGTGTGAAACTTTACGTCCAAACATGTACTCAGAACATAGTTCAAGAAGGACCTTGACGTTCATTTGAAGGTCATTTAAACTTAATGACGGTCTGATCTTGTGTAAACTTTTTATCACACTGAGCGAGGTTAATTCTTTAGTAGTTTTCAACGAGAAATCTAATGGTGACTTTGACATTGTCCTTAAAAGTCATGTCAAGTTCAATTTTTTACATTTAGCGTTACCCAGGAACAACGACGTGGACGTAGTAAAATCTGTTCCCTTTGGGGTGCTTGATTTACGTGAGTCCCCTTGCCTCTCACGATGGGGTGCTTGATTTACGTGAGTCCCCTTGCCTCTCACGATGGGGCGCTTGATTTACGTGAGTCCCCTTGCCTCTCACGATGGGGTGCTTGATTTACGTGAGTCCCCTTGCCTCTCACGATGGGGCGCTTGATTTACGTGAGTCCCCTTGCCTCTCACATTTGATTTTTTAAACAGTATAACATCTTATTTCAAGTGCTCGAACTGTTCTCCATTCATTTCTTGACAGTAACCTAATCGATGATAGAAAGCACCAACAGCATTTTCAATCATTTCAGTAGGAATGAGAGCTGATTCATCAATGATCCTTTCACGTAATTCATCTAAGTTTAAGGGTTTTGTTTTGAATACACGATCCTTCAGATAACCCCAATAGAAATAATCTAGAGGCGTTAAATCGGGGGACCTAGCTGGCCATTCAATTGCACCTCTTCGTCCTATCCATCGATTAATGAATACTGTATCTAAGTATGTGCGAACGTTTCGTGCATAATGAGCTGCTGCACCGTCCTGTTGATACCATGTGTTATTAAAGTCCTCTCCAGCTATTTCTCTTATAGCAGGAACAATTTGATTCCGCAACATAGTTTCATACTTTTCTGCATTTAAATTGCCATCAATAAAAAATGGTCCTATAATCCTATTATTTAATATTCCAGCCCAGACATTTAATTTTTGTGGATATTGTGAATTGGCTTCTCTTGCCCAATGAGGGTTTTCAACTGCCCAATATCTACAGTTATACCTATTTACGCTTGAGTCAAGTTGAAATGTAGCTTCATCTGAGAAGACTATATTTGATGGAAAATTTGGATTTTGTACGATGCGTGCCATCATATCATCACAGAATTCAACGCGACGATCGAAATCATCTTCATGTAACTTGTGTATTAGCGTTACTTTAAATGGATGGAACTTCTCTCTCTTTAGTATGTTATGAATAGATGATTTACTTATTTCGTGCACTTGAGCAGCTCTACGAACGGAAGTATGCGGATCTTCGGTGAATGTTAACACAACATCTAAAGATTTCTCTTCGTTACCTGCTGACATTGGTCTGCCTGATCGAGGTAAATCGCTGATAGTGCCGGTATTTTCAAACCTTCTAACAGTTTTTTGAACTGTTCAAAATGATAGTGGAGTTCCACCAACCCTAAATGAAGCATTAAAAATATCTCTTACGGCCCTATAAGATCGCTGCATGTGTCCCCAACCTCTCATCATGAGAATCGTTATTCTTTCTCTATCAGTGAGTTTGTTCATTTTTATTACTCTTCGTAGTGGACCTTATCCAAAAATACTTTTTGAGTTGAAAATAAAAAGAACTTTTAATTTTCAAAAAATATGTTTGAAAGATGACCAACCCTTTTCTGTGGTGGTTATGGAATGAATAATAGTTTATTGTCACTCTAACCATACGAAAAATAACAAGTAACAATGTTCAATATTTAAACGCTTCAAAAAATTTTACAATGAATCAGCTCTCATTCCTACTGAAATGATCAAAAATACTGTTGGTGTTTTCGATCATCGATTAGGTTACTATCAAAAAGTGGATGGAAAATAATTCGAGCACTTGAAATAAGATGTTAGACTGTTTAAAAAATTAAAAAGTTTACACAAGATCAGACCGTCATTAAGTTTAAATGACCTTCAAATGAACGTCAAGGTCCTTCTTGAACTATGTTCTGAGTACATGTTTGGACGTAAAGTTTCACACTCTTTCCGATTCCGCTAAAAAATAGGGGTTACCATTTAAAAAATGAGGTTGACCTCGAAATAACCTCAAAAATGAGGCTCAAAATGAGGTTCAAGGTCGAATCAGAGGTCACCTTCAAGTCTTCGTTCGAACTTACGAAACCTTACCTTTGTTTGTTTTGTTTTACCACTGAACTCGCGAAATTTTTAAGAAATCATACTTTGACCTCAATTTGACCTCTGGGGGCAACCTCAACCTCATACCTTAATACATATCCGGACGTAAAATTTTCCGCTCTTTCAGATTCCGCTATAAAAAATAGGGGTTACCATTTAAAAAAATGAGGTTGACCTTGAAATAACCTCAAAAATGAGGTCCAAGGTCGAATCCAAGGTCACCATTGGATTCCTCGTAAAAAATTACTACAAAGGCGACCTTAACATTTTCCAATAGTAATTCAGCTGAGAAATTATTTGGATGTTTCCAGACTTTTTGGACACGCTGTATATATATATATATATATATATATATATATATATATATATATATATATATAAACTGTAAAAAAACCTAAATCTAAAGTGAGTAAAAAGGGGTCAAAACATAAAGATGCTAAGTGACTAGACGGGGTCCGACCGGAAAGCACGTAGGAAGAAAGAGTGGGCTACAAGCGGGCTTTATCAATGTGAGCTCTCTGCGTGCTCACATTGATCAAATCTGTCAATTTCTTAGTGATAATCCCTCCTACGAACTACTTGGTATTGCTAAAACCTGGCTGGACTCTTCTGTTTCAGACGACGTCATTCAGATCCCAGATTTTAAAATTATCAAGCAGGATCGCAATGTAAATGGCGGAGGAGTAACCTTATATGTAAGGGAACATCTGCGATGTGAGATTTTAGCAACATCAGGCACCGAGCGGAAGGGTAAACCTAAATTGCCGGAATTTGTATTTTGCTCCATCAGCGATCGTCAAAACCCGCCTATTGTTGTTGGAGTAATGTATAGACCGACAAAAATAGCCTTCCTCAAAAACTCAAATCTGCTCAATACATTGCGATCCGTGTCAGGTGACTTTAGTCACAAAATAATCATGGGTGATCTGAATGCCGACCTCCAACGCGGCAGACATGATGCGAGGTTTGTTCGCAACCTTGTGTCTGAACTGTTGTTGCAGCTGGTCCAGCACGGCCCCACGCATTTCAAACGTAAACCTGGCACCTGGATTGACGTTATCTTCGTCGACGACAATGACATAATTATCGACGGCCGAAACATTCCAGCTAACTTTCACAGCTATCACAACTTTATAGATGTTACCATCAAATTTAAGTCAGTTGTGCCAAAAAAGTCCAATTTTACATACAGAGACTATAAAAATATAGCCCCTGAAGATCTCGCGGCTCAGTTGTATAGCTGTGATTGGACACCCTTCGATGGTGACGTCGTTGATACCGAGCAAGCTCTGGACTGTCTTTGTACCAATCTAACGACAGCTATGGACACCCTGGCGCCGGAGAAAACTGTTGTTCCTAAAAAGGGCAGGCTGCCGTGGATTGATGCGGAGCTTGGCCAGCTTCTCCGTAGACGTGACACACTTTACAAACGCTACAAGCGGACTGGACAACAAGTTTTATGCGATCAATTCATCACGCTACGGAAACAACTTGACGAACAAATTAATCTCGCTAAGACGTCCTACCTCCAAACCAGACTTTTAGATGCCCTATCAGATGGTAATGTTTGGAAAGAGTTGCGTGGCCTGGGGCTCTTACCCAAGCATACTGAGGATCTGAACGGATTTTCCCCAGATAAGCTTAACAGCCACTTTACCGGCGTGTCGGTCTCTCCGCGAGATGACAGTGAGATTCGTCGCAGAATTATCTCATTGGGTAATTCAGAGGGTTTTTTATTTAAACCCATAACTTTTAACGGTGTAGTCATTGCGATATCTCACTTCTCATCACAGCCACGCGGAGCGGATGGCATTACGCAAAGCGTCATTGTCAAAGCACTGCCAGTCATCGGCAACTTCTTGGTTAAGCTGTTCAACTCCTCTTTGACCACTAACGTCTTCCCAGCCCTATGGAAGAGAGCAAATATTGTTCCTCTGAAGAAAAGCAAGGCACCTTCATCTCCTTCAGACTTCCGACCTATCGCCCTGCTTTGCTTTCTCTCAAAGGTGCTGGAGAAGATTGCACATTCACAACTGATGGAGCATCTTGAGACATTTAAAATACTCGACCCAAAACAAACTGGCTTTCGACGATTTAACTCCACGCAAACGGCCTTATTTAAACTAACAGACGACATAAGAACAGGCATGGACAAAAAGCTGATGACAATTCTTCTGCTGTTTGATTTTAGTAAGGCATTCGATATCATCCTACCTTCCCGACTTCTCGAGAAGTTAAGATTGATGGGGTTCTCTAGGGCTGTCCTCTTGTGGATCAACTCCTACTTTGAAGGCAGGATGCAACGCGTATCCTCTAAATTTTCCGGTGAGTCTTCATGGCTTAGCATAAACTTAGGAGTCCCACAGGGGTCAGTACTAGGACCTTTATTGTTTTGCCTCTATATTAATGACCTGGTGGGTGAACTCGGTCCGTTGGGTGTTCAACATTTATTATATGCAGATGACCTGCAAGTTTATTGCTAGAATAGACGCGATGGACTGGAGGAGGGGGTGGCACTGATTCTGCGGGCTGCAAGGACAGTATCGGAATGGGCTACTCGTGCCTCACTCAAACTCAATGCAGGTAAGACGAAAGCAATTGTTTTCGGTAACAATCGATACATCAATAGCGTTAAAAGCGATTCCTAGCTCTGCATTAACATGGGCTGTGGTACGAAGGTTCCCTTTTCAGATTCTGTTGAGAGTCTCGGTGTAGTACTAGAACATACGTAAAATAACAAAAAAAATGCACAGGATCATGTACCATCTAAGATTTTTCAGAAAGTATACTACTGAGACTTTCCGCAAACGGCTTATTGAGGCATTACTTTTCCCTCATCTGGATTATTGTTCTGTCGTATTGCTGAACGCCTCTCAGGAGTTGAGGATCCGACTGCAGGTCCTGCAGAATTCAGGTGTGAGGTATGTAGTGGAACGTAGGAGGGATGATCACATCACTCCTCACAGACCCTCATTGGGCTGGCTACGCACTGATTCGAGGAGGCAATATTTTATGGCTGTACTGATGTACAAAATCGTGCGAATGAACGTTCCGGACTGTCTAGTAGGCCCCTTTACTAGATATGTGCCCAAAGGTAATGTGAGAAGAGCGATAAAAGAACTTAAGCCCCCTCTGATGCGCAAGTCGTACGGAATTAAATCGTTCCAGGTGCGAGGAGCGCATTTATGGAACTCCCTACCCACTGAGATTCGTAATCTACCATCTCTCAGTTGATTCAAGCGTGTAGTAAACATGCACAGATCTGACCTAGAATAGTTCACCTTGAAACATTGACAGATACATGTATTCTTGTGCTGTCCCATATACACTATTTATTCGTTTTGTCCGTACTCTTAGGTTAGTTGTATCACTGTAATTTATAAGTATGTCTGGACTAACGAATGTACTGGATGAATGTATGAGTTTTAATGCTTTTATAGTTTTAATATCCTTGACCGATAGGTATTCTAAATGTTTTTATTGCTAATATTGTGTTTTTATTACGGTGCTCGCCTCTGTGATCTACTGTATTCAGTATTATTATTATATAACTCAGACTGTGGTCACACTTTGCAACTGTGATATCACTTGTAAACACTTGTATTATTTTGACTCTGATATCTTCTATTAGTATTTAAATTGTGATATTCTTTTATTTTATCTTAACTTTGGCGATTTATTGTATTATTTTATTCTGTACACTTTGTGAACCAAACAGAATAAATAAATATCTATCTATCTATCTATATATAAGAGAAGGAGAGAGAAGAAGAGAGAGATAGAGAGAGGGAGAGAGAAAGAACTAACGAAGGCACTCAATCCGTCTCTCGCCGTTTTCTCATGCTCTGTTTGCAGTTGCTGCACTTTTTTTTGGGAAGAAAAAATACGGACAGCGTTCGACTTGTAATTGAACTGTCAAATGAATGCGCGTACGCCGCGCTGCGCTCGCGTGAGTTTGGCGTTATCCTTGATTTGAATAATTAAGAAGTTTCCTTTCAAAAAGTTGCTCTGTAATTAATTGGTCTCGTTAATTGGGGAGAAACGGCGCTCATTATAATAAATGCACGAACGCGCTTGTAGCGCTGATGGTAGGAGGGTGGCATAGTTTGTTTTCAGAAAGCAGCCTGTTATTTGTGTATCGAGGTGAAGAACTGACAAGGGAGCGATGCAAAAGTTGTCGACAGAAGTGTCTTCTGCATCACAGATAGTTGTCATTAGAGGGACAATGCGGAGGGACGCGGAGGGACGCGGAGGGACGCGGAGGGACAAGACCTTTTTTGCGAAGGGACGCGGAGGGACGCGGAGGGATGCGGACGGACGCGGAGGGATGCGTTGGGATGCGTTGGAACGCGGAGGGACATACGGAGGGACAATGCAGAACCCAAATAACGCAAAAAACAGTGAATTTTACGTTATTTTGTGGAGGGCACTTTGCGGAGGGACGCGGAGGCACGCAGAGGGACGCGGAGGGACGCGGAGGGTTAACGACTCAATTGAGCTTACAACTATATAGTATAGTAAGATATATCTTCATATATTATATAGTTGTAAAGCTCAAAATGGGTACCTACTCCCTCCACCCGCGCCACTCCCCTCCACCCCCTCCAGCTCCCCTCCACCCACTCCACCTACCCCTCCACCTACCCCTCCAGCTATCCCACCATACTTAATCCTCATATTATGCTAAAAATGTTATATAGTGTGTTTCCGGATTCGCTGATAATGAATCAGTAATCAGATTTTGAGAATTCAAAATGGCGAATCGATGATGGCGGCAAAATATTGAAATATTACTGGATTTTGGATGAAAAATGTATGTACGGGATTTCTGGATTTGATGATTATGAATCTGAACTCAGATTTTCAGAATTCAAAATGGCGGATCGAAGATGGAGACCAAATATTCAAATATTAATGGATTTTGCTGAAAATTGTATATTATGGGTTTCTGGATTAGCTGATTAGGAATCTGAACTCAGATTTTGTAAATGCAAAATGGCGGCCAAAAATTGAAATATTACCTGCTTTGCCGAAAATTGTATATAGGAGGTTTCTGAATTCGCTGATTACGAATCTGAACTCAGATTTTGAAAATTCAAAATGGCGGACAAAAATTAAAATATTACTGGATTTTGCTGAAAAATTAATTTATAATCAATAAATAACAAATAATATCAGAGCTGACGTAATGAACTACATATATATATTATGCATTATTATGTTAAATATAAATATACCTAATATTTTAAAAATTAATAAATGTTAAGAATAATTTTTTTAAAAAACATTACAGAAAATTTAAAAGAAAAAATAAATGTTTCATAATATTATTTAATAGGGGGTTATCCTTATTCATTAGTATCAATATTTATCTTCATATGAAATATAATCCGCAACTACAATTATAAGATTAATTTTAAATCACATTATTATATTTTTTAAAATAATCAATTTTTATATACAGCGTGTCCAAAAAGTCTGGAAACACCCAAATAATTTCTCAGCTGAATTACTATTGGAAAATGTTAAGGTCGCCTTTGTAGTAATTTTTTACGAGGAATCCAATGGTGACCTTGGATTCGACCTTGGACCTCATTTTTGAGGTTATTTCAAGGTCAACCTCATTTTTTTAAATGGTAACCCCTATTTTTTATAGCGGAATCTGAAAGAGTGGAAAATTTTACGTCCGGATATGTATTAAGGTATGAGGTTGAGGTTGCCC
Organism: Torymus aiolomorphi; assembly: GCA_036365515.1. Lineage (NCBI taxonomy): Eukaryota > Metazoa > Arthropoda > Insecta > Hymenoptera > Torymidae > Torymus > Torymus aiolomorphi. The sequence continues at coordinate 166,806,608 of CM070875.1, read as the reverse complement.
CCAGAGGTCAAATTGAGGTCAAAGTATGATTTCTTAAAAATTTCGCGAGTTCAGTGGTAAAACAAAACAAACAAAGGTAAGGTTTCGTAAGTTCGAACGAAGACTTGAAGGTGACCTCTGATTCGACCTTGAACCTCATTTTGAGCCTCATTTTTGAGGTTATTTCGAGGTCAACCTCATTTTTTTAAATGGTAACCCCTATTTTTTTAGCGGAATCGGAAAGAGTGTGAAACTTTACGTCCAAACATGTACTCAGAACATAGTTCAAGAAGGACCTTGACGTTCATTTGAAGGTCATTTAAACTTAATGACGGTCTGATCTTGTGTAAACTTTTTAATTTTTTTAAACAGTCTAACATCTTATTTCAAGTGCTCGAATTATTTTCCATCCACTTTTTGATAGTAACCTAATCGATGATCGAAAACACCAACAGTATTTTTGATCATTTCAGTAGGAATGAGAGCTGATTCATTATAAAATTTTTTGAAGCGTTTAAATATTGAACATTGTTACTTGTTATTTTTCGTATGGTTAGAGTGACAATAAACTATTATTCATTCCATAACCACCACAGAAAAGGGTTGGTCATCTTTCAAACATATTTTTTGAAAATTAAAAGTTCTTTTTATTTTCAACTCAAAAAGTATTTTTGGATAAGGTCTACTACGAAGAGTAATAAAAATGAACAAACTCACTGATAGAGAAAGAATAACGATTCTCATGATGAGAGGTTGGGGACACATGCAGCGATCTTATAGGGCCGTAAGAGATATTTTTAATGCTTCATTTAGGGTTGGTGGAACTCCACTATCATTTTCAACAGTTCAAAAAACTGTTAGAAGGTTTGAAAATACCGGCACTATCAGCGATTTACCTCGATCAGGCAGACCAATGTCAGCAGGTAACGAAGAGAAATCTTTAGATGTTGTGTTAACATTCACCGAAGATCCGCATACTTCCGTTCGTAGAGCTGCTCAAGTGCACGAAATAAGTAAATCATCTATTCATAACATACTAAAGAGAGAGAAGTTCCATCCATTTAAAGTAACGCTAATACACAAGTTAAATGAAGATGATTTCGATCGTCGCGTTGAATTCTGTGATGATATGATGGCACGCATCGTACAAAATCCAAATTTTCCATCAAATATAGTCTTCTCAGATGAAGCTACATTTCAACTTGACTCAAGCGTAAATAGGCATAACTGTAGATATTGGGCAGTTGAAAACCCTCATTGGGCAAGAGAAGCCAAGTCACAATATCCACAAAAATTAAATGTCTGGGCTGGAATATTAAATAATAGGATTATAGGACCATTTTTTATTGATGGCAATTTAAATGCAGAAAAGTATGAAACTATGTTGCGAAATCAAATTGTTCCTGCTATAAGAGAAATAGCTGGAGAGGACTTTAATAACACATGGTATCAACAGGACGGTGCAGCAGCTCATTATGCACGAAACGTTCGCACATACTTAGATACAGTATTCATTAATCGATGCATAGGACGAAGAGGTGCAATTGAATGGCCAGCTAGGTCCCCCGATTTAACGCCTCTAGATTATTTCTATTGGGGTTATCTGAAGGATCGTGTATTCAAAACAAAACCATTAAACTTAGATGAATTACGTGAAAGGATCATTGATGAATCAGCTCTCATTCCTACTGAAATGATTGAAAATGCTGTTGGTGCTTTCTATCATCGATTAGGTTACTGTCAAGAAATGAATGGAGAACAGTTCGAGCACTTGAAATAAGATGTTATACTGTTTAAAAAAATCAAATGTGAGAGGCAAGGGGACTCACGTAAATCAAGCGCCCCATCGTGAGAGGCAAGGGGACTCACGTAAATCAAGCACCCCATCGTGAGAGGCAAGGGGACTCACGTAAATCAAGCGCCCCATCGTGCGAGGCAAGGGGACTCACGTAAATCAAGCACCCCATCGTGAGAGGCAAGGGGACTCACGTAAATCAAGCACCCCAAAGGGAACAGATTTTACTACGTCCACGTCGTTGTTCCTGGGTAACGCTAAATGTAAAAAAATTGAACTTGACATGACTTTTAAGGACAATGTCAAAGTCACCATTAGATTTCTCGTTGAAAACTACTAAAGAATTAACCTCGCTCAGTGTGATAAAAAGTTTACACAAGATCAGACCGTCATTAAGTTTAAATGACCTTCAAATGAACGTCAAGGTCCTTCTTGAACTATGTTCTGAGTACATGTTTGGACGTAAAGTTTCACACTCTTTCCGATTCCGCTAAAAAATAGGGGTTACCATTTAAAAAAATGAGGTTGACCTCGAAATAACCTCAAAAATGAGGCTCAAAATGAGGTTCAAGGTCGAATCAGAGGTCACCTTCAAGTCTTCGTTCGAACTTACCAAACCTTACCTTTGTTTGTTTTGTTTTACCACTGAACTCGCGAAATTTTTAAGAAATCATACTTTGACCTCAATTTGACCTCTGGGGGTAACCTCAACCTCATACCTTAATACATATCCGGACGTAAAATTTTCCGCTCTTTCAGATTCCGCTATAAAAAATAGGGGTTACCATTTAAAAAAATGAGGTTGACCTTGAAATAACCTCAAAAATGAGGTCCAAGGTCGAATCCAAGGTCACCATTGGATTCCTCGTAAAAAATTACTACAATAGCATATCTAGCAAATTTAGAAAAAAAAGATTTTTAAAAACAAAATTCAGTTTACACATGTTTTAGAAAAGGATTTTCAGTTGTATTCGCTTTTGCTATAATATTTTTTTTTAACAATTCACACTAAAAATGGGGGTTGGCGAGTGGAGCGAGCAGGGGTCGAAGCCTCCCTAGTATACACACACACACACACACACACACACACACACACACACACACACACACACACACACACACACACACACACACACACACACACACACACACACACACACACACACACACACACACACACACACACACACACACACACATGCACACACACGCACGCACGCACGCAAGCACCCACGCACTCACACACACACGCACACCACACACGCACGCACACACGCACGCACGCACACACACACACGCACACACACACACAGACACACACAAACAGTATGTGCTAGACATAATACTTTTTCTAAAAATATATTTTAGGAAATTGATTTACTCGACTTATATTGGATTTTTGTAAAATATGTTACTTTATCAATAGTTTTGTCAATCAAGACATTATTGATACTTTCAAGTGAGATTTCATTTTATTTATATATAAATCTCATGCTAATATTCAAAATTTGCCGCAAGTAAATTAAGTTAATTTCTTAAAGTATATTTATAGAAAAAGGATTATATTTAGTTAAGATCTTTTTAAGGTGAGATGGTAGATAGCTGTTAAGAATTTTTTCATTCGAATTCAATTTTAATATTAAATCTGTATTCATATATTCATACATAAAAAAATTAAATATCGTTATATTTGATCAGAGAAGATGTATTTTGTCATGCCTTGGATAGTAAGAAAGTCAACGGATACATGCCAAGAAATACTACCAACAGATACATGGCAAGAAAGCGTTGGCTGCTTTTTTTTCGTATTTAAAAGGAGCCTCCGGTTTAAAGTTAAAAAAAAAATTGGGATTCTGAAGATTTTGGCCCTTCTTGTTAGCCTTCAAGGAGATTGCGATGATCTTGCTGGCCGTAAATTAACGTCTAGCAATTATTGAATAATTAGATATTATCTTACATGGAAAGCCCAAAAGCCTCAAAATAAATATTATAGGGAGGATAGTTTGTTATATGAAAATTGCTTTGCAAAAAAAGAATTGATTTATACAATTTATTTGTACTCATAAATGAGATATAGCATATTGTGTACCGAGGGTAGAAAATGCTCTTTGTTATTGACCAAGTACTGCAAACACACGAGGTCAAAAAGCCGATAATAGTCCTTGGTGCACACCACATATTTTGTTACACATTTAAAATGGTATGCTGTGTCATGAAGACATCACGAAACATCAACTCACATTTATAAATAGTGCAATTGATTTAAATATTAATAATTTGAATTATTAAATACATAAATTTGCTAGATGAGGTTGCTGCCAGGTAGAAGAAAAAAAGGTGTGCCCAGATGATTTTTGATTCTCTTGGTTTGCCAAACGTACACTATCAAAATTGAAACCAGCAAATGCTTTTTTTTAAAATATTTTGTAAAGTTTTCCAATGGAATTCTCTTGCGAGAATTTTGCACATCTGTTCTCATAAAGTGGCCACGCAAAGGTAGAAAATTCGTTGGCAATTTACTATTCTAATACTCCCTTTAGCACCTATATAACCTCTACTAATATCGATGTAAACACAGTTGCCCAGCTGATAGCTCATATAAGCAGAGATCACAACCATGTAATTTCAACAGTTTGTTTTACAGAGTTCTTCCTCAGTTATTGATTATTTGCATTCGTGAGTTAATTTAGGAGTGAGAATCAAATGTATTATATAAAAAGGAAGTCTGAAAAGTATTTATAAGTGTAATAATATAAGCACGCAATGGTAATTTTATTAGAACTTGGGAAGTAGTTTTAGTTTAAGGCGGTCTTACACCTATAGGCCTTTCTGGCCAAAATTACCTAAAACAATTGATAAAAAATATTATTATAATAAAATAATGAAAATATATTGTAAATATATCTTATTTTGAATAAAACGAGCCAAGTCAGAGGTCCTTAAACTGATTTTATCCGCAGTTATAGCATTTTCAAGAAAAACAGTTTGTCCTAACGTTCCTCTGAGACCGCATGATGGATTTTCATGGGACAAAGTGCAAATTGTTCCTTATTTATGTAGTTATGGGTCTAAGAGTGCAATTTTAAGGTATTTATGTGTAAGTACCTTTTCCATTCTAAAAACCCTAAAAATTCAAAAAATGAAAAAAGTTATTGCAAAGAAAGTTACACATAAAACCCTTAAAATTTCAATGCCTAGGCCCATAACTACATAAATTAGGAACAATTTGCACGACAAACTGTATTTCTTGAAAATGCTATAACTGCGGATAAAATGAGTTTAAGGACCTTTGCCTTGGCTTATTATATTTAAAATAAGTTATATTTACAATATATTTTTATTATTTTATTATAATAATACTTTTTATCATTTTTTTGGGTAATTTTGGCCAGAAAGGCCTATAGGTGTATGACCGCCTTAACATAGGAACGCTTGTATGAAAATTAAATACAAATATTCTGATCAAAAATAAGCAGTATCAAGATTTAATTATATATTTGAAGGAAAAAAAAGTAATACTTCCAATCGAGTGAAAATAAAAATACATATATCTTCTATCACAGAGATGAATGTGTAATGAATGAGTTAAACTCAATAGAATATAACTCAATTTAAAGGAGTTGCATATCTCATTTAGTATATATATATATATATTTGTTTTAACAGATTTATGGAGCCCTTTTATACACATGAGCATATTTATGGAGCCCGTTTTCTTTTATGGAGCCCGGTTCCCATAAAATATTTTTCTCGGGCGTTTATGGAGCCCGATCTAGAGTCTATAACTCCAGGGTCCATTATTTCTTTAGTCACTTGCCATAGGGATCTCTGGGCTGTAGGTACTAATATACAGGGATGGGCTCCATAAAAGGATGGGGGGATATATATATATATATATATATATATATATATATATATATATATATATATATTTTTTTTTATGTTTTATGTTAGTTTCCAGGACATTCCAGATGTTTAACGTTGGTTTCGGGGACATTGGTTAGTTTTGGGGACAGTCCCTGAATCTACATATGTTTAACGTCAGTTTTGAGGACATCGGCCCCCATAAGAGACATTATTTCTTTAGTCACGTATAGGTATACAGTAACATGGGGTCCTGGGAACTAACGTTATACAAGTTTATATATATATATACATACAGTATGTAATATGTGTAATCACATGATAATTGAAAAAAGAATCTTATCGCCTCTGATGTACTTATGTACTTATGGCTATGAAAGTGTTCGCTTTTTGAGTTTAGAATGGGATTTTGCATTTCATAACACTCGCTACCTATATTCTACATTTATCATAGTCTTATAAATAACTATATAACTCTGCACGGTATGATAAAAAGTCACTCAACAGTGGATATATCAGAACTACAAAAAAAGATGCACATACTGTTAGTAATAATTTTTATTAGAACCGGTACTGATTACAAGATCATGTAGGGTATAAATGTGTGAGTGGTATGTCTGTGTGTGAGAAGTCGGAGGAAGAGCCATTGGGTGGGGGAAGTCGCGGACGTGCGTGGGTAAGTTGCCCGGCTAGCCGCTAGGTGGTTGATGCCTAGCGCACAGCGAGAGTGCGGTACTCTCGCAAGCAGCCAGCCGAGGCTTCGGTTAGTATATAAGGCCGCGTTATCGAGGGGTACTCACGGCGTTTGGAGCAGGGGTTGTCCACCGTCAGCACCACTGACGAGTCTTGGTGCTCAACCCCGAAACCAAACGCCTGGCTCTTTTCCCTGCCTCCTACAATTCAGAAGTGGGATAAAGTTCCTATGTGTGTATCCTGACGTGTGTATGTGTCTACCAATTTGGTTTTGTGCATGTCCTGCCCGACGGCTGTGTTTTAGTGAGTCTGTCTCGTGTTGTGTGCGGATATATCACCTAGTGAAGGGTGAGCAAGACAGAGCGCACAGTTGCGAGTCGAGAGAACTGTGCAGTTTCAGTTTGCGTGGTCCAGTGCTGGCACGAGGGTGGCAGAACGTCTCTCATCAGGGTCCACAAGTGGGTGTGACCGAGGACGGTCACTGGTGTCAGTCTGGCCGAGTTGTAGGGTATAAATGTGTGTGTGGTATGTCTGTGTGTGAGAGGTCGGAGGAAGAGTCATTGGGTGGGGGAAGTCGCGGAGGTGCATGGGTAAGTTGCCCGACTGGCCGCTAGGTGGTTGGTGCCTAGTGCACAGCGAGAGTGCGGTACTCTCGCAAGCGACCAGCCGAGGCTTCGGTTAGTATATAAGGCCGCGTTATCACGGCGTCCGGGGCAGGGGTTGTCCACCGTCAGCCCCACTGACGAGTCTTGGTGGTCAATCCCGAGACGAAAAGCCTGGCTCTTTTTCCTGCCTCCTACAATCAGGTTTTTGTAAATTAAAGAAAACAACAACTTTTCTCTGCCAAGATAAATTTCCTTTCACATAGTTTGCCCAACATACAGTATCAAAATGGAAAATTTGAACTGCACTATTTAATAATACAAGCTTTATACTAGTCATGTTTTTGTTTTATTATTTGTACATACAAGATAGTACAAGACTTTTATCTAGTCCATTTCCATCCGCTCTAATTTAATATTTTTGCGTTTCAAATATATAAATCTTATTTTAAAAAGCACAGCAATAAATAATAGCAAATTAACGTGAATATTTTTTTTTAATTAACTGTTAAGATATTAAAAATTTCATGTAAAAAATTCTTTAATTATTTTGAATAGATCAATGGAACCATTTAACTCTTTCATTAAAAAGTAAAAGATATGACAAGCAAAAATTATTAATTACAAATACCTTTCATTTTCATAAACAGTATAAAACATTTTTCATTACTGATATACATAATACTATCTATTCTCATAGAAAATACTTCTGACTCCCCAACAAGTTGATTATTAGCCACCACTCACTTGATAAGATCCTTGTTGTCGCCCCAAGTCTTTTTCATATTAACTGGTGATTTATCCCTTTTATTTGCAGTTTTATCCAATAGCATCTGATTCGTACTTTTAGGATCCATCATTTCCTTAGATAATAACTCCAGAGCGGCTTGCAAGTTTTGGGCAAGCGTAGAGTTCTGTGACTCGAGGCGGCGTGTTTTATCTGCAGAGTAATATACTATTTGATTAGCTGCATTCTGAATCTTCTCTTTTTTCTGGAGCGTGAAATTATGAGAGCTGCTTAATTGTCCATTGCAGTTGGAGTTCGATACTTTCATGATAATTTTTACAAACATTTTAAGATTAAGTGATGGCTTGATTGGAATTTGATGCGCGCGACATACTCGAACTTGAGTTTTTTTACACGAATGCCTGATTGTAGAAGAGATGCTACGAGTTCCATACAGGTTGAGGCTGGCAGACTGATTGCGGGCGTTTGAGACAATGGTATACAGCCTCGATGTCGAACGTTGATACTGCTGCTGATTTGAGCTTTTTGAGGAGCTCGTATATCGTCGCCTTCTCTTTCGTTTCGTAGTCATTTTGAAACCAGACATGGCATTGGAGTATTGCACAAATTTTCCGCGTTCTGAGCACATCATGAACATAATTCTATGCTAGTCGCGCGCTCCTTTTACCAAAAAACTATAGATGTAAAGTCCGTTCCTTAGCTGCACTAAGTAAGGAAAAGAGACTGAAACGCTTGTTTGATTGCGTGCGCTAATCCCAATGTGACTGTCATTGTCCAATTAATTGCAGGTTAGAATCCAGCCTTCGCGGTCGCACTTCTGTTTGGCGTTGGCGACTTCACGTGGCGCTCGTGTTTTTCGCGCGAGCGGCGCGGTATGGCAAATCGTTTGCGCGAAGAAGGAAAGGCCCGGTGAGGGGTGGGAGAAACAGAAAGCGATCGATCGCAAGGGTATAACTGACGTAGTTGCGTTTCGTATTATTTCGGATTAATTGATAATTTTTTATTATCAGGAATGGATAGTAAAGTAAAGGAAGTTCTTATAAAAAGTTATTTTTCAAATATCATTATAAGTTTGATTAAACAAAAATATTTTTCTAAGAATATAGTATTTTTTACCTAGCGGCCCGTAAGTGCTACTATTTAACGTTTAAAATATCTAAGAAATGAAATATTTTTTGCACTTACTTTGCTTTTAGCTTGTCTTTTACTCGATATCGATATCCTTTATAAACCAGCCCTTTCTCTAAATGAAGCCCAGCAATCTCCAGTATGCTCGCATCCATCGCGAAATTCGTGTAAAAAAACTCAAGTTCGAGTATGTTGCGCGCATCAAATTCCAATCAAGCCATCACTTAATCTTAAAATGTCTGTAAAAGTGATCAAGAAAGTATCGAACTCCAACTGCAATGGACAATTAAGCAGCTCTCTTAATTTCACGTTCCAGAAAAAAAAGAAGATTCAGGATGCAGCTAATCGAGTAGCATATTACTCTGCAGATAAAGCACGTCGCCTTGAGTCACAGAACTCTACGCTAGCCCAAAACTTGCAAACCGCTCTGGAGTTATTATCTAAGGAAATGATGGATCCTAAAAGTACGAATCAGATGCTATTGGATAAAACTGCAAATAAAAAGGTGTGACACTCTGCCGGGGATCAGGGCAGAGGTACGCGGGTAATTACAATTAATACAAATCGGGTAAAACAACTATGTATTTTTTAGAAAATCTTAAAATCTACTTTATACAAGAATGGACCCAGGTGCACGCGTCACTTGCATCGCAACAGAAAGCCTTCGCCGACTAGCTCCGCCGGGAGCAGAAACCCTAACTCTAAGCTACAGCTACAGCACGTGCTGCAGCTTGCGCGAATTCGGAGTCTCGTGACTCCAGACGCGGACGCGCACACACACTTCGCTGGGCAAACCACTGGAAAGATAGGGAGAGAGACAAACCTTATGCGGCCAGGCGACGCTGCTGCGGTTATCCGCTCTCACTCTGCTCTCGTTCCTAGGTGCATCCGGCACGACGGCTGGCTCCTGGGGAAATCTATCTGGAGAGTACACGGCACGACGGCTGGCTCTCGCGGACGTTCTCGTGCGCGATTCGTTTCGGTGGGCACGCGGCACGGTGGTAGGCGACAGAGTGAATATGTCGGCCGTGCGCGCATGCTGCTCCGCCGCTCCAGTTTGCCAATCGGCCATCTTCTTCACCGCGACACGAGCGACCAGTCTATACGGCTCACTATGCTCGCGCGCGGTGTCCCTCTTGCACGGGCGACGGCGCCACAGAGCAGTGCCTCTCTCTCTCTCTCTCCCTCTCCGCTGGCGTCGACTGCTGCTGTCATCAGCATGGGAGAGCGAGGCTCGCTTGTGCTCCTGCTACAGATTGTCCTCGAAGTAGCTGCTGCTGGCCTCTCTTCGCCTCCTGGCTCGCTGAATGCTGAAGGGAGAGAACACGGGAAGGAGTAGCGCGTAAAGCAAGGCAGCGGGGAGGGACAGGCGCGCGCATGTGTGGGTGTGTACGACGTCGCGTGCCGAGGCGTAGCTCGCCGTGGCTGCCGTGCATTATCTGTTTCGCGCGTTCCTTATGCAACAGTCGATTTGACCCGTTACAAGTGATCACTCACCAGTTAATATGAAAAAGACTTGGGGCGACAACAAGGATCTTATCGAGTGGTGGCTAATAATCAACTTGTTGGGGAGTCAGAAGTATTTTCTATGAGAATAGATAGTATTATGTATATCAGTAATGAAAAATGTTTTATACTGTTTATGAAAATGAAAGGTATTTGTAATTAATAATTTTTGCTTGTCATATATTTTACTTTTTAATGAAAGAGTTAAATGGTTCCATTGATTTATTCAAAATAATTAAAGAGTTTTTTTCATGAAATTTTTAATATCTTAACAGTTAATTAAAAAAAAAATTTCACGTTAATTTGCTATTATTTATTGCTGTGCTTTTTAAAATAAGATTTATATATTTGAAAAGCAAAAATATTAAATTAGAGCGGATGGAAATGGACTAGATAAAAGTCTTGTACTATCTTCTAGGTATAAATAATAAAACAAAAATATGACTAGTATAAAGCTTGTATTATTAGATAATGCAGTTCATATTTTCCATTGTGATATTTTACGTTGGGCAAACTGTGTGAAAGGAAATTTATCATGGCAGAGAAAAGTTATTGTTCTCTTTAATTTACAAAGACCTGATCTTGTAATCACTACCGGTTCTATTAAAAATATTTACTAACAGTTTGTACATCTTTTTTTGTAGTTCTGTTATATATCCACTGCTGAGTGACTTTTTATCATACCGTGCAGAGTTATATAGTTATTTATAAGACTATGATAAATGTAGAATAGGCAGCGAGTGTTATGAAATGCAAAATCCCATTGAAAACTCAAAAAGCGAACACTTTCATTGCCATAAGTACATCAAAGGCGATAAGATTCTTTTTTCAATTACCATGTGATTACACATATTACATACTGTATGTATCTATATACATACACTAAATGTGATATGCAACTCCTTTAAATTGAATTGTATTCTATTGAGTTGAACTCTTTCATTAGACATTCATCTTTGTGATAGAAGATATATGTATTTTTATTTTCAATCGATTGGAAGTATTACTTTTCCATTCAAACATATAATTAAATCTTGATACTGCTTATTTTTTATTAGAATATTTGTATTTAATTTTAACACAAGCATTTCTATCTTAAGGTGGTCATACACCTATAGGCTTTTCTGGCCAAAATTACGTAAAAAAATGATAAAAATATTATTATAATAAAATAATGAAAATATATTGTAAATATAACTTATTTTGTATAAAATAAGCCAAGGCAGAGTCCTTAAGGACGTTCACCGAGAAAACGATTTTCTTGTGATTTTCCTGAAACTTGCAGAGAACGTTTGATTTGTGTGCTTAGTACATGCTTGAAAGCTCCACGTCCATAGCGGTATGCAAAATAGAAATATTTAACTTCAAAGTTTTTGTATTAACACGGGATCCCTATCTAAGCTAGTTTTAAAATTACATTTTAATTTACTATAAAAAAAGTTTTCTTTGTGTTTCTTTTTCAACCGTAAGCCATAAAACTAGAAATCGAGAGGAATAATATGGTATAATTCTTAACAGCTATCTACAATCTCATCTTACAAAGACCTTAACTAAATATAATGATGTGGGAATTTGTCGATCTAACTACATATAATCCTTTTTCTAAAAATATACTTCAAGAAATTAGCTTAATTTATTTGCGGCAAATTTTGAATATTAGCATGAGATTCATATATATGAATTAAATGAAATCTCACTTGAAAGTATCAAGAATGTCTTGACTGACAAAACTATTGATAATGTAACATATTTTACAAAAATCCAACATAAGTCGAGTAAATAAATTTCTTAAAATATATCTTTAGAAAAAGTATTATGTTTAGCACATAATGTTTGTGTGCGTGCGTGCGTGCGTGCGTGCATATGTGGGTGCGTGTGTGTGTGTGTGTGTGTGTGTGTGTGTGCGCGCGCGCGCGCTTAGTTAATTGTACTTTTCTTTCCTGAAATCTTACATTGGCAAGTAACAAGGCCCTGTCCGTTAAATTATATACCATTGTACAATTAATTAAAAAATTTTTACTAAATAATTCACATCCAATCAAATTTATTGAATTTCATATTAAAAAAAGAATTCATAAAATCAAGGAGCGCAGGAGCGCTCCGGAGGCAAGTATAGAAGAAGCCTAAAGGAGCGACCCGTGCTACATATACATTGAAATGGGTGTACAAAAATTCAATGCCCTTTTACGTATATTCCGTTAGTTTTTACTATATAACATATCCCTCTTAATCGAAAGCCATTTCATTGCTCTACTCAAATCAAAAGATTTTATTTAAAAAGATTATCTCGTTCAAAAGATATAGAGAGCTGAATTTTTTTATGTGCTGTTTCCTTTCCGAACTTTTCTTCTCGTTATTCCGATATCTGGTTTGCAGCTCTTACGACACTTCAGGTTGTCGTCTATTTTACGCTTGTATATATACACGGTTTCTCATTTTAATCTATGCAGCCAAATATCTCCGAATGCAGGCCAGATACAGAAAAATGGTTCAGATGAAAATTGTTCGTGACGTTAGGAGTCAACTTTTGGTCACCTTCAATTTGACCTTGAGATCATTTTTCAAGGTCATTTCAAGGTTAAGATCATTTTTTCAAATTAGAACCCCCGTTTCTGACGTCGGAGTCGGATGGAGCGGGAAATTTTACGTCCAAAACCGTTCTTTAAACATTTTTTTGTGACCTCCACAAGGTTATATCAAGGTCAAATGCTTAAAAATTGGTCAGAACGTGAAATTTTATAGTTGACTCAAGCAGAACAAGCCTTGATAAACCCAACCAATCAAAAGATGTCTTCTTTGTAGATACAGCTCAGCATGCCGCCTAGTTGCTGCACGATAATTGCCATTACATTGCTCTAAAACCATTATCATGTCAACTATTTGCTCAGCTGGATAATTCACAGATACAATAAAAAAGGGATCTGTACCCAACACCAGACCCATCAACTCCTATGAATTTTGATGTGCTAAAACCGAATCTGGGGCCAGAATTATGCCATCACCTTCCATTTTTTATTAAAACTCAAGAAATCACCCTCCCACTTACGAAAATTCATGATTTTATGGGAATAACCGTTACGTAAAAAAATATAAAGTAAAATAAATTTTTATCTTTATTACAGAAATAACGATGTCAAAAGTTTGAAATCTAATAATTGATAACAAGATTAACTCAACGGAGGTAACTAAGTAAGAGGTTAAAATACAAGTGTTAACTATTACATTGTTGAAAATAAGCAAGTATTGAATTTTCAACAATTTGTATTGAATTTGTAACTTAAGTTAAATTTCCAAGACACGAAGGTTTATTTGTTCTCAATATTTTAAAAATTAAATCTTATTAATTGTCTCGCCTATAAGTAAAGTTACATCATGGCTGATTATCCTGCTGATCAAATAGTTGAAATGATAATGGTTTTAGGGCAATGTAATGGTAATTATCGTGCAGCAGCTAGGCGGTATGCTGAGTTGTATCCACAAAGGAGACATCCTACTGATTTGACAATCAGAACTTTAACTCAAAGAGCTCGCGGTGGCCACCTCATTCGTCAGCGTAGGCACCACGAATATGATGAAAACGATGCTCGTGTCGTGACTATTTTAGCAATTGTTCATCTCGACCCGCATATTAGCACACGCCAAATTGAAAGAGAAATTGGTATTTCCCGTCCGACGGTTTCAAGGATTCTGAGAATTATTGACTGTCATGCCTACTATATAACTTTAGTTCAGGAACTAAGGCAGAACTATATTCAATTGCGCATTGAATTTTGTCACTGGGCTTTAAGAATGATAGAAAATGATTCAGACTTTTTCAAATACGTCCTTTTTTGGATAAGGCAAAGTTTTGTAGCGATCGGCGACTCAACAGGCACAATTGCCATTATTGGTCAGATGTGAACCCACACTGGCACAGAGCGATGGATCATCAAAATCGGTGGAGGATAATGGTGTGGTGTGGAATAGTCAATGGTTACTTGATAGGTCCGTATTTCTTTGAGCGAAATGTCGATAGAAACAGCTATTTAGAGCTAATAAGAGATCATTTGCCAGTACTTTTGGAAAACGTCGACCTAGCTACAAGACAACGAATGTGGCTTCAGCAAGATGGTGCAGCACCACATTTTGCACGAATCGTTCGAGAATTTTTAAATAGCAACTAAAATGACAGGTGGATTGGACGAGGAGGTCCAGTTAACTGGCCTGCTAATTCACCAGATATGACGTCAGCAGATTTTTTCTTGTGAGGGTACGTAAAAAATGTAGTTTTTGCTCAACAGCCTACAACAAGGGAAGATTTTATGGATAGAATTCGTAGAGCTTACGAATCCATTTCTAGAGCAACGTTGCTCAGGACTATGGATCATTTCCAACGACGATTATGCCTGTGCCTGGAAGCCAACGGAGGTAACTTTGAACATGTACTCCGTGGATAGATAATGTCAACTATAGTAATAATGGTGAGAGGCGAGGGGACTCACGTTAAACAGGCACCTCAGTGAGAGGCAAGGGGACTCACGTTAAACAAGCACCACAGTGAGAGGCAAGGGGACTCACGTTAAACAAGCACCCCAGTGAGAGGCAAGGGGACTCACGTTAACAAGCACCACAGTGAGAGGCTAGGGGACGCACGTTAAACAAGCACCCCAGTGAGAGGTAAGGGGCCTCACGTAAACAAGTGCCGCAGTGAGAGGCAAGGGGACTCACGTTAAACAAGCACCCCATTGAGAGGCAAGGGGACTCACGTTAAACAAGCACCCCAGTGAGAGGCAAGGGGACTCACGTTAAACAAGCACCCCAGTGAGAGGCAAGGGGACTCACGTTAAACAAGCACCCCAGTGAGACGCAAGGGGACTCACGTTAAACAAGCACCCCAGTGAGAGGCAAGGGGACTCGCGTTAAACAAGCACCCCAGTGAGAGGTAAGGGGACTCACGTTAAACAAGCACCCCAAAGGAAACAGGCCTTACTACATCCGCGTCGTTGTTTCTGGGTAACGCTAAAAGTAAGGACCCAGTATTATCAAAAAAAGCGTAAAGCCAATAGAGCAATGTTGCTGGAACTTCTGTAGATAAGTGACCGCGAAAACTCCCAGGATAGTATTTTTAGCGATTTTCATGGAAATTGGAAAATTGACCCCACTTAAAGCGATTCAATCTCCATGTGGTACTCCGACGTCGCATCTGACTTCGAATTTATAATCAGCGACCCCTGAAGCTCTCACAATGTGTTTTTAGTGATTTTCATAGTGATTCAAAATGACCTTTTTTGGGATATTTCAGCCTCCATGCGGTACTATCGCATCGCACCCCACAGAAACCTAACATCATATTCGCAATTGGCGACGTCAAAAATTTCTTAATTGGTTGGGTTTATCAAGGCTTGTTCTGCTTGAGACAACTATGAAATTTTGCGTTCTGACCAATTTTTAAGTATTTGACCTTGATTTAACCTTGTGGAGGTCACAAAAAAATGTTTAAAGAACGGTTTTGGATGTAAAATTTCCCGCTCGATCCGATTCAGACGTCAGAAATAGAGTTTCTAATTTGAAAAAATGATCTTAACCTTGAAATGATCTTGAAAAATGATCTCAAGGTCAAATTGAAGGTGACCAAAAGTTGACTCCTAACGTCACGAACAATTTTCATCTGAACCATTTTTCTGTATCTGGCCTGCATTCGGAGATATTTGGCTGCATAGATTAAAATGAGTCACCTTGTGTGTGTATATATATATATATATATATATATATATATATATAAATATCATTATACGGTATTTTGAGGATTTCATAAAGAATTTGTACAATAGTGGTGACACAAATATAAACATTGTTATAAACAACCAATAAACAAGCGCGTGACTAAAGAAATAATGACCCTAAGGTTATTGACTAACACCACGACGCCTGCGGCGCCCGCTTTTACGGAAAAATATCACGGAATTTCCGAAATCGATGTATTAACACACTATTGTGGAAACCGCTGAAAAATCCTCAAAATGCCTCTCGAGTGCTTTGGACTTTTGAGGAGATTCCTCAAAATGCCTACAAAACCCTCAAAATTCGGTATATATGACTTATATAATCCTCAAAATGCGTCCCAGATGTGAATATATATATATATATATATATATATATGTTTCCACAATAGTGTGTTAATACATCGATTTCGGAAATTCCGTGATATTTTTCCGTAAAAGCGGGCGCCGCAGGCGTCGTGGTGTTAGTCAATAACCTTAGGGTCATTATTTCTTTAGTCACGCGCTTGTTTATTGGTTGTTTATAACAATGGTTATATTTGTGTCACCACTATTGTACAAATTCTTTATGAAATCCTCAAAATACCGTATAATGATATTTATATATATATATATATATATATATATATATATATATATATATATATATATATATATATATATATATATATATATATATATATATATATATGTTGGTTTATGGCACCCGATTTTAAGTGTAGGTCGGTTTATGTGCTCCGAAAAAGTTTATGTGCTCCGGGCGCCATAATTTATTCGTTCTCCCCGGTTTATGGCATACGACCTAGAGTTTCGACTTTAAGAATTCCGAACGAAATTTCCGGAAAAATTCTGCGGAAACTAAAGGGGGCGCCGCAGGCGTCGTGGTGTTAGTCAACACCCTGAGGGATTTGATTATTTCTGACAATGGCGGCGCGCAGCGCCGCCCTTACCATCTTCTAGTGCGGAACTCTGAGGTGTAGGTACTAATGTACAGGGTCGGGTGCCATAATGGACCTGGACAAAATTATATATATTGTAACTGGCTAAAAGCTGTCCTCGGAGCGCTATATCTCAACACGGACTTGCCGATGAACGGCGCAGCAATTGACAGGCGCGAGCACTTACTCGTGCCAACCCTCGATGATTAGCGGCCCGTCAGCTCCGTGCTGTTGCTCGCCGTCGATTGCTTTCAGCAGCAGCCGCGCCTTTTCGCTCCGTTACAACGCGCGACTTCGTCGTCGCGCTCTCTCTCTCGAGCGTGCTGCCCCAGCTGCTCAGTTATCACGCGAGTACTACGTACTCGCGACCGCGGAGGCCGGCGGTATTCTTCAAGTAAAAAGCAAGTTAACTTTAATATAAAAGAATTTCTTCTTACTGCCCCTGGAGGCTATCCGCAAATTACATTCGCTTATTACGGCGCGTGCTATTAGTACGCGCCGGTTCGGGTGGTGCGCCCGCGCACGCGGAGTACGTGTGTGCTCTGCCGCACACACGCACGCGCAAAAGCGGCTCGCCCCGACCGGCCGATCGCCGCGCACGATCGGCGCTCACACGCGCGTCGGCAGCCTCGCTCGCTCGCTCGTCTCCGCTTCCTGGACGCTCGTCGTCCGCGGGGGAAGCGCACGCTCGGCTGGCCAGGACTTACCTCCCCAGGAGTCTCGGCGTGGAGGCGGGCGTCGATGCGGGCTTGCGCGCCCCTTGCGTCTCTCTCTCACTCTCTCGGCCGCGGGGCTCTCGCTCTCTCTTTCGCTCCCGCGAGTCGGCTCGGCCGTAGCTGGCTTCGGCCGCGATGCTCTCTCTTGCTCTATCTCACTTGCACTCTCGGCTGTGGTTGAGCGTGGCTCTCTCTCCCTCTCTCTCAGCCACGAGGGAACTCGGCTCTCGGCGCCGTGCTGCGTCTCTCTCCTTCGCTGCACTATTGCACCGCTCGCTGCGGCGTCTCTCTCTTTCCCTCTCGTGCTCTTGGTTTTGGTGAGTACGACACAGCATCGTCGCAACTTAGCTCCCGCTTTACACTCGGATACTGACTCTGTTTCTGCACTTTCTCGAGTGATTCTGCACCTGAGGTGGAGAGCATTCACGTCTGCATCTATCAAGCATAAACGTTGTGCACTGCCTGATCGGATGTGGCCAGGACCTGCATTCTTCTGCCACCTGACTCACCGACGCCGACAACCGCCATCGAAGTTACAAGCCGGTGCGGTGCCTGCCAATGACGCCTTCTGCTGGGCCTGCTGCTGTTTAATCCAGTCTGCTACCGCAACCACCATTAGTCGCCTAGTGATCTGCAGTATATTGTCGCTCAAGTGAAGTACCACAGCGTGTCTTTTCTCTTCTTTTTATTTATTCGTCAATACTTCGTGTACGTTAGATTTAAATTTATTAAGCTAGTCATATATGTTTAGGTGTAGGCCGTATAGTTCGTATATGTAGGTTGTCACCGTGTTATTGTTTATCTTATCTTAGTATGGTAATAGTATTAGTCTTGCGAAGTGCTTTTATGGTTGTCTTGTACAGGAGCTGAGTTATAGTGTGTAGAATATGCCAAGCTGCTCTTTTTGCAAGCAGCGAATCCACTATAAGCGACTAAAGTGCGGAACGTGCGGAACTGCACTACACCCAGGATGCGCTCTAAGGTTTCTGAACTCAACCAAAGCAAAGGATTGTTGCATCAAAGCGATTCCTTTGCTACCGAGCGGAGAAGTCCCTGAAGCCGCAGGCACTACGTCGCTCGTCACCTCTACATTTTCTAGTACACGATCTAGCACCTTTGACGCTCAACGTGAAATTAACTTAAGCAATAGCTCATCGGATTCACTGTCGAGCCCTACTACCTTGTCACCTGTCAATCCGCAGCATCTGTCAGAAGTTAAGATGAGAGCCGACCACGAAAAATGTTCAGCCGCTGCCAAACCTGCGCTGCAAGTAAGCGATGAGCTTAAAAAGGCGGTCAACGAGGCTCCGTTATACTTCCGCGGCTTTTTCGAATTATTCATGGAAGCAAATGCCAGTCATGCGGCCGACTCCGCTGAAATCAAACAAGCCGTCCGCGAAAATTATGAGACCATTCACGGTCTTTCTACCCGCGTAGACACTCTAGAGCGTAACCACACAATCATGGACGCCCGGCACAAATCGGAACTGGATGCAGTACGCAGCGAGGTTACTCAACTAGCCGCTGACAATCGGGATGTCACTCGGAGTATTGCGCTCGTCGCCACTCGAGAACTTCTTGTAAAAGGCATTCCCTCGTCTGTAATGCTTGAGCCGGAGGCGCTGATCACCACACTATTGCAAGCGCTCAACCTTCACCAACTTTCTCCTCATATTGTCTGTGTTCGGCCATGGAACCCTGCCAACGCTCAGCCCATCCAGGGGGCCCAGTCTAGCGACGCACCGCTGCGTGCTTTCGTCTACACCCTTTCAAGCCCTTCAACGCGAGACGATATCCTCAGAAAAACACCTGCATTAAAGAGGCTTGATTGTCAGACCATCTTCGGAACAGGGGGCCCTGCTAATCTCTCGGTGAACGCGCTCTGGCCCGTGCCTGTATATAACTTGCTGAAGCGAGCGACCGCAATCTACAAAGATCTCGGGTTTGAGCGCCCGATAGTAAGGAATCTGACCGTTTTCATGCGGCCAAACAAAACCGCTGCTCTTATGCCGATACACTCTGAAGCCGATCTCGAGACGCTGAAAAAGAGCCTGCCTGCATGACGTCCAGCGAAAAATGTCTCAGCGCCAGCGCGTGCGAACACATTTGTAGCCAGCCACATTAATGTAAACGGCCTATTCCCTTCTCACTTTGCACTGCTCGAGGCTAAGGTCGCAGAGTCCGATTTCGATGCAATTTCCATCTCAGAGACGAAAATCACGCCAGATGCACCGGACTCTCACCTCAGCCTCGATGGTTATAATTTTTTTCATTTCGACCGGAAGGGAATGGGCGGTGGTGGTGTCGGCATTTACGTCCGCGGCACTTATCATATAAACATACTAGCGACTTCTGATCCGGTTTTCGATAGGAAACACCCGAAACCCGAATTTCTAATCTGCGAAATTAAGAGCAACACCTTCAAGCTCATCTTTACAACCGTTTACCGTCAGCCTAAATCTGCCCATCCCCTGCATTTCTTTAACTGCCTGTCCACGTATCTTCCTCATTTTAACTCTACCATAGTCACAGGTGATTTTAATATAAACATGGCTTCTCCAACCGATCCGGCCACCATACGCCTGCAAGACTAGCTAGACTCCAATTCCCTTTGCCTCGTCTCCTCCATTCCTACCCACCACCAGCCCTGGCGCGGGTGTCATACCTGTATCGACTTTTTATTGTAACGAGCAGTGATCGTGTTCTCTCATTCACGAAATCAGACGCCCCCTTCATCGCGGGCCATGATTACCTCGAATTGACAATCGCCTGTGCCAAATCTCCCGCAGCGAGCAAATCTATCAAGCTCCGATGCACTAAAAGGATTGATGCAGCAGAACTGAGCGAGCTCCTGCGTCAACAACTCCCACCCACCCATCTCCTCCCCCTATTTCCACAGAACACATTCTTAGCCACCACCCCTTCGTCGGAACTCGTCTTAGGGCCATGCCCTGCAGATGTTGATGCGGCGGAGCGCTGCCTCACTCAAGGCCTCACTGCCGTCTTTGAAGCTCTCGCCCCTATTCGCACCGTCATACTTTCGTCGCGCCGAAAACCGTGGATCAACGCTTAAATCAAGGCACTAATGAAAGCACGCGACCGTGCGTACAAAGTCGCGCGTGCGTCAGGCTCACGCATCGACCTGAACAACTTCCGGGAAATTCGGTCTCAAGTCTCTAACGCCCTCGACGGAGCGAAAAATCGGTACATTGCGACACGTCTGCAGGACGCACCATCGGCCGCGGCAAAATGGCGCGAAATACGACGTCTCAATGTCTCTGCCCTTAGCTTACCATCTCCCCTCCGCCACTTCGATGCAGTGACCTTGAACGCGCACTACGCGGCCATAGTAAACCGCCATCGCCCACTAACCGAACTCGACTTTGACATAGCCGCCGGCCGCTCACTAAGTATCCATCTCAACTGTCGTTTCGACTTTCGCCCTGTCTCGGAATGCGAAGTGGCCTCTGCGCTCCGTGCCACATCCTCGAAAGCATCTGGTCATGGTGGACTAACTGCCCCAATGCTTCAAATGGCCTCAGCGACATGTCTTCATCACATCACGGCCCTCATCAACTCTTCACTCACTCAGGCCTGGTTCCCCAACCAATGGAAAAAGACCCTCATTCGTCCGCTAGCAAAAAGCCGAGCCATCAGTCAGCCCACCGACACTCGGCCAATCGCCCAGCTACCAGAACTCTCGAAGGTCCTTGAACGGCTAGTGCACGACCAACTTCAGGGGTATCTCGAAGTTAATGGCATTCTCCACCCGCTCCAAGCAGGCTTCCTTCGAGGACACAGCACGCAGACCGCACTTTGGGGCGTACTTGACGATGTGCGCTATGCCATTGATAAGGGAATGCTTACATTCCTCATTCTCTTCGATTTCTCTAAGGCCTTCGACTCGATACCCCATGCGACTCTGCTCGCCAAGCTGAGAAGAATTAATGTCTCGTGCAGAGTTCCGAGACCACTACTCTTTGCCATCTTCATTAATGACCTCCCATCAGCCATACCTTTCGCCGAAGTCATGATCTTCGCCGACGACACCCAGCTGTACCTGCACTTCCTACCCACGGATTTCTCGCAGGCTCTTGCAGAAATCACGCGTGATGCTCAAGCGGTCACCGACTGGGCCCGCACTAACGGCCTTCTGCTAAATACAGACAAGACGGAAGTACTAATCTTGGGTAGCGAACTCTATACGAAAGGGCTTGATCTCCGTTCTCTTCCGTGCATCACCATCGATGGCCATGCACTGCCATACAGCACGGAGGCGAAAAGCTTGGGAGTAACATTTACGCATACGCTCGATTGGCAGACGCATGCAAGAAGCGTCACGTGAAAGGTGTTCGGCACTCTCCACTCGCTGCGCTTCTACCGCCATGCAGTCAGCAAGGACGTTCGGCAGCATCTGGTCGAAAGCCATATCTTTCCTAGCTTCGGCTATGCGTGCCCCGTCTACCACCACCTTGATAAGACGCGCACCGAAAAGCTCGAAGTTGCGCTGAAAGCGTGTGTCCGCTACGTTATCGGAAAAATCCCTTTTCGCGGTCATGTCACGCCGCATAGACTTAGCCTAGGCTGGCTGTCAGCCCGCAGACGGTGCGAGTAATTTATCGGGCTTCAAGCCTTCAACGTGGTCGCCAACACCTACCCTCGATACCTGCTAGATCGGTTCAATTGTCGCACCTTTATCGATCGCAATGTGCGTCGCTCTGAGCGCCACCCACCCCAGCCATTCGACCCCCCCCACTCCGCGTACAGAAGCTTATAAAAATTCTTTCACGCTCATCTCAATGGCACTGCTAAACTCGCTAGCGATAACTAATTTTGACATAAAGAATATCCGCTGCTTCAAGCGTGCCTTTCGTTCCTTGCTATTCGAAAGGGACGTCGCTGACTGGGCGAAGCGGGTAAGAGATAAAGGATGGCCGGCCGCTCTTATTTATCGTACCGAGCAATCGACCGCCCCCACCTTACGTGCGAGACTCTAATATCTAGCGAACAAAATTCGACCCGATGTGCCTGCGACCGTGCTATCTACCGCGCGTATCTCTTTTTTCTTTTTCCGTATACCTATTTGTACTTGCGTTGTTGTACTTACTATTTTTCTTTTGTGCTATATCAACTTTGTATTTAATATTGTATAATCTTCTACTATTGTATTTCTTTGAAGCGCCAGACGGGGTTATACCCCAAGGCGTCAATAAATGAACTAATCTAATCGTGCACTGCACTCTGACTCTCTCTTTAAGTCTTCGCGCACGGAGGACGAGCAGCTGCCTAAGCTACGGCCGAAGCGATACTGCCGGGTTCTGTCTCTTGCTCTCCTTCCCCCTCGCGCAAGGTTGTCGCGAGTTTTCATTTCGGGGCCCGTTGTGTGTCGTAGTTGCGCTCGGTACTTTTCGCACAGCTACACGTGCGAGCAACTACACACACACACGCAAGCCCGCGGAGAAATACGAGGACAAGCTCGACACTGTTTGCGAGTCCTCATGCCGCAATTGTCGGCCTTGCCTTCTCCAAGGCCGCGGTATGTTTATGTTTTCCGTCAGCTACCTGTGTGTATACCATGCGTCGGAGATCGGCTCGATCCGAGCTCCGTGTTCACGCACATACACACACACACAGACGCGCCTGCCGTTACACCCCCCCGTCCAGACGTGGACTATAGCCTGGATAGTCTGCTCTGCATCCTTGAATCCCTTACACGGGGGCGCGTCGGCTACCTTCCCGGAGAGATATCGCAGGACTCGAACTCCCGTCCGTTCCTGCCTCGAACCGATTTACCTCCCTCTCCTTTTCGTCGTTGCCCTCGGAACTTCCGCGTTCTATAGGGCTTTGGGAGTTTCTCGGATTCCTCCTCCTGCCGTCTGTATTGCGACGCGAACCGATCCGCGCGGGCGTCCCCGGGGACGCTTTCACCCGATCGCATGACGGTCGCTGCACGGCGGCGCTCCGCCGGCTTTCGGTGGGTCGCTCTTCACCGGTCGATCCCTCGGCGGTCGCGATCTCTCATCCTTGAACGGCTCCTTCGTCTCTTGGAGGGGATGTCTCGTTGTTCCAGGGGGAAATCCCCCCTTCTGTTGGTTCGTACGATGGAAGGATTCGTCTCCCTCGCTCCGTACCCGACCCGTCAGTGTTCACGATTTCACTGCGTGTCGTCAGCAGACGAACTCGTTTACCGAGGGCCTCTCGTTCGATTCGGGCACTCTCGGCGAATGTGACCAGGCACCCGGCAGTCCCAGCACTTCCACGGCCCGTACGCTGCCGCCCTCGTGCCGACTGTTCCGTCGGAGCCTGTTCCTGCTCGGTTGTCGGTATTCGTCCCGCTACTCATGCTGAACGGGCCGCTGCTATCCGAGCTCTCCTTCCGATATCGCCGAAATTTTCTGTTCTTCTTCTTCTTTTTCTGGCTCTCTGGCGATTCGGTCCGAGACGCAAACGTCTCTGATGAAGAGGCTGACAGCGCGTATCCGGAGCTGATCTGCTTCATTCCTTCCAAAATCATTTGGGAGAAGCGCTCCAGCACCTCGTCCAGCGTTTCATTGCTCTGGGGAGACGGTACCGGCGGCGGCTCCTTGTCCTCAACCGCCGCTCTCTTCCCCCTTAACGGTGCCGCTTTGGGTGCCCTGTGCGCTAACTCAGCGTAAACACGAGCATCTGGTGGAAGCGAGGGCTTATAACGCTTTTCGGTGTGCCCCGCTAACTCGTCCTCCACCGCTGTGTCGGATAGCGTATCGACATCGGCGAATTCCCCTCCTCTAACCCGCTACTGCAGCCGTGGCTTCGTATTTCGGCGAAACGTTCCCAGCTGGGTTTCGAGGGGCGGTGGTGGCTCCATCTTACTCATCATAGCCTCGGGGCAGGTGATGAAGTCACGCACCGAATCGTCGGGTCCTTGGGTGCGCATCGCCACCTCGTGGGCTAAGCGCTGATGGAACCGGTCTTTCACGCCGACCCATCGATAAATTTTCCGGCGAAATTCATTCCACGTGGACCTACTCTGTCTATGGGAACGGACCCATACCCCGGCCACCCCGACGAAGAGTTCAGGCAAAGCACTTAATTTCTCGCCTTCCTGGAGCTTCGCCAAGGCCTATTTCTCTTCGACTCTATCGAGGAACAAGTCGATATTTTCCTCTTGATCTCCGGCGAATCTCATTCCCCAACGTCGAACTACTTGAGCGACATCCCTTGGTGTTCCGCCGGTCGTATCTTTGACGTTGTGTCTCGCCGTTAGCAACGTCGCATCCCGCGAATCACGCCGTTGCTCAGAATCGGAAGTGTTCCGCACTTGATTCTGAGCTACCCCCCCTCTCCAGGCATCGCCGAGGCTCGTTCGGCGCGAGAGCGGGATGGGTGGCGACGGTGATATTCTATCACCGGGGGAGGGTTGCTGTATGCTGACTCTTCTTATCGTTCTTCCATCTTGTCCGGAGTTCCTCGCTGCGGTTCCTTCTTCCTGTAGCCGACAAGTGGGCGTCGAGTTTGCCGAATCGTCGTGATTGGCACCTATCTCCACCTGTCCCGACGAGCTCTGTCGTGTCACTCGTCGGACGGGTTGTTGACTTGCCAGTCAATGTCCGGAGGGTCACTTCTATCCTCCGCAATCTGGCTTCCATTCCCTCGACATATGCTGCCCACTCGTTCGGGACTTGAACCGTTGTACCATCCGCCATCGTAATCGTGTGCGTTGTGCCATTTTCCAATTGACGTCCGGTACTCTCCTCAGCTTCGGTCGAGTCGCCCTCAACTTGTGCACCTAGGGCATCCGCTGCCCGTACAGTGCTTTGCTCGAGGCACTGTGCTTCTGTCGCATCCGACTTCAGTATCTCGAGTCACTGGTGGAGATCACGTGATCCACGAACGCTTCACGTGCGTTCATGCGCTCCAACAATGTCGAATCCTCATCATCGGCGACTAACCCCGCAAAATCCCTGGGATCGTAGTCGCCGGATAGCCATCGGCTGAGGCGGATCAATCTCGTGAACAGTCTGCCTTCCATTCTTAAACCGAGAACTTGCATGTATCGCTGTATCTCTTCATCGCTGAGGCACTTACACCAATCCTCGACGGCTTTTCTTACCGAACCCGCCATCGCTGATTTGACTAATCGCTGTCAAAATCTATTCAGCGCAACTCGTTTACGGGTTATTAGCCGCACGAAATTCGCTCTCAACAAGTTCTAATCTCTCTCGGAGTGTACCTGTGCGCGGCTAATCGATCTCACGCACGTATCTGGTTGGCGCACCAAAACTACAAAAAGTAAAAAATAAATACAATTTAATTTTCCCGCCTAACCAGGTACACGCCCTTTGAGTGCGTGTGTTTGTGTGTGTTTCGGTTCGACTCCGAGTTGAGGTCTTACAATTTTGTACCTTCAGCTGGGAGACGCTAATTCGCTACTTTTATCTCAAAAAGTCAAAACAAACAGAAACACAAAAATTTTCGCGAAACCGTTTCTAAGATATTACACGCAACTTTCCGGTCGAGAAAAAAATTGTTTATTTCTCCCTGTCGGTCTCTCGTATCGGCAGAGACACACACACGCTTACACACGTAAGTTACCGCGCGAGTAATGTGACACCCTTCGAGTGGACCTTCCATAATGTGCACGTGCTGCCTACTCAGCTCCTGGCTATCTGGAGATAAGAAGAAGAAAGAAGTCGGTTGCAGCTACTTAATATTACATACTCTAGTCAGTCTCTGTCGGGTCCTCAAGCCTTGTAGACGTGTTTTAATAGAGAATACTTTTGATTGAATCTGTGAGTGAGTGTGTGGTGTTCATTTATTCCATTCACCGAGAATCGGAAAACACCCCAATTTACCCACTAACATAACTCGCGCTCGCGAAATTTGGTACGCGACGCGTCGCGGTTATATTCACCACCCATTTTTCCTTCAATCCGTAGGAAAAAAGAATCAATTTCCCCGCACGCTCTTCGGTGGCAGGTGTCCGTGTATCCACACGTTATGGGCGCCAGTTGTAACGGGCTAAAAGCTGTCCTCGGAGCGCTATATCCCAACGCGGACTTGCCGATGAACGGCGCAGCAATTGACAGGCGCGAGCACTTACTCGTGCCAACCCTCGATGATTAGCGGTCCGTCAGCTCCGTGCTGTTGCTCGCCGTCGGCTGCTTTCAGCAGCAGCAGCGCCTTTTCGCTCCGTTACAATGCACGACTTCGTCGTCGCGCTCTCTCTCGAGCGTGCTGCCCCAGCTGCTCAGTTATCACGCGAGTACTACGTATTCGCGACCGCGGAGGCCGGCGGTATTCTTCACCGTGCCATCGAATAGGGAATTGAAAGTAGGATGCAGGAAATAATATGCGAACAAGTAAAAAGCAAGTTAACTTTAATATAAAAGAATTTCTTCTTACGGAGGCTATCCGCAAATTACATTCGCTTACTACGGCGCGTGCTATTAGTACGCGCCGGTTCGGGTGGTGCGCCCGCGCACGCGGAGTACGTGTGTGCTCTGCCGCACACACGTACGCGCAAAAGCGGCTCGCGCCGCACGATCGGCGCTCACGCGCGCGTCGGCAGCCTCGCTCCCTCGCTCGTCTCCGCTTCCTGGACGCTCTTCGTCCGCGGGGGAAGCGCGCGCTTGCCTGGCCAGGACTTATCTCCTCAGGAGTCTCGGCGTGGAGGCGGGCGCCGGTGCGGGCTTGCGCGCCCCTTGCGTCTCTCTCTCTCTCTCGGCCACGGGGCTTTCGCTCTCTCTCTCGCTCCCGCGAGTCGGCTCGGCCGTAGCTGGCTTCGGCCGCGATGCTCCCTCTCGCTTTATCTCACTTGCACTCTCAGCCGTGGTTGAGCGTGGCTCTCTCTCCCTATCTCTCAGCCACGAGGGAACTGGGCTCTCGGCGCCGTGCTGCGGCTCTCTCTCCTTCGCTGCACTATTGCACCACTCGCTGCGGCATCTCTCTCTTTCCCTCTTGTGCACTGCACTCTGACTCTCTCTCCAAGTCTTCGCGCACGGGGGACGAGCAACTGCCTAAGCTAAGGCAGAAGCGATACTGCCGGGCTCTGTCTGTCGCTCTCCTTCCCCCTCGCGCAAGGTTGTCGCGAGTTTTCATTTCGGGGCTCGTTGTGTGTCGTAGTTGCGCTCGGTACTTTTCGCACAGCTACACGTGCGAGCAACTACACACACACACGCAAGCCCCCGGAGAAATACGAGGACAACCCCGATTCTGTTTGCGAGTCCTCATGCCGCAATTGTCGGGCTTGCCTTCTCCAAGGCCGCAGTATGTTTATGTTTTCGGTCAACTACCTGTGTGTATACCGTGCGTCGGAGATCGGCTCGATCCGAGCGACGTGTTCATGCACATACACACACACAGACGCGCCTGCCGTTACAATATATATATATCTATATATATATATATATATTTATATATATATCTTCCTATATTATATAGTTGTAAGAAAATGTTTACGACTCAGCGCCCCCTCACCCCCCTCGCGCCCCCTCGCCCCCTCCCCAGCGTCCCCCTCACCCCCCTCAAAATAACGTAAAAATGCGACTGGTTATACGTTTTTTTGAAAGAAATTGTCAGAGGCTCGGCCCCCCTCGCTCCCTTGCGTCCCCTCGCCGCCTCCTCGCGCCTTCTCGCTCCCCAGCCCCTCCTCAGCGCCCCCTAAGCGCCCCCCCTCACTGCCCCTCAATTGTTTCAGTTATAAATCATGATATAATTAATTAGAAGAATTGTCGAGTATCGCAAGTTCTATGTAATAATATTGATATTTATTTATTTGTATATTTATTTTTTTTTTAAATTGATTTAACTATAAAGATTGGTTGAAGAGACGAACAGTTTTCCACGTCACCCTGGAGGTACTGTTCATTGACGCGTTGGATTGTTATTTTAAGTGGTATCTTTCGCCAATAGCCATATATAACCACTCTCATAAGAGTATCTCATTGTTCTGAAGAAATGGACACTATCAAAGGACAAAAACTTTTTGTTATCGGGGACATTTTAGAATAACAAAATAATGTATTATATTTACACGTGCAAAATTATAATAATATCAAAGTTGTGGATACTTCTATAACTCCTTTGGATAAACTTTAAGAAAGATATAAATCTATAGTCAGTAGCACTGACTCAAGGAGCCTGGGAGCGCTCCGAAGGCAAGTATAGAAGAAGCCTAAAAGGAGCGACCCGTGCTACATATACATTGAAATGGATGTGTACGAGAAATTCAATCCGCTTATATACCTATACGTCAGTTTTAACTATATAACGTATCTTAATCGAAAGCTATTTCATTGCTCTACTCAAATCAAAAGATTATTTAAAAAGTTAATCTCGTTCAAAAGATAGGGTAAAAGTGGGCATTACCGCGGTTTTTCAGCACGGGCGTCTTATAGTACACGATTTAAAAGCTTCGCCTCGATGATTTAAGTTGAATTCTTTTTTTAACTCTTCTTTAACTTGCCAGAAATGCATAAATGACTCTTATCATATGATAAAAAACGTATAGTTAATTAATAAATGCAATCTAAAAATAGATCCGAGGCTGATATTACTGCGGGTATGATTGAATTACCGCGAGGGTTTTACCGTGTGTATGATGAATTACCGCGGGGGTATTACTGCGGAATTTTACCTTGAGCTTGTTATATTATTTATAATTTTACAACCGAAAAAATGAACATATCTGTATATTTTTACATCATATTTCATTTAGAACATAGTAGTTGGCAACTGTTCTCATATATATTGTAGACTTCTTGATTTCACTGTTTTGAGGTTACGTTGGACCAATGCCGCAGTAATACCACCAATCGTATTTGTATACAAATGACGGTATTACCGCGGATGGCCAGACAATAATGTAGTATATTCATACAAATCATGCTTTATTCTCTTTTTAAGACGATTTCTTATATTAATTAATATTTTGTATGATCGAATAAATATTAAATGCCGAATTATACTATGAAAAATGAAATTGCAGAGCGTTTTTCGTCGATCCGCGTTAATTGCAGCGTCCGCGGTAATACCCACATTTATCCTATAGACAACTGAATATTTTTATGTTCATTTTCCTTTCCGAACTTTTCTTCTTGTTATTCCGATATCCGGTTTGCAGCTCTTACGACACTTCCGCTTGTCGTCTATCTTACGCTTGTATATCTATATATATATATCTGGTGGACCTAACCTTATGCATAATAACATATTAGTTGTTGATAATAATATTTCAAAAAGTATATTTCAAAAAGATCTGAAAAAGTCAACTAATGGTGAGAAGAATTTATCTATCTACACCTGTGTATCAATCAAAATGGGAAAAATAACTTGTATTTATTAGATAAGTATACTTATAATTCAATGGCTAAATGTTAAATTGCTAAACTCATTTTTAAAATTGATACTTTGTTTGATTTTGCTTCCTCCTAGAGGAAGCTTTGTGATAGTAAAAAAAAAAGTTTATGAGATAATGTGTTAGAAATGTTATTTAGCAAATTTGGAATCGAAATACACTATTTTTAGAAAATGTCCCTATGGATGTGTGTGTGTGTGTGTGTGTGTGTGTCTGTGTGTGTGTGTGTGTGTCTGTATGTCTGTGTGTGTGTGTGTGTGTGTGTGTGTGTGTGTGTGTGTGTGTGTGTGTGTGTGTGTGTGTGTGTGTGTGTGTGTGTGTGTGTGTGTGTGTGTGTGTGTGTGTGTGTGTGTGTGTGTGTGTGTGTGTGTGTGCGTGTGTGTGTGTGTGTGTGTGTGTGTGTGTGTGTGTGTGTGTGTGTGTGTGTGTGTGTCCGTATACGCTGATATCTCATGATCTACTCGACCGATTTTAACGGGAGAGTGATCATTTTTTTTAGATTTTGCTTCCACAATTGGGGTCAATATTCTATTTTTGTAAAATTAAATTTTTTTTTTATAGCCATTTTTTAATTTTCAAAATTTTTATTTTCGCTTTTTTTAATATTTAGAACAAATATTGTTTATATATCATGAATTCTCTGTATGTAGGATAAAATTTTCTACAATTTAAAAAAAAAAAAGTCGGTAGCTATATTTCGTCATAAATTATTGATGAAAACGTAATTTTTTGTAAATAGGTTATATTTCGAAATTAAAAAAAGATATTAACATGAATATTTTTTTGGTTATAAAGGATATTAAGTACTAGGGTAAGTGTGCCAGTTACTGTGCCCGCTTCAGTTAGTGTGCCCTTAAATCATTTTCATTTATAGTAGAGTATAATCATACTTAATCATAAATATCTAAATTTTCATATACAGTTCAATTCATGCTTTTTATTGTTAAACCCACAGTATGACTTAATTATTCTTATAATATATTTAAAATAATTTATTAAATTTCTCATTGCTATTTCTATGATTTTCTTATCGAAACGCTTACGAATATGTCTATACAAAAGTGATTGAAAAACTATAAAAATAACATTTTTCATAATAAAAAAATACACTTTATGTTTATAAAACCCATCTAGTTGACAAAAGAACAATAAAAAAGTAGTTTTGATTAATATTATTGTTTAATTTAATATAAGCCAGTAACTAAAACCAATTTTCGGCATGTTTCTATTACTGTGCACAGTAACTGGACAAGTTTTCATGAATGTATTTAGTTACTGTGCCCCCTCGCGGTAGACTACGTTAACCTTACTTTCTCATGCTTCGTAGCCTCTGCAACTGTGCAAGTCAACTTCGACGTTCGTTTCTTGCCCACAGAGCAAATAACACAGTTTTTAATATATTTAAAAATAATATATTTTATTCCCATCTTTATTTTATTTTCTTCTATAATAAGTAAGTACTTCTATACGTAGTAAATCATAGCAATGGGAGAGAAATGGATGATTTCCAGCAGGGAGTCTACTAAATATAATAAAAAAAAAACAAATTTCATGTTTAAATATATTTTATACAGTTTCTGCAGATGCAGATGAGTGAGAAAAAAAGACACAGGATTAAATACAGTGTCCAGAATCTAAGGCACAGTAATTAAAAAACTGTACACTAAGTGACACACAGTAATTAAAACAATGTACACTAACTGACACACAGTAATTAAAACAATTTACACTAACTGACACACAGTAATTAAAACAATGTACATTAACTGACACACAGTAACTAAATTAATGATACAGTAACTGATGCAAAGGCTTATTCCTTACATAATATTGTATTAAAAAGGTGTTTATTCTGCTCGCAGAATATATAATTATCATATAAAGGTCTTAAGATGATTAAAAATTGAACAAAAAAATAGTAATTGATTAAATACTACTGACTTCGCCTTAAGGGGCACAGTAACTGGCACACTTACACTATAACTTACTAAATTTGTAGGTTTTTTTATTCATTATTTTTTGAGAAAAAAAATAATTTATAAAGAAAAGAGATTTTTTTTTGTCGTTCAATAACTATAGTAAAATTGGCTTAATCACTTTGAAATTCTTTGTAGGGGTAGATTTTGTATACCAATCGAGTGAGTTCTTTGGGCAAAAGGATTGATCCATAAATTTCGGAGATATTTGAGGTTAAAATTTTTTTCAATTTTTTTTTTAAATCGTAATTTCTCAAGAACAGCTCTATGTATCTAAATAGGGTGGGTGGCATTCGAAAGAGAATAAAATTACCTATATTTTATAAAAAAAATTAATTCTCTAGCTATCACGGTTCTTTTTTTATTAACAAAAACGTAAAAATTGAAAAATGAAAAAAAATGAGTTTTATATGTTCAACTATTACAAGAGTAAAATTGTCTTATTCACTTCAAAATTCATTGTAGAGGTATATTATTGATAGTTGTCGGATGAGTTCTTTTGGAAAAATGATTGGTTAATAAATTTCAGAGATATTTGAGGTTAAAATTTTTCTAGACATTTTTAAAATGTATTTCTTGAGGATGGCTCTGTGTATCTGAATGGGATGGGTAGCATTTGAAAGAGAATTAAAATATTTATATTTTCTAAAAAGAAATTTTTTTTAGTTATCACGGTTTTTTATTATTAGTAAAAATGTAAAATTTGAAAAATTGAAAAATGGAAAAAAAAATCTATCTATCAAATTTTTTAAAATACATCCCCTCACATTATAACAGCCTTTCTACATAACGCATTCAATATAACACGTTCAATGTTCAACGTAACACGAAAAGAAATTTCTTGTCCGACATCTACCAATTTCATACTCAGTGCCGCATGTGCGTTATGTCAAAGAAGATAGACGTAAATAGAAGCGCAAAGCCTGCAGGGAAATTGAGGCACCCCGAAGAAGTACGCACCCCGACCACGCGCAGCACGGCAGTCAATTTCTAAATGCTGCGGGAACAGCTGATGCGCGGCCGGTAACACACCACCCATACCGGCTGCAATGGTAACACGACGTACTTCGTACGTAACATTGCAAAATTGTTATTTACAAAGATCTGTTATTGATATTACTATAACAAAAACCATAAATAAAAACAAATTAATCTTAAACTCATACCCCTAAACCCAAATGGGGGAACAGCATATATATTACATACATGTAATACATTCACATGAACTTTATTGGTCGTGTGGATAGCGCGCATGCTTACTATCTTTTTGGTGCGGGTTCGAATCCATTATCGGGTTTTTTTTTTTTTTTTTTTTATATATATTAATATGGTATAATAAGATTGTTATTTTCTGCCGATTTGAAAATAACAGTAAAATTTCTGAAGTTTTTTCGCACACTCGTATATAAAAAATGTTGGATAATTCTTGTTTTATTTACGAATTGTTACATAAAATCATTATAAAAATACTTCAATACTATTTCATGAGAAATCATATAGAATACATGAATAATATTTTTAAATAACCATTGTAAATAAAACTGAGAAGTAAAGAAAAATAATAATTTAAAGGAAATAAAGAATTTTTCCTATATTTAGCTTAAAAAATAACTTACACTCGACCTTTTAAAATAATTTTGAAAAGGTAAATTTTTTTTATCTGATTTGTTTTTTATTCATATGT
Organism: Torymus aiolomorphi; assembly: GCA_036365515.1. NCBI lineage: Eukaryota > Metazoa > Arthropoda > Insecta > Hymenoptera > Torymidae > Torymus > Torymus aiolomorphi. Next base: position 166,772,883 of record CM070875.1, on the reverse strand, counting down.
TATATTGTTTAGAGGTATTTTACGTTAGATTTTTATTGTTGTTGTTTTACATAATTTATACAGTTAACGGGGTGGCATAGTCCTACCATTACCGACTGAGCAATTGACATAGTTTCAAGCTTATAAAAAAAAAAATACGTAAAATAAAAAAAAATCAAGAATAAATTTAAATTTGCAATTTAAAATTTTTTTTAAATTATTAAACTTATTTAAATCAATTTAAAGCACCTTCATTTCATTCTAAATACAATCCTAATAATAAAATATTAAGAAATATTAAGTGGTTTTTTCAAAAACTTTGAGCGAAACCGAATTTTGTTTTGTTCAAAGTTTTTTCAAAAACCACTTAATATTTCGACTTCAAACTGTTACTGGGTGATAGAACGTTCAAAACCACAGCGAAGTGTTCTCTTGATTTTTTGTGATTTTATGAATTTTATTTTTAATAAGCTTGAAACTGTGGCAATTGCTCAGTCGGTAATGATACGGTTATGGCACCCCCTTAACTAATGTAATTAAGGGGGTGTGGTACTCATGCACTCTGTTTTACCGGCAGAACTCGGTAAATTCTATATTATTAAAATAAATATATCGAGTTACGTCTTATAAAGAGATAGTTGCCCTGTGCAATGTAATAATCTACCAGCTTGCGCAGTTTTGAGCCCAAATATCAACGGCACCCTAAAAAATTTTGCGAACGAAATTTCGGTTATATTTGTTCGCAAAATTTTTTAGGATGCCGTTGATATTTGAGCTCAAAACTGCGTAGGCTGGTAGATTATTACATTGCGCAGGGCAACTATCTCTTTATAAGACGTAATTCGATATATTTATTTTAATAATATAGCATTTACCGTGTTCTGCCGGTAAAACAGAGTACATGAGTACCACACCCTCTTAAGAATATTAAATATTAATAATATATTATTATTTATCATAATAATCATAGCAGAAGTACATAAAACACGAAAAAGATTATTGAATAATTTAATACAATTTCTACATGTCATGAAATTGTATTGAAGTATTTTTAAATTATTTTATATAATAATTTGTAAATAAAACAAAAAAAATCCAACGCGCTTTGAACAGTACCTCCAAGGTAGTGCGGAAACCTATTCAAGAATTTTTTAATTTTCACGTTATTTTCAAATCAGCAGAAAATAACAATCTTATTATACTATATTAATGTATATAAAAAGAAAAATCCGATAATGGATTTGAACCCGCACCAAAAAGATAGTAGGCATCTGCGCTATCCACAGGACTAACGCAGTTTACGTGAATTTATTTCATGTATGTAATATATAAGTTGTCCTCCCATTTGGGTTTAGGGGTATGAGTTTAAGATTAATTTATTTTTATTTATGGTTTTTGTTATTGCAATAGCAATAACAGATCTTTGTAAATAATAATTTTGCAATGTTACGTACGAAGTACGTCGTGTTACCATTGCCCTCTTGCCCTCTCTCTCCCACCCTCACTGTCTTCTCTCTCTCTCTCCCTCTCTCCCTCTCTCTTAATCTCCGTCAAACTCTGTATCAAAAACTTTAATGAAAGCTTAAATATTTTTTCAAAACAATCAACACGTTCTTTGAAAAACTAATTTTTTAAATATATATTCTAACAACACAATTTGCCTATAGTCCTTTTATTTATTCTAATCTCATCTATTCAATAAGCACTCTCTACAAATGGTAATAATTTTTTTCATGACTGTACAAATAATAATATTGTTAATAAAACTTTCTACGAAAGTATTAAATAAGGCAAGTATAGAAGTTCTTTCTGTATAATCTACATGTGTCAAACTCTGTACCAAGAACTTTAACGAGAACATATAAATATTTTTTTAAAACAATCGCAGTAAAACAAATACTATTGTGAATAAAACTTTCTACGAAAGTATAAAATAAGACAAGTATCAGTTTTTTCTGTATAATCTATAAAATAATAATATTTATGATTTTGTAAAAGAAATCAAATAAATACTAGCGAAAAAGTCTTTTACTTCTTCGAGCCAATTATATGCTCAACAAATTGTATGTAAATACATTCACATTGTTCACTGCAAATTAAACAATCGAAAGTTGTGAAATCAATTATCGATAGTCAAGTAATGCAAACAACTCTCCGAAATAACTATATGACTATTCTCAGAAATGTATTAAAATTTCTTTATCCTTCTATACAAATTAAACACAAGAAAGTACTGAAATCAATTTATTGTAGTCAAGTATCCTTAAGTTAACTTGACGAACATAGGTATAACAGTAGAAGTTGGCTTCAGGGATTATTTATCAAATAAGACTATAAAATCTTACACCCCTCGTACAAACATTATTTTTTCTCGTCGTGAGCACAATGTATCTCCATAAAATCTTTCTTTTTCAAACACATTGTGGACCCTTTACGAAACAATGGTACATAGTTACCATCCCTTATATTTTTCCTTATTCTTTCTCAATTTAGAACTCTCTATAGTACAATATTACGCATCTTGGGAGGACAAGAGAAGTCTAGAGCTGCTCTAGCAGGGGTGGTCCTCCGTTCTCCCATACATACTTGGCGGACCCGACGCACAGTGGGCCCAAACTTAAAAAAAAACGATCAAAATTGCCGCTTCAAGCGAATTTTCAACGAAAAAAAATTTTTTTTTTTAAATTGTATCTTTTGGATTGTATTTTATGAAACCGTTTCCCTCGAATAGTTATTATAACTTTTACTATATGAAATCTATAGTTGAAGTGTAGTTGTTATGCTGTCACGATAAATAACACAGGTACGCAAAGGCAAGTGGAATGTAATTTTCACCAAACTCACCCTATCTTTATGTATTTTGTCACGCTCAATCCGAATCTAAAGTCTGTTTAGCTGAAGCACCGAAAGAATTTAGAGTAAATCGCAAAAAACAGCTGAAAATCGTAAATATTCGCGAAAATGACAATTGTAGGCAGGAAAATTTCGGACTTATTTGTTTTTTCTGTATTAATAAAGTATGTTTCTTATGTATTTTCATACGCTCAATCGTGTTCAGATGAACACCCTCAAAAGTTTTATTAAATCACAAAAATTGCTGAAAATCGTGGAAAATTGTTATAATCATATTAAGTAAGTGCAAAAAATAATTATGATATTCATATATGAAATATAGTATGTATCTACGCGTGTGTGCGCAAAGCAAACAATAAATTTCTTTAAACAATCTAATTTATTAAATAATAAATAGCATTAAAGTGCGCGTATAATTGCAGCTAAAAAATTGTTTTTAGAAAATGTCCGGATGGATGTATATGTGTATGGGGTGTATACGCCAAGATATCAGCTTCTAGCTGATGGATTTTAATCTCTAAAAACTCATTTTATTTGTTTTTTTATCATTCGTGGACGACCATTTCTTTTAGGTTACCAATGTTTCTTTTTGTTTTTTGTTGATAAACTTTTTTTGTTTCATTATATCGACACACGCACATACACAATCTTTAAAAAAAATTTTTCTTTTTTTAAAATGCCTGCCTTTTGCAATATTACGTAAGCTTTTTCGGATCTTCAACCGTACTTATTATTAAGTTTGATTTAGCTTGTTAGAACATTAGCTAAACAGAATAAATCTTCAGGTTTGGGAAAGTCTTGTTGGTCAAGGTTTTAAAAAGTTTTGCGAAACTAAACTTTTGCAAAAATTTAGCAAAGCCTAGCTTTCTTTACGCAGTTTTTAACTGTTTTTGTGATCTAAGCAATATTTGCAGGGTGTATTAGCTAAATACGATTGATTGTACCAAAGTTCATAAGAAACATACTTTATTAATACAAAGAAAACAAATAAATCCGAAATTTTCCTGCCTACAATTGTCATTTTCGCGAATATTTACGTTTTCAGCTGTTTTTTGCGATTTACTCTAAATTCTTTTGGTGCTTCAGCTAAACAGACTTTAGATTCGGATTGAGCGTGACAAAATACATAAAGATAGGGTGAGTTTGGTGAAAATTACATTCCACTTGCCTTTGCGTACCTGTGTTATTTATCGTGACAGCATAACAACTACACTTCAACTATAGATTTCATATAGTAAAAGTTATAATAACTATTCGAGGGAAACGGTTTCATAAAATACAATCCAAAAGATACAATTTAAAAAAAAAAATTTTTTTTTTCGTTGAAAATTCGCTTGAAGCGGCAATTTTGATCGTTTTTTTTAAGTTTGGGCCCACTGTGCGACGGTTTGCAGTATACAGATGAACTATTTTTTCCATAAATGTAGAATACTAAATTTTTGCATAAATTCATTAACAATGTTTATATGAGCACTATAAATAATTACGGTCGCTCAAATTTTTAAAATTGATTCCGTTTAAGTACAATAATTCTACATGTACTGTGTGCATAAACATCATTTATTATTTTTATTACCAAAAATATTATTCCTTGTGTCCGTTTTTTTAGACGCTAGAAAATTCATATAAATTTATAATCTATATTGAAAAGAGCTTGCGTGTGTCTTTTTTTTAATGCTGAAAAATTCATATAAATTTATAGCCTATAGGTAATGAAAAGAGCTTTACACTTTACTAACTAGATTCACGGATCAGTATTTAATATGTAGAAGCAATCGGTTTATACGATTTACCTGATCTTTAAACATATGATATTTACATGAAAATGACCAATTGACCATATCTACACTTTGAACTTTCTTGTGTTTAATTTGTATAGAAGGATAAAGAAATTTTAATACATTTCTGAGAATAGTCCTATAGTTATTTCGGAGAGTTGTTTGCATTACTTGACTATCGATAATTGATTTCACAACTTTCGATTGTTTAATTTGCAGTGAACAATGTGAATGTATTTACATACAATTTGTTGAGCATATAATTGGCTCGAAGAAGTAAAAGACTTTTTCGCTAGTATTTAATTGATTTCTTTTACAAAATCATAAATATTATTATTTTATAGATTATACAGAAAAAACTGGTACTTGCCTTATTTTATACTTTCGTAGAAAGTTTTATTAACAATACTATTTGTTTTACTGCGATTGTTTTAAAAAAATATTTATATGCTCTCGTTAAAGTTCTTGGTACAGAGTTTGACACATGTAGATTATACAGAAAAAACTTCTATACTTGCCTTATTTAATACTTTCGTAGGAAGTTTTATTAACAATATTATTATTTGTACAGTCATGAAAAAAATTATTACCATTTGTAGAGAGTGCTTATTGAATAGATGAGATTAGAATAAATAAAAGGACTATAGGTAAATTGTGTTGTTAGAATATATATTTAAAAAATTAGTTTTTCAAAGAACGTGTTGATTGTTTTGAAAAAATATTTAAGCTTTCATTAAAGTTTTTGGTACAGAGTTTGACGGAGATTGAGGGAGAGGGAGAGAGGGAGAGAAGACAGTGAGGGTGGGAGAGAGAGTTATTGTTACGAAAAATTAAAGAAAGGAATACATACATTAGAATGAGGAAGGTAAGTGCAAATGTATTGGCAGCGGTTTTTTCAACGTTGCCCCACTTTCACCCATTAATGCAGAAATGCACATTTTTGTGCATACGTTTTCAAGTACACAATTCTATTAGATTATGAAAGAAAAAAATTATGAAATTATGTGTTACGTTAGTTTTATAATTTTTTTTCTCGAAAAGAATGAACTTTACGAAAAAATTTTATAGAATAAAAAGTACTTAGAATCATTAAAGAAACACGTACGATTTTTTTCAGAAGTTTTTGAGCCATTTTTTTAATTTTTCAAAAATCGTCAAAATTCAAAAATTCAAAATTGGTTCAAAACCTTCTGAAAAATTCACACGTATTCTTTGAGTAATTTTTAGCGGTTTTGTTCTATAACATTTTTTCGTAATGTTCATACTTTTCGTGAAAAAAAATCATGAAGTTTAACATCACGCTGTTTCACAAAAACCGCCATTTTGATAAAACTAAGAATGGAAAAAAAGTTTATAACCAGTGTTTTGGAAACGTCAGACATTCGGACCGCGATTTCTGACGGTAATTAGATTATCCAAATGAAGAAACTAGAACTCCCTTCTCGCGTGAAAGCTTTGAGCAGGGAATCCAATGAGTCCAAACGCTTCCACATCCGTGATGTCGATTCAAGCTTAACCTTTTTGGTAGACATGGGCGCAGACATTTCCTTGATTCCCAACAAAGATTCTAAGGCACAACCTTCAGCTTTCAAACTTGTTGCTGCCAATAGCTCGGTTATCAACATCTTCGGACCCAAAGACCTGGTACTAAATCTCAGATTGTAACGCAATTTCCCATGGTAATTTCACCTCGCTGATATTCCACACCCCATTATAATTATAGGAGCCGATTTTCTCAACTTCTACGGTCTCATAGTTGAAGTCCGTCAACGTAAATTAATTGATCCATCCTCCAAAACTTTTGCGATTGGTAGCCTAAAGATAACCAACGACGTTTCAGTGAATGTCTTCAGTCACTCGTCATCCTATTTTAAAATTCTATCCGACTTCCTGGAAGTTACTGGAACAAAACCCTCTAAGCCGGTGACCGCGTCTGACATTTTTCACCACATTGAAACTACCGGTCCTCCAGTCTTTGAACATCCTAGACGCCTTAATCCACAGAAACTTGAGGCCGCTCGGGCAGAGTTTCAGCAACTTGTGAATCAAGGTGCCTGCAGACAATCAAAAAGCCCCTGGACGAGTCCCATTCATATGACGGGAAATACGGAACTTGGCGCACTTGTGGCTACTATCGTGGCCTAAATGCACGAACCGTTCCCGACAGATATCCAATATCCTACCTCCAGGACTACTCAGCTCGGTTCTTAGGGAAAAAAGTATTTTCTAAATTAGACTTGCACAGAGCATACTACCACATCCCAGTAGCTCCTACAGATGTGATCAAAATGGATATAACCACGCCCTTTGGGCTATATGAATTCATTTTTATGCTCTTCGGCTTGCGAAACGTATCCCAGTCGTTCCAACACTTTATGAACCAAGCTCTTGGTGACTTAGACTTTGTCTTCATCTATCTTGATGACATCTTCATCTTCTCAAATACACCCTCAGAGCATGAAGAACACCTGCGTTCTCAAACGGTTGGTGAAATATGGTCTTGAAATCAACCTATCCAAGTGTGATCTAGGGAAAAGCGAGTTAGATTTTCTCGGGCACCACATTAACTGTGGGGGATCGAAGCCGCATGCGGACAAAGTACAGACGATAGTGGATTTCCCAAAACCAGTCACTGTAATCCAGTTACGTAGATTCTTAGGCATCATTATCTCATACCATCGTTTCATTCCGCATGCCTCGGAGACCCAAGCTCCACATATGCATATATTCATGGTGTGAAGAAAAATGATCAGACCGTTATCGACTGGTCCACTAAAGCGGATCTAGCTTTCGAGAAATCCAAAGGCGATCTCGTAAACACCATTCTTTTAGCGCACGCTTTTTGAGACGCCGAAACCCGATTGGTCACAGACGCGTCGGACTCTATGATGGGCGCAGCCCTCGAACAATTATTCAACGGAGTTTGGAATCCGCTAGGTTTTTTCTCGCAGAACTTCAGCTCGTCACAGCGCAATTATAGCGCATAAGATAGCAATCTAAAGTTTCGCGTCATGTTAAAAACGAACCCTCTCAGTTCATCGCTCCATATGGTAGGTTTCGTCATATGCACATGGATTTAGTTGGCCCCTTAAAATCCTCTGAAGGTTACTCGTATCTTCTCACGATCATCGACCGATTCTCTCGGTGAGCTGAGGCCATTCCTCTAAAGGACATGACAGCCGCAACAGTACTTCGTGTTTCTAAGAACACTGGGTCGCGTGCTTTGGCTCGCCCAGATTAATAAAGACAGACCAAGGATCTCAATTCGAATCCCAAATCTTCCTCGCGTACCTCTCGTTCATTGGCTGTCAGAGGAAGTGAACAGTCGCTTACCACCCACCCGCTAATGGCATAGTGGAACGATGGCATCGCAGCCTCAAGGCAGCGTTAATGTACCATAACAGTCCCAACTGGACAAAACAACTTCCTACAGTACTATTAGACCTCAGAACAGCTGTCAGGAGTGACACAGAAGCATCCCCAGCCGAATATCTGTACAGCAAAGCTTTACGAGTGCCAGGTGAATTATTTATTCCCGACGATTTTCTCCCTGATCCTCAAATCTTCATTGAGAAGTTTCGAGAACATATGCGAGAAATCAGATCAGTACCGGCCGTCCATTGCCACAAACCTCACTCTTTCTTTTTTAAAGGTTTACACACTTGCTTGCACGTTTTTCTAAGGACAGCTGCTTTCAAAAAACCCATTGAACGGTCTTGTACAGGTAGATACAAAGTGCTAGAGCGCACCTCACACCTAGACTTCAAAATCGACTATAAGGGGGTAATCCTCGGGTCGTATCCACCGGATTGCTAAAACCGGCGCACTTCATGCCGGAAGATCTAGAAATATCCCGATCGAACATGTCTCCACTGTGTGACAGTAACACAGGGGAGATTTCGAAACCTACCCTAAAAACCTATCCTGTTAGAAAGAAAGTCACTTTCAATTTACCTGATGTAAAATGATCCTAATTAAGAAACCACTAATGTAAATTTTGTAACTTGCGAGACTGATTGAACGACATAGTCAACTACTCTGTACGTAAACATTTGTAGTTCCTAGCATTTAAGATTTTTCTAATTAACAACGCTATCGTCATCGCAAGCTCCATACCAAAAATTTGTAAGGCAAAGCTTCAGCAACTCATTAGTTATTAAGCTTAGCTTAAGACGCGAAAGTTCAAACATAGCTTTTAAGCTGCTGTGTACCTGATTACTAGACCAAAAATTGTCAAAAGATTGTAGTTTTCTAAAAAAGTTAAGCATATAAAAATTTTTTATATAAATCTTATTACTGCGTTTCTAGAGGGGGAGCGTGTGGGACTGCCTCCCCTTAGCGCTAGAGTGGGGGCAAGGCTCGCTCCCCGCTCCCGTCTCCTGCGCCCACTCCGCGGCGCAAGTCAGTTGCGCTCGACCCCTTGCCTTGCACGGTCGCCTTTTTGTATCTCCTCAAGTTTTAACTAATAAATCTAATTGTTATAGTTAATCTGGGGAGACTACTCAATAAAACCTCGTCCTCTTCTATCTCCTCGTATCCAGAGCACAGCAGCAGTGGGGCTGCATAAGCAACTCCGTGGACTACCATGTTCCACATTCTTAATATATTATGAATACTTTATGCAAGATAAAACTCTCTACATTTAAAACAAGAAAGTTAATAACTATATTTTGTCATAAGTTATTGATAAAAACGTCAATTTTTGAAAATAGATTATATTTCGAAATTGAACCGATTTTCGAAGCCGAGCCCCCCTGCGTGACTCCGACACGCCACCCCCCCCCCCCGCCCCCACACACACATGCTCCTCGCTTCGCTCGTCGCCCCCCCTCTCCCTATGTAAAAACTTCGTTTTTACATAATAGGCACGACCGCAATGCTCAGAAGAACCTTATAATTTCATTATTGCAAAAATTGTAATACTTTATTTTTATCGTTTTTATCATTAAAATAAACATAAATACATCTGCAATAAAATTTAAATAAAAATTATCCATTTACTTTTACACATTTGTTCCTTTTTTTTGTAAAAGATTTGCATTTTAATTCTACATATATAGATATATGTAATAACTTTTTAATTAGCCTATGATGCATATAAATTTATTAAGTATTAATTGATATGATAAAAGTGCATATAGTAATATTAAAAACACGGTTTTCATCATTTTTATCGAAATTATAATAATCGTTTTTATTTCTATTTATGAAACGTTAAATAGAAAAAAAGTTTTGTTTCAATGTTATCCACAACTTTTGTATTCGAAATTTTTGTATATAGTCAAATTCTGTTAAATTATTTGAGGAAAACTATTGTTTCATTACTCTAGATTAATATAAAAAAACATAGAGTTAAATTTCATACAGTTCTAACGAAAGGTGGAGACTATAGCTGCTCATGGTTGTTCCTAACTACATATACCTATACAATCTCAATTACGAAAAAATACTCGCGACACATGCACACATACACTAATACCGCAGAAAGGAGAAAAAACAGAAGAAAAAAGCCATGCACATTAATGCATTCGGCAACGGCAATCTGGCGTTGCGCTGCGAGCATGAGTACTAATGCATTTGCAGCCGTCGTAACGGCTATCACGGCTAGGCTGCGTTCACGCACATAAGTATAGCGGAAAAACGCATGCGACCCGCGTGACCGCGAACGCTCCCTGTGTATAAGATACATATCTATATATTATATCGACGGCTGAGAGGAAGAAGAACGTATCTCGGCGTGGGGATGAAGAACGACGTATCTCGGTGCGAGGATGAAGAACGACGTATCTCGGCGCTCGGTTGAAGAACGACGTATTTCGCCGCTATACTGGCCGTGCATTGGCCGTAAGAGATCATCCGCGCGCCGAGATACGTCGTTCTTCAACCGAGCGCCGAGATACGTCGTTCTTCATTTTCGCGGCGAGATACGTCGTTCTTCATCCGCGCGCCGAGATACGTCGTTCTTCACCCGAGCGCCGAGATACGTCGTTCTTCATCCGCGCGTCGAGATACGTTCTTCTTCCTCTCAGCCGTCGATATATGGATCGCGCGCGCTTTCTGCTATATGCTCTTAAGGCGAATAGCCCTAGTGAGTACTTAGTGCGGCGTGCTGTGTGCGCGCGTGTGTCCACGGTGTGTGATGTCAACAATCGCAACGTCTGGCTCCCGGCGTCCCCAGCGATGACAGCGGCTGCTGTCATACGCCGCTCTAGTGAATTTCGTCCCTTTCATTGTGTTCGCCGATTCATGATAATTCGTCGTATAGACAAGAAGGCAGCGAGTCAACGGCGAGAGTAGATTTAGTGAGCCCTTTCTCGTTGCTAACCTCTATGATGGGTGAGCTGATAGTACTTTCTGTTGTTGCAGGTATATCTGTGGCAGCGAGAGGAGTGTAAATGACGAGCACTGCTACAGACTATTACTTAGGTGTGGAAGAAATGTTGCCTGGGTCATTTATTTATTAATTATATGTGGTTTTTAGGTGGTCAACTTTCCTTGTTTGCCTCTCATACTAGTGGCTATGTGTACAGTTAATCTGCTGCTTGTGTCTTCAGCGACTCTCAGGCTGGAGCTGTTCCAGCAGTGAAACAACGGTTGAAGGTTTCCACCAGTCCTTCCCCTCTAGTTGTTACAGGTAGCTGGTATAGCGTGTGAACAACAACCATTGCTGCAGACTTTTGTTTTGTATGGTAATGTTTTTTTTGTGTCATCTATTTATTAGTTATATGTGGTTTTTAGATGCTCAACTCTTCTCGCTTGCCCCCGGAATAGGGACTGATCTGCTGTTCATGTTCTTTGCTGATCCCTAGGCTGAGGCAGTCCTTGACATTGAGATACAATTGACGGTCTCTGTCAGTACTTTCCTCCCATGTGGTATGGTTACTGAAGTTGTGGATCGCTGCTAGATGATTCTCAGCACACTGGCATCTATGGAGTAGTGCCAGCCTAGACCGTCCAACCCTATTTTGCTGCTTCTGCAGCTCTAAGTGATCTTCAAGTGTTTGTATTTTATAGTGTGAGGGGATAGATAATTAGGAACTGGGAATATCATAAAAGTGCTGCGTGTGTGGTTAAATGCGATACGGGTAGGTAGTTATCGCTGGTAATATTAGCTCGACTGGTTAATTTCTAAGTTTAGTTAAGCTGTAAAAACTCACTTCAGGGAATCTGTTGTATTAAAATACGTCATTATGTACTTCGCAGACTTCTACCCAGTGAGACTTACCTATTTAATAATTTTCTACCACACTAAGACTGACAGAGTCAGTTAAAATATTGCATTCTTTATACATTGAAATTTGCCATACTACAAAATTTATAGCACATAAATTACACAAAAGTTTTTTTTGCAAATATGATATTACTTTAACACGTACTTATATAATATTAGACAATTTTGATTCTTTTAGTTCAATCGCTTAGGTCCTGTGAACATAGTAAACAGGTTAAGCTATGCAATCTTGTATCAAATTTCTTAAATTTTTTATCGAAACAGTAAGATAACATAATTATATATTTTTACCAAACCAAATTTTTATACACTTTTCTAATTTTAATTCTACTACATTCTAATTTCTCTAGATCATTTGACAAGGAATTATAAGTTCTGACAGCTTCTATGTAACAGTTTTTGTTAGTTATTGTTTGAGTTTTTTTTATTGGTATCTGTACAGTTCTATTTCTTGTGTATTAATTGTTTGTCTCTAATATTTAATTTCTCATAATGATAGAAAACGGACTCAAAACAAAATAATTATTGGATATTTAAAGGGCATCTCTCAAATACAAAAGTATTATTAAATTTAATTTTAAAAATTTTATTTTGTAAATTATTTAATGATCTTCGACTATTCATATATAAAGAACCACAGATATTATTCCATAATTTTTAAGACTATTATAAAGAGCATAATATAATTTCAACAATGTTTTAGTTTGCATAATATTTGTTTTTTTTTTGTAGAAAAAAGAGAAATAGATGTATTTTTGTATCTCATTATTATATTTTTGTAATTATATTATCTTTGGATATCGATTTTTCCGATTTTATTGATAGCTATTCTATTTAATATTTCTGTATCAAATCGAATTCTGTTAAATAATAAGCGAAAATTGACTATGTAAGGTGCATCGACGCATTAAAAATCGTGTTTATAAGTTTAGATACCGAGAATTGATTTTACATGAGAATGTTAAATGGGAAAAATGTTTGTTTTATTATAATCTACAATTTTTACATTGAACACATTTGTGTAAAATTAAATCCTGTGACGTTATAGCCGACATTCATCCATTTTATGCATATTTAAGCCTTTAAAATCGTTTTTATAGGTCTAACTCGCCAGGTATTGATTTTACAGGAAAATGTTAAATGGGAAAAAGTTTTATTTTATTATAATCTATAACTTTTACATTTAACATATTTGTGTAAAGTTAAATCCTGTGACGTTATAGCTGAAAATTGTCCATTTTATGTATATTGAGGCGTTTAAAATCTTTTTTTTAGGTCTAACTCGTCAGGTATTGATTTTTGATGCAAATCTTAAATGGGAGAAAGTTTTGTTTAATTATTATCTACAACTTTTGTATTTAACATTTCGTATAAAATCAAATCCTGCTAAGTTATGAACGAAAATCGACCATTTTAAGTACATTCAGGCGTTAAAAATCGTTTTTATGAGTTTAACACATCAGGAATCAATTTTACATGATAATGTTAAATGGAAAAAGTTTTGTTTCAATATTATCTACAATTTTTGTATTTAATATTTATGTGTAAAATCAAATCCTGCTGAGTTATAGTCGAAAATCGTCCATTTATTACCTTTTTTGATGTTTTTTCGCATTTGTGTTGGTAAATATTGCTCGGAGCAAAAGATTCCCAACAGAGAAAAGGTGTATTTTAATTAGTTTTAGCAGATAGGCCTATAGATATTAGCTTAAAAATAATTTTTCTAGACATTAAGGTTAAAAATCGATTTTTTGAAATATTTCTTTATGCTCCCATTCCTAAAATTTTCCATCGATCATCTTCGCTAGGGATCTGTCAGTTATGTATAATTAGACGAGCATTTTCCCCAAAGCCCGTTTGGATCCATCGAAAATTCGCTCAGATAATCGGGTTACTTGATTACATACATACGTACCGACATACATACATCTCCGAAAACGCTTAAAATGAACTCATTCTGGGTGGAAAATAGTTTTTATATCATAAACCTTCAGTTTTTGAAGTGTTACAATTTTCGCATTGACGAAAATATAAGGCTCTCCCGAAAAGCGGTCGTGCCTAAAAATAACAAAAATTGAGTAAAAGAAAAAAAAATTGTAAAGAAAATTTGATTTTTTTTTTCAAAACTTAAAAATAGCAAAGTTATTGAATTTTTTTTACAAAACAAGTTGCAGATTCTGAAAGAGCACCCTCGAAAGCCTCCTATACAGGATTTTGGACAAAAATAACTTTGATTTTCTAATAGAATTGTGTACTTGAAAATGTGTGCACAAAAATGTGCATTTGCGCATTAATGGGTTAATGCAAAAAATCACTTTAGATTCCTATTGAGCAAGCTCAAATTCATAAAAAAAGACTGGTTCGAGCAGTTAGTACTACCATGGTCACTACTCGATCATTTTAGGGGTGATTCCCGTTCGCCTATTGTGTGTGCAAAAACTCAGGGTTACATTTACTATGAAGCTATCAAAATGAAATTTGGTTATAGTTTTCAAATATTTATAAATAAAATATAATTTTCTAAGCAGGACTGTCCTTCATTTCATGGACAAGTATTTTTATTCCTAGTTTAATTATTCGAGTTGATGACTTATTAAACATTATTACATACATCAACAAAAACATTATGTAATTATTCTCTAGATCGAGTTAGTCCTCAAATATTCATGTATTTAGGTCCGCATTCATAGACGTTGAGTCGGACTCAAAACGGACTGAAGTCCGGTATATGAGAAAATCCATGAAACTTTTAATTTTCAGTAAACCGCTATCTTTCTCAATGACCTTGACATTTTTATGGGTTAACAAAATGGTTTTTTATAAGAGGATAGTACAAAAATAAGGGTACTCTATATACTTTTTGATTGCACCTTATATATATTGTGTAAAGGTTTGTGAATATATCAATTTATCATTGGTTTGAAAATAAACTCAGCACTGTTTTTATTTTCTTATGCCAAATTAAACAAAAAGTCTCTTCTGAAAAATCTGAAAAAATTTTTTCCAATATATTTTATCTCTATTGTATCAGAAATCTATGTTTTAAAAGTGTGCCTACAGTTACAGTGAATAAATTACTATAAATGTAGAGTAAACTGCGTTTTTTAAAAAATAAAAACATTTTCTGTTTTTTTATAAAAAAAAAAAAAGATTTTAAATTATAAACTTTTTTTTGTTATATTTTCTAGTTTTTACAAAGCCTAATCAATCCCCATTGACATTATAGGTGTGCCACTTTTAGATAGAAAGTTAGTACAATTCAAAGTCTCATCAATATATGGGCCACACTTCTTAAAAAATGAAGTTTTTCTATGGCACATGTTTAATATGAGAGTAAAGTACTTTAAAATACCGGCTCATTTTCGGTAATTACGTAACTTTCCCCCCCAGATAGCACGTTCCGTTTTGCGAACGTTGCAAAAACGTTGCTTTGAAAACTATAAAACGTTTAATTATTGGTGGCAGAAACGAGTTAACAACGTTGTGACAACGTTGAAATGTCCGCCTTTATGGCAAAAAACTCGTTTCAGAAACGTGCTAGGAAGATCGTTAGCGCGCTTTGATCACGTTGCTAGATCATTTTAATGGCAACCTATCTACAACGTCTTTGAAAGGTGATTATTGTCCCTTTGGTATTTTCAATGTAGTTTTCAGTTTCTGTTGTTAACGGGTTGCTAGAACGTTTACTTGCAATGAACCTACAACCTATAAACAACGTTCCCACAACTATTTTGCAAACTCCAATACTTTAAAGCTTGTTGCTGTTAATCCGTAGTAAAAATGTTTTTAAAACGTTGTGGCAGCAACGTTGCGCATTACGTGCTCGCAACGTGCAAAACGCTTGAAAGAACGAATTCGGAACACCATTCGCAACATTTTAGGAACGCGAAAGCATCGTCATCGATAACCACCAACCTTGGTACATTTTTTTTATAATTTCTTATTCAAATTATTTCACGCTGATATTGCGTAAAATTTGAAGTCCCCTATATATAAGGGGAGTATCAAAAACAAGACAAGCATTGTAATTCGGACCCTTCGTAAAAAGAGTCATTTGAAACGTTGAATTTTCACATCTTATATACTCTCGGCCCGCCAAAGTATAGTCGCAAACTGTGCGCCGCGTAGCGGCAGTGTGGAGAAGGTAGGCTCTTTCAGCGAACACGCGTGCAAATAACACGTTTCAGAAACGTGTTAGGAAGATCGTTAGCGAGCTTTGATCACGTTGCTAGATCATTCTAATGGCAACCTATCTACAACGTCTTTAAAACATGATTATTGTCCCTTTAGAATTTTAATGCAGTTTTCAGTTTTCGTTGTCAACGCGTTGCTAGAACGTTTACTTGCAATGAGCCTGCAACTTATAAAAAAGGACCTCAAATACATATACGCGTTGAAGCGGAGCGAGCAAACGCGAAAGCGGCGACAGCGACTACAAAAAAATCGCTGCCAATTCCTTGGAAATCTTCTTCCTCAAACTAATTTATCCATTACAATTTTAAAATTTTAAAATCGAAGTAAGTTTTTCATAAAAAAATTTTCTTTTCATTTAAGTATGCAGGGGATAATCGTGCGATGTTTTCACGCAACGAACTGACTTGAAAAATATAAAAAAAGCGGCCTCTGTGTTAATTTCCTGAAGATTGGTTAACTTGCCGCTCAATGCAAAAAGGTGCAATCTCAGTACCAAATGCCAAAGGCGTCTATCTCAGCGTTCGGTGCAAGAAGGTAACAATTTAAAACGATAAAAATGATTATTTAAGAAAATTACGATCCAAATATGAGGGGGGTACCGGGACCTGTACCAAGGAAATAACACAGACGTGCGATAAGAAAAATACGATTATTTCCACCATTTTAACCGTAAGTAGCAGGAGGATACAAGCTTCATGAGGGTAGGTATTTAAGCAGAGATGCGATAAACAAAGTATGATTATTTAAATAATTTTAACCCTAAGTAACCGGGAAATACAAGCCTATTAAGGGGAGGTGATTAACGGAGACGTACGATAGCCAAAATACGATTATTTCAACAATTTTAACCCTAAATATCCGGGGGATAGAGTTCCAGGCGTATACGGGAGAGTGACAGACGTGCATACAAAGCAAAATAATTATTTAAATAATTCCTATCCCCAAGTAGGCGGGGGATTCGTGGTCCACGCGTATACGGCAGCGTGTCAGACATGTGTCGCCAAGTAGGCGAGTGATGCAAGATCCACGCGTATGCGGGAGCGTGACAGACGTGCATACAAGGCAAAATATTATTTTAATAATTCTTAACCCTACGTAAGCGGGGGTTGCGAGCTCCGCGCATATACGGAAGCGCATCAGACGTGTGTACATGGCAAAATAATTATTTAAATAATTCGTAACCCCAATTAGTCAGGGTATTCGAGGTCCACACGTATACGGGAGCGTGTCATGTAAACACAACAAAATATTATTCTATTAATTCTGAACCCCAAGTAGGTGGGGGATGCGAGTTCTACGCGTATACAGGAGCACGTGAAACGTCAGTAGATAAGCTAAAGCGGTTCTGGAGTCATAGCGGTTCTGGAGTCAGTATGCTTTCTGCAGTCAAGCCCGACTGTAGAACTGCGGTCAGCTGTTTGACCGCAGAAAATATACTGACTCCAGACCGGTGACTCCATGTGACTCTAGAACCGTCAGCGGCGTGCGACCAGCGGTGGATGGCCGGCGGCGGGCGGCTTTGCAGCTCGCGGCCAGCGGCGAGCTGTTAACAGCAGGCAGTCAATGGTTTGATAGCTTATCTACTTATAAATATTTAGAACTTTTTATAACCCTTCCGGTTTTCGAAAATTCCGTCAACGTCATTCGATACTATATTAAAAGTATGCCCCCCCTATTGTTACATCCTCAAAATTTCGTCCGTTTTTCGATCCGAGCGCTCCTTCTCGAGATATAAGCAAAAAACCAAAATTTCTACCCCCACCACTGGTTTTCGAAAATTCCGTCAACGTCATTTGATAGTATATTAAAAGTGTGTCCCCCCTATTGTTACTCCCCCAAAATTTCGTCTTTTTTTCGATCCGAGCACTCTTTCTCGAGATATAAGCGAAGAACCAAAATTTCTACCCCCACCACCAGTTTTCGAAAATTCCGCCAACGTCATTCGATAGTGTATTAAAAGTGTGCCCCCCCTATTGTTGCACTCCCAAAATTTCGTCCGTTTTTCGATCCGAGCGCTTCTTCTCGAGATATAAGCGAAAAACCAAAATTTCTACCCCCACCACCGGTTTTCGAAAATTCTATACTTATCTGAACCTAGGCATATGCCCTATTTTTCGAAGTATCATCCAATTGCTGCTTCCGAATTTGACAGCCCCGTGTACAAACAGTTCATAGGAAAATTATAAAAAATGTCCTCATACCAGCGGCCGGCCATATGCTCCCACCACCGCGCGGCGTCTCGCGGAGCGGCAAGCAGAGAGCCGGCGCGCGCGGCGCAGTGGTGGGAGCGGTGTGACCAGGTTGTGGCGATAAATCGCCACTTTTACATGCGTAGTATTACGATATATATTGTTTACCTGGCCACACTGGGTGGGAGAGCGCTGTGCTAGTATAGCAGCCAGCGGCCGAACATACGCTCCCACTACCGCACAGCCGCGCGGCGGCTCGTGGAGCGGCAAGCATAGAGCCGGCGCGCGCGCCGCCGACTCTCAGTCGGCCCCGATACCTGGAGCCGGACGGACCTTCCGAATAGGAAGGCCCGAAAGGATAGGAGTCGGTCGGGGTGGCCTACCCGAACAGGGCAAGCTGACCACTCGTGCTCACGCATGACTCGTTCCCTCGATCCTCTCTTTCCCTCCTATTCCTACCGCCGGTCGACCTCGGCATCCAACGCCATAAGGACCTTTCCAAAGAGGAAGGGTTCACCAGGTGGAGGATTTGAGGAATACCCGCACAGAGTTGTAATGGACCGTAACTTCCCTTCCTTTCCTTCAAGCAGAGGGGGGCTATGACGCCTGCCCCTTCTTCTTTGTACTAGCGTTCGGCCGATGTCCGCTAGGTGGTGTCCGGGATCACGTCGTGGAAAAATGACCCTCCCGGCTATATAAGCCCGGGGGAATTTGGCCAGTTATCCGGTGCTCGACTTTGGAGTTTCTTCCAATTACGCTGAATAAGTGTTTGCCGAAGATACGCACCAAAGACGACGCGAGTGTCGGATGACTTGAAGCCGGAGTCACTGGAATATAATCAGCGGACTCCATTTTATACTCGTCGACAGAGCACCGCCGGCGCCGCTCGTACGCTGATTGGTCGAAAATTCGAAGAGGGGGCATCAAGAGTGAAGATATAAATATAATGAGCGCGCGTGCGACTTCGTTAGTTCGCGAGCACGCCTTCCCGCTCTCGCACCTTCGCTTATGGTTTCTCGCGCAACCGTCTGCGGGATGCATGCAGAGTTTCGCCTCTGAGTAATTAAAGGACCTTGGCATTAATGATCGACAGTACGACGTAAAAGTCGACTACGGTCAGCCTTCGTCATTTTCTTTGAACGCGATTACGTTTAAGAGAGAGATTGATTTGCACGCAAGTGCATAGCTGCACTCAGGACGGTGAAGCAGACTCCACGAGGAATTCTAGCGGCGGAAAGTGAGGTTAGGTGAGTACACGCATGTACTCGGTCGCTCGCGTCATTTCTTCGTCGCATCGTCGATACACAATTTATTTCATATTCTTTGCTGTTGCTGTCTCAACGCAGGAACAAACATAAATATATTTTGAGCAATAGCCAAGTATCGCGCGCATACCCACAGTTTTTCTTTATGCATGTATTTCGTTCTCTCCTCTGTACACAAACAGTACGCGCGAGTTTTTGTCGCTTATTGTATCTGTCGCTCATATGCAACCAGCTGGCGTTAAAGCCGGAATTGTATACGAACGATAAGGCATGGTAGTGACAAAATTCTCGTGGTTGAAAGTAAGTCGAGGGGGAGAGGTTAGACAAGCACATGCGCGTTGACGTATGTCCGTGTGCTTCCGTGTGTCTTACGTTTTCCATGTCAACGCTTCGTTCTTTGTGCTTCGTTTTTTCTCTCCTCTGTACGCAAACAGTACGCACGAGCATTTTAACAGTGGTTGCAACTATCGCTTATATGCAACCAGCTGGCGTTGAAGCCGGAATTGTATACGAGTGATAAGGTATGACCATGACAAAATGCTCGTGGTGGAAAGTAAGTCGAGGGAGAGGGGTTGGCGAGCATATGCGCAACGTCAATGGGCCGCGTTTTCTGTGTGCGCGCTTCGTTCTTTTCGTTGTGTTCTTTTCTCACGTGAGTTTCGTTTTCTCTCCCCCGCTGCGTAACAGTACTCGCGAGTTTTTTTACTGCTATTGTTTTGCTATCACTCGTATTCACCCAGCTGGTCCTGAGGCCGGAAGTGTATAGGAGAGATAATGTACGATAGCAGTAAAATTCTTGCGCGGGAAAGTAAGTCGAAGGAGAGAGCGTAGGTGATCGCGCGCGAGTCCACTGCAAATATCATTCGCGCGCAAGTATGAAGTTAACGCTCGGTGGAGGTGACGTTTCTTTTTCTCGTTCTCTCTCCCCCGCCGCGCAATAGTACTCGCGAGTTTTTACTGTTATTGTTTCTATCTCTCGTATTCACCCAGCTGGCCCTGCGGCCGGAAGTGTATACGAGAGGTAATGTACGATAGCTGGAAATTCTCGCGCGGGAAAGTAAGTCGAAGGGGAGAGCGTAGGTGATCGCGCGCGAGTTCGCTGCAAATATCATTCGCGCGCAAGTATGAAGTTTTCGCTCGATCGAGGTGATGTTTCTTTTTTTCGTTCTCTCTCCCCCGCCACGCAATAGTACTCGCGAGTTTTTACTGCTATTGTTTCTCTCTCTCGTATTCACCCAGCTGGTCCTGTGGCCGGAAGTGGATACGAGAGATAATGTACGATATCAGTAAATTCTCGCGCGGGAAAGTAAGTCGAAGGAGAGAGCGTAGGTGATCGCGCGCGAGTCTGCTGTAAATATCATCCGCGCGCGCAAGTATGAAGTTTCGCTCGGTCGAGGTGACGTTTCTTTTTTTCGTTCTCTCTTCCCCACCACGCAATAGTACTCGCGAGTTTTTACTGCTATTGTTTCTCTCTCGCATTCACCCAGCTGGTCCTGCGGCCGGAAGTGTATACGAGAGATAATGTACGATAGCTGGAAATTCTCGCGCGGGAAAGTAAGTCGAAGGGGAGAGCGTAGGCGATCGCGCAGTATAGATCGAAGGTGCATTCACGTTAGCAATTTTGTACTCGAGTATTTCGCGCCCGTGTATGTCATTTCTTTATTATTTCTCGCTCTCACTCTGATTTTCAGTCCAAGGAATAAACTATTTTGTTATCCTTAAAACGATTTTACTAAATCTTGGCAACCAAGAACTTTTACAACCTCAAATAAATAAGCACCATATGAAAAAAAATGATGTTTTGCAGGATGATAACCTCCCTACAGAGAAATGACCTCCCTAGAAATTTTTATATTCTGAAAAAGGCAAACTTGCAGTATTTTTTCTATATGTTATTAATTTGTAATATTTGTTTTACGTTTAAAAAGTTTGAAGCCCTGAAAAGGGCTGTTTTTTTCTCTCTCTGTAAACTTACTTCTTCTCCTTCTTCTTCTCAAAACAGAGACGTCGCTTTACTCTGTCGCGCTTCTCTCGCGAGAAACGACGATTAGCAGGGCGCTCGCGTACCGTCTCTGTTATGAATGGCTCTGGCGCTTCATCAGGGGCACTAGCCTCATGCAGCTCCTCTAGTGCATGGGGCTCCTGCCCCTCGGCCATCGGCTCCTGCTCGTTGAGAGCACTAGCCTCTTGCTGCTCCGCGATTATCGGCTCCTCGATGACACACATCTCCAGGTCTAGCGGACATTTGTGGCGGCGCCGATTGCGCTTAATACGCTATGCCTCGCTGCGCACTTTCTTCCCCATCAGAGACGAATGATGAAATGCGTCGCTTGTCCGCGATTATATAGCGTTGCATTAATCAACAGGTGGCGCAGTAGTAGTCTTTGAAAACAGCTCCCTCATAACTGTTTAGCGCGCGCGAATTACGAATTATTAATATACATAAACAAAACTTTCTGATATATTAAATGAAATTATTTAATGTTGTAAACTGCATGAAACATGAATTAATCTTTTTTTTTTTAAGTTTATAAGTTTATAATAAATTCTACGGAACGAAAGTTATATATTGAAAATAAATTTATTCACTTAATACAATATTTAATTTACATTATTAATTATACATTAAATATAACGATTCGGTTATTCTTTTATCACATTGCTCGAGCATCCATTTTTTCATGGCCATCGCGTTTCGAAGGGCACATACTGGGAAGCCACAGCCGGAATGGTTGTTGCATGAAAGAGGTTCCACTGGGAGCTTCCTTAAAGATGGACATCCCATATCCTCGATGTTGAAAACTAATCTGAAAAAAAAGAGTATTAAAGAATTTTTCTTTTATAAAATATTTGAAGAATTAAAAAAAAATTATACACTTACCGGTCAGGGACAAATCTCTGCAACCATTTTGTTTTCTCGAATCCTTTTACATATATCTCTGCTCCGTCGAGCATACTACGTAGAGTGTTACTAAGCTCTTCATACGGAATGTTGCCGGCTCTCCACATAATTCCGTGAAAATTCTCTTCAAGCCATCTATTTTCGGACTTGCTTCTGTCCAACAGCTTTTCCCAAGCATGAGGTGGTTTAAAGAGGAATACGGACGGTGTAGGGTCTTCTTCGAGAGGGACGACGGCTACCTCCTTGAAAACGAATTCGTTCAAGGTAATCTTGAATCCTTGTACATCGACAATGTACTTCATTGTGCTGCGACTGCTACAACTGCTACGGCTGCTGCGATTGCTGCGACTGCTGCGATTGCTGCGACTGCTATGACTGCTATGACTGCTGCGACTGCTGCGACTGCTCTCGAATGAGAGCTGAGAAGCGAATGAGATTTTTTATCTCGCGTGCTTACTTTTATAGCCCTCTCGTTAGCGCTTTTCCTCCACCGCTTGTTTTTGACCAATCACATTGTTTTTCCCCTACCCTATACCTCATAACCAATCACAATCGAGCTCTCGTCACAGCTCAGAGATAAAAGGCGTTGCGTTGATGACGGAAAGTCAGTCCTCTGCTCGGGGTAGTCGACAGCAGTTGTATCAAGATGGCACAAGAGTTTATGGATATAGGTCTTAACCTATGGAAAGTGTACGTGAACACTCGGAATGATGTTGTTAATGAAGATGACGAAGGATGGTTATGGATGGGAGATATTGCTCTACACAGAGCCCAAAATTCATCGCGAGACTTTTCAGAGGACGAGAAGCTGAAACTTGAAGTCGCTGTCACGCTTATAAAAAACGTGATGAATTTGATAAGAGAACGTCGCGTAAGAGTTAACGCGAATAATCATGCAGTCGCCGGTCCGAGTAACTCAAACAATTCTAACATGGCTCAAGATTGCAAGGATACAGCTCATACGTTATGGAGAGCGTACCAAGCCATACTTGGTGGTCGCACTGTTGACGATATAAACACAAACATAGAGATGGGACATGTCGCTCTACTCAAAGCCCAAAATTCATCTCAAAACTTGTCAGTGCCCGATAAGCAGAAACTTCAAGCGGGGGTTGCTCTTATTAACAGCATTCTACATCTGTTGAGTGAACATCACGTAGGTGCTGGTTTAAACGAGAATAATGATACAGCTGCGAATAATCCTACAGTCGTTTGGGATGATGTTCAGTCGGCCTTTGAAAATCGAATAAAAACGGGAGTCATTACTAACCGAAGGCATCTTGATATATTAGCTTTCATGAACGATGCTAAGAAGCAGTTCATAACGAAAGTCCTTGAAGCTCTCGAGGAATATCCAGGTCTGAAAATTAATACGGTGTTAGCTGCTGAATACACAATAGTGAAGGATGATGAGGAAACCATCGACATTAAATATTTTAATACAAAGACTGTCCCCGTCTATTCAACGACAGACTTAAATGAGTGGTTCGTCATGAATGTGCAGCATCCTATCGACACGGAAATGGAAGAGTTTCAAGAGCGTGAGTCAGGCTGGTCCCTCAAATCTATTTTAAATTTAATTTTTTTGTATCTTGAGTCTAATGGCCAATTGTCTACCAGGAAAGGTTTAAATAAATGGACACGATTTATTTTTAACCCACGTTTCGGACACTTTTTTCGTGTCCCTCTTCAGGTGCTATATTTAACAAAAACCATTTACATAATAAATATATACAGTATGTTGAACTTACAAATTTTAACACAACAAAACGTAGTTTTTACAATTCCAATTCAAAATAATTACATATTTATTAAACACTAATCACTTAAAAATTAATAAATCACAATTCGCAACTCTAAACAAATTATGTATAACAAAGTACACTTACATTACGTCAAGCTGTAATAATAACGGGCGACTGTCCGTTTCGTCAATGCTTAAATTTTCGGCAAACGGTCTATATATACTAATCTACTGTAATTGTGTGTGTATATATAAAAGTATATAAAACGATGTGAGACAAGTGGGGATAGCGTTGAACGATTCGGAGCCGAGGCGAGGTATCAGGGGAGCACGTCATAGTGTAAGTCATCCTAATGACACGGTACTCAAAACATACACGAATATTGTGATGGATATTATATTCTCATTCAACGTGCTCTCCTAATATACCACGTTCGGCTTTACAAAGTTTTAATACATAGTAAGAGTTATATTAAGGTAAATTTCGCAGTTATTAATTAATATATTATATTCTTTCGCTAGTTTATTGATTTCAAATTGTTTGTTTATATAATCTTTTTGTTGATGAATGAAGAATGCTTCTGAAAAAAGTCTTTTTCCGTTATTAATTTCTGTATCTAAAATTTTAATATTGTCAAAATCTATTGTATGATTGTTATTTTTAGTGTGCGCAAATAAGGAAGATTTATCATCTTTATCAAGATATTTTTTTCTATGCTCTTTTATTCGTACATTTAATCGTCTACCTGTTTGTCCCACATACGTTGCTTCGCAATTTTTACAATTGATTTTATACACCACATTGTTTTTATTGTATTTTTCTTCTTTATCTTTTCCTAATACTATTACATTATTTAGTTTATTTATGGTACTAAACACAACATTAATATTAAGTTTTTTAAAAAAATTTTTCGTAAAACATTCTAACTCATTAACAAACGGTAAACATATAATCCCATCGTAGGTTTTTTGTTGTTTGGAGCTGTTATCTGAACTTTGTAGCATTTTTAAACGTTTGTTTATGTGAAAATCAACTAAATTATGTGGATAATTATTGTTTTTTAAAACATATTTCATAAATTCTGTATTTTCTTTGTGAAATCTATTGTGCGATAATTTTATTGCTCTATCAAGGAGACAGTATATGATAGCTATTTTGTTACTTGTCGGGTGTTGCGAATTAAAATTGAGATATCTTCCTGAAAAGGTAGGTTTTCGATACCAATTAGTTATTATATTACTTTTATCGTTTATTATAATTTTTATGTCCAAAAAACTGATACTATTATTTTCAGAATGTTCAACAGTGAATTGTAAGTTTGTGTCATAAGAGTTGAAAATTTGTAACGTATCGCGTATATTATTTTTCGGTATATAAAAAACAATATCATCCACATAACGGTAATAAAATAGCGGTTTTTCTTGAAGTTTATTGATACATGAGTTTTCTAAATCTTCCATAACTATGTTAGATAATATAGGGCTTAACGGATTTCCCATAGCGGATCCGAATGTTTGTCTATAAAAATTGCCATTAAATGGAAAATAATTATTGTTTAGGATGAATTTAATTACTTTAAGAAATTCGGTACAGGTCATATTTATTCTATTGTGTATTTGATGCCACCTTCTTTCTATCGCTTCGTATACTAGGTATTCAGGAACATTTGTAATAAGACTTACGACATCAAAACTCACTATTTCATAATTATATGGTATTTTGATATTTTCAAGTTTTTCTTTTAGCTTTAAACTATTATCTATATGTGATGCCGGGGGTTTTAAATTATTTTGTAGGAATTGAACAAAAAACTTTGAAACGTAGTAAGTAGGAGAGTTATTATTATGTGGATATTATTGGTCTGACTGGAAAATCTGCTTTATGTATTTTAATAAGACCATATGCTTTTGATATACTGAATTTTTGAAGGACCGGGAGTAGTTGTTTTTTAGTACCACTAAAATCAATTTTATTGAGCCATTTCACTATATCATTTGTTTTCCTTTCTAGGCTTGATAAAGGGTTTGATTTTAAATTTTTTTTAATTTTTGATAAAATCAAACCCTTTATTAATGAGTTAGAATGTTTTACGAAAAATTTTTTTAAAAAACTTAATATTAATGTTGTGTTTAGTACCATAAATATACTAAATAATGTAATAGTATTAGGAAAAGATAAAGAAGAAAAATACAATAAAAACAATGTGGTGTATAAAATCAATTGTAAAAATTGCGAAGCAACGTATGTGGGACAAACAGGTAGACGATTAAATGTACGAATAAAAGAGCATAGAAAAAAATATCTTGATAAAGATGATAAATCTTCCTTATTTGCGCACACTGAAAATAACAATCATACAATAGATTTTGACAATATTAAAATTTTAGATACAGAAATTAATAACGGAAAAAGACTTTTTTTAGAAGCATTCTTCATTCATCAACAAAAAGATTATATAAACAAACAATTTGAAATCAATAAACTAGCGAAAGAATATAATATATTAATTAATAACTGCGAAATTTAGCTTAATATAACTCTTACTATGTATTAACTTTGTAAAGCCGAACGTGGTATATTAGGAGAGCACGTTGAATGAGAATATAATATCCACCACAATATTCGTGTATGTTTTGAGTACCGTGTCATTAGGATGACTTACGCTATGACGTGCTCCCCTAATACCTCGCCTCGGCTCCGAATCGTTCAACGCTATCCCCACTTGTCTCACATCGTTTTATATACTTTTATATATACACACACAATTACAGTAGATTAGTATATATAGACCGTTTGCCGAAAATTTAAGCATTGACGAAACGGACAGTCGCCCGTTATTATTACAGCTTGACGTAATGTAAGTGTACTTTGTTATACATAATTTGTTTAGAGTTGCGAATTGTGATTTATTAATTTTTAAGTGATTAGTGTTTAATAAATATGTAATTATTTTGAATTGGAATTGTAAAAACTACGTTTTGTTGTGTTAAAATTTGTAAGTTCAACATACTGTATATATTTATTATGTAAATGGTTTTTGTTAAATATAGCACCTGAAGAGGGACACGAAAAAAGTGTCCGAAACGTGGGTTAAAAATAAATCGTGTCCATTTATTTAAACCTTTCCTGGTAGACAATTGGCCATTAGACTCAAGATACAAAATTATGATTCACACTCTACCATAAGCGCCTTTACCAACCGTATTTTAAATTTAGTTATATATATATATATATATATATATATATATAAGTACAATCCGATGAGGGGAAGTTCGTATATTGATTTGCCTCCATTCATCAAGAACAAGAAGGCATGTGTCAACGTAAAGAATGACGATGACGAGTGTTTTCGATGGGCTATTTTGTCAGCACTGCATCCTAATAATGTCAATCCGTATCGAGTAGGTTCATACTTTTCATATAAAAATGAACTCAACTTTGAAGGGATTGAATTTCCCATAGATCCTCGAAAAATTGGCAAATTTGAGAAACAAAATGATGTTTCCGTAAATGTCTATTATTTGAAGAAACAAGGAAAAGTTTTTGTCATCTTACCGCGACACTTGACATCTTGTAAGAAAGAAAAACATGTTAATTTACTTCTTGTTGCAAGTCATTATGTGGACGAGGAGGAGGAGAAGGAAGAGACTCGTGAAAGTTTTGACATAATTTTTAAATCCCACTATGTGTGGATAAAAAATTTATCAAGGCTCGTACGAAGTCAGGTATCTGTTTACACTCACAAAAGTTACATCTGTGACCGATGTTTACATTTTTTCTGGTCTGAAGAGAAGCTGGCGAATCATACGGCTGATTGTAAAAAAATTAATAAGTGTAAAATTACGCTCCCTTCGAAAAAAGACAGTATTTTACAGTTTAAAAATTTTGGCTGTAAAAATCGAGTTCCATTCGTAATATATGCAGACTTTGAATGCATATTAGAGTCGGTGATTGACAATGAACGAGCTTATCAAAGTCACAAACCATTCAGTGTGGGTTATTTTGTTAAATGTAGCTACGACAACAGTCTT
Organism: Torymus aiolomorphi; assembly: GCA_036365515.1. Lineage (NCBI taxonomy): Eukaryota > Metazoa > Arthropoda > Insecta > Hymenoptera > Torymidae > Torymus > Torymus aiolomorphi. Next base: position 166,744,716 of record CM070875.1, on the reverse strand, counting down.
TCTGAATATAAAAGCTACAGACAAGAAGGAGAAGAAGCCGAATCTCCGGCTAAATGGTTCGTGCAAAGTCTTCACTCTTTGGCTGTGAAATTGAATAATGCATATAAAAATCCAGGGCCAATGAATGACTTGACGCCTTTAGAAAAAATAATGTTTGATGGAGCTCGTATATGTCACATCTGTGAGATGCCATTCACTGACGCCGACAAGAGAGTTCATGAGCACTGTCATTTTACGGGGAGGTGAGTATATATATTTTTTTCAAAGTATCTATTCATAAATAAATAAATAAAAATTATAATTTTACAGATATCGTGGACCTGCACATAATAAATGTAATCTCAGCTTCCAAGACTCGAGAACCATCCCGATAGTATTTCATAATTTGAGCGGATATGATTCGCATCTCTTTATTAGAGAAATAGCGACATGCTTCCCCGGACGAGTTTCACTTCTCCCACAAACAAAAGAGAAATATATTTCTTTTACAAAGTTTGTGGAAGGTACAGACATGAATTTAAGATTCATTGATTCTTTCAAATTTATGGCCTCGTCTCTGGACAAGTTGTCATCATATTTAGAAAAGCTTGATACTTTAGAGTATCTGTTTAAGCAAGATGGATTCACTGATGGTCAGACTGCACTTTTAAAAAGAAAAGGAGTATTTCCGTATGACTATGTTTCATCATTTGAAAAGCTAAAAGAACCAAATCTTCCTTCAAAGGATGATTTCTTTAGCAGCTTATACAACTCTCACATCAGCGATGAGGATTATGAGCATGCCCAAAACGTCTGGCAGAGTTTCAACATTCAAGATCTTGGGCACTATTCTGACTTGTACCTCAAGACGGATGTAATATTATTGGCTGAAGTTTTTGAAAACTTTCGAAATAATTGTCTTGCTGCTTTCGAGTTGGATCCAGCTCATTACTATGCAACGCCCGGCCTCACATGGGATGCTATGCTCAAAAATACTCAGGTATAAATTTAATTATTAAAAAAAAATAACACATTATTATTCTTAAATAAACTTCCTTACAGGTTAAATTGGAACTTCTTTCTGATGTAGACATGTTAATGTTTATCGAGCGAGGCATTCGAGGAGGAATCAGTCAGTGCTCTAATCGCTGTGCCAAAGCGAACAACCCGTATATGACTGAAGGCTATAATGTTAACGAGGCTGAGAAATATTTAATGTATTTCGACGTAAATAATTTATACGGTTGGGCAATGACTGAGCCCTTACCATATGGAGGCTTTGAATGGGTGAAGAATGTGAACGAGCCAAACTTCTTCGACATCCCCGACGACTGTGACTTTGGGTACTTTGTTGAAGTGGATCTGAAGTACCCAAAAACACTCCATGATGCTCATAAAGACCTACCGTTCTGTGCTGAGCACATGGCGCCTTCTGGCTCAAAACAATACAAACTTATGACTACGCTTCACGACAAAAATCGTTATGTGCTTCACTATCGAGCTCTCAAACAAGCGTTAAAACATGGCTTAGTTCTCGACACAGTACATCGTGCCATACAATTTAAACAGAGTCCTTGGCTAAAAAAGTATATCGCCTTAAACAGCGCAAAACGAAAGGAAGCCAAGAACGAGTTTGAAAAAATACTTTTCAAACTGTTTAATAACGCTGTTTATGGCAAGATGATGGAAAACGAGAGGAAACGAGTTGATGTGAAGCTAGTCACTAAGTGGAAAGGCCGCTATCGAGCTGAAGCACTTATTTCAAAACCAAATTTCCATAGCTCTGATATTTTTGATGAAAACCTCGTTGCTGTGCAGCTACTACGCACGGAGATCTCTATAAGGAAACCAATTTACATCGGATTGACAGTTTTGGATTTGTCCAAGGTATTAGTCTACAGGTTTCACTATGAGTACATGCGAGATCGTGTAGGTGACCAAGGCAAGCTATTATACACCGACACGGATAGTCTGATATACGATGTAACAGGTGTCGACATGTACAATGTGATGCGACAGGATATTCAAGAATTCGACACGTCAGACTATCCGGAGATCAACCCGTTCAACATGCCACGAGTCAATAAAAAGAAGGTTGGCTTGATGAAAGATGAATGCAACGGTGAGATAATGTTGGAATTTGTTGGGCTGCGAAGCAAGATGTACAGCGTCAAGGTACAGAACCAAAAACCTATAAAGAAGGCAAAAGGTGTCAAGACTTCTGTGGTTAAAGCCATGATCACCCCTGACGACTACATAAAATGTCTTCGCGAGAACGCCATCATCACTCGTGAATAGCGTAACATTCGATCTCGGCATCATCATCTCAACACCGAGAAAGAAAAAAAGATTGCTTTGAGTGCTCACGACGACAAACACTGTTTGCAGCCCGGCACAACAGATACACTGCCCTGGGGCCACTACAAAATAGTGGGGGAAGCAGCGACCAATGAGGAAGCACCTCGAGAGGAGGAGATAGAGCCGCCGAACACCGCAGAGGTTGCGTCCAATGAGGAAGCTCATCGAGAGGAGGGGGTCGAGCCGCCGAACGCCGCAGAGAATGTAGCGGCGAGCCCGCCATATAAGGAGGTCGTACGAGAGCAGGAGCCTCCTAGTCAGCAACAGACTCCAGAGCAACAAAACGCCTCGCTTCTCGCAGCTCAGCATCAAGACGTCTCGCTCCTCGCAGCTCGACACTCGCTCCTCAAGAGATCTTATGAGACAACACTTGACGAGTCAGTCATCAAAAGAGCAAGAGAAATCTAAGGTTAGTATCATACATTGAGAATTTTTCACTATTTTAATAAACAAAAAAAAAAATTAATCAACACAATTGTACATGTTACAGATGAATCTTTCAAAGTTGAACGCCATCGCTCGTGGAGGATTTCTCCCTACAAAAAAACTCACTGATCTACCTCAAGGAGTCAAGCTTATGGTGACAAAGTTAAAAATCGTGACGACAAAATATGGAACGAAGATCGTCGCCGAGCTGGACAGCAAGTTTGAGGTATTCTTGCCCAAGCGAGTATCGGACGCCTTAGTAGAAGACGAGAAGTTCTTCTTTGACTTAGCTGATGCAGCAAACAAGTATGAACTCTTTTTAACTTGTCTCGGCGCGTCTAATATTGAATTTAGTGGAAAATAAGTGTTGTGAATATTTAGTTCCTGTAAATAAGTTAACAACGAGATATACAATAAAAAAGAACATTGTTCATGATTTAAAAAACTAGATGTTGCAAATAAGTAAAAACTTTTGTCTCGACGCGTTTAATAAGTGATGTAAATAAGCATTGTAAATAAGCGTTAAAAATTAGTTATTGTAAAAACATATGTTAAAAAATAAGTTAAAGACATATAAGTTAATGAATAAAACGTTGTTCTTGATTTCACTTTAAAAAAATTGTTTTTATTAAACATTCCATCTACATATATTTTTTCTCAATCCAACTATTATGTGAATTATCAAAGCCAAGCCATTATACAAAAATTTTACTTCCTTTTTTCTTTATTACTTTTTCTACAAGATAAATATTTGGATACTTGGCTTTGAGTAGTTCTTGCTCGTAGAAACCTCCTGAGACGGGCTGATCTTGATAGTCCTTCAGATGGTAAGTCGTGGGATTTGTAGCTGCTATACGTACAATTGTAAATAGATATTTACAATTGTACTGTAGACCAATTGGGAGTATATCCTTTATCAAATACTGTTTTAGCCTTGCTCACTCGGACTTTATCACCAATTTTAAGTTTTGGCTTAATCTTCTTAGTTATTTTGCGGGCAAATTTCTGTAGTATATCTACTTCGTTGCTGGATGTTACATCTTTAGGTTTCACGCCGATAGTACGATGCTTACGATTATTGTATGCGGTAAGTAAATCGGGTAAAATATCTAGCCACTTGCAGTTGCCTCTCAAACTGAATTTTTTCCACATTGCACTTTTTAGCATGCGATTAAAACGTTCACATATCGCTGCTTTTAGATTGCTAAAGGTTGAGTATAACTTTATTTTATGCGTGTTCATAAGTTTTTGAAAATCTGTGTTATAAAATTCTTTGCCTCGATCAGTATGGAGATTTTTCGATGCTCTGCCTTTAACCAGCACAGATTTCATAGCTTCTGAGATATCTTTGCCTGTTTTTTCTCTTTACAGGAACAGCCCATGCCTTTTTGGAGAAAATGTCATTATAGTGAGCAGGTATCTATAGCCCTTATTGTCGCGAGCATATGGAATTATTTCGACGAGATCTGCTTGCCAAGTTTCGTCCAAACCACGCACGTTAAAGTTACGACGTGTATAGTTACGCCTTGCAGGTTTGTGCAGTTCTTCAACTAGTCTTTCGTGTTCCATGTTTGTGGAATTACTGATTGAATATTTGTGCCATAGCCTCTTTTATAGCCAAAATGTCAGCTTTTATTTGAGATATCTGTGCATCAACTTTGTTTCTATGATTGACAACTATTACATCTAAATCATCCAGACTAGCTCCAAGTTTTGTAGTTATGTCTGTCATTCCTCGAATTTCTATTTGAATAATGTTTCGTAGAGTTTCTAAATTTACAACATCGCTCGGTTGTTGGGGATCGGCAACATTACATAATTTTTTATTTTCTATGTCATAGTGACCGTCAGTTGTGACTTTAAAGCCAACGCCTGGTGGCCCCCGGCTACCTTCGGTTTTTCCGAGGTTACGTCCGAACACGTCGACGCTCATTTTAATAATGATTCATATATTCGTGTGCGCTCAATATATATAGCCCGCTTCTCGCAATTCTTCGATTATAGAGTGTATCTCGTTTACATGGCTTGGATTTTCGGCAGATCTTTCTGCTACTAGTAAGTGAAGACGGTCAACGAGCTCGTTTGGATCGTCCCAGTACACATAGTCTAAAGCAGTATGTTTTTTCGCAATTTTATAACGAGGTAATGAGCCACCTTTAATCGATTCTCTGGTAATTGTTTTCGTGGTAATATTGAACATTGGAGCAATAATATTATTATATTTATTACTATTATGAAAACGAATCTTTTCGTTCTTGTCATATCGCCTTTTATGAGCAGACGATAGTTTTAAAATTTTGCGATAATTTTTTTAATCATCTGAACTTATATTATTTTTATTTGGTTGTTTTGCTATGAGTAACTCGAGTAATCCTATAGTTCTCGGGTATGCTACTCCATTAATTTTAATTTTATTATTATGAAAACTAATCGGTAAATTACCAATAAAAAATGTACCGTTTTCATTTCGTACTCCATAAATGTTGTCAAGATACTGGGGTTGATTGAACTTCAGGGCCTTGATGTATAAATCAGAGTCATCTTCGATATCGCTACCTGCTGTTTCGAAAGATGTATCGTGGGCATTCTGTATCGTATCATTAAACTCACTGTCAAAACTTTCATTTTGTTTAACGCTACTTTGTTCGACGGTGTTATCTTCGACACTATTTTGTTTATCGATTTTCTGAACTGCAAGTTTTTGAAGCGGATCAACTATTGGTTTGAATGTTTCATTTAAAATCTTTTCGACATTGTCTTTCCCAAATTTTAATATTCTATATTTGCGTTTAATCGCATCTCGTGCCTTAACGAGTTGACAAAGCACGTCTTTTTCTCGTTGAAAGTCAGCCATGTCGTTTCAACGTTCAGTCAGAAACTGGTGATTGCTACCTATGTGCATGCTATATTTATAGCAAAATTGTCGAAGCCCTTGCGAAATCTACCATCATTTATTCCTCGATCTTTATCGATGACTAGAAAACCATGCTTATCATCTCTCCAACACTTGGAGCACATTCTTTAAACTGAATATAAGTCATATCAGTATTTACGTGATCGTCATAGATATGCTTTAGATTTACTTCATCTTGTCTAAAAATAGCAAGTAAGTTTACATTATCTCTGATAAGATGTTTGGGGACGTAAGCATAAGTTTGACATAGATAAAAACAGTCAAGCTTTTTATGCCTGCCCATGCAGAAAAATGCTCTAACATTATCCTGTTTTTCGCAAGCAATATCGTCAAATATTATGATAGAGTTTGGAAGTGCGTGATCGGGGTCAACAACTGCATCGTGCTCGCTGAACGGAAAATATTGTACACCTTCTATAGGTTCTAAGATTTCCTTTAAAAATTTATATTTCGGCTGATTGAGAGACTTTGAGTGGACGTATACGTTTTCAAATCGAACGCCATTAGGGTGTGTTATGAGAGCAAGTAAACTATTTGTTTTTCCGCAGTTTAACGGGCCGCAGAAGACGTCTCGTATACTATCAGGAAGTATATCGCCGTGTCGCTTTGCTCTTTTATCATGCTCTACAAGTGCATCAAAATTTTCTATTGGTAGCTTGACCGATTGTTCTTTAAAGTTCATGATCTTTACTCTATGACAATCAAATTATGACTGATGGCTATGAGTATAAATAGCGGTCTTATATAGCTTTCACCATCAGTTATCCGTTGACTTTCGAACAGAGATGATCATTCACAAAAACGGACGCGGTTTAGTTAATAAAATTGTCAATAAACTTCCATTTGAACTTCACATACCCGGTTATCAGTACTGCGGTCCAGGCACTAAGTTGGCAAAACATTTAGGTAGAGGAGATCTTGGAATTAATCTGCTAGACGCTGCTTGCAAGGAGCACAATATAGCTTATTCTAGAAATCGTGAAAACGGTCAAGCGAGAAACGTCGCAGATAAAATTTTAGCTGAAAAAGCTTGGAATCGCGTTAAATCAAAAGACGCTAATTTTGGCGAAAAAGCGGCTGCGTACGCTATAACTAATACTATGAAATTAAAATCTAGATTTGGTATGGGTTTGAAGAAGAAAAGTAAAAACAGAAAAAACGCTAAAAAATTGGGAATGGGTTTAAAAGCTAAGAAGAGAAAGCAAGTTCCCTTGAAAAAAATGATCAAAGCTGGTGCCGTTAAATCAACGTCATGTATCTGCGCTCTAACAGTCATACGATCAGCTTTGAAAAAAGCTCGGAGCGCTGTTAAAGTAGCTGGAGGTAAAAAGAATATTAAAATTCCACGTATTTTACCAGTCCCCTCGAAAACAGGAGGGTTATTGCCATTTCTCATACCTCTATTTGCAGGCTTAAGTGCAACTGGCGCTCTAGCTGGTGGTGCTGTTGGAATTGTAAAAGCCGTAAACGACGCAAAAGCCGCTAAGGAGCAGTTGGAAGAAAATAAAAGTCATAATAAAACTATGGAAAGTGTAGCGTTGGGCAACGGCTTATATCTTAAACCACACAAAGTAGGGTTAGGTCTTCATTTAAAAAATAAAAAAGTTCATGAAATTACTTCAGCGAGCACTTACCGATGCGGACATATTAAAATATGCAAAACTTTTAAAAATATCAAATTTTCGTGGAGTATTTATGAGAAATGCATTACCGGCTTCTGGGCCGCGCTATAGTGAATCCGCTATAGTTAATCTTGATGACGCTAGCGGCCCTGGGACACAGTGGGTTGCATATAGAAAAAGAGGCAAAAATGTTATATATTTCGATAGTTTTGGCGATCTCCGACCGCCTTTAGATTGAATATTATACCTCGGAGTAGACGAAGTTAAATATAATCATGAAAGATATCAAGATTTTGACACATACAATTGCGGTCACCTCTGTCTAAAATTCTTGTGTGGGGCTATATAAGGAGAGGCGGGGGAAACATTGTGTCATTCTGATTTAAGCTGTCATGGAAGGTTCATTAACTCTGACACTTTCAGGTACATCTTCTACACTAGAAGCACAATATTTTCCACCAATCGAGTTACTGCCAAATAAAAATTATGTTTTAGGGCTTGTTGAACTTTTAACATTTAATTCAATCCCCAATATAGATAGTAACAATAATAAGTTTTACGTAGGTGGAAACGTTGTCCCTCTTCCAGTAGGAAGTTACGAAATTGAGGATATTGACAAATTCCTTCGTAAAAAATTAGCGCACAACGACATTACTTTCAATTTAAAGCCAAATAATAATACTCTTCGCTGTACAATCAAGTGTAATCAGCCTATAGATTTTCGACCTGAAAATTCACTCGGTCGTCTACTGGGCTTTACCAGACGTAGTCTCGAACCGAACGTTGTCTATAATTCTGACTTACCTGTTACAATTCTCAAAATCAACGCTTTGAGAGTCGAGTGTAATATCACTTCGGGAGCATACATAAACGACAAAAAAGTACACACGATACACGAGTTTTTCCCTGCAGTACCTCCGGAATATAAAATCATCGAAGTTCCCTCGCACGTCATTTACCTACCGATTGCCGTAAAGCGTATAGATCATTTACAAGTACGTATCGTCAATCAAGACGGGGATTTAGTAAATTTCCGCGGAGAAGTTATAACTATAAGATTGCATATTCGACAATCATAATGGGAATTATTTATAACAGAAACTATATAAGTAGAGAAATATGCCCACAACGCATCAGTCATTAACGAACTGTGAAGGCGCTAACACGTCAGAGCATACAAAAACTAAAAAGTCTAGGATTAAACGTAGTACTTGGTGGAAAATAACTTCTATCATCTTTTGCTGCTTTCAACGAAATGGAAGAAATTCTAAGCATACAAACACCTGTAACTTTTGATGAATCCGTAGCGCACTACGAGGTTCACGCTCACCAACCGTATACAGCATCATTCAACAACAGCGATGAAACTCGCATATCTATTCAACATCAAGATTTATGTCTTTTACCTTCCCGCAGTGCATTACATATATGCGGACGATTGGTTAAAACTAATAATACTCCCACTACAAATACAAAACTTGTGAATAATGCCATTTGTCATTTATTTGAAGAAATCAGATATGAGTTGAATGCTATTGAGATAGACAAATGCAAAAATGTTGGTTTAACCACTCTCATGAAAGGCTGGGTGACACTCAATCCGACTCAGAGTTTCATCATTGAAAATGCGGGCTGGATCGATGTAGAAGAAACACAGAATATTGTTGATAATGCTGGTTACTTTAATGTATCGATTCCATTGAGCCTAATTTTTGGCTTCGCAGAGGACTATCGTAAAATTGTAGTAAATGCAAAGCATGAACTCGTTCTCATGAGATCGAGAAACGAATTAAACGCAGTTAAACAAACAACAATAAGAGTAGACAATGCAGAGGGTTACGAGGACTTTAATGTTGACATAACTAGAATCGAATGGCTAATGCCATACGTAGTTGCATCGAACTCTAACAAAATTCGCCTACTAGATTTTTTTGGGAAAGATCGTCCTATTGCCATGAGTTTTCGCACGTCCGAATTGTATGAGTATCCACTACTTCCAATTACATCAAGACAGGTATGGACTGTTAAAACATCAAATCAACTTGAGAAACCACGCTTTGTCATCTTAGGTTTTCAAACTAATAGAAAAGATCGAAGAGCTGCAAATGCTAGTCAGTTCGATCATTGCAATCTTACAAATGTAAAACTCTTTCTCAATTCTCAGTCATATCCGTATGGCAATCTTAACCTCGATGTGAATCAATTTGCCATGCTCTACGATATGTACGCTAATTTTCAGAATTCTTACTATGGTAAAGATCCAGAACCTATGTTGAAAAAGTCGCAATATCTCACTTACGTGCCCCTAATAGTGATAGACTGCTCAAAACAAAACGAGTCCTTAAAGAGCGCCCCTATAGACATTCGTCTGGAATTTGAAGCAAAGGAAAATTTTCCTGCTGGAACTTCAGCCTACTGCTTGATCTTGCACGATCGCATAGTCCAATATAGTCCCGTAAGCGGCGACGTGCAGAAACTTTAAGGAGCATATAAGGTGAGCGAGCCTCCGGCTCCTTGTCATTCGTCATTTGGAATTCAAAGTGAAATTGTGTACAGCATGGACTACGCAGTGGATATGCAGGGCTTTAAAAAGCCTGGCAATGATTTCGTTCTGAAAGACTTGGCTTTCGTGTCACTCAATGACGATGATGTGCCTGTAGTGCACCTCTTCAAACCGCCATTTCCTTGGCGAAGACTAACAGACAAGTACAAACGTGAAAATTTGTGGTTAGAATTTTGCTATCATGAACTATCGCGGAATGTCGGTGATTATGACTATACCGAAATCGGAAAAATTCTACAAGATGCATTCAAAGATGCTAAAAGAATTTTCGTAATTGGCCAAATAAAAAAATTGTGGTTAGAGCGTTTTAATTTTAATGTTATCGATATCAACGAAATGAACTATTCATCTTTCGATTCTCCAAGATCAGTGACTATATGTACTAACCATAATGGAGCATGTAAAACTAATTGTGCCCTGTACAACGTAAAGCGCATGAAGCAATTTTACCGCAAGTATCCCAACATGGAGTGGGAAGACATTATGGAGTGGGAAGACATAGGAGAATAAAATTTGAGGGGTAATGGAGGGGTTGATAGACAGGTAGAACCTCACAGGATAGGAGCGAGGTGGGGCTCCTGTCCCCCTTCAAATTTTGTTAATAGTTTCATAGCTGACCACTAGATGGCTCTCGCAAGCAGTCAGTCGAGGGGTATATAAGCGTGATCAGGTCGTTAGAGGCTTTCATTCCTTAATAATGGGTCAAAGTAGCTCGACCGTTGCTCCTGAGCAACAAGCACTAATCAACGACAAGAACGAGAAGAATCAAAAGTCGCAGTGGAAAAATTGTGCAGACAAATTTTCCACAAACACCTATTCTTTGCCCCAACAACAGGGTTATAAAAAGTTCTAAATATTTATAAGTAGATAAGCTATCAAACCATTGACCGCCTGCTGCGAACAGCTGGCCGCGCACCGCAAAACAGCTCGCCGTGGCCGCGAGCTGCAAAGCCGCCCGCCACGCCATCCGCCGCTCGCCGCTCGCCGCTGACGGTTCTAGAGTCACATGGAGTCACCGGTCTGGAGTCAGTATATTTTCTGCGGTCAAACAGCTGACCGCAGTTCTGTAGTCGGGCTTGACTGCAGAAAGCATACTAACTCCAGAACCGCTATGACTCTGGAACCGCTATAGCTTATCTACTAACGTCCATACAAGGCAAAACGATTATTTAAGGAATTCCTAAGACCAATTAGGCAGGGGAATGTGGGATCCACGCGGTTGCGTATACGGGAGCGCGTCAGACGAGTCTACATGGCGAAATTATTATTTAAGTAATTCTCAATCCCGAATGAGCAGGGCGATGCGATTTCCACGTGTATACGGGTGCTTGTCAGACATCAATATATAGCAAAATATTATTTTAATAATTCTTTACCCCAAGTAGGCGGGGATGCGAGTTCCATGCGTATACAGGAGAGCGTCAGACTTGCATACAAGGCAAAATGGTTATTTAAATAATTTGTAACCCCAATTAGGCGGGGGATGCAAGGTCCACGCGTATACTGGAGCATGTCAGACATGTACACATAGCAAAATATGATTTTAATAATTCTTAACACCAAGTCGGCAGAGGATGCGAGTTCGAGTTCCACGCGTATACGGGAGTGCGTGAGACGTGCATACAAGGTAAAATGATTATTTAAATAATTTCTAACCTCAATTAGGCGGGGGATGCGAGGTCTACGCGTATACGGGAGCGTGTCTGACATGTATATGCTGCATAATATTATTATAATAATTTTTAACCCGGAATGAGCAGGGGATGCAAGGTCCATGCATATACGGGAGCGCATCAGACGTGCATACATGGCAAAGTAATTATTTAATTAATTCTTAGATTTAAGAAGGCGGGGGATAAAAGCTTTACGAGGGAAGGTCAGTAACATCGGCGTACGATTAAGTAAGTAAGATTATTTAAATAATTTTATCCCTAAGTAACCGGGGATTTCAACCTTCACGAGGGAATCCTTAGGCTACTCAGGGTTAAAATTATTTAACTAATCGTATTTTTCTAATCGGGTGATGATAGGTTTCTAGAAAATCTTTTTGCCGAAAGGTAAAAAAGCCGTAAAGTATAAACAAAGAAAAGCCGAATACCGAAAAAGACAAATGCCGATTGTTTATATCAGAAAACAAACTATAGTAAACTTTAAATTGCGGAAGATAATTTTGCCGAAATAAAAATACCGTATTTAAATATCCGAAAACAAACTATAGTAAACTTTAAATTGCCGAAGATAATTTTGCCGAAAATAAAAATTCCGACAACATTGTTATTAATCGGAAAATACATAATTAAACAAAAATATTGATAGATCATAATTTTCGGCACTTTTTAGCTTTCGGTTTTCACTGGTTCTGTAAAACTGTTTTTTGGAAACCTTAGCTATTTATTTTAGGTATTTTCATATTTCTGTTAAATCAGGTTGTGCAATTTTATGTATTTGGTAAACTTCACTGTCGGTATTATATATTCGGCATTTTTACCTTTCGGCAAAAATAATTTCTTCAAACCTATCCCCACCCATTTAAAGAATTATTATCTCGTCTATACACGTCTTCCTTAGTACCGTATACGCGTGGAGCTCGCATCCCCCGTTTACTTGGGGATACGAATAATTAAAATACATATTTTGCTATTTATATGAATGCCGCTTTTGGCGATTATATAATGATCGAAATGTCGCTTTTGGCGAGTTTGTGACGCTTTTGACGAGCTCGTCATAACAGCAAAGATACCGGAGACCACTTTTGGCGAGTTTTATTAATACTTCAGCCCCAGAGAGGGATATTATTTCTTTAGTCAAGCATAGACTCTGGCTGAAAAAACTATAGCTCGCCAAAACGGTTCACCCACAACTTATATATGTATACATGACCGACATACCCGTATACGCGTGGAAATCGCATCCCCCTCCTCATTCAGGGTTAAGAATTATTTAAATAATATTTTGCTATGTATATACGGCTGACATGCTCCCGTATACACGTGGACCTCGCATCCCCTGCCTAATTGGTGTTAGGAATTCTTTAAATAATCATTTTCCCTTGTATGGACGTTTTACGCGCTCCCGTATACGCGTGGAACTCGCATCCCCTGCCTCGGCGGGGTTCAAAATTAATAAAATAATATTTTGCTATGTATGCATGTCTGACACGCGTCCGTATACGTGTGGACCTGGAATCCCCCGACTAATTGGGGATACATGTCTGACACGCTCCCGTATACGTGTGGAGCTCGAATGCCCCGCCTAATTGGGGTTAGGAATTATTTAAATAATCATTCCGTCGTGTATACAGGTCTGACGCGCTCGCGTATATGCGTGAATCGCATCCCCCGCCTACTTGGGGTTAGGAATTATTTAAATAATTATTTTGCTTTGTATGCACGTCTATCTCGCTCCCGTATACGCGTGGATCTTGCATCACCCGCCTACTTGAAGGTACATGTCTAACACACTCCCGTATACGTGTGGACCTCGAATCCCCCGCCTAATTAGACTCAGGAATTATTTAAATAATTATTTGGTCATGTATACACTGTATGCACGTCTGACGAGATCCCGTATACGTGTCGATTTCGCATCCCCCGCCTACTCGGGGGTAGGAATTATTTAAATAATTATTTGGTCTTATATAATCGTCTGACTGGCTCCCGTATACGCGTGGAACTCTATCCCCCGGATATTTAGGGTTAAAATTGTTGACATAATCGTATTTTGGCTATCGTATGTCTCCGTTAATCACCTCCACTTAATAAGCCTGTATTTCCCGGTTACTTAGGGTTAAAATTATTTAAATAATCGTACTTTGTTTATCGCATGTCTACTTAAATACCTACCCTCATGAAGCTTGTATCCTCCTGCTACTTATGGTTAAAATGGTTGAAATAATCGTATTTTTCTTATCGCACGTATGCGTTATTTCCTTGCATACGTACAGGTCCCGGTAACCCCCTCATACTTGGGTCGTAATTTTCTTAAATAATCATTATTATCGTTTTAAATTTTTACCTTCTTGCACAGAGCGTTGAGATAGACGCCTTTTGCATTTGGTGCCGAGATTGCACCTTTTTGCATTGAGCGGCAAGTTAACCAATCTTCAGGAAATTAACACAGAGGCCGCTTTTTTTATATTTTTCAAGTCAGTTCGTTGCGTGAAAACATCGCACGATTATCCGCTGCATACTTAAATGAAAAGAAAATTTTTGTTATGAAAAACTTACTTCGATTTTAAAATTTTAAAATTGTAATGGATAAATTAGTTTAAGGAAGAAGATTTCCAAGGAATTGGCAGCGATTTTTTTGTAGTGGCTCTCGCCGCTTTCGCGTTTGCTCGCTCCGCTTCAACGCGTATATGTATTTGAGGTCCTTTTTTATAAGTTGCAGGCTCATTGCAAGTAAACGTTCTAGCAACGCGTTGACAACGAAAACTGAAAACTACATTAAAAATACTAAAGGGACAATAATAATGTTTTAAAGACGTTGTAGATAGGTTGCCATTAAAACGTTCTAGCAACATGATCAAAGCTCGCTAACGATCTTCCTAACATGTTTCTGGAACGTGTTATTTGCACGCGTGTTCTCTGAAAGAGCCTACCTTTGTCACACTGCCGCTACTAGGCGCACAGTTTGCGACAACCGCGGATACTTTGGCGGGCCGAGAGTATATAAGATGTGAAAATTCAAAGATTCAAATGACTCTTTTTACGAAGGGTCCGAATTCCAAGGCTTGCCTTGTTTTTGCTACTCCCCTTATATATAGGGGACTTCCAATTTTACGCAATATCTGCGTGAAATAATTTGAATAAGAAATTATAATGAAATGTACCAAGGTTGGTGGTTATCAATGACGATCATTTGACGTTTCTAAAATGTTGCGAATGGTGTTCCTAATTCGTTCATTGAAGCGTTTTGCACGTTGCGAGCACGTAAAGCGCAACGTTGCTGCGACAACGTTTTAACAACATTTTTACTGCGGGTTAACAGCAACATGCTTTAAAGTATTGGAGTTTTCAAAATAGTTGTGGAAACGTTGTTTATAGGTTGCAGGCTCACTGCAAGTCAACGTTCTAGCAACCCGTTAACAACGGAGACTGAAAACTACATTGAAAATACCAAAGGCACAATAATCACGTTTCAGGACATTGTAGATAGGTTGCCATTAAAACGATCTAGCAACGTGATCAAAGCGCGCTAACGATCTTCCTAACACGTTTCTGAAACGAGTTTTTTGCCATAAAGGCGGACATTTCAACGTCGTGACAACATTGTTAACTCGTTTCTGCCACCAATAATTAAACTTTTTCTAGTTTTCAAAGCAACGTTTTTGCAACGTTCGCAAAACGGAACGTGCTATCTGGGCCACATGCTTAAAGAATGATCATGATATGGTAATGAGATAAAACGTGAACAAAAAAGTGAACAATTTTTATTATTTAAAAAAAAAAAATTTCTCACTAAATCCGTGAAAAAGACGTTTTTCAATTGATTTTAATTGAGTTTTGGAAAGGTTCGATGTTAATGAGTACATTGAGTTACTATTTGTGCAACGTTTCGATAACTGTTTTGTTATCCTTATCAAGCACTAGAATTTATTAAAATATGGAGATAAACACAAGTCAATAATTAAACTACATACAAAAAAACAATTTGCTTGTCATTCTTACCTAAAATTACATTCATTATAATGTTAAAACATTGTCAAATTTATAAAATTGTGTTTTTGTTTATCTAAAAATATAGAAACAATAATGAAAAATCAGATGGAAAACTTTGCACAAAGGTTGAGAAATCAAATTGATTACAACTGTTACCTTGCTTTCTTGGTAAAAACAATATAAACATCGTCAATTGTATTAAGAGCTTTGCACACTTTTTTACTCACATTAAGATAGGACAGTAACTGAATAAATTAACATATAATAAACAAAACAATAATAAATTAACACAAAGGAAAGCAAAGGCAGTCAGACTACGTTAAGAAGAAGTAAACAGACCACTGATAAATTTGAATATAGTCAAGTGATCAATACCAACGTCAATTAACTACGTATATGACATAGTAATTGACACAGTGTATCAATGACGATATTAAAATCTAATTAATTTATAATCATTATCTAAACAGGTAGATAAGGACAGTTTAATTAAAACTATATTGTTAGTGTCCTGAAAATCAGTTTGTCACAACCACAAAGTAAAAACTTAGATTGTACCAATAAAAATAACAGTTATATTCAATTTATTTGATTCTTTTCAGTTTGTTCAATAATTGGGAATAATGGTTACTTAATTTCTCGGTGTCGTCTTTTATATTTATAGGATTATCTTGTAATTTGATGTTAATCATTTCGGAAATTAATCTTTTTTTCCAACAACTTTCAGTATCAAGTATCTTAGCATTATCAATTCTTTTACCAGACAGATGTTTTTTCCCAAAATTTTTTATGTGATAATAATAATGCTCTGTCAACTATATTGTAGACCATTGCCCTCTTTCGAGACATAGGATGGTGTGATTTGAAGTTTAAAAATCTACCTGAGAAGGTAGGTTTTTATACCAATCTGTAATAATTTTGTTGTTTTCTTTTATGAGATTTACTTCTAAGAAGTTGATTGTGTTGTTCTGTTCAATTTCGTGTGTAAATTTCAATTTTTCATGGTAACTATTGAAGATTTCCAATATATGTGAAATCTTATCTTTGGGTAGACAAACAATAATGTCATCTACATATCTATAATAAAAAATTGGAACAAAATCAAGTTTTTTTAAACATTCTTCTCCTAAATCAACCATCACTATGTCTGCAAAGGTAGGGCTAATAGGACTACCCATTGAAGACCCGAATATTTGTCTATAATAATTTCCATTAAATTGAAAAAACTATCGTTCATTAGGAATCTAGAAGTCTCAATTATTTCGTTCAATGGTATGTTCAGATGTGTCATGTATTTGAATCGTTTTTCTAGGCCTTTAATAACCAATCCCTGGGGTACATTAGTAAAAAGTGATGTCACATCTAAAGAAATAAAAGTATGATCATTAGGAATGATAATATCTTTCGTTTTTTCAATTAAATTAAAACTATTATTCAAGTGAGAATTCGGTTTAGGTATACTATTACGTATTAAATAGTCTAATGTTTTCGACATTTTATAGGTGGGACTTCCAATACATGACACAATACGCCTTAAGGGAGTCCTCTATTTATGTATTTTTGGAAGTCCATAAATCTTAGATAGAGTTGTATTAGTCTTTAAATAAAGACTAATGATGTTTTTTTCACAATGGCTGATAAGGGCAATGTTACTGTTGCCATTCACAATGAAAAATATAAACAAAAATAGATGTGTTATTATTAGGTATTAGTACTTATACGCAAGTTAAATGTAATCCTTTAAGCAAACTACAAAAAATTGTTCAAAAAGTAATGAATCGTTGTAATGATAATAATTACTTTAACAAAATATATCATAAGAATGAATTAACACAAACTAATACAACTCTATCTAAGATTTATGGACTTTCAAAAATACATAAAAAGGAGACGCCCTTAAGGCGTATTGTGTCATGTATTGGAAATCCCACCTATAAAATGTCGAAAACATTAGACTCTTTAATACGTAATAGTATACCTAAACCGAATTCTTACTTGAAAAATAGTTTTGATTTAATTGAAAAAACGAAAGATATTATCATTCCTAATGATCATACTATTATTTCTTTAGATGTGACATCACTTTTTACCCCAGGAGTTGGTTATTAAAGGCCTAGAAAAACAATACAAATACATGACACATCTGAACATATCATTGAATGAAGTAATTGAGACTTCTAGACTCCTAATGAACAATACTTTTTTTCAATTTAATGGAAATTATTATAGACAAATATTCGGGTCTCCAATGGGTAGTCCCATTGACATAGGCTTATTTGTGCACGTGAGAATTGTGCACCGATTTATTGTGCACAGAGAAAAGAAAAGAAAATTTTGTTCACAAAACGTTTTTACTTTTGCACCAAAAATTGTACACTTTACGGAAAAAGATGAAATTCAGTAATGTGCACAAGATTGTTGTGCACAATAACATAAAATAATTTCAACCAAAAAAAGTCTTGCACACTGTGCACGTTTATCGTGCACGTAATATAGAGCTGGACGATTGTGCACAAATAAATTCATTAAAAATATATCTAACCGATTGTGCACAAAGTGTAGTTCATACGAAGTATTATAGCAGTGTTGCCAGATTGGGCAATAAGTAGCGAATTGGGATAGTTTAAAAGATGAGCTCGTGGGAAAAAAATCGAGATGGCTATTTATAGCGAATTGGGCTAGTTTAAAAGCTGAGCTCGCGGGAAAAAAATCGAGATGGCTATTTATAGGGAACTGGGCTACAAGACAGTACTGTTAATAGCCGATATGGCTATTGTCTAGCCAACAACATTATGAAATTTTAAATCAAATAAAAATTCCAAAACTCAAGTAACTGGGAGACGCGGGTTCTACGCGTATACGGGAGCGCGTCAGACGTTTATACATGGCAAAATAATTATTTAAATCATTTATAACCCCAAGCAGGCGAGGGGTGCGAGTTCCACAAATATACGGAAGCGCGTCAGACGTGCATATAAGGCAAAATAAATATGTAAATAATTCTTAACCCCAAGTAGGCGGGGGATGCAAGTTCTACGCGTATACTAGAATAAGGCAGACGTGTATACATGGCAAAATAATTATTTAAATAATTCTTAACCCCAAGTAGGTGGAGGATGCAAATTCGACGCGTATACGGGAGCGCGTCAGACGTGCATACAAGACCAAAAAATTATGTAAATAATTCTCAACCCCAATTAGGCGGGGGGTGCGAATTCTACGAATATACGGAAGCTCGTCAGACGTGCATACAAGGCCAAATAATTATGTAAATAATTATGACCCTAAGTATGCGGGGCATGAGAGTTCCACGCGTATACTGAAATAAGGCAGACGTGCATACAAGGCAAAATAATTATGTAAATAATTCTTAACCCCAAGTAGGCGGTGGATGCAAGTTGCATGCGTATACCTACTAGGAGTTGACGATTATTTTAATAATTATTTTGCCTTGTATGCACGTCTGACGCGCTCCCGTATACGCGTGGAACTCGCATCTCCAACCTACTTAGGGTTAACAATTATTTAAATAATTATTTTGCCATGTATACACGTCTGCCTTATTCCAGTATACGCGTGGAACTCGCATACCCCGCCTACGTGGAGTTGAGAATTATTTACATAATTATTTTGCCTTGTATGCACGTCTGACGCGCTTCCGTATATGCGTAGAACTCGCATCCGCCGCCTACTTGCGGTTAAGATTTATTTACATAATTATTTGGGCTTGTATGCACGTCTGACGTGCTCCCGTATACGCGTGGAACTCACATCCCCCGCCTACTTGGGGTTAATAATTATTTACATAATTATTTTGCCATGTATAAACGTCTGACGCGCTCCCGTATACGCGTAGAACCCGCGTCTCCCGGCTACTTGAGTTTTGGAATTTTTATTTGATTTAAAATTTAATGTTGTTAGCTAGACAACAGCCATATCGGCTATTAACAGTTCTGTCTTGTAGCCCAGTTCCCTATAAATAGCCATCTCGATTTTTTTCCCGCGAGCTCAGCTTTTAAACTAGCCCAATTCGCTACTTATTGCCCAATCTGGCAACACTGCTATAAGACTTCGTATGAACCTTCGTATGAACTAGACTTAGTGCACAATCGGCGAGCAAAAATTAAATAAATAGATTTGTGCACAATCGGTTAGATATATTTTTAATGAATTTATTTGTGCACAAGCCCAGCCCTATATTACGTGCACGATAAATAAGCACAGTGTGCAATACCTTTTTGAAATATTATTTTATGTTATTGTGCACAACAATCTTGTACACATTACTGAATTTCATCTTTTTCCGTAAAGTGTACAATTTTTCGTGCAAAAGTAAAAACGTTTTGTGAACAAAATTTTCTTTTCTTTTCTCTGTGCACAATAAATGGTGCACAATTCTCACGTGCACAAATCAGCCTATGTCGTCCCATTAGCCCTATCTTTGCAGACATAGTGATGGCCGATTTAGAAGAAGAATGTTTAAAAAAACTTGATTTTGTTCCAATTTTTTATTATAGATATATAGATGACATTATTGTTTGTCTACCCAAAGATAAGATTTCACATATATTGGAAATCTTCAATAGTTACCATGAAAAATTGAAATTTACACACGAAATTGAACAGAACAACACAATCAGCTTCTTAGAAGTAAATCTCATAAAAGAAAACAACAAAATTATTACAGATTGGTATAAAAAACCTACCTTCTCAGGTAGATTTTTAAACTTCAAATCACACCATCCTATGTCTCAAAAGAGGGCAATGGTCTACAATTTAGTTGATAGAGCATTATTATTATCACATAAAAAATTTTGGGAAAAAAACATCGTCTGGTAAAAGAATATCTAAATAATAATTACTACCCTGCTAACTTTATTGAATATCATCTAAAAAATACACTGAAAAAACTCTGGCACACCAGAAGCCTTGATACGTACGTCTGATGCGCCAAACAGGAGATGAATTTCATACCCGATGTTTGGCACGGTGGTTCTCCCGTAGCGGTACCGCTGGAGCCCCCCTGCGGCGCGATTGTAGTACTTACGGTTCGGTTCAACTGTTACGCTCTTTCCGGCTCCTCTTTTCTCCCGGCGTTTGAGACAAAATACACGTTGAGCAGTGTAGTTTGAGAATTATTGTTTAATGAGATGGAACAGTTCATGAACAAGTATAATTATCCTTCAGATATTCGTCGTATTTTCACAAGTAAGTATATTTATATTACGAATAACTTTTTTACTTATAACGTAACTTGAATCGTTGCTTGCAACTTAACCTGAAAATCATTGTAATTTTCATTATTAATATTTTGTAGAATATATGTATAGAATAGATAAAGATTTTTAAATAATCTAAATACACAGAAATATTTTCATTTTTCTTTAGAGGCTGACGTTAACGATAATGAATTTTATGCACTAAATAATAGCAATATATGCTCGCTCCTTAATAATAATCAAACTTGCCTCATTGATTTCATTTGCAATTTTAATTATGAGAAAGGCAAATTTGTACGAACGCATATTGAAGAGCAGAATGCTATAGATCTAGAAAGTGAAACAGTGTCACATGATATGTTTGAAATGAAAGTATTCAATGACAATGTCCTAAATGACACACCTCCAAGTACGTCTAAATCCATCTCAGAAATATCCATTTCGGATGATTCTACCATACAAGATATTTCTAGTATGTTACATGATCCTCTCTCACAAAACTTAACGTCAAAAGATTTTATCACTCATACATCCATTTCACAAGACTCAACCTCTAAAATTCAGTCGCAGTCAACAGGTCTATTAAAATTCTTAAATGTTTTGCCAGTATTAACTTCTTTATGTAGTTATAATTTTTATATTTTTAGATAATTTCTATTTTAAACAAAATGATTTGTATCATTTATTAAATTATGATTTAGAGGGTAGAGTATTATTGGGCAAGTACAAATTTGAAAAAACTCTTGACCGGACCACATTGAAACATAGAATAATCTATAATGAATTAAGTAAAAATGAAATATTTTATAAGTAAGTTAAACTTCACATTAGTTTTTTTTTCTTATCTCATATACGTCTTTTATACCTATATATTATAGTTTTGTACTTAGTAGTTTAGTGAAGTGCTTTGCATAATAGATCTTTACACAATTTTTTCTTCGCAATTGAAGTAATTGTATAACACAGTTAATTTTTGGTTTGTTTCTTATTTACAGAATAAAACCACAAGTTTTTCAGAAATTAAGAAGTGCCATCGTAGAATTATTTCCAGATGAAGATCCTTCTTTCTATTACATTGAGAGTAAAGTAACAGAAGATGGACAAGCAGTAGGTGCGAGGGGCTGTTTGTATAACTATTATAAGGAAGTCAGATCGGATTTACGTTTGGCTAGTCTATTAACTCTAAAACTGAATCCAAAGACACGAACAGTAGAAGTTACTGATAACATTGATGGTAAGTATTTAGAAAAACATAAAAAAAACTGACGTACATTGATAGAGGCTTCCTAAAATTTAATTTATGACCTTTCTATAATAATTTTTAATGTCAAATTTATAATTTTGAAAGATTAAATTAAATATACCCAGAAATATATCCTGACAAAATATTGTACTTTCGCATTTTTCTTAATAACTTTTTAAAATATGTTCAATTAAAAAAGTAATTTCATTCTTTTTGTAATCATTTACTTTGGCACCGGTAGTAATAAGAATTATAAGAAAATTTATTTACACATTGCTTTTCTAGGTTCAACTAATAATCTGACTTGTGTAACACAATACGATTCGAAAAATCATTCATTTGCTGATTTATTGAAGTTGTGGCAGGATTCGTATCAAGAACGGTCAAATCTGTTATTGAAGAAAGAAAGAGGGACTAAGGTTGTTGTATTAGACAAGTATTTTCGCTCATTTCAATATATGTGCCACCCATATGGAGTATTGTTGGTAATAAGACAATCAAGTACTATAGAAAAATTTATAAAACATTTCAATATTAAACTTCTTTATTAATTTTAATGGAGTTCTAATTGTGCTCTCGATAAGAGTAGACGTGTTTACATCGAGCTCCAGTCAAGTATGTAAATACTAGTTCAAGTGTGTTACTGTGTATAAGTGCGAACGTTAAAATCACTGATTTTCTCAATTTTGAATATAAATAGACATAAACTGCTAACCAAAATTCAAAATTTTATCTTTTTAATAAAAGTCAATCGGCTAACATGGCCGCTACTGAAAAAGTCACTTTGGCTTCGCCGATAAATACCGATAATAACGAAAAGTGGAACTCAGTTTATAAAAAACGACAAAGAAACAGCCCAGATGAAATAAAAGCTAATTTTAAAAAACGTCAAACGCAAATCAGAGACTACTGGCTAAGTAATCCAGTGGTGACTCAAAACAATTATGAAAAACTAGAACTCGCAGAGGATGTAGTTCCTGCAGGAGAAAATAGTGAGAATTCTAGTAAAGCGAGTGCTCAAAAATCACCACCAATCTTCGTAAGCGGAGTGGAGAATATAGCACCTTTGAAAACCCTTTTCGATAAAATAGCTGAGAATAACTACACTTTGAAAATACTTTCTAATAACGAGGTGAAAATTCTACCAAACTCCTCAGAAAAATATCTTCCAATAGTAGAAGAGCTCAAGAAGAAAAAAACTGAATTTTACACATACCAGAGGAAGCAAGACAAAAGTTATAAAACTGTTTTAAGACACATACACCCGTCAGCTGATACTGGAGAAATACAATAGGCAATAGAGGAACACGACCATAAAGTATTAAGAGTAACAAATATACGAGATCGATACACGCAAAAACCGTTACCCTTGTTCTTTGTAGAAATTCAACCCAATGATAACAATAAGGAAATATACAATATAGATAGATTATTGAATACAATCGTTAAATTTGAACCACCATATAAAAAAAGAGATATACCTCAGTGTATTAAATGTCAAGGATTTGGTCACACCAAAAACTACTGCTACAGGAGTGCGGTATGCGTTAAATGTGCTGAAAAACATTTAACAAAAGACTGCTCGATAAAAGAAAAAATACAAGACGTTAAATGTGCAAACTGTGACGGTAATCATCCTGCTAGTTATAAAGGATGCATTGTTCGTAAGCAACTGCAACAAAAATTATTTCCTAAACTCAGAGAAAAAACCGTAGTGCAAAACTCACAAAGTTATCCTCCAAATTTAAATAATTTTATTAAATCTAATATATCTTTCGCTCAAGCCACAAGCAGTCAACCAAAAAACATCATAACAGAATCTATACAAACAGAGACAGAATCCCAAATAATAACAAAAATAGCAGAAAAATCAAACACAAATAAACTCGAAGAAATGATGCTTCAAATGATGACAAGAATAGATACAATGTTAAACCTTCTTACAAGTTTGATAAATAAAATTCAATAATGAAATAAAAATAGCAGTTTGGAATGCGAACGGTTTAGCACAAAGAAGTCTTGAATTAAAGAAGTTTCTAATCGAACATAATATTGACGTAATGTTAATATCAGAAACTCATTTTACATATAAAAACTACTTGAAAATTCCAAACTATTTCATATATGATACAAAATGTCCTACTGGGAAAGCGCGCGGCGGAACTGCAATTATCATTAAATCTAATATTAAGCATTATGAAAATGTAAAACACATGGATGATTATCTGCAAGCAACCAGCGTAACTCTGGAAGATGTAAAAGGATCAATCACTCTATCAGCAATATATTGCCCACCTAAGCACATTATCAAAACAGAGATGTTTTCAAAATTCTTCGTAAGTCTTGGACACCGTTTCATTGCTGCCGGAGATTACAATGCTAAGCACCCATGGTGGGGGTCTAGATCTTCGGCTGGAACTCCACGAGGTAGACAGCTTTATGCAACTATGCAGTCACAGAATTTATTCCCGATTTCAACCGGAGAATCCACCTACTGGCCTACTGATAAAAATAAGACGCCGGACCTCCTTGATTTTGCCGTAGTAAAAGGTATCAACCCCGACTGTCTCACAGCTACATCCTGCTTAGATCTTTCGTCAGACCACTCACCGATCATTATTTCTTTTAAACAACAACAACTTAAAATGAACCAAAAAACACCACATTTGTACAATAAAAATACTAACTGGGGAAAATACAAAGAATATCTAAATAATAATCTAAACTGCAACATCTCACTTAAATCTATAGATGAACTCGAAAATGCAATAGAAGAATTCAACATACAAATACACAACGCCGCTAAAGAAGCTATCACATTATTTGAACATCCGGAAAAACAACAGCACATTGCTAAACACATACTTGAAAAAATACGTGAAAAGAGACAGTTAAGAAAAACTTGGCAAATTTATAGATCCAAACATATAAAAACTAAATTAAATAAATCAATTAAAGAATTAAAAACCTTGCTTATAGAAGAAAAAAATGTCGGCATCCAAAGTTACTTACAAAACTTAACTGCAAATGAAGCAACTGAATATTCCCTCTGGAAAGCCACTAAAAAACTTAAACGTCCACTGCAACATATACCACCAATCAGGAAATCTAATGGAGATTGGGCCAGAAGCGAAACGGAAAAAGCTGATACGTTTGCAAACTATCTCAGTGAAGTTTTCAAGCCAATAAATCGAGAAATTACCGAACCACAAGAAGAAGAATTGTTTAAACAAGAAGATCACCATGCCCAAGTTAGTCCTTCAATAAACATCAAAATTAAAGAAGTGCAAAAGATAATCAAAGCCCTTAAGAACAAAAAATCACCTGGATACGACGGAATAAATGGCAAAATAATCAAGGAGTTACCACAGAAAGCGATCCGATTTCTTACTATTATATTAAATGCAGTCTTTCGTTTGTGTTATTTTCCAAGCCAATGGAAAGTTGCACAAATAATATTAATAGAAAAATTAGGCAAATGTCCAGACCTCGTTACGTCATATAGACCTATCAGTTTACTGCCAGCTATTTCAAAAATCTGCGAAAAACTTATTCTCAACAGACTCAATCCAATTATTCATTCCAAGAAGTTGATTCCTGATCACCAATTTGGCTTCCGCAACTGTCATGCTACAATTGAACAAGTTAACCGATTAACTGTAAAAATACAAGAGACCTTCGAAAATAAACAGTACTGCTCTGGAGCTTTTCTAGACGTTGCCCAAGCCTTTGACAAAGTATGGCACAAGGGATTACTCTATAAACTAAAGAAGTACTTTCCAAAAAATTTATATAAACTATTAAAATCATATTTAACAGACAGAACATTTCAAGTAAAAATTAACCAAACCGTAACAAAACTGTTCCCTATAAACGCCGGAGTACCTCAAGGAAGCGTGCTAGGCCCTACTTTGTATCTGCTGTATACTTCTGATCTACCTACAATGTAAGAAATCACTACAGCAACATATGCAGATGATACAGCAATTCTCACAAGTCATTCAAGTCCTGAAATAGCATCCGAAAAACTACAAAAATATTTAGATCTGATCAATATATGGTTTAAACAATGGAGAATTAAAGTCAATGAAACAAAATCAACTCATGTTACATTCACACTTTGTAAAAAGACTTGCCCCCCACTCCTGCTAAATGATAAACCCATACCGCAAAGTGACAACGTTAAATATTTGGGAATACATCTGGATCGTCGCCTCACTTGGAGAAAACATATATGGACAAAACGAAAACAACTAAATCTCAAACTAAGAAAAATGTACTGGATACTAGGAAATAAATCTGAGTTAAAACTTGAAAATAAAATACTTATATACAAAACTATTCTTAAACCAGTGTGGACTTACGGAATTCAACTCTGGGGATCTGCAGCAACTTCTAATATTGAAATACTCGAAAGATTTCAATCCAAAATACTTAGAAACATAGTGCATGCTCCTTGGTTTGTCACAAATGAAATCATTAGGAATGACTTGAACATACGAACAGTCAAACAAGAAATAGAAGCACACTATAGTAGGTACAAGGAGAGACTAACAGAACATCCGAACCATCTGGCAGCAAATTTAATTGATGTAATCCGATCCAGTACAAGACTTAAAAAATATCAAATTATTAATGTGTAGTTATAATATGTTCTGTATACTAAAGTATCACTATATTATTATAATATTATATTATCATAAATATTGTTCTCTTGTAAAAGCCTATATTTAAAGGATTTGTAACAGTATTAACCAGTGGGTCTAATACTCTCATGTTATTGTAAATACTTGTATACTATTTACTTATTGTCAACTAGACAGATTGTAAATAAACACGGTTGAAAAAAAAAAAAAAAAAAAAAAAAAATTTTAATGAAAATTTAATTAATATTTTTATTTTTGAATTTCAATTAATTTTTTAATTTAATTTAATTTTTTTCAATTTTATATTAGAAATAAGAGATTTTTTAAAACGTTAAATAATGTACTTATTTTATAAATTTGTATAGTTGATTTTTTTAATTTCTATTTTAACAGCTTGAACAAGATTTTATTAAATTTATTGGTGACCTTTCGTCAAAGTCCATTATACCGAAGAATTCTGTGGATGCTTATCCTTCAATGTTACTGGTTCAATGGCCTCATATAGCTAAAAAGATAATCATTCATTCAAAAAAATTAAAAATACCAAAAGTTGTCGAATTTTTACAAACTCATAAGGTCTTAGTTGATGCAGGTAGATTTATATATTAATTTATATTTGTTTTTTGTTTTCTAATTTTTTATACATTAAGTATAAGTTTACACATCTTTAACCTTTTTCGGGCACTCACGACAGCTTATTGGGTTTATTTTTAATTACATTTTGCATTAAAGCCACTAAGACTCATAAAGTTGAAAATTTTACTGTGAACATCACGAAATCACAAATATTTGACTGCTTCATTTTACATGTAAAGGTAAGAAAAAACGTTTACTTTGTGTGCAAGCAAATATAGGTGTATATATTAGTACACTGTGACACTGGTGTGAAAAGTGATTATTTACCGCACGAGACATTTTTCGACAATAAAAGTCGAATGCGGTAAAAATCACCTTACACACGAGTTTAATACAGTATTTTATACCACGAGAGCTTAAAAAACACATCGAAGTTGCGATATTTAGGTTAGAGTGGTATAAAAATACTTATGAGAGCTCGCGTCACTTACGAATATATGGCAATACCTACATATCGCTGTATATATACAAATCATATGATCTGCCAGTGAACTACCGTCAGCCCCTTTAACGCAATGGAATTTTACTCTAAAAATATTACTGTTGAAAGATTGTTTTTTATTTTCACTATTTTTTTTTATTTTTTTGGAATTTGATTTACCGTATTACTGTTCTAATATATTTAATTTTTATAAAATTATAATTATAGGATTCTACAGAAATTAACAAGACACAAAGAGAGTTTCAAGAGTGGTTGTTGAATTTGAACCAGCAAATTCATCCTTACATTCTTTATGTTGGAGGCCTTGAAAAGATTCAAACTTACCTTGTTTTAAATAACGAGAAATACTTTTACGACGATTCAGTGAAGGCAGAAGAAGCCTGTCTAACAGCTCTAAAAGCGTTTCCCGTGTTTTGTGATTCCGTGTGGGCGATTATTGATAAAGCGATATACAACTTCACGTATAAAAAAATTAGTAGTCACGTCATCAAACTTTGCTCAGGTTTGAAAAATCTATAACATAAGAAATGTTTATAACAAATTTTGTGATTCCATTGTATAAAATAGAATAGGAAGTTTTTTATTTGTAAAAATTCTACAAAGTAGGTTAGTAATAGTATCCCAAAGGAGATTTAACTTGTTTTAAGACTGATTCGTAACTGATTAGTAACTGTCAAATTACTATTTCAATGTTAATTTTAAAAAACTTACTAAGTTACTTCTGTAAATCGTTCCTCTGTGTAATTTGATAATGGTTTTAAAGTTCATAATAAAACATTTTTTATAATTTATTTTATCTTTGTATAGCGATCCGAATCTACCACGAAAAATCGTTAATGTTGTAATTGAGTATTTTAATCATTTTCTTCGGGAAATTTATTTGCCTTCGTTGAAAAATGATATAATTGCATACTAAATGAGAAAAATATTGCAGATTCTGTTAAAATAGATATTAAAAATATCATAGATAAATATGGTGGTGTTTTAGAAAATCTTGATTCTGAGTACAAAAGATTTCAATTATTACGTGATGAAGGCTTAATAAATTGTGAAGAAATTATAATCGGTTCAACTTACGTAGAAAAAATCATCGATGGCCTTCCTTTGTGCCGGAGAAATTGTACGTTATGTACATACCATTAAAAATTAGTCTAAAGCAATTTCTACAGATGCCTAACGTCTTCAAACAAATAATGGATTACCGTAGAATACTTTTGGAAGACTCAAGCATTGTAACCAACATATTACAGGCCAATTTATGGAAAACTAAATATGCAGCTGCAAAAGATATTGTTTTGCCAATTTATGTGTACTATGATGACTTACAAGTTAAAAATCCATTTGGCAGTCATGCAGGAAATAATAAGTTTGGAGCTGTATACGTTTCTATTGCTTGTTTGCCACCGCACATGGCATCGCGATTAGATTCTATAATCTGCTGCATGTTGGTACACGTCGAAGATAAAAAGAAAGTTAGTAATAAAAATGTTTTCCAAAAATTGATTGATGAGCTGAATTTTTTGCAAACAACAGGAATTTTTATAGATGTTAATGGATCTTATAAAAATGTAAAATTTCAACTTGTATTGATATTAGGTGACAATCTCGGTTTAAACGGCATATGCGGCTTTGTCGAATCGTTCAAAGCCAACTATTTTTGTAGAGTTTGCAAGGTTACATCAAAGGAATCCTCGAAATTGGTTTCTGAAGACACATTAAAACTAAGAACAAGAAATAGTTATCAACTAGACATTCAAGAAGCAAAGGCTGAAAACAGTGGTATCAAAGAAGAATCCCTACTGAAAAATCTCAGGTGAGATTTCAGGTGATTTCTCAGGTGAGATCTCATGTAAAATCTCACGCCAAAATCTCACCTGCGATTCTGCTCCAGATGCTGCAGAAAACTTACGTTAATTAAAAATCAGCTTCTTCAGTATTGGGAATCGCCTTTTAGGATGTTTTACCCCCAGATGAGCTCAAAAATACAGGTTTAAAAGCATTTTACACAATTTTTCAATTTTAAAAAATTGATACATGATATCTCACCTGAGATCTCACATGATATATCACTTGAGAAATCACCTGAGATCTCATGTATCAAATTTTAAAAATTGAAAAATTGTGTAAAATGCTTTTAAACATGTATTTTTGAGCTCATCTGGGGGGTAAAACATCCTAAAAGGTGATTCCCAATACTGAAGAAGCTGATTTTTAATTAACGTAAGTTTTCTGCAGCATCTGGAGTAGAATCTCAGGTGAGATTTTGGCGTGAGATTTTACATGAGATCTCACCTGAGAAATCACCTGAGATCTCACCTGAGAAATCACCTGAGATCTCACCTGAGATTTTTCAATAGGGATGTGTGTTTAATAATGTTAATGGATTCCACATAACAGAGAATATTTCAGTAGACATGATGCACGATGTTCTAGAAGGGGTTTGCATGCATGTCATGAGATCCATCATTCATACATATATTTTTAAAAAGGAAATCTTTACTTTACATGAATTAAATACTAAAATTCAAAGTCAGAATATAACCACAACTCAAGAATTGAACAAACCACCAATTATTACACTTGATCGGCTGAAAAACAAATTAGATCTAAAAATGTCTGCATCAGAAATGTTGTATCTTGTTCAGAACTTTGCTTTGATTATTGGTGACCTTATTCCTATAGACGATCAACATTGGAATTTATACAAAACCTTGCGTCGTATACTAGACATTTTACTCTCTCCTAGAGTAACTTCTGCAGATGCAATAAATTTGAGTGATTACATAAAAAAGCTTAATACGTTATTTATGGAATTATCATCAAGTACTTTAAAACCAAAATTTCACCATTTATTGCACTACTGAAAGATATTGTTATTAAATGGACCTGTAAAAAATTATTGGAGTATGTTGTTTATTTGTATGTAGTTTAATTATTGACTTGTATTTATCTCCATATTTTAATAAATTCTAGTGCTTGATAAGGATAACAAAACAGTTATCCAAACGTTGCACAAATAGTAACTCAATGTACTCATTAACATCGAACCTTTCCAAAACTATTTAATAATGAGTGACAAAGAAATCCTATGGAACTATTCGAGGTCTAGATGGGACAGTACCTCTATGACAAGAACAACGATGGACAAACCTTCGTCCTTTTTTAATATTATCACAGAAGAATATGGAGTATGGACTACGAGACTTTTAAAGAAGTGCATGCATATCAACAAGAAACTCAAAGAAGCTAAGTCTAAACGTCGTTTCTTACTTCAATGTAGGACACGTGATATTAAACCCAAACACGTTAATAACATCTCCAGTAATTTGAAACATTTACAATTCTATAGTCAGTCTGCTAACAGACAATTCAATAGAAATGTAGAAATATTTAAAGCTAAATTACTTAATACAGAAATCGAGGATATTAATATTCATGTTAGGTACTTACAAAATAGATTACTAATGGTAAAAAACAAACTTGAAGAAAAGTTACCACACCATAATTTAAGCAAATTCATAGAAACTCAAACTAAAAAAACAACATTAGAATATAATAGGTCCAATGATAAATACATAAAGAAATTTAATCACATAATCAAAAATACCGATAGAATCGTTAGAAACAATAGTGAAATAGTAAATAATCATAATATTGTAAACAACACTACAAACAGTAAGAACACAAACAAATGGTTTTGTAACTTAATAGACATTGATATACCAAAAGCAATAGTTGAATTAGTATCATTAGGTCAAAAATTCAATGATGTTGTTAACATAAATAACCAAAAATCAATTGTTGATATGATTAAAAATGTGGAAAATATGCTTGACTCCCATGACTTTAACAATGAGAATAGTGAAACCATCAGAAATAACATTATTAATAGTATTAAGAGGCATATGAATAAGAAAAAGCATATTACCTATGAAGATAGAATTTTCGCACAAAGGTTGAAGAAAACCAAGACTTTTTTAAAGACTAATGATGTTTTTTTCACAATGGCTGATAAGGGCAATGTTACTGTTGCCATTGACAATGAAAAATATAAACAAAAATGGATGTGTTATTATTAGATAAGAGTACTTATACGCAAGTTAAATGTAATCCTTTAAGCAAACTACAAAAAATTGTTCAAAAAGTAATGAATCGTTGGAATGATAATAATTACTTTAACAAAATATACCATAAGAATGAATTAACACAAACTAATACAACTCTATCTAAGATTTATGGACTTCCAAAAATACATAAAAAGGAGACTCCCTTAAGGCGTATTGTGTCATGTATTGGAAATCCCACCTATAAAATGTCGAAAACATTAGACTCTTTAATACGTAATAGTATACCTAAACCGAATTCTTACTTGAAAAATAGTTTTGATTTAATTGAAAAAACGAAAGATATTATCATTCCTAATGATCATACTATTATTTCTTTAGATGTGACATCACTTTTTACCTCAGGACTTGGTTATTAAAGGCCTAGAAAAACAATACAAATACATGACACATCTGAACATATCATTGAACGAAGTAATTGAGACTTCTAGACTCCTAATGAACAATACTTTTTTTCAATTTAATGGAAATTATTATAGACAAATATTCGGGTCTCCAATGGGTTTATCTCCATATTTTAATAAATTCTAGTGCTTGATAAGGATAACAAAACAGTTATCGAAACGTTGCACAAGTAGTAGCTCAATGTACTGATTAACATCGAACCTTTCCAAAACTATTTAATAATGAGTGACAAAGAAATCCTATGGGATTTTAATTGAGGTTCTTAATAGTATTATACAATTTGTTTCTAAACATATTTTTATCGTCCAAGTAATTTTTTAAATAAAAAATATGTATATAAATTTATTAGAAACGATATAAAAAATCTTTTGTTCGTTCAATCTTATACATCTTATACGTGGGAGCGTCCAGCAGAAGCGGACCAGCGGGTACGCGCAGCTCATTTTTTGCGTAAAATACTCTTTGTTCAACTCGCTCATAATCGTATACTAAGAGCTACTGTTTTTACCCCTAAAGTATAAGGAGAAAAAATACTGTTGTTTCTATTGTGCTCTCCTGTAACTCTAACTTGAGCTAGTTCAGTAAGCGAGATTCATCTTTACATTCATCTTCACCTTCTCATATTACAGCATAGACGTACTTAGTAATTATATCGTCTATCACAATGTACGAGCGAAGCTCCTGTTTAGAGTGAGAGCGAGCGATATAGTGGGCTTCGCTTTCTCGGTCTGTTTCATCCATTAGATAGAGAAAGACAAGCAAAAAAAAACATCATGTAAAATTAAAATTTGTTTAATTACATCATCCGATATTAAAGCTATATAGATGTGCTCATTCGACCTGATTTCAAATCAGCTCCGAATTCAAATAAAATTTTTCAGTTGCTTTGGAGTGCAGAAAATAATAAACAACTGTATCTGAACTATCTTCCCTGCAATATATGTCTCGATAATCTACCATGCAAACATTATGCTTTAAGGTAGTACCGTAGCGACTTATAGTTTATACGCTCAGCGCGGGCACAATAACTATACCATACGCCGTCATTCTATTTCTCTCGCTCTCATGCATGTCGTCTACTATTTGTGTTTATAATCATATTTCATCGCTCAATTCTATTGTCACATGCCCCTAATCAATACGTTCAGGAGCTCAAAATGGTTTGCAGATATCAAATTTATATTTTCTCTATTTTGTTTTCAAATTTGAACGACAGTTATTATGCAATTTGAAGACAACTATGCTGGAAACACGATTTTCCATAAGACTACGTGTTAAATTAGTAAAAATTAAAGTGCTTATAACTTTTCTCTAACGGTCGAAAAAGTTACAAAAATTTCTTTGAGTGTCTTTTAGACCAATATGAATTGATATATTTAATTTCATTAATATCTCAACGCTATTTAGGTAACGACGGTATTACCTTAAAGCCTCATATCTGGGATGTAGCTCCGAAAGAAAAAATCAGAAAACAAAAAAAAAATGAAACGAAAATGAAGCCAAATAAGTTATATTGTTAATTGTTATGTTAACATGTTAATTTATTTATTTATAATACATTAGTAAAACAATTTATTGTTTACAGATTCAATTGTTTTTGTAAATACTAATGTGAAATGAAAAATAAATATTATTTTAGTATAAAAAACGTAGTATTTTACATATTAATCATTTGTAACGATTAAACGAAATTCTCCCAATTAAAAAAAAAGTATTTAAAAAAACTAAGAGCCCGACGTTTTTCTCGTTATTTGAACATATTATTTTACGAAAAAAGATTGATCAACAATGTACTACAAAAAAAAACCGCTGCCAATTCATTGGCACGTAGCTTCCTCAAACTTCATTTATTGATCCCTTTAATTGATTTTTACTTGTAATATTTAAAATTTAATACTTTATCTTGTACAGTTAGACTAACTAGGAGAGGGTCATGAATCCGGATTCAGCTTAAACTGTGTGTGATATCTTTTTTCGTAATGGACCGATTTTTTTGGGCAACGAACTTGATCTGAAGATATATAAAAGCTACATCTGTACCAAATTTCAG